>CM043323.1:18551595-19178595 GCA_023736055.1 Quercus glauca
TTATTTTTTTATTTTTTATGGGAGATAGTCTAGTCAACCATCGGACTATATCTAGGTGTCACTTGCATATGTATTTGTTCAGTGTAAAGTGTTTTTTTTTTTTTTTTGTCTTTTTTTCTTTTTTCTATGTGGGAGAGAAACGTGGGAAAGAAAAAGGTGTGGGAGGGGGGGGGGGGGGGGGGGGTTCTTTAGAAAATCCACATTTTTTTAATTTTATTTATTTTTATATAAAAAAAATTTGATTTGAAGCTGAAGTATAAGTTTTTTTTTTTTTTTTTTTGCACACCATTACTTTTATGTCCTTACAACGTATCAACTTTATTATCAAATATTTTAATAAAACTTTTGAGGGATATAAAAATTAAATCACCGTAACTATCAATCTTTCATTCCCTTCCCTATTCTTTATACAAAACCAAAGAGGCAAAAACAAATAGAGGAATTCTTGTTCCTTTTCTTTACTCCTTACTTGCTTTTATTAAACATACAATCACGGTTGGTTATTAGATCCATGTTAATCATGTGTTAAAGTCAAGTTGTTACTAAGTCAAATTGTGAATAGTCTTTGGTTATACAAATAATCACTAATATTGTGCAAACAAAAAGTAAAGTGAAAAATGCATAATACAACAATATGCCCAAAAAAAACCAATGGAATATAAATTCCAAAGTTAAAGCCATTGGGGGAGTTTAACCTAGCAACCCTAAGGCAAAAACAAATCTGCTAATTGAATAAAAGCTTCACAATATCAAATACTCTATTTCTAATAAAATTTACTAATGTTACTCTGTGTAATCCAAATACACGGACTTTTTAAGTTATGGAGATGTTGCACCTAAACCTCCCGTCCATGACTTCAAGTAACCACATGAAAATTTTGGTCCAGCACTTGAGAAAACTAGAATTACAACTTCAACATTACTAGTTCTGAATATGCTTTACTTTGATCACCAATAGAGGTTTTTAAAAGCTGGAGGCACAATACCTTTAGATTTACAATTAGTAGAGCTCCAAAATTCTTTTTCACATGTATTAGGGTTTTCTTAAATACCTTGGGCTTGCATACACAAAACCCTAAATACTTGATGGGTTGAAATTACATTTTTGAAAACACATAACTCAATTGATCCAACTAAAGATTGATCTACTGAAAGCTGGGCCTTTCTATCAATTGAACAACTATATAAAGCTATAGAAAAGCTTAATGTAGCACGGTAACTTGCATAACTTGGGCAGCAGTCTTCACTATTCATAAGGACTTTTAAAGCACTATAAAAGACTCTTTTTTTTTTCTTTTTTTCTTTTTCTTTTTTTTCATGATTTGCCAACCTAAAACTAAAATCTAACCATAATAATAATAAAGTCCGACCCATAGAATTTTAGGATCAACTTTTACCAAACATACGAAAAAAAGTACATCATTTTCTTCATCTTTTTCTTTTTTCATTCCTCTACCATTTTATCTTCTCTTCCTCTCCCACGTGTTCAACCACACAAGGTACATTTCCTCTTCTCTTCTTTGCAATCAACCTACCATTTCTATCTCTTAAAAATGTACCTAGCAAACACTAATTATATAAACAAAATATTAATGCTTTACATTACCGCTAATATTAGTGACATGACCAAATAAAATATTTGATAAAAAACAAAAAGCTTCTTTTTAACTTTCTAAATAAAGGCTTTCACATAGAAAATATATTTGATAAAATTATTGAAAATTCATATCTATTTATTTTGGTGGAAAACATATTCCAATATTTGGTACGCCAAAAAACTCTAGTGAGTCTAGTCAATAGAAAATTTGTTTCTTGGTCAATGAAAAACTATAGGTTTTAGGTGGAAAACATTTTTCACCCATAAAATTGAAGCTGCTCGAGTTAAAACATTTTCTGTATAGGCATGTAAAATGTTAAATTATTTGGTATGATTATGTAGATGATTTACTATAATTTAATATATTTAACTATTTTAGGTGGCGATTCTTATATGTGTGTGTCTATATATATATATATATATATATATTCAAATGTTTGTGAACTAATAATTAATGGTGTATTTGAAAATAAAAATGGTTGAATTTCTAATTACTCTCTATATAAAATTGGTTTTGTGAATGAAATTTTTGTTCGAATGATTATTTACAACTACAAAAAAATACAAATGATTTTCCACATAAAATATTTAATTCCAGATAATTTTCAGGTCACAATAAAATGATCAATCAATTTTTTTGTAAACGAATATATTAATTTTAAAATAATATTTTCGGCCACAAGAAGCTGACCTTTAATTAGAAAATTTTGAGTACATGTAGATATTTCTTTGAGTCACTATTCATATCTCAATTACAACTAGGCCGATGTGAGACTAGATGGTATCATTAATGTCGACTTAAAACTATAACCAAACAAGGTAACTGCTTCGGCTCTCAAATAAAATAAAAAGACCCTCCTTATCAAAAAAATAAAAAATAAAAAGACCCTCTCTTTTTATCAAAAAAATATATTATATTTATCTGTTTTACTAATGCACATTTTAATAAAAACTCTCTCTAATAAATAAATAAATAAAATTTCTTTTAACCAATAAAATGCATTGTCTATTAAAATCAGTAGCTAAAAAGACAAACTTAAGGTTCCATATATCTCCCAAACAAAATAAAGTTAATAAACATTTTCTACTTTTTCTTTTTCCTTGAGTACTTTTCCCTCTTTGTGGTTAGCATGAGTTATCACTGGTCACATCATATAAGCATAGCCTCCCATGTGACATTTAGTTTCTTACTTTACTTTTTTTTTTCTTGTAATTTAACTTAATACACATAATATGACGTGCATTTGATATCAGCTTATTTAGTTTTTTTGTTGTTGAAAGAGTGCTAAATTATACTTGTGTTTTGAAAAAGTGAGAAAAAAGTAAAAAGATGTGAGTAGATTAGTCATGTTATAAATAAAAAATAAAATGTTAGTAGAATTCGAATACAAAAACTAAATTAATTATTTGCATCTCAAAAGGCAAGTAAAATAGATTTTAAGTGAAGAAAAAATTAATACCATAAGTTAAATTATATGATTTAATTAATATTCAAATATAAAAAAGATCCTAGTAAAATTGTCGCTTTAGGCCCCAAATACATTGAACCAGCCTTGGGTATCATATCAAAAGAACTTCTTTCCTTTTCTTTTCTTTTTTTTAAAAGAAAAAGATTGGTGTTGCTTCCACAACATTTTCATATCAAATTATAGGTAATAAGTTGATATTTGTTCTAATTTGAATCAAAACTTAAATTACTTGTTTATCTATTTATAACAACCAATAACAACCATCCACATAAGATTTATAATGCAAATATTGAAAAAATATTGTAAATATAAAATTTCTCAAAAAAAAAAAAAACTATGAAGAATAATAAAGATGAAATTAGGCTGTTGGAATGTTTGCGGCCACTATAGTCAGCTACTGTAATAATTAGGCAATTCAGTGGAAGATGTTAACTGACAACTAAAAACCTTACTTCTTGATACGTGTCAGCTTTTTCCAAGGACTGGGTTTTGAATGCACTAACTTTTGGTTGAGAAACTAACCTAATATCACCACACACATTACAAACGTGAATATATGTACATACATACATATATATATATATATATATATATATATCAATAAGACCGTGTAAGGATTTTTCTCTTACATTTTATTAGGACTTTTTTTTTTTAATCAAATTTCTTGCACAAATTTAACACTATAATTGGAAAAAGTAAAAGGCAGAAACTAAAATATGGAATTTCTCCTAGTAGGGTAGGTAGCCCACGGGATGTGGAATTTATTTATTTTTTTAATTTTAGGCATTTAATAGGATTTTAAAATTTAAACTACTAATATCTCTCACTCTCCATGGCCCCCAGATTACTTTTACAAATAGAATATGTATTATCATTTTGTAATACATAGATTTCTTTTTTCTTTTTCTTTTTTTGGTAAACATTTGTAATAGATTAATTCATCAGTATGTTCAAAACTTCAAATGGCATACTTGAGTAATCCAATTCCAAGGAAAAATAGCCTTATTTTATTTGTACTTAGTATTTTTCAGCACCACCAAAAGTAGTGAAAATTGTGATTTAGTTTTACAATCAATATTCATGATAAGGAAACGAATTAAACGTTGATAAGCTGTTCTTTGCATGCATGGACGGCTGTGACAAAGAATTAAAATTTTGGTCAACCTTCAATTTATAATAAAATCTTGGTCCCCCCTTTAACAAAAAATAATGTTCTTTTTCATTAATATGAAAACATTGAAATGTGTCAACACTCAAATATGACTTGTCAACACGTGGTAGTGGTCCAAAGGCATGCAAAGGATTAATTGTAATTGCTTGAGGCTCACCCAAGAGAAACTGGGATTGTTGGAATTGTTGCTCAATGCTAATGGATGACAGTAAAGCTTGTGGAAAACATGACCATTACAAACTGTGACGTAGATTTTCTTCCTTTCGTTCTTCCAGGACCATGCATTTGTATGTTAACTACAACAAAGTTAATTTTTTCCGAGGGTCAAAACCCTTGAAAAAAGTATTAAAAGCCCTCAAAAAATATTATTTTAAGGGTTTAACAGACCCTTGAGGACCTTTGAAACAAATTCCCTCAATGGAAATTTCTACGGCCTTCCTGACCCTTGAAATTGAAATTTCAACAGCCTTACATGACCCTCAAAACAAATGTTTTATCTTTATCAAAGATTGGCAACCTTTAAAGGATAAAAGAACAATAACATTTTTTTGAGGGTCTCCCAACTCTCAAAATAAGGTTTTTCTCTTTTTTTTAAAAAAAAAAAATAAATTATAAAAACCCAAAGCCATGCTCATAGACTTTAAAAAACCACATATTAAAAAAATCTATATTATACCAAAACAAAATTCAATTAGCTTTCCAAGTTATTAAGTTTTTCATTTTTGAAGTTTATGTAGACATTTTCACATTAAATAAAGGAACTTAGTATTTTAACTAGATAAAGGAGAAAAAAAAAAAAAAAAAGAGAAATGAATCAGTACAGGAACCATGCATGCAGTGGCGACGTCACGTTTAGGTCAGGTGTTCCTGGGAACACCCTGGCTTGAAATTTTCTTTTAATATATAATAATTAAAAAAAAATTTATTTGTTTACACTTAAAAAAAATTAGGAACACCCTAAACTAAAATTAGGAACACCCTGCTTTCAAAAAAAATTAGGAACAACCTTAAATAAAAAAAATTATTTGTCCTACTTTCAAGCAAAAAAAAAAAAAAAAAAGCCCAAAAATTTGTAAAAGAGCAAGCCTACCAAGAAAAAAAAGCCCATCATCAATCCTAATCAACAGATTACAGGCCCAATCTAAAGAAAAAAAAAAAAACAAGGAACCGGAACAGTCAAACCGTTTCCCAACGATTCTCTAACTTAGCTACAAAACTGCTTTAAAAAAAAAAAAATACCAAGCCAGCATCGCCAACCTCCTCAAGCAAAATGAGCAGATTGGAACTCGGAAGTCGGATCTAATGTCTTTGACTGAGAGATATTTGTGCAAAGCTTTCAAGTTGAGAGATACAGAGAAACAAAAAAAAAAAATTGAGGGAAGAAAAAGAAGGCTGTGAATACTTGGGTCTTGATACCGTACTCACACCAGTGAAAAGCCAACCCACAGAACTACTGAAAAAACTCAAAAGCCAAATATCAATGAAAGGCATAAAAGGCATCTAAAGAATCAATGCTGGCAGTTGGCACTTGGGAATTGGGTTGGGTACTTTGGGAGATGTACAACCATGCATGTTAGCCAAGTGTTTCATTTTTTATTTTTAGTGTGTACTGTTCGGTTGTGTTATTTCTTATTTTGCTGAATAATTGTGTTAGTAACGTAATTTTGATTAATAAAGGAATACAAATACAAACATAGTTTTTAAACAATAAAAAAAATGATTGGTATTTTAACATTTAGGCTACTATCATCTAATTAAACACTCTTTTATTTAGAATAGATCTTTAAAGTACAATTAAATTACTTATTCTTAATACCGTTGTAAAAAAAATGATAAATAAAACAAAAAAAGATATAACATTTCTATTATTTTTGTAATGTTAATTTTGATTATTTATAGTTTCTTTCCCTTTACCATATAATATAAGATATGAAACTCATTTTTTTTAATTTTTTTAATATTTGTTTGGATATATTTGAAGAGTTATTATTTATTTTATAATTTTAAAATAATTAATTAAATTATTTATGACATCATCGGTTTGACCATCGGTCCGACCCCGATCGGACTAAAAAACCAAAAATCACTACCTTTTTCGGTTCTGTCACCGTTCCAATTTTTAAAACCATATGCTTACAAATAATTAATGACATGCCATAAATAATTAATGCCATGAACATATGCAGATATGCCATAAATAATTTTATTTTATAATTAATAAAACAACAATATAACAAATTATAGTTTATAAAAGACAAACAAATTAATGAAACAACTAAACAACAATAATTAATAATTTTATTAATATTTCAAATGAACTTATAGTTTATTGTTTATTTTTTTACTAGAATATTTGATAAGAAAAAACATAGAAGACAATCGTAAATTTTATGTATTTGCGTGTTTTTTTATTCTTGTTGTTGTTGTCAATATACAAATTTTTCTTTTTATTAAATTGTATAATTTATACTTGTTGGGGAATACCTTGAAAAAAATTTCTGAAGTCGCCACTGCATGCATGATCAAAATCCTAATCTTAATATTATTCTATTTCAATGCTAAACAATCTGATGTACTAATGTTTAAAAGGTCTCACATAAAAGATTCTTCCTTCTCCTAGTACTTCTCAAAGACTAATGTATAGCCACCAACTTTCCCTTGCATTAAGAATTGCAAGGAAATAGACAAACCAATTAATCATGCACTTGTTAAATGGTTGAGGTGTTTGATTGAAAAATTGTCATACAATGAAGTCCATATTGACTTGTGATTTTCAAAATGTAACATGTTTCTAAAAAAGCAAATTAAGTAGCATAGTTCAGTTCATGAATTATTACCTTGACCACAGGTGTCTAAATCCCAGCATACTTGATATCCCAACTGAACTCACCCGTGCTCCTTCTAGTTCCCACCAAGAGAATCACACAGCTTAATTATTTTCTATTTAACTCAGCTTTTGCTAGATAAACATAAATTTACTAATTCCTTAAATAAAATAAAAAAGTACTCCCATCTCACTACAGCAAATTCCAACAAACAATACTTGCCTTGTGCATCTAGATAAACCCAAAGAAAAAAAAGTAAGAAAGTATGAGAAAACAAACTTGACAAGAAAGCTATGACTGATCAAAGCAGAGCTCAATAACTTAGTCATGTTTATTGTAGTGTTATATAACACAATAGAACTTTAAGGAATTATGCAATTCAAATCTATCCAAACACAAACTTAAGATCAAAAATACTGATGAACTGCTAAAAGTAAAAGTAAATCACCCTTCTATTTGGTTCCAGTTCAAAACTTTTAAACAAACTTCAAGCAATTAAATAGAATAATTGCAATCAAAAAAATAATTCAATTAGAAAATAAATGATGCATATAAATCACTGTACCAATTTAAACTATAGACATTAGTTCATTAACACACAAGTACACACACTTACCCACTCTATTTATTATTAATTAAAACCCACCAAGAAAAAGGAAAAATACACTGGAATCAGGTCTAGCCCTGAAGTTAAAAATTGAAATTCCAATCAACTTACTGGATTGACTGCTTCTACGTACATCACCAGTAAATGATGCCCCATCACAATATCTAATCTTAATTCTATTCCAGTTGTAGAAGTCTGGAAATTTTAGACAGATTCTATTAATTTCATTAAAGGGCAAGACTTAGGAGAACAGAGGTGACACAAGCTGAAAAAAGCATGAAAGATTAACTAAACAATAAACAATTAAGTCATACCAGGATTATAATTCTGGACTCTACTCAGAATCCCAGTGAAATTAACTGCCTTGTCCATATGCTTAGATGAACCTAAACGAGTTTCTGAACGATTAAGATAGAGGGTGACATTGTTGCACCATCCACCTCCCTAAGAACCAAAACAAAAGTAACATACAAATAACATCAAGATATTAGAAAATTAAGTTTATTCAATTTTTTTTTGGCAACTTAATAATTTTAATAATTAAAACTGTTAAAGCCTTCAAGAACTAGATTAGAAAGGAATTTTTAGCATTCATATGTCATAACATGTGATCAAAATTACAATATTTAGCTTTTTCTGATTCTTTTCATAAAAACTGGAAAGTAATATTTATTGTTACTATTTGGCATTAGAAAAAATGCTTCAGTATTAATACCCATTTCTTTTCTTTTTCTTTTTTCCCTGTAGGCAATCTGTTCAAGGATTTATTATGGCATTGTTTCTTTAGTTGGTGAAGAAATGGCAAACAAGATGTGACAAAAGGACAAACCTCAATGTGAACCAACCAATTGTTAATTCATGCACCAAATCCCTTATCCCAGTGATAAGCTGGCAGACTTCCATCCTAACAAACTGCTCCATATGTCTAATTTCAGAACATATTGAAACAAAGATTTGAAAGAATGTATTGTTTTTGAAAGGAAAAGAATATAGGTCTAATTTTATCAGTTTATCTTGCAAGAGATTTCTTACCAGCTTCTTTTGCCACATCATCCTCAACAATAGTAATTGATACATTAGCACCTTTTGTTTTGAGCATTACTAGTGTACATACTAGAAGATTCAACCATTGGATTAATCTTGTCCACAGAGGAAAAAACAGATCAGATCATTGCTTTCAAAATTTTCTATTAAGTATAAGTAAATTGATCAACAAGTAGCTATATGACCTCTCCAAAAAAAAAAAGAAAAAAAAGAAAAAAAGAAGAAGAAGAAGCTTAATGACTTTGTCCCATACATAATTTCCAAATAGGTAATAGAATCAAAATAGTGAAAAAATACTTGAGTTATTTGACAAAACCAAAACCCAATTGCATCAAACCTTTTATGAAAAAAAATCATTTCAAGGTTCTACTTATACTAAAAGTCAACAATAACAAACTGCACACCTTCATAATCCTTATTACTATTGTTTTCATTAGCATTTTTGCTAGAAATTGGTGTCTCAGACACCAGAGGAGGAGGAGGTCCAGCAATTACTGGTTGCTCTTCGCTCTTGGAAACAGACCTCCGAGGAGCATAAGTTAGGGCGGAAAAAACAAGTCCTGAACCTCAACTCTGAATCAATACCTAAGGACATGCCACACTAGTACTTTCATAGTCCACTAAATAAAGGCTCCCCAGTCCTCCAAACAGAGAGACATTCAACCCCACAAGGCATAGGGCCTTGTGCCATAGTCTTCTATCATGAGGTCCAGAAACTCAACTCTGAATCAATACCTAAGGAAATGCCACGCTTTCATGGTCACTCATATAAAGGCTGCCTCGAGTCCAGTCCTCCAACCAGAGAGCTTGAAGAGACTAACTGTCTAGTGTCAGATATTACTCATCACACGAATGGCACTAATAGCTTATAATAAGCATGTCTTAATCAAAAAAGAAAAACTTATAATAAGCATGTCTAAGGGGATCTTTATTCAACGAAAATTCTTAAAAGTGCAGCATCTTACAGTTGAAAATGTGTGAAGAAAACACTCATAGGAGCATTTCATTCTTCATAGGTGCCGCTTATGTTCCTTTTTGACTGCTTGGTCGAACGTATCTCACAAGTAATATCTTGGTGGCTGGATTGGATATGAGCCTTAAGGCATTGATCAATGTTCATTAACAATGTCATACATACAATCCGGTCCACAACAAAGTACCTCCACTGAATCTAGTGTAACTACACTTGTCAGAGTTTGCAATAGATAACATTTCAAAAATTTAGGACAGTTTTTTTTTTTTTTTTTCAAGAACAATGTTAGCAGATCATCTACAATACCAACTAAAGAAGGATATCTAGAAGCAAAGCAACTTGCTATGTGATTTCTCATGCTTTTGCAGTTTTGATGCAAATCTAAAAACCATTCCACACCCTATTCGTGTCATGCACGTTACCTTGAAAAGAAACTTCATGGCCACAGTTTTCTTTGTGCTAAAGAAGATGCAGATGCAGAGTCAAGTGGTCCTTTCTTCAATAGCTCGAATGGCAATCATCAATTGGACAGTGGACAAGTGTGTTTGACAAATATACATACGTACATACATACATACATACATACATATATATATATATATATATAACTCACAGCTGTTGTAAGGAGGTCAACATTCCAAGCTGCATAGGTAATGCTTCATTGAAATTGTTTGAGCTAAAACTTCTATAACATTATAGGAAGTTTTACAATTAATATAAGTTCTAATAAATGGATTCGGAAAAGGGTTAACAAAAAGAAATCATAAATAAAGGGAAAATATTAAACCCACTATCTTTCAACTAAAGTATTTTATGATAAACATTTGAGCAGGGCAATCATATCATAAGAACGCAACCAATGTAATATGAATAAACACAATATAAACCAAAAGAAACAAGTTCTTACAATTTCCTTGGACATTATATCTATTGAATGAATCTCAACCACAAGAGAGCCCGATTAATCACAAATCTAAAACCAAAATCAATCCTAGCTTGGCCAAGCCAATTTTATTATTTCCTTTCGAATTAGCCTGCTAAATTAATTGAATATAGAATTACAAAATGACTAATTTATAATAAAAATTGCAAAAAGACTTAGAATTTTTACTAACCTATATGAAATGATTGAAATGTTGAATTGAATTGTAACAATAACATTAGTACTCCATCTATAGCTGGTTGAAATGTTGAATTGTAAAAATACTCAGCTACAAAAGCAAAGTTTAAAATCACACACCAAAATTGAACCCTAATTTCCATAGTCAATCAATAAAAACAAAGATTAAGGCACAGAGCAATGCACAATATTCAATCGCTACGATTGCGTTATGTATGATCAAGATCGAACTTAATTTTTACAAAAAAAAAAAAAAAAAGAATGTACCATTGGAAGATTCGCCAGAGGTGGTAACGGAGAAAGTATGACAGTTCTCGTCGGCGCTGCTGTCCTCGTCGGAATATTCCTTCCTCCGATCAGAGATTCCTCACAATCTGGTGATTCATCTTCGCACATAGAGAAAATGCGATCTACTTCGAGAGCGAGCGCGAGAGAGAGAAAGAGCAATCAAAGGAAAAAGAGGAAAAATAAATTAAAGAGAATAAGACAGGGAGGACCTAAATACTCAGAAATTTTCATACAAAATTTTTCAGTCTTGCTTAAAAATAAATTAGTCTTTATGTTTTACGGTCTCTTTTCGAGGGGTACTGGGAAATCTACAAATTTTAGAGCGAAAACCTACGCTGGTGTGCCCGCCCATTTTTTTCAGCACTTATTTCAAGGGTTATATGTTGACTTATTTTGAACTTTCTCCTAGTAATAGTCACCCGCCTGTTATATTTAGTGTTTATTTGGACAAATTTTAATAAACCCTCGAAAAACAAGGATTGAAACAGGTCCACTTTTTTGTAGTGACGGTTATCATTAGAAAAATCAATACTAGGATATATATGTATGTGTGTGTCACTTGTTTGTCAATATGGAATATTATTAGAAAATTCAAAATTATACTAGGATTAATTAGGATATGTCACTTGTCAGTGTGAATTAAGAAATCAAAGGTTTGCTTAAAATATTAAAAAAAAAAAAAAAACCAAAGGCTTGTTTCAATTATCCCTCGTTACTTTTAAAAAATTATAGGCTAATAATTAAAGTATGTTTGGATATCGCTTATTTTGCTGAAACTGAAAAATTATTACTGAAAGTACTATAGATAAGGTAAAAGTTAGTTAAAATAGTACAGTAAAGCCCATGAATAGTGTCAAAAAGTGTAGTGGGGACCATGAATAGTAGCAAAAATAAACTGAATAGTAAAATAATTTTAATTTTTAATTCTAACCCAAACGCACACTTAGGCTAGCTCAAGCCAGTAAGATCTAGTGAGGGTCATATTTTAGAGGATAAGAAAAATTATTGTAGAAAAAGTTAAAAAGTAGCTAAAATAGTACAGTAGGGTTCATGAATAGCATCAAAATGTGCAAAGGACCTATGAATAGTAGAAAAAATAAAGTGAATAGTAAAAAAACTAACTTTTTAAACCATCCCAAACACATACTAAATGGGTAAACGAAAAACGTAACTAGGCTGTTTATGCTTTTAGCTGTACCAAACTAGGATAGACTATTGAGATGTGGCAAAGGTTGGAATGGAGAGGAACCTCCACATTTTGTTGTAAATTACATTGCGAGCACGTGATAGGAGTTGCTTAAATGTTCTGGCGCATTGGGGTGCTGATGTGGTCAAGGGCTACTTTGGTTGTGATCAAGTGTTGTTGTTGTCATGTGCTGGTGAGAGTATAATCTGTTCTAAGCTAAAATGTAACAATGGCAGCAAGTGAGTGGTTAGTTAATTGAGTAGCTATTAGGGACCATTATGTTAGTGACATCTGTTAAATGATGGGGTGGTTAGTTAGTTAGTTAGTTAGAAGTAGTTATAGGGTGATACCATTGTACTCTAGCTCTATTAAGGCTCAGATATAAAGGGGAGGAATGGTTTTAGGGAAGGTATCAATGAAGAATCTGATGCAATACTTAATTCTCTACTCTCCCTAATCTCTCTCTAATTCTTCATTGATCCATTCATTCTCTAAATCCTCTGTTCATTTCTTGTTTAGGATAGGAATAGTAAATTCTTATTAGCATGCGCATCAGTATTTGTTTAACAAATTTCAAAATTCACTCATATCAATTTGTGCAAAGTTTTGTAAAAAAACATGGTTATGTACTGTAGTAACCATGTAAATTTACACTAGTTTTTTTTTATGTATCCTAAGGATGAAAGAAGATAGTGAATGATGGTTGTTATGTGTAAAAAAAAAAAAACAATTAAAAAAATCAAGAAAATTGACATTTTAATGAAATAGTATAAAATAAATAATCTAATGTAGACTGTTTTGAAAAGTGAGTATATGTACGTGCAAGTTAGATTTCTGAGATTATTTTGTAAAAACCTCTAAAACCTTAACAGTACATTTAAACATCATCTTTGTTAAAAACAGTGTTTTTGTGCTTGTAAGAAAATGAAAAACATGAGAGTAAAGTTGCAAGAGAAATATAAACAAGTTTTTTTAACATAGAAACCCTCTATGTGGGGACAGGAAGAAAACCACGAACACTAGCCAATCAAATATTCCACTATTTTATTTATTTATTTATTTATTTTTCCTGAAAATGGTTACAAGGGGGGTATTGGGTTACAACAGAGAAAGAGAAAGAAACGGTGGGATCATAAAGAAAGAAGAGGTGGGAAGAAGGCTTCCATCGTAGTGTTAAAGTGTGTATTTTCTTCATTGAGTCCTATATCCTTTAATAATGGTCGAAATGGGCATGTGTCATTTTCTTAATGGGTAAGGCGTTATCTTCCCATTGGATAAGGACAAAGTAGAGTCTTAACAAAATGGACCACATGCATTTGGTGCTTCTTTGACAAGTGTGCTTCTGCTTGTACTACACACAATAATACTTCTTCAACAAGCTAGCTCTCTACTGTAATATGCCCAAAACCTATAGCATGCGGCTGAGATTTGTTGCTACAGCTGTAATGGTTCATGACTGATCTTGCTATTATTTTTACCCACTATCTTGGACATGTGGACCACAACTAATGGCTACATGCTTTCTCCTTTATACATATCTTTTTATCTTTCTTTTCTTATTATTCTGCTATGCCTTGGACATGTGGTGATGGTGGATTGGCTTATTATGAAGCACACCTAGTATGCTCTACTTTTGGGCTTGGTGACTGTATAGTATATAAGATAGGAAAAAAAAAGTTCTTAAGCTAAAATAAACAAAAAATTTTGCACAAGCTTATGTGAATGCTCTAATGGTGTAAGTGTAACTATATAATCCATATTTTGTGTTGAATAAAAACTAACTTCAACGTGTTTGGCATGTATTTTAGGACTAATTTTTTTTAAAAAAAAGTCTAAATTAAAGTAAGATTAATAATCTAGATAATTCAATAGTTGAAGGAAGTGAGATCTAAATCTTAAACATTTTTGTTGAAAATACTAAAAAATTAACTTAATTACATATTTTGAAAGTCTAATTATTAGATTACACATTTTTTATGTTATCAACACACATCTCAAATTTTATGTCAATTAGATATTATTTACTATTCAATTCATAAATTTATTTTTGTACATAATTTTAAACTACAAAAACGTGAAATATAAACATTTGATTGATAATATAACTATTAATCTTTGATTTTGTGAAAATTTTGCAAGTATTAAGAATATAAAAAGAAAATGCAAGAGTGCAACACTGCTAGAGGTCTCATGTTTGAACCCAGATGGGCAGAATGCGGGAATTCCCTCCTGTAGCTAGTCCAAGGGTACTAGCATTCTCGTGGGGTTAGGGTGAGGTTTGTTGTCACCCCAGACAGAAGTTGTTAGTGCTTTAATAGTCACGCTCATAGGGGTCCACCACAATGGTTGCCCCCACTCACCCATTTTGTTCATCAAAAAAAAAAAAAAAAAAAAAAAAGGAACTAAATTGTGAATTTGTTATAATTCATGTTCAATAAAATGATATTAAATAGAATTTTTGTGATGAGTTACAAGCAATTTAATATTCAAACTTTGTCATTTCTCATGTATAATAATACCATTATTTGTTCCTCATAAAAAAAGACCTTATAAAAAAAATAATACTATTATTTGTTAAGTTTTTATTCTGAAACTATTTATTTTATGAAAAGTCAAATTCGCCCTTATAAAATGTGTATATTCCAAAATCATCATGATATTTTAGGAATTACGACCCATTGCAATTTGCGGGGTGAGAATTGAGAATCAGAGGAAATCTATGGCAGCAAATCCAAAACCTGTTGAAGGCTCAATGCCAAAGACCCATTTGACACCAATGTCAAAAAGCGCACCAAAACCACAACCACAACCACAAGGCCCACCTTCGGTACCCACTCGTCCTATCCGTCCCATTCTTCCCAAGACCAACAAAAGAAAGCTCATTGATACCGCCTTCTCCAACCCCAACTCCTCCTACTTCAAAATCCGCGCTCTTACTCAACAACTTCGCCCCCGTTTCATCGAGGTACATTACACTACTTGTCAAAAACATCTTCTTTATCAATATTTGTATGCATGTCTTTCTGTTTTCTTGAACGATGTGGTCCCATTCTTGGTGGGTCTATGTTGCTTTTTTTGTAGGGCTGAAAAGCTCGGCTCAAGAAAAAACTTGTTTGTTTTCAGAAAACAAGCCAAATTCAAGCCTTAACTTTAAGTTTGCCAACTTTAGGTCTGTGAACAAGTTCGTGAACATGGGTTTGATTTAACTATATATAATATTATATAATTATATTTATATGTATAGTTGTATAAACATATATTTATATGGACTTGAAATTGGATTTAATAAGCTTGTCTATGTTCATGTGATATTAAATTAGTATTTGTAGCCTATTAATGATATAAACAATCTATTTTTTGTAGTAAAAAATCATAGATTTGTGAAGAGGTAAAATATTTTAGTCATGGTTTCATAATATATATGAAAATAATAAGTTAATCAAGTAACTTGTGAACAAGGTCGACCTTGCTTGACGGGAAAATGAGCCAAGTTTAAACATAAAATATTGACTGGTGATGAGCTCGAGCTCAAGCTTGTGTTCAAAAAAAAATTAAACAAACAAACTTGAACTTTTAATATTTGGCTTAGCTCAGCTTGTTTACAACCTTACTTATTCGTTGGGTTCTGGTTTTATTTGTGTGTGTGTGTGTTTTAAAACTTCACTATCCTCTATTTGTTTGTAAAGGAAAGGAATGAATAGCATTTGTTGCAAATGGCTCGTCATCAATGGTTCATAAAATGGCTCGTCATCAATGGTTCATAAAATGGCTCTCTTTTCATTCTCTGTTTTATTGGGTTGCATGCAGCATTGGATTATAACTATTTGATGGGTTTGTTCTGTTTTGGAGTTTGGGCAACTTGGGCTTTATTATGTTTCTGAATAGCAAGTAGGTTTCCTTGGAGTATTCCATTTCATATCTAATGTTTGGTTGCTTGAAAGCTTAGGAAAAGACAAGACATTGATGACTTGATTTATAATGGTGCGGCCCAAAAGATTACATTTGGCTGATCCTGACTCTTCTGCCCAAGATACATAGCTGACTCCTAAATTTTGGGTCTAAGGTTTGGTTGGTGTTGACTTGTATACAAGGGCCCAATTGTACAATGTCTATGGATTGATGATTTTTCTTCACTACATTTGCTTAGCAACCAGATTCAAAAACATTATTGTTTTTGCTTGAAGTGGTTTTAGGCTAAGAATTCTGATGTCATTTTGAAAAATCATGCAGTTGTTAGCTGTGAATTCCAGTTTATTGTAGTCTACTACTGCTACTGGTATATGTTTTATTGCCATGTTTTGTGATATTTGTTGTCCAAGCCCCCACATTACTTTCTGTTACACATTGTGTGGTAGTATTTGGGCGTGCCATAGCTCAAAAGAAATACACCATGTGCATCAATGTCCTGACCGTAATGCTTATGGTTAAATTCACCTTTTTTTATTGGAATTAGGAAAATATATCTGGTAGCCTTTGTTTAAATAGAGGCAATAAGATGTCAATTTTCAAACATATAAACATTTGTTGTAAAAGTTGGAATTGTTAAGAGCTATATATCAACCTGGAGTGGGGATTTCCGTTTTAAAGAGTAAAAAGCAGAGTTTTGTAGGCCATCTTAAAACAAAGGATGGAAACTTCTTCCAATTAAGATGGAACTGTGGAGTAGCATTCTAATATAGTTCATTGTTGTGAAATATCCCTTGGGATCTAATTTGATATTTATACAAATCTATCACTTCTGATTTTTGAGATGCTGACTTGACGGTCTTTTGATTATTGATTTAGTTTTGGCCTGATTGGATGAGTTTTTGTTTGTTCATTTCCCATTTGCATGCCTTGGACCCTTGGTTATGTTTTTCTCAATTTTAATACTTTTGGGGGTACATTATACCAACCTTCTCAAGGGTTTGAGAAATGTCAGGAACTTACTTCCTAGTCTTAGAAATGACATTATGTTCCCCATTTTCATACATCATATATATATATATATATATATATATATTTATATGGATAAGTTGTATGCACCCAATGAGTCTCAAGTCCACAACCTTACCCTCCATCTCATTATTATGAGACAAGGAAGTGTCAGTTGAATTATAGCTCATTGGCAATGTTGTGCATCATATAAATATATTATTCTCTCTCTCTCTCTCTCTCAATTAAATTCCCATCCAAAGTAGCCTCAAATATTGATTACAAACTAGACTCCCATCATTCAACATATATTTATACTCATCTCTGGCAGTGCTTAGTGGCCTTTTGATGCAAAATGATCTAATATATTTATAATAACTGGTGTTACGAGTTATTGATATAGTCCCAAAAGTTATCCCCACTTGGACTTTGTCTCAAATGGACAGATTTTGGGTGACTTGGGGTGTTGATCTTTCAGGTTCAATTCTTTTTAAGCTAGGGGCAAAAATGAAAGAGTTATTTTAGCTACTCCTTGCAATATCTTGTCCCCTCATGCAACATTTCAGAATCTGCATCTTTCTAAACTTATAATAGTGTGAATAGATGGACATTGTTTTATTATATTTTTGTTCTATATGTAGGTTCTCCACACCCCAGACTTTCGGAACTGCAAGGCAGCCGACGAAGTTCGAAAACGTGAGTTCTTCATTATACATTTTTTTTCTTCTATACATACGATGGGATTTTAGATTATGACATTCGTTTCATGATAATTGTTGCTTACCATTTGACCAAGAAAACAATGGGTTTCTTTTTGGTGTTTGCGGGATTCGATCTCAAATCCCTCATTCAACAAGAGACTTTATCAATTGAGTTAATTAAAACCCAACTTCATATACAAATTGTACTTTAGTATTTGCATGAATATGAAATATTAGATTATCTTGGGCACATTTTTATTTGTTTTGGACTAACATGCTATGGCCTCAATCACCTGATGCTTTCTCAATTAGCTTTTGGGTCGTGCTCCCTAGGTTGGACATGCTCTCACTCTAGTCAAGGATTTAGAGCTCGTTGAGTCCTGAGTTCCTAACCATCTGAGAACCCAACATTAGATTTACATTGTGAACATTGTTTTGTGATAAGCTTGAAATTCAAACATTATTATAGTTTAGTCTGGTCTCTGGAATTTGTAAGTTGCAACTATTTAGAATTCCTGAGCTCAGCATTAACTTTTGGAAAATTTCCTACTTTTTCTTTTTGTTTTATAAAATAATTTAAGCTTAGCATGTGTTGTTTAAAAGGCGCTGATCACATCTCCTATGTTCTAGTGGTCTACTTTAGTCATGCCTCCTTGGTTTCCTTCATAGAATGTATTTATTTTCCCAAAAAAGAAAAAGATCGTCCAGTGGCATGTTTGGTGATAAATTTATGATGCAACTTCCAGGTATGAGGCTTCTTTTGGATCTATACAAACAGATGACTGTGGAGATGGGAAATCCAAGGAAGTTTGTACCACATTGCCAGGTTTTTTCCAGTGGAAACATGCCTGGAAAGGGAAATCAAAAGGGAAAGCGACCAAAGCCACTTCAAGCTCAGCATTTCATGAACTCAGCAGAAAATAAGCCTCCAACCATTCCTTTCAGCTCAGAGAAAACCAATAGTGGCCATCTCAAGGGAAGCTATATCTTGGGCAATTCAGATTTTGGTAAGAACTTCATCACATATTTGGGTAGTAAACCTGTTTATTATGGGGTGACAAAGGAGTCCCATCGCAGTAGGTTCAAGAAGCGGTAATCTGTTGTGAACAACTCACAGTTTTGATGACAAGTAGCTACCTACAGTAAAGAAGCACCTTGTTTAGCCAGGAAATGGTGTCCTTACCATAGCAGCTATAGAATTTGAGAAATTATTCTGTACAAATGGTGTATTACATGTTTTCTCTCGTATAAGTGTGGACTCCCATTTATGGCACCTACAAGTAAGTTCCACCATTATGTGAGAGGACGTAGCATACCATTTGCGCTGTATAGTTTCACATAGAAATTTTGTTGATAGGAAAAGTTTGAATAGATAAAGATGGACAGAATGATGTTTGTAAAGTCTTTTTTGCATCAATATATTTACTCTCCATGTTGCCGTGCCAGTAATTTGTGTCCTGCATTTTGTAATCTCAATTTTTACATGGTTCATACTGCCTTATTGTCTTTTGGTCCATGTCTGCAAGCGATGCATCATATGGTACTCTGACAAGCTTGAGATACTAAATTCTAGATTAGATCCAATCCAACAGCGTGGTATTCCAAACTTATCAACAGCCTTCAGGTAGCCCCCTAGGGTAAGTATCATCATCAATATCCCCCAAATTCAACAAATTCCTTGACAAAGTTGGGAAGGGAGAACTCATCAGTATGGGGGCAGATTCATCAATTTACTCGCTTTTATGGTTGCCCAGGTCCGTTTGAAAATAGCCTATTTAGCTAAAAACTAAATTTTTTTTGCTGAAAATGTAGAAAAAAAAAAGTTGAAATCTAGTTGAATAGTACAATAGGACCCATGAATAGTACCAAAAAGAAGCTAAAAACTTAAATAAATTGAACTTTTCATCATATCCCAAACAAACTCAATCCAACCATCTAACCTTATATACCTTGGTAATCCACACACTGCCTTAGATACCTGGGTAAACTTATGGATTGGATCAGTGCTTTGACTAAAGTCCATCAACTTTCCTAGAATGCTTCCTAGTCTTATGTTCTGAAACAATAAGACGCTTTCCAAGCTTTTCAGTCATCTACTCCAAAATTTTGTACTGAAATTGAGTTTGCAATTTAAGTTCGGTCACAAAATATTGGCAGAGTAGCTGAAGTTTTATTTTGATGTGTACCATTTGAAAGCTTTTCTGCCGTCTTCATCAAATATTTTCTACACTAGTGGGTTCTTGTATCATGTATGAATGTGGAGTAAGATCTGTAGTGAGAATGACATGGACAGTAGGTAATTTTTTGGAAGGAGGTTTCATGGGTGTAAGCTAATATAAGGTAAGTTTGAAAATATAAAATTCAATGATTTTATCAATATCGCATTTGAGGTACGCATTAGTCGCTTTCTTGTAGAAGTTCTATTATCAATATTTTATCATAGAAAACTAAAATATAAGAAAAAACTAAGCTAACTACTACCTACTTTTAACTCATCAAAATCAAAGACTAAAATATCTCAATATAGAGTTGTAGGTTCGATTAACTAAATTGGTAAAGTCTTTTATTGTCAAATAAGAGTTTTGAAGTTCAAATTTAAACTCTGTTTACACTAATAACCGATTAGTATCTTAGCCTGATAATATGAGCAATTATTATGGAGTAGATTGCATAGATTAAAAATCTATTTATCAAAAGAAAAATGTTCATTTAGAAGTTCTATTATCAATAGATGATGAGCAAAGAGTAACATGGCCTCAAACATAGTCATAATACATATCTTTTAAAAGTTTATTAGTAACAATCATAATTGTCAAATTCATACTTTGTTGACTTTTTCTAATGTTACTACATAAACTTTTAATGTCTTAAACAATTTTAGACATTATTATTTTAAATAATATTTTTAATTGAGTTTAAATTCTATTATATATTTAAGCCTTTCACTATAACCTAGCAAATCCATATTTTTATTAAATGGTGGAATAGATTGCTCCATATAGAATCTCAGTCATCATAAAAGCTTATTAACAACTACCATAAAATTATCAAATTTTATATTTAGATAGAAAGTAAAAAAGAATAAAAATAAATAAATCATATTGTGTTAAACTCTTTTTGCACATTGCATGAGTTACTGATTAGTTTTTTTGAGTTACTGACTAGTTGATAAAGTGGAATCTCTTAAAAGGCTGCTTTTGCTTTTGAAATTGATACCATTGTAATTAAAGATCCCATGTTATGTGCTATATCTCGATTTCCTTACGATAATTAGGGTTAAATTATTTATCTATTTTGACTTTGCTACTGAGGTTTGACTTGAGAATGATGAACCACTATTGCGTCCTATAATGCCTATATACATATATGCTTCACTCTTTCTTTTTCACCCTAAATTGTACATACGATGGCTCTTTCATTGCTCTTCTTTTGCATCTTTGAAAATTTCTTCGTTGCTAAATCAGGTTTGTGAATCCACGTGTCTTTGTAGTTTGTATACATGTTTTGTGTGTCAATGTGAGCACGTCCATATACACATAAAATGCTTGCTCAATTAATTATAGTAATAATTTTTATTGTGCATTTAGATGAGTTTATTTTGTTTATTGTATAAAAGGTATACATTCTCTCTTGAAGTGAAAATAAACTCATCAAAATCAAATCTTGTGTGTATGTTTGTTTCTTGTGCAATGTTATTATTTTCTACACTCAACTTTGAGAATAACAAAAATGGTATAGTTCAGGGTCTAATCATGAGTATATGTCTCATTTCCACCCACTTTTTTTAGGATTGAAAAAATCTGCATAGAGTGGGAACACGGTAAGATAGGAGCAGAATAAGTTGGAGGTATTTTGTCATCCTTAATGAGGTGACTCTACAACTAATAAGAGAGAAAAGACTAAAAGAAAAGGATAGTAAGAAGAGTGCTCAAAATGATACTAGTATTTTAAAGATGGTTATTTTATTTTGTTATTTATAAAAATAAAAATCTTTGTTTTATTTTATTTTATTTTATTTTATTTTTTTTTTTGAGGAAGTCTTTCTTTGTGTTGTTAAAGTTTATAAGATTGGATATTTTTCTATTCTCCAAAATTTGTTAATTTCCAATTCTATTCTTGATAAAGGGCCCAAGGTGTTGGTGTGAACTATAGACTACTAGGTGACAACCTTCCAGTCCCTGAAGCAGCCATTGGGCTATTGAAATCAAGAAATATAACCGAAGTTTGGATTTTCGAACCCAACCCTGTAACAAAAAAATTGTCGAAGGAGTTAGAAACGAAGACCTCCAACATCTAGCATCAGATCCAAATTCAGCCACTACATGGGTTGCTAATACATGTCACGGCAGTGAATTTAGGTACGTAACCACAGGCAATGAGGCCATTCTGGGGTCTCTAGCAACATTTGTGTATGGTGCCATGCAAAACTTTGACGCAGCCCTAAAATCTGCTAATATTACTGTACCAATTAGCACTGTTGTTTCATGTGCCATAATAGGTGTATCATATCCTCCTTCAAACGGTGCATTTTCGGAAAATGCCTTTGTTATTGGATCCATTGTGTCAATTTTTTTGGTGCAAAATTAATGTCCACTTCTAGTCAATGTGTACCCTTATTTTACATATGTAAATGATCCCAAAAATGTGCACTTTAGACTAAGCACTAGGGACTGGTAAAGGCACGGTCGTGACTGATGGGGCTAATCAATATACTATGCTCTTTGATTCCGGGTTTGATGACATATAGAGCAAATTATGGGTCAGGTCTGGTCGGTTTCAAGCCCGACTAGCACCTCAACCAGACAGAACCCAAACCCGACCATTTTTAACCTGCCTGAAATTTCGTTTTAGCTGGTGGGTCTACTCTTTAAAAATAAAAATAAAAATTCCTTCTAAATAAAATGATAAGTTCAAATTTAAGTTTGAAAAGAAAATCATTTGGCATTAATGACCCAAATCATTATAGAAAATGCAATATAAATTTATTCCCCTCTTAATTTATTTCCTTCCAATGCAAAGTTTAAATTCGAAAGTTTTAGAGTTAATGAAGATCTTAAGCCTGCCGATGTTGAGCAGAATTTAGGGTTATTTCATTCTAACATGACTGAGGTCTATCCTGTCAATTTTTTACTTCTTTGGAACAGCCCACGCGTACAGTGTAAAAGCAACTTATGGAATAGTTCTTTGATTTATAGTAGTTTATCAGATTTAAGTAAAATTAGTAAATAATGCTCCATGCATGCATGCAGCCCTCTTGAATGGTGTTTTGCCCTGTTTTTAAAACTGTGATTCAAAAGCATCAAATCAAGTTTTCATGGCTGAAGACTGCATATCATTACCGTTGGAACCTAAACTCAAGGTGCCTAAACAAAATGCTCACTTTATTTTTTGAAAAAAAAAAAAAAAAAAAAAAAGATCATAAAATATATAAATTACAACAAACGACAAAACTCAACACACACCTCAACTGTTTTCTCACTATTTCCACGGTTTTACCAAGGGAAATATATTCCCTAACCATTCCATTTCATTTCTTTCCAAAACCTTGAAGGAAAGTGCCATTTTCCGGCCCAATCTCATTCATACCAGACTCTGTCAGGGTGCAGCACACCTCTAAATTTGAAGAAGTAGATGAGTCCATCTTTAACCAACTTTGTTTCAATGAGGCCCTCCAATTTTCAAAGCCTAGCCACAAAAAAATGAAAAGAAAATGGAACCTATCAACTGAAAAAGAAATGGCAATAAATACAAACTGATCCCCACAGGGTGGGCTGGGGGAAGGGGAACCTAGATCACACTCAGACTACACAAAACACACAATATGATTCTAAAGTAATCTATTTTCTTATTCATCAGTTCTATAAATACTTGCTTTGTATCCGAGTAAAGGAAATAAGAGAACAAGTTATGTGTTACCCATAAAGCATCCCTCATTTTCATTTAAAGATACGTCAGTCATAGGCAAGACTTAATAAATTCAGAAGTTATGGAAAAGCATGATAGCATCATCAAGTTTCAGCAGAGATGAATCCAGGAGAATCCTGATGTTCTTTTGTTTTTGTCTTTCCTCTTTTGTCATAGCTTCAAGGGGGTTTATAACCTGGAAGGAGTTTTAACATAGAAAATTATTAGTAAATACATTTATCAAAATAAAGGTGTAAAGTAATAATGGTTGTAACAAGGTGATGAAAGTGCAGGTGATTTAACAACTAAATTTCATAGAGGAATCTGAATATCCAAAGAGATACAGTGAAGTGATTTTAAAATACTAATGCAACAATGTCAAGAACGGGGGAAAAAATGTTATTCAAAGGGAAATGTGTGGAGTTTCACAAGGAGTGGTTAAACTGTTTGGACTGGGTTGAACATCTTAACATTAATTAGGATGCAAAGACCCTTCATTGTAGGGAACGGATTCAACTACTATTTTGCAGTCAAGGACTCAGATATTCTATTATTCTCAGTGCTTTCAGTCAGGTTCTGGTATAATTTCAGTGGTATCAGGCCAGTTAAATTATTTGGTCTAGGAACTGTTCCCTTATGCAAACTGAATAGACTTGTCAGAAGCAGGAAATCAAAAACAACAAACCATATGGAAGAAATCAAATCAGAAAAGCAAAGAAAATCACTTCTGAATGCACCTGTTGGCAGAACAATATAAGAAAAATGAATAAATAGACATTTGCTGAAGAATCTGAATTCAAAATATGATGATCTAAAGTTTTGATACTGATTAATGGTAAGGTGACTTAAAATCCACCAATCATCATAGGATTAACGATAAAGTTTTCCACTAAATTAATTTGGAGGACAATTTTCCAAACTGATAAGTGGCATTCTCTAAAGGAGACCACATATCCTTGCTCACATGTTTCTCATGTGATTTTACAATAAACTTAATGATTACTATTCTAAACACTCCCAAGTCCCAAACCCCACTAAAAATTGTCATAGCATCTTAGATGCCTAAGTGCAAGCATTATGCCTTTCTTAAAATAAAAAAATAAAATAAAATAAAAAGAAGAGAAAAAAATGAGATAAGACGTTTAACTTAGTGCAATTCATTGGGAGTAGAATTGGACAAAGGATTTTTAGTAGAATCATTCAAGCAGAGCACCACTGAACAAAGTATTCTTCTTAATAGTTAACTGAGTATTATCATGGAAATTATTGAGCACAAAGCATAATACCCACAGGCAAATAAATATAGTCATCCACTTGAAGTAAAAAGTCCAAATGAAAGAGGGCCGCTAGCAATGCAGACAATCATTTACCACCAAGAGTTGGTTATTTTAATACCCATCAAACTCCGCCTGACCCCTTAATCTTGAACCGTGGCCCCCCAGCTTGCACCCTAAGCTCTAGTGCGGCCCTCATCTCTGGCTACAACCCACCCGTGTCATGAAACACGAAATGCCACAATGGTCTAGACACATAGTAGCCCCAATAATAAATTTCTGGTACAAAGATCTCCAAGCCATCAACATCACTCCAATCCACTACTTGCACTCCCAAAAAGTAACAACAATACAACCTTGATGATCCAAATATGGACAAAGATTGGCTACAAACATAGTTGTAGTTTAAGGCTACAACTTCCTTTAAAAAAAATTAACATTGCTACATATTTTGAAATCTAACCGTTGAATTATATGTTCTTTACACTCTTAACACACATATTAAATTTTGAGCCAATCAGATGTTATTTACTATATGATCTACAAACTTATTTTTTATGCATAATTTTAGACTACAAAAACGTGCAATTTAAACAATTGATTGATGGCATAGCTATTGATCTTGGATCTTCTAGAGATTTTGCAAGGATCAATGATATAAGAAGAAAATGTAATCCGATGTATAAAACTCCTCATTTAGAGATTCCTCCCAATATGCATGAAGCCATGAGCCTAGTAGTATGAGGCATTCATGGAAAAAGTTACCACTTCCAAAGAGATTTGACAAGGAAAAAACCATAAGCAACATAAATAAGAACTCATTCAAAGGGAAGGCACACAAGAGATTAGTAGTTCATATTCTACATACCTCTTTTTCCTTATCCCATTCATAAGCCGCTCGTAGACTCAAATTTAAAGCAGCATGGAACATCTCATCTAGTACATGTTCCCACAGAGGGCGCTTATTTACTTTCCACAACAATATATTTCTATTTGGTGCTAAAACTAATTTCTGCAAGGAGAATTAAAAATTATCATAAAGAACTCATAGAATTGTGCACGCACACACACACAAAACACATGGGTACACATATATACTAGCCTTTTCTCTCTGTGTGCTGCATGTGAGTATAATTGAATTAGAGTTTAAAGTGTTTCTTTTGATAAAGTTTAAAAAAAAATTAGGGTTTATATTAGTAGAGAGAGAGAGAGAGAGAGAGGTTTAGAAAAATAAGTACTAATTACTTTGAATCCAACCTCAGTACAAAATTGGAAAAGACTTTTCAATCCCAAATTCTCTGTAGTCCTGTGTGTGCAGGGGCACACGAGAGAGAGAGAGAGAGAGAAAAAGAGAGAGTGAAAAAAATAACAATAGGGAAGCAGAATCCAATCAGAAATTTACCCTAATAGGGGCAACTAAAATGAAGAAAATGAAATAAAAATATTAACTCAAGTAAGAGTAGAAGAAAAAAACGAAACCTAAAAGAAATTCAAGTGTGTGAGCATGATGACCCTGCCAAAAAAATCGTACAAGAGGAACTCAGTTTTTAAAAAATCTCATTTAGCAGTACTATTTTAAAAAATTTATTGGATAATTTTGACCTAAATCTCAATACTTATATGAAATATTGATACATATATTGTATAAATGACAGCCATTCACCTCCATATGCAAGTACTCATCCTTCCACATCTTATAAAGAATCTTGGGCGCATCCTTCTTTTCCACAAATGTGGTATCTGAAATCTACATTAAGGAAAAAGTTGGATTAAATAACACATCAAACATATCCTTCCAGGTGTATCTGAATAAGCTTCTTTGAAGAGCAATTGCTTCCAAAAAAGGTCATGGAAAAAACAAGTGACTGAAAAAGAAAAATTGTTTTTAGTGAAACTAGTTATTACTGTTATGGGTTTGTATCGAGTCAGAGGAAAATAGAATTATCATTGTAATTGCCCACATATATAAATAATATTTGTGTAAGCGTAATGAACTTCGAATGCCCAAAATACACTTCCAGAGACATGGTATTAGAGCATATGGTTAGGAGTTCGAACCTTATCTCCATTTTACCTCCCATTTAAAAAAAGTTAAAATCGCACAGGTTAGGCACACAAATTAAGACAGAGGGAAGTGTTAGAATGGTTTAAAAAAAAAAAAAAAAAATCACCATTTCCTAACAATTTAAACTTTTGGGACAAGCAATAATTTATCAATTACCTTATCAGTCTCAACTAGGCGGCCATTTTTTGACAGTAATCTGAAAATTCTATAAGCATCCCTTCCATATCTTTTCAACACAATTGATTCTACCTGTAGTGAAGAAAATGTAAGACATCTTTTAGTGAAGGAATTATGAATTCTCATATATTTTGAAACAAAACATAAGTCAAGAAACCTCATCATTCTGTGCTGATTCAATAATTTTCTTCAAATCTGAAAAACACACATGAATGTGTCAATAGAGACCAAATAATAAATAAACCAGCTAAATAGAAAGATTGAGTGAACTCATTAATGATGTGACAGCTTTATATCACAAGGTGATAAAGAGTCTAGGAAGCACGGACGCCAAATAGGTACCATACCTGTCGAACACAAGACATGTTTGGGACACTTCCGCATGCATGTTCCAACTGTGTCCTTTTTTTTTTTTGAAAATTGCAGGACACAAGAGAGACAATTATCTTTTAGTTTTCAATCTTGAACACTTATCCAATTATCTGTTATTTACTCCTTTGGATCTTATTCTTGATTTATATTCTAATCTCTAAACATCATTTATTACTCATGAATTCACTTTTTATCCATTATTGGTCTAAAATTTATATATATATATATATATATATAACATTATATGAAAAAATAAAAGCATAACAATATTTTAAAATATAAAAAAAAAAAATTTAATAATTTATTTTTATGTGTATTCCCGCAATATCATGTCTTAATTTTTCAAAAATTGCCGTGTTGCACCCTTTCCATACCCGTGTCCATGTCCGTGCTTCCTAGATAAAAAAATTGAAATTAGACAAAGAGAATGGGATACCAATACTATATGAGTCAGCTGTCCCTCTAGCAGAGGCAGGACAACCCAACTGGACAAGGGAAGCTCTAACATCGTCTAAGGTCATAACACGTCCTTCTTCACTCTTTATAACCTCTTCAAAAATGTTATCCAGTGATAGGGGAACTGGAACATGTAATACAGAAAAATAAGCTTATGGGTTAGAATGGGATAATGGTATTGGAGAGAAATGAATGCAGAGGAAAGACTTGTGAATCATTTCTCTTGTTTCCATTTTTTATGTTACAATTTCTAAGAAAAAAAAGCATGTTTTAGAAAATACATTTAAAAAGAACCCATATAATGCATATGAGCAAAGAAAAAGAAATGCATTAGCTTAGTACAAGCAAGTTAAGCAACTAAATTATGAAAAAGTAAATTAAATTTTTTGATAACTGAAAAAGTAAACTGAATTGAAAAGAAAGGAATCATATTAACTACGAAAGACTCTCAAAAGTTTAGTTCACATAACTACAAGACACTATTCTTGCACATACAGCACCAATTTACAAGCACCCTAAATGCATCTCCAGGGAAAGTGAACACCTGTGAACTGTCTCATAATTTCAGAGTACAAGTGAACTTCAAACCTTCCATTCTTAGACAAACTCCAAGATGATTGGTCCTCTGGTTAGATAACAAAGAAAAAAAAAAAAAAAAAAAAACTCTATGGGCTCTAATTCCCAATCCTAAAAGGATCAAGTGAGTTGAGGATTCCAATACCGCATACCAAGACCACTAGCAAAGCATCCTTATCCAGGGCCAATGTAAATAAGTTAGGAAAGAGATTTCTTAGAGAGCAGTCCCACACCATGGATCAGACCAAAAATGAACATGACAGCCATCCCAATAACAAACTTCTTATATTTAGAGAAGGTATTCCACCCTCCTCTAATAACTCTTCCAAAAACCATCTCCATGCGATCCCCT
Source organism: Quercus glauca (assembly GCA_023736055.1). Taxonomy (NCBI): domain Eukaryota; kingdom Viridiplantae; phylum Streptophyta; class Magnoliopsida; order Fagales; family Fagaceae; genus Quercus; species Quercus glauca. Next base: position 18,580,667 of record CM043323.1, read on the forward strand.
AAGCACCTCCATTGTCCCCATGTTTCTCTGTATTTCACAGAAATAACACATCTCCAGAAATATTCCTTATCAACTCCAAACTGCCACAACCATTTCTCTAAGAGGGCTTGATTAAAACTACTCGATTTACAAATTCTTAATCCTCACTCTTTCAATGGAGAACACACCACAACCCTGATCAACCACATGCAATTTAGACATATCTACCATCCCCCACGCAAGAAATCTCTTCGGAGTTTCTCCACTCTTTTAAAATACAATATTCAATATGAATGACCTAAGGCATGGGTTTTTATCTTATGACCTTACAAGCTTTGGACTTCTTATAAGACGAAGAAAAAACTGTTAGAACTAATATAATTAACTACACTTCTACCTAAACAACTAAATGGTTTCGATACTTTCAAAAACCAGACTGAATAAAGAACGAGGGGGAATAATTTCATAAATAATTTAATTAATATTTAATTAAAATACAAATAATTTAATATATAGAACAACATCTTGGAGCCTCCATTCCTAGGTTCCATGAGATCTGTGTGCTTGACGCTTTTACCAAAACTGGGATAGGTATTGATGTAGAACGTGTGGGTATAAGATAGAATATAAGAGAAACAAAACAAAACCCTAGTCTTCACTACCTTAGGATGTTTGGCATCACCACGAAATGTAGAACACAAACTCAGACAATATCTCTTATTATCAAAATACACTGCTACAAAATGTCTGGGGAGCCTCTCCTTATAGGCTCCCAATTACAATCATAATAAATGCCACCAAATTTGAAGATATAGAAGTAAAAAATAAAGGCCACAAAGATCAATTTCAAGATACTGAAGACAAAAATAAGGGGTATAGAAAATAGCTATCTAATCTATCTATGCCCTAGTGGTGCTCACACCAGGTGTAATTTGTGGAGGGTGGCTCATAGACAGACAATGGGAGCCAGCAGACTGGGTGTTTGTCTATTTAAGCATTTGCCAGTATATTTGGTCAAGAATGGGGACTATAGTGTTTTGAGGGAAGTGTTTTTAAAGGCCAAACACCCTTAGCAGCATCCTGATAATAAAAGTATGGGGTTGCCGTGTTATTGAAATGGCATTCTAAGACAGAAACTCAAGCCACTCACCCACTTGACCCAAGAAGGGGTTGCTGATTTGCACAGTTAGACCCGCAGGTCAACAGTTTAGACTTTAGAGTGGTTATTCACATATACAGTTATTTAAGATTAATTGGACAGTGTAAGGAAGCAGTTCACAGTCGGACCACCAATCTAGTCCATTTATTAAAACATTGGACACTACCTAATTTTAGGTGAAAAGATACTTTCACTAGATACTAATTAAAAGCCACATGATACTTTCACTAGATATTAATTACAGATATATAAACCTAGACCTATGGAAAATAATCTGTGGAAGAGAGTGCTGAACCACTCTCCACTTTTCTTTAATCCAAAATGAAAGCACTGTACAGCAAGAGAAACTCAATTATAAGAATTGCCCCAAGATTAGTTCCTTACCAGAAGACGAACTCTACCTTCATACATATTATATAACCAGAAATAAATAAACAAGTACATATACACATTACACATATATATTGTAGATCGTGTGGACCTTATGAATTGTAAAATGTCATTCTTATGCTCCCTCCCACTTCCACTCTCTTAAATTGCATCCTAGATCTAAACCATCTAATGTCTGGGGCCTGGGCTGACTAAACAATTGGACTGCCCAAACAAACCAAGATAAGCTAGAGTAGTTTATAGTGAGCAAACTAAGTCTAGGCCTGCATGGCTGCATCACTGAGCAACCATAGTAAAAGGTATCTTGCCTGCAATTTCTGATTATTAAGTACTGCTGAATTTTGCTCTCCCATCCGTTCTTCCTTATTTAGACTTATTAATAGGTATAAGTTCTTCAAATGGCCAAAAAGCCCCAATCCGACACCAGTACTGATTAGATCATTTCCCCATGTGATTGCCTATCCAGAATTGGAAGCACCATATGAGGACTTCAATATCAGACATCATATATCTTTCCATTTCTCATGAGACAAACCTAAATAGATAGTATGTGTGTGTGTGTGGGCGCGCACACGCGAATCAATCACAATCTAAATATAATGCTAAAACATAAAGTATAAAAATTTAAAAATTATAAAATATAATAAAATAATTGCAGTTTACCTGACTTTTCTGTTTTCACTTTCTTCTCTAAACCTCTAGTTGCATCCAGCGTTGCTTTCAAGACTTTTACAGCTCCATCATCCAGGGATGCTCTCACATTCTCAATGCAAGCCTAGAACATATACACAACATACTATTTCAATTATGATATCAAAGCTAATATAAAAATAGTGAATTGAAGTTTAAAACATTTCATCTCGCATAGAAAAAAAACAAAAACAAAAGAAAATATTGAGGATAGAAAGGAAAAGGAACAGATTTGATTCATCTGAAGATATAAAAAGAACAGGTAGAACGTGACACTGCAAGATGCAAAACATTAGACAATTGAGCGAGAGAGAGAGAGAGAGAGAGAGAGAGAACAAAAAACCAACCATATGCCTAAGACGACGCAGAAATTCCTCAAAATTGGCACGCCAAAGAACTACTTCCCCTTCTTCAGCTGTAGATTCTCTATCCAATTCCAAAGAATCACGCTTACGCTATAAAATAAGAAAATTACAATCAAAATTCAAGTAACCCTGCAACCTGAAATGACAATTCATATACCAACCTTTTCTCCAACAATCAAACTAGGGGAATCATCTGTGCTTGTTTCTCCATTGACGTCAAATTCAGTATTTGTTATCATGGAAAATCTTTGTGCTTCCATAGGCCCTGCTGCTGCTAGAACACGTTGTTCTGTGGTCTCAGACTCTTCATTTATCTGTTAGCATTTATTTAGAAGGGAATTATAAGGATCCAAATGTAGCTTACATCATTACATATCAAGATTTTTTTTTCCTTGTACTTATTTTTATTTTAAAGTATTTTTCTAAGTTATGCTTTAAGTATGAGTAAATAGATTACGAACTAAAAGTATTGATGGTGCAACTTGATTACCGAAAGGTAAAGCAAGATAGCCTGAAATCAAAGGCTTTACACACACCCCCAGTAGGTTTTGAACCCACAATCTTACCTTCCACCCTTTATTATAGAAGGAGAAGGTGTTGTTTCAACTAGAACTCATTGGCAAAATCAAAGACTAATTATAACATCCCCCTTTAGCCAAGTTGTACCTCTCCCTCTTTAGTCTTTGATAAGGAGTAATTCTTGAATTCAACTTCAACCTCTAAGAAGGTAAGAATTTGGGAGGCAAAGAGACACCCAACATGTGTAGCTTAATATTATCTTTTGATAGAAGACTCAATCCTAATAGTTCATTTCACTTGCTTTATGGTTTATTGATAATTTCAAACAAACTCTATTAAGCACCATCCCAACTGAAAGATAAATTTTAAGCACTCAAACTTAGTAACCATATTAACTCAAAATGATAATCTAAGTTGCACCGACACAGACACAAGTATGGATATGACACGGGTACGGATACGGGGTACGGCAATTTTTGAAAAATAAGGGTACGACACGGCGTGGGTACGGCAATTAAATAATTAATTAAATTATATATTTAGGCATATTTTTTAATATTTTTAGACATAAAATATGTTTATGTCTAGAATTTAGTTTATTTTACCTTTATTTGTAATTTTGTATTATAATAATAAAATAATTATCTTTGTTAGGTTATATTTTAATTTTGAGTTGATTTAAATAGACCAAAAGCTACACTTAAACCCAAACCCAACTAAAAGTTAAGCTTAAGCCCAAATCCAAAACAAAATTTTTCCCCCTTCTTATTTCATCCTATTTTCCCTCCCCCGTACTTGCCAATTGTCACATCAACTTCTCATCAAAGCCAAACAATCTTTATTTTATTTACATTTTCTTCTCTTTCTCCAAACTCCCACCCACATTCATTCACTCTTTACTTTTACTTCTTCCTTTTGTTTGTTTCCTTCTTCCTCCTGCAGCACCGTAACTCCCACAAGTTGTTTTCACCTTCGATTTGTTCTTCTCAATTCTCAAGCCTGTGTTTCCTGTTGCAGATCCAGGTTCATAGTTTCCTTTTTATCAATTTTTTCTTTTATTTTTTTTTCTCCCATCTCCCTTCTTCCCCAAGATTTCACTTTCAAGATATGAAAAATTTTCAGTATTCACATTTCGGCCTGGCCGGAACAGAACTATATTCAAAACATTGGTCCACGCCATGTCGAAGCCGTGTCAAAAAAAGAAAAAGACACCGCTCGAACACCGGAGTCTGGCGAGTCTTACTAGTATTGGTGTCCAACACGTGTCGGACACCGGTACTTTGCCAAAAATGGCGTGTCGGTGCAACCTAGATGATAATCCTCATACCAAAAGCTCTTTAATAGATATTTACAAAAAAAGTATAAGTGATAAATGATAAATAACCATAAATAAGTAAAGCTCTTCATTAATGAAACAAATACAAACAACAATCAAGCCTTGGTCTCAAAATTTTTGGGTCATCTATGAATCCTCAACAAATCAAGATCGGCCACATGTCATACACTTTATTGTCTCCTCAATTGGTATATCCTTTTTTACTACTATTATGTTATTTTAGGTCTTCCTCTACCTTTTCTTCTTATTCTCTAGACTTATATCAAGCAAATGACCAAACCATCTCAAGTGATTCCCCTGCATCTTTTCATTTATAGCGACCAATTCTATCTTTAAATGCAATGTTGTCAAAAGTGTGCTTAAAGCTCAAAGCCCCAATGTCTAAGCGCTTCGCTTCGTCAAAGCAAAGTTCTTTTAATGAAGCAAGCCTTAAGCACACTTTTTAGGTGCTTTTTGAAAAAGCTTTTTTTTTTTTAGAAAATAAAATTCATCAAAATTAATTGCTCAATCTTGAAGCAAATGACATGGACCATCGATTTATTACAAAAACAATATTCTTAGTGTGCAATATTACACTATCTATCTATCTATCTATATAAATTACCTGTCAAAGGACATGAACCAAGACAATTTACTATTCTGGACTCTCTAGTCTTTGCATTTTGGAAATATTTTGTTTCAGCCATATACTTCCTTTTTTATCAATAAGTAATAAACTTCATTGAAATTAAAATAAGGACAAAAAGATGAAAAAAGGGAAGTGTGCTAAAAGGCAACAAAAAAAAGGAAATTAAATAGAAATGTAACTACAAAAATTAAGCATGCCAGGCAGAGACGTGAAAGTAACAACACCTGAAGCATTTGCTCATTCAAACAAAGTCTAAAAGAAGACAAGTTTCAACTCATGAACCGACCTTTAATCACCTTCAAAAGTACATTCTTTCCCTCCATATGACCCACATAAGACAATGATAGACCATACTCCAAAGCATCTCAGTTTTGAGTCCATTAAACTTGCCTAACCAACTTGCTATAAGTTTCACAACACTACAAGGATGACACAATGTACACCAAACAGGGAACACACCATATTCCACAACTCTTGAACTACTGGACAATGTAGAAGTAAGTGATCAATAGATTCAATAGTCTACCCATTCCTCGTCTGATCATAGTTATCACAGATATGATTTTTAAAAGCATAAGAAAATTATATAAAATGTTTTTCAAAAAAAGAAAGAAAAAAAAAAAAAATATATATATATATATATATATATAAATAATATTACATTTAGACTTTCTATGACTAGATTATTATCATATTGTCCATTGATAAGTGTTTTTCAAATTTACTATATAAAAATTTGAAGAAATTGAAAGAACTTTCGTAAAATTTGAACTTATAAACTTTGTGCAATTGCACTATCTATTTTAGCCAATATATTAGATTTACACGGTTTGACTTTTTTCTAATGGGCAATAAGTTTAATCAAAATCTTTTTATCTACACATAGCAATACCAATATCACTCCACAGTCCACACAGAGTATAAGAACATTCATATCAGGTGTGTCAAATGTGCCAAATGCTAAATATTTGGCACATTTGACACACCAAACACTAAAAACATAGCATCATCAGATGTTTTAAATGTGCTAAAATTATAAGACACGCTACAATATGCTCTCATTTTTGAGAGCGTACGGATGAAAATGCCATTTCCGTTTATTACTTTTTTATTGGTCTTTCTCTCTCCTCCGATTAAAATATAACTTCTTCTTCACGTTCAGCACTCCATTTCTGCTTCACCATCTCCACTCTCCATGCTCTTTTCTTCTCCCTTTTGCTTTCTCTTTCCTATAAAATCAGGTTCACCGGTTTTTTTCCCCCCTTTTTCCCCCTTTTTTCGATCTTTCCTCTCTGTTCTATGATCTGATACACCGAATCGGACGATTTCTTCAGATCACTCTCCCTCACCCTCAAATCAACGGTACGGCGGCCTCACCGATCAAGCCACTGATCACCGATCAAGCCACCGCCCTCACCGATCAAGCTGCCGCCATTGTTTCTCGTTTGAAGACTCCATCGCCGCCGATCTAAAGACGCCATCGTCGCTAGTCTGAAGCCACCATTGCCACCTTGGTCTGAAGCTGCCATGTCGCCTCGATCTGAACCCATCTCGGTCTAAAGCTGCCATGCCGCCTTGTGTATGGTGGGGTTTTGTTGAAGGTTTTGATTTCTTTCTTTTTTTTTTTTTTTTGTTGTTGAGGTTTTTGGATTTGGAATTCTGAAGCTGCCATACCGGTGATTGTGGTTGTAGTTTGTGGCGGTGGTTGTAGCGGTGGTTCTTGGTTGGTGGTGACTGCCACGGGGCTGTGTGTTTGTATATTGTTGGGTGTTGAGTAAATATATTATTTTAATGAGATGTATATATTATTTTAATATTTAGAACAGAAAAATAGAACATCTGATAAATGGTATATTGTAAAATGATGTGTTAAAATGATAAAGTAGGTTTTTAGTGTGGTAAAATGGCATTTTTTATGAGAGAGCTGATGAGAATGCTCTAACTGCAACTTAGAACCCAGTAGCATGTGCGCTGTTGATCTAAAGATGGAATATGCATATGTGCATGCAATGCAAGAATAATCAACTGTCACCCATCTCTGTAAAACATAAAATCACCACCAAGTAAATTTGACAGGAGTCAACAATTACCTTAGCAGATTTAGCACCTCGTTTCTTGGAAGTTGTTTCTACTTTAACTGGTTCAGGAACAAGTGGTTCAGGGGCTGGGCAGCGTTCAACAAAATGGGCAGCCAAAAGCTTAGTAAGGCCTTCTTGTACAACATCTTCACGACATCCTGAAAAGTGTGTGTGCAGGACATATTAGATCACCTGAATCACTTACATCAGTATAATAGTTTTCCTACTTCAAAAGTATAACAACATATTAATATCATGTTTGCATATATATCAGAAACAATCTAATTCTATCCTTTAGAAACTTAAGAATAGAAACACCTTGAACTATTCTAGAAGTGTAGGATTATTAGAAGAGCAACAATATAGTCAGAGCATGGCACCTCAGTAAATACAGAGGGAATAATTTACACCCATTCTTTCAAAAGCTAAGTGCCTCGAACTATTCTAGGATAAAAAGGCCATTACATAGTATGTCTTTGAAAAGTTATACGGATATAGTCCTACTTTACAGTATTTTTCCATGAACCAACCACTCTCAAGAATTGGACCCCATGCCATGCGCACTTGCACTTGAAAATAATAGACTTTTACAAATTGCACAGATGATGGCCCCTCTTTAACTAGCCTGGTACAAGTAGAATTATTAATAGAAAAACAAACTAATTATGAATGAATTCTGCAGGGTAAAGGATGACCTTCTAGAGAACCCATTTTCTGCTCTTCCAAATCAACCCCATAGCAAAGCGAAGAATCATGCAAATAAGTCAAACAAAACAGCCACCCTAATGCAGGGAAACATTTCCTATACCTTGGGAAAATTCCATCTCAAATCTGATCAAGAAACTTCTAGACTTAAAGTAGCACAACAAAAGACTCAAGGAAAGTAAATAGTTTATAAATACTTTGGCAACATAATCCAGCAGTCACAAAGATGAATTTCCAGATAAGTCTTCCAACATGCCAACTAATGAACCTAACATAACATTCCACCAAGAACAACCAACCAAGTCTGCTGGAACCAAGAATCTTCCCCATTCACCATATATATTAAAAAACAATATACAAGGAGGCAAGCATTGATCCCTATTACTCTCCTCTTAAACGAAATATCATCAAATAAATTTAGGATGCATAAGACTTCCAAAGAAGCCATTCATGAGATATTGAAGTATCACTACTTGATAATCAATTAATTTTACTAACTCAAAGTACTTTTTTTCTCTCAAATCTCAATATACATCCTCTTCCTTTCACAACTCAAACATCTAAAACAAACATTGCTTAATAAAGAAGATAAGTACTTACATATATTTGAGTTCACCTGGCAAAAAATATGAGTAGGCACTCAAGATTGGATACCCAAGGTTTCCTGTTGAGATATTTTATCATATTGAAGGTAAAGGGGAAGAGGAGGCATTTATCTTTATTTTTATCAGTAAGTTACGCATGTACCCCCCGATGGGTCTTTTTTCATTTCATAGGTAAAAATAATCTTATTGAAACGAGACTACCTTGTAAAAATTGACACAAAGTAGCCTAATGAATTCCAATTGTAAAAATATCTACGTATGGATCGACTCTATAAAGTAATGAACAGTTACAATCTGTGAGACCTTAAACAAAAGACCACTCATAAAGAGAACTAATGAAGGATGCTTTCAATTGAGTTGAGACTCCACATCTTCAAAAGTACATCAATTTCTTTCCCTCCATATAAATTATAATCCACATCAAACATAAAGGAGTAAGACTAACATCTGAATTAGGTCCCCTACTCCGCAACCCACATGAAAGATCAAGAACCTTCTCTGGTAATACCCATTGAACCCCAAACATCTTGAATATCGAATCCACAACTCAAAGGCCACATCAAGAGGTGGTCCACGGTCTCCCCACTACAACATCACATATAATACCAACTCACCATTAACCCTTGTTGACGAGGTTCTCACAGGTAAGAATTTTGCCCCAAGTCCCCCCCCCCCCCCCCCCCCCCCCGGCACACACACACACACACAAATAATTTTAAAAAAAAAACTCTCATAGTTGTCTTGGCCCTCCATATGGATTTCCAAGGGAAAGGCACAAGAGGTGTACCCCTATGGGTCTTGAACCCACAACTTTACTCTCCACCCTGTACTTAACGGATAAGGAGGTGCCCCTTGAGCTACAGAGCATTAGCAAGGGGAGGCACTTCCAAGTATACAAAATCAAAATAAGTAGAAAAAAGCCCTAGGAAATTAGGAATTACATGACAAAGCTAGAATATCTAAGAAAGAGTCTACTGTTAATTGTAAGGGCATTTTGTAGGAAATCCATTCATTCAAAAAAATGCCAACTTATGTTTTGGAACCAATCACAAATGCCCTCTTAATATGCACGCTCCAGACTCATCTCAACCTGCCTTGCCCACGCCCCAGTTGCCCTGCCAAGTTGATTGGTCCTTTTATAGTCCTTTTAGTACCCCCCCCCCCCCCCCCCCCCACAAAAAAAAAAAAAGCGCCCTATACTCCATTAATCACACACAAATATAGAGGCCCACTAATGATGCCATGCACTGGTTCTCTACAGGCAGGGATATCACGTTAAGTGTGTATTCTTTGTGCAACCTCTGGAAATGCACCATCCTCATCAAGCTTTTTACTCTCTGATTTTCCATCTAAATTTTATTTTTGTTTGCATTCTGACTAGGTATATGTTGACAGTTCACCATACTTCTATACTTTTTTATAAGTCAAGATATTTTATTAAAAGAAAAGACTACTTCATGTTCACAATGATGAACACAACATAACCTATAAGAATTATGCACAAGAGTGAAGTGATTCTGTGAAATCTAAGAGGGAAATGCTACTTGTCAGACCCCACAGGCGAGACCAATCAAACAGGTTTGAATCAGCAATGATTCCAACTGAGCCTATGATCTTACTGTGAATATAAGAGGGAAATACTACTTGTAAGACCCCAAAGAAGAGATCAATCAAACAAAGTTTGAATCAGCAATGATTCCAACTGAGCCTATGATCTTACTGTATCATCAAAGATACGACTATTAGTCTATTACACTCTTACCCGTACTTGCTTAGAGATGACCATCCACATCAATATTTTTGGAAATTAGTCCCAGGAAATTGCTCAAAGGAGGGGCAGTGTTAGTTGTTTAGGACAGTGATCCACCAATCTATCATCACACCATATGTTTTCTGCCACATAATCTAATACATTCTTTTACGATCTCGCTTCTTCTTTTTTTATGGATAGGTATGATCTCACATCTATTTTAATAATAAAAATCTATGATATATTCCAAACTCCAAATGGCAACACCAAATCTGACTAATACAACATGGACAGTAGATAGCCACACTGAAACTATTCAAAATTGGTTTTTTAAGGTGATCTAATCTACCAAGGACAATAGAATATATCTGATTTTCTAAATTATTGTTATGCCTTGCTCACATGCCCCTTGATTGTCTAAAGATCAGATGTTGCTGTTGAGAGACTCTTATTGATATCACATGGTATGTTATCATCAATTATAGTCACAAAAAATTATACATATAGAATTACTGAAGGCTTTTTAGGCAAAAACTTCAATCTAAACGATACTCCCTGTATATTTTTGTATTATTTACATCTAGGATACAATCAGAAATTCAAAATAATAAGAAATTCATAAGAGACTTGCCATCTTTTCTCTTTGATTTGGCTCTTTCAACCATTTGCACCAGTGTAAGCCTACCATTCTGAAGCAAACCCTCAAGAAGTTCTTTACACTACAAAAACAAAGAAACAAACTCAATAAAACAATTTTATCTCGACTTCAAAAACCAAGTAAAGCATCAAACCAAAAACTAAAAATACTAACTTCTTGATCAAGTTCACGAGACACAATCTCCAAGAACTTGGGAAACCTCATGCGATGGAGTATGTTACTAAACAACGCCAAATACTGGGTATTAGCTTTTGGCCCATCTCCAAAACCACCTGCAGGTATAATTACTCATATCATTCATCATGAGTTTAGTTTACCCTCTCGTTGGTTGCTAGGAAAGCTATATACTTGTATCTTTTGATTCTTTTCCATTAAATTTAGCCAACAAATTTTTATTGGCACAAATTACCTGCATTTACAAACCATAATTTCATGATATTCCAACACAGTGGATTTTTTTTTTTTTTTTTTAATTAATACAGTTGAATTCAAAAATCTTGTTTGCAAATCAAACTCTCTTTATTGGGTACTTCACTTTAAAATCCATGGTCAAGGTGCCAAACCAAAAAATAGTCTTTATCAAGACTTTTGGGTCACTTGTAAGCCAAATAATGGAAAACACCCTTCACCCCAATTCTTAACTTAAATTTGGTCTCCAATTCCCACATTGCACTTTCTTTTCTTTTATGCGTGTGTATATTTGTTAATAAGCTATAAATGAAACTAAACAGTCTAGAACAGTTTGGTAGTTCTATTTCATTGCAGGATTATCCTACATTGTCATGGCAACCAATCAGCAAAGTCAACCAGTTCTTTTATGAACTCCCAAACACAATGTAAGGGTTGAAGATACAATCACAACAAAAATTACATCTAAAAAATCCCAATTTTCATCCTACTTAATGTTGGAAAACGGTATTTTGAGTTTAAAATGAGCGTTTGTAAAAAAAAGCTACGAGAAGTTGTGGTTTTAAAACAGAGTTTTGAGCTTTAAAAACGCTCTTTTAAGCAACCAATCAGCAAAGTCACCGTTATATATAGCTAGAATTTATACAAATAACACAAAATAGAATCAATGAAAAACCCTAAACCCAACTTCTCCTCCCATACTAGCCACATCTGCGCTTATATACACAAACTCAAACAATCCAATCCAATCCAATCCAATCAAAATTGGCACAATTTGGGGAATAAGAAATGACCTTGTGATTCGAGAGAGAAAGCTTGGACGCAATTGTGTTGGATCAAGATGAGGAGAGAGTTCTTGACCTGTTGAGGAGTGAGCTCCGTGAACCGAATTACCTGTTGGAGCGTTAGAGGTCCTCTTCGAAGAAGATTCTCACACACTTTCTGCATTAAAAAAAAAAAATACAACGTATTAGATACAGAGAGACAGGTATATATGTATAGGTTTTACAGAGAGAGAGAGATTTACGGCGACGAGATTGCCGAAGTGGTTGGTGATGAGGTGTACGGCCAACTTGATGCCGTACGGGGTCGCCATTGTTTGGTTTCTCTTCTTTCTTCTGCTTCGTGTGAGAGAGTGAGAGAGGCGGGAAGGAGGTGATGTGATTTTACTTTTCTAGGGTTTAACGCTTTTGGGATTATATTTATTTTTTATGGAGGTATTTAGACCGTGTAAACGGGTCCATAGCTCAGTGGTAGAGCATTTGACTGCAGATCAAGAGGTCACCGGTTCGAACCCGGTTGGGCCCTAAATTTAACATTCTATTTTTTTCTTCAAAAAATATTCATTCAAATGATTAAATCTCGAATTACTAGATTCATTGCTTTTTTTTTTTTTTCCCCTTCTTTTATTCGATACCTTTTTTCCCCTTCTTTTATTTGAGTTTTTTATAATGATAATATATATATATATATATATATACTGAGTATGCACTATCATTGGGTGAAATACATTACAATTCAACTCGTACTTAATTTTTTTTTTTTTAAGTTATTGAATTAAAATATAATCAATATTTTATTTTATTTTTTGAAAAAGCAATCAATGATTCAATATATGTTATATGCTGCTCACTAATGGATTCTCGTGATTTTTCAAATCACGGTCCATGATTTATAAATCATGGATAATAATAAGGCATCAAATCTTTATTTGAAAAATAAATAATAATAATAATAATGAATTGTAATAAAATGATATGATATGTGCAAGTGCACATGCCTCTCACGTAATTAAAGGGAAATTTTACGCCTTTACGGGAGAAAGTGGTTGTAAAAGACTCAAAACAACTTTAGACGCACAAGAAAGTGGTTGTCACTTGTCAAAGGCTCAAACAACTTAGACTCACAACACTAAGTAATCCAAGCCAACCCGCATTACTTTCTATTGCTTGCCATGAAAAAAGTGATTGTCAAAGACAATAATAAGGCATCAACTCCTTATTTGAAAAATAAATAAATAAATAAAAAATGATGTACTATGTTCAAGTGCATGTGCCTCTCACATACTTAAAGGGAGAGTTTACGGAAGTAACGGAAGAGAGTGGTTATAAAAGACTCAAAACAACTTAGACACACAATGGAGTGGTTGTCAAAGGCTCAAACAACTTAGACACACAACACTAAATATAATCCAAGCCAACCCACATTACTTACTATTACTTGCCTCGAAAAAGTGATTGTCAAAGACTTAAATAACTTAGGCGCACAATACTTGAGTGATCTAAGCCAATTACCCACGTTACTGACTAACAATTGTCGTTTGGCTTCATAATAACAAAAGGGAAAGTATGCTGCTCCCATAACTGCACGGGATGATGAAACTTGGTGCCTTGTGTGCTCTTTATGAGGATTTTGGTCCCTTTCAAGTACACCCATATATATTCACACACACACACACAAAACTAATTATAATCTTTGGTTATATATTTCCTTAATCAATTAAAATCAATATTTTGTTTTATATTATTGTTTTATTTGTTAATATAAATACCTATATTTCTTTACCTTCTCAAATTGGAGGGATAAGAATAGTAGAATACAAGTGACACTAGTTTTTTTACCTCCTTCGATCACTTTCTCACAATAACTTGTTAGTGTGCGTCTAAGGCTCATATAAATACTTTTGTTAATAAAATAGATAAGAAAATCCAATAAAATATACTCAATAAATTACATATGTTTGTATTATCATGAGGGTGGGTCCATAGCTCAGTGGTAGAGCATTTGACTGCAGATCAAGAGGTCATCGGTTCGAACCCGGTTGGGCCCTTAATAAATTTTTTCTCAAGAAAATATGTTTTCTAATTATGAGCAAAGGTTACTATAGTTTTTGAATGGAGTTGTGATGTGTCTTTGTATTAAAACCAATTTCTCTCTTCCTTGTGTGTGTGTTTGTTTCTAAATAAATAAATAAAATAAAAAAACCTTACTATTTTCTTTCTATATCATAATTCACAATTTGAGTGTATTAATTAATAACCAATAAATTCTACCCAACAAAAAAAAAAGGTAATAAATAATAAATGGAGGAGCGTGATATGGACTCCATTGATTTCATTATTCCATATATTTTATGCTCTCGTTAATGTCAATTTAATGGCGCATCATGGTCCATGATTTCCAACTCATAGAGGCCAAATCCTTGGGGGGGAAAAGATGAAATGACTTAAATCATGAGTTACATTAACATGATAGGTTATATATGTATGCACATGAACATGTGGACATGTTTCTCAGAAAATGGGAGTAGTTGAAGTTTTCTAATTGGATACACCATTTTTTTTTCTTTCCAAATTGGGAGGAAAATTGAAAAGAAAATAACATTGAGAAAAAAGTATAAAATTATCCTCATTGTTCTATCCTTACCCTTTTAATAAAAACATAATAGTAATTTAATCTCTATTTTTTATATTCTCTACCAAACATATATAATAAAAAATTCATTCTATTAATATTTTTTATTCTCTCAGCATTTTTCCCCACCAAATGGACCTTATAACATGCATTCTTATCCTTTACATTCAATATATTGAAGGAATTTAAAAAATATATATACTTATTAAAAAAAAGATTTTATTAACGAATCCCTAAGAACATTGGTTTAGAAAATACTTTTAAAATTTTATATGAAAAATAAAAAATAATTACTTTTTTTTACAATGGTTGGTTAGCAAATGCCCAATTCATTAAAAAAAGAAGAAGAAGAAGAAGAAGAAGCAAATGCCCTAAAATAAATATTCACTAATTATGAAGTTGAGAGAAAAATTAAATTGAATTTCGAGTTCTCTTGCAAATTTTTTCAGATAAGTTGCTAGTGGCAGCACAAGAACCCACGAGTATCGAATCAAGGAGACAGAGTAACCAAGTGCACGAGGGAATCATGCGTGGACAGTGCGTGTGTGACGTGCCTATACTTTATTTGTCATGGAAGTTTTGGACTTTACCGTCGTCGCACCTCTGGTGCTATTCTTGAGCTTGTCCTTTGGATAAAGATGTTTACGATAATAATACATGTTGAAGTAAACTCTTCTTTTGCTTTGCAGCCCCATGAAGCTTCTTTACTTTACCATCTATGACTAAAATTTATTTTGTAGTAACATTTTATGAACTTTTTGCTATCACGTTCAAAGTGTAAAGTTAACATTTCTAGTCAATAATTAATAACTACATTATGTCACATAATGACTTCATTGTACACCTTTCAGTTTGGCTATGGGTGGTGTTTATTACTTACATTCTATTATACGCACTTTTATACACACTCTAACGGCACATAAAACTCCTCACACAACACAACTCTAACATTGATGAGAAAGAGCTGATGATTTGATACCTCGACACATAGAGCGATGTCGTGGCACCTTGGCCACACCATACTGGCAGCTTGGCCAAGGCAAAAGGAGCTTGGCTGCTTAACCGAGCTTGCCTTAGCAGACACGGTAGAGAGTCTGCTAAGTTTGTGTTGTTTATTGTGTAAAAGTACAATTATACCTTAAAAATGGTGATACTTTAAAAATTTTAGTTTTGAGGTGAAAATAAACTAATCTAAAACTAATTAACCATTACATATCCTAATTCCTAATAGAATCAAGGAAATACAACAAGTAAGAAAAATATGTTTGTGTAAAAGAAATATGAACTCTAGATCTCCAATCAATCATTGATACCTTCTCCACGTACAAGGCACAGAATCGTAATTGTTAGATGGATCCGTGATTTGAGGTTGGTATCAAAACTATGCGCTATATTAACTTCTTCTCTTTGTTTTTGGTGGATGTCTATTCGCACTTGCATGATTGCATCAACTTAATAGTCTCATGAAATAGATTTTTCAAAGAATAGGGTTTGAAATGTGTCTCCCCCACCTTTTTAATTCGTATATATATAATTAAGCAAAGAAAAAAGTATTTTACCAAAAAGAGAAAAAAAAGAAAAAAGAAGAAAAAAAAAAAGTAAAATTAGACAAAACCTTGGCGAGGTTGTCATACATATGAATATAATACACAGTACTATCAAAGTTATCATACATGTTGTCTTCAACGATTCATCTTAAAATGCACGTCATATTGTCGGTCCCAAACGTGAATCTTAGTCTTATTATGATGATGATCATAAACTAAAGTCATGTGTCTGATTACAAACATGGTCCTCGTATTTATAAGCAAATATGTATCCCTTAGGAATAGACACAATTGTATGTACAAATACATTAACTTAAAGAGTTACAACTTTATCTAAATATCAGTTTCTCTCTACTGAAACAACTTTAGCTGAATTGGCACCTCCCTATGCACAAAGTGCTTGGCGAGATTAAGAAAAAAAAAATTTTGAATTGCGAGATTAGCAGCATATTGTAATTATTTTTCAAAAAAAAAAAAACAAAAAACAAATACAGCTTTATTGAAGCAACACAATATCCACTAAGATAGGTTATTATACATGTATAAGAGAGTGCACCGTATCGGGATGTGATCATCCATCACTACTATACACGATCATATACAACGGCATTGACTGAAAGTTCTTGTGTAATTGGTCTTTTATTCATTTCCATCCTAACAAATAATTGAATCAAATTCGGCTTTAAATCAATTGGAACTTAGTTGAGATTTCAATTGGCACTTAGGCATGCATTTAGAATTGTATATGGCTTTAAATATCTATTGACTTTGTGTTTAACTTTAACAATGGGAAAAAACTTATTGACCCACGTGTGAGGTCCACCCCTTTTGCAAAAGCCCAAAATAAAGTGTTCCGGGACCACCTAAGAATTGCCATTAATAATGTAAATGGAATATATGAATCAAGATCACCCTAATAAATGGGCATGAAATATGTCATCCTCATATTAGACTAAGTGCTAAGTTTCTTGTAGGCAGCATTAGCTGTTTGATTGAAACCTTCAACTGCCTTAAAACCATACAAAGGACTGAAAGCTCTAATTATCTTGCTTGCCTTTGTGATTAGTAACACGAACTCGATTATTGGTTAATGGGGAAACTGTGATAGCTGATAGTTTGAATAATTGTAAAAGTCAATTAATGAAGGGGGAACACAACTTGACTTTTTTCCTCCAAACAATAAAAGCTGAAAACCTCCTAAACTCTCACTAATTTTTTTTAAAGAAAAAAAAATTATTTTTAGATAAGATAGAATTTCTAATCTATAACGTTCGCTTAATGATTACTTACTACTTTTTATTATCAAACTAAAATATTAATTGATTTTTGGTAAAGACAGATTTTGGACTATAAATTTTTTATATGATGACAAGAATTGGTGAAGAGGAGCTTTTGCATAAAGCAAAAGAAAACTTGTTGCACGTATGAGTTTTTTAAGTGCCCTCCAACTTGGTGCACTACAAACCGATGGTTATGATCACCCTCTTAATGCATGACAGCCAAATTTTAGAACATGTCTATAGATTGTGCAAATTATATATGTATATATATATATATTTCAAGTTATACCTAGTGTAATTCTAAGTAATATTATACCATTCAATAATTTGTTATTAAATTCATATTTTGAAAATCTCACCGTTGGATTACATGTTCTATATATTCTTAATATGTATGCCAATTTTCATGTCAATTGGTTATTATTTACTATTCGATCTATAAACTTATTTTTTATGAAATATTTTAAACTATACAAACTTGAATTTAAACAATTAATTAATGGCATGATTATCGACCTTTAATCACCTTGAAATTTTGTAAGTATGGAGAATATATAAAGATAATATAATACAACAATGGGTTTGCCAAAATTCTCATCAAATTAAAAAATATTAAGTGGTGTAATTTTAAGCAATATTACACCAACTGTTATAAAAGTTATAAGTTAGTTGTTTCGTCGTGTCGTAGGAATTAAACATAATTCAATAAGACTTTTAATCCTTCAAACAGCCTAAAGAGACAAGGATGACCAAATTTAGTCTAAGGAAAAGCATGGTCAGAATGACCTTTTTAGGCTAAACAACTATTTGTATCTCTAAATATGTACCATATATAGTTCAATTTTTTCCATAATGATTGATTATGTCAATTTTCGTCCCTAATTTAAAAATAGTTTAATACAGTACACTTATTCTCACCTATGATCAAAGAAACTTCTTAAAATCATGCTAATCTTGCATATTTTGAACCCTTCGGTGAAGATCAAGGTTAATTACACCTAGGGGTGATAGAGAAACTCACTTGTTTGGCCTGGCCAGATCCAAATCCAATTGTAGACATGTTTAAGAACGCCAAACTTGACCAATTGTCGGCATAACCTAATTAACTAGATCAATAAAAAATCGATGGTGTCTTGATTGACATTAGTTAAATTGATACACAACCTAATGTGATTAAGTCACTTAGTGAGTTGATACTCAACTTGAGCTTGACCGACTTGTAAGCTCCCCTAACTATATATAATTAGCATTCGATTTGTAAAACAGCTTCACATAAATTGCTCGAAATGTAAAAAGAAAGGGAATAATCATAACATTGAAATTGTTCCAAATATGTTAGGAATGGAATTGATGACACGATCAATAATTTAAGAATGAAACTTGACTCTAGCACACTGTTTATGAACCAAAGTATCCTACTTAATGTGCAACCAATCCAACACATTGCTATCAACATCAAGATTGAATGGATGAGCTGGGATTCCATTTCTATGGTCGGCCCCTAAAATACATTTACAAACAAATACATACAAAGGATTGGAATAGGAAGATACACGTGTGCTTTCTCAAGGAGAGTAATAATAATAAGAATACCAAGCTAGTTTAGTAAATTCACATTAGAAGGTTAGCTAGCATTGGAAGCTGCCTAGCTAACTGCCCATCACACAAAAAATGCGTGAACGCATAGGAGTTTCCTAAGCCACACTTTGCTTATTTTCTTGCTTTTTATAAATCGTATGCACCATGCCAAGGTTTGTATTCAACTCTCTCTATATATATCCTCCTAGATAAGAAGCTTTTTTATTATCACAAACCTAGCTAAAGGAAAGCCTATTTTCTTGGCTGCCATATAGTTCTTAGAGCAGATGGAGAGTTCCAAAGGGATCGCATTGATCTAATGTTCCTGGATGCCCAAATGAGTCCATGGGTTGGTTTATTTCATTTAGCTCATTCATTGGATCATGCGATCCCTTGGGAATTTTCCATTGATAGCTCTAAATTAACACCATCCTTTCAAGGTAAGTTTTTTTTTTTTTTTTTTTTTTTTTTTTTTTTTTTTTAATTATTTATAAATAGTATGCTTTCAAGGTAACTCAACAATATTTTAAAATATTGTGTTTCTTCATGGGAATTGCATGGACTTTCCTATTTTAATATATTCTTGTTCCTTTTCCCCTTTTCAAAATTTATTCTTTAACCTTTTTTTGAATAATTTAATGATTAATTATCTTTGTTAATTTGAGGATTTATGGCAGTGTTGTCGATTCATTTCTTTAGAAATTATGATTTGTTAAAGATATTCATGTTTTTTTTTCTTCTTAATTAGCTAGGTTGAGTGCAGCTATGCTACGAGTTTCTCATGTGTAACTAGCAATTTGGTCAATAAGATATATATCTCATGTTAATTTTTTTAGTGTGTGTGTATATATATATATATATATATATATATATCTGTGCGTGTGTGTATTTGATGGAAAGACAAATTAATATGCTGAAAACTGAGCACTAGGAACTTGGCGCAGTTGGCGTTGGTTGTTTTTAAAACTCGCAGAATTATCTTAATTACTTTGAAGTATGTATTCTCATTAGCTGGTTCATATGTGTGTGTGGGTAATCTTAAAGTATGGATTATCCTTACACTCTTAAAGATCTTCTGCACTCTCTCAAAATCTACAAGTGTGCTAAAACTTATCATCATCATCATCCATATGCACTTGCATAATTGTTTGAATCAGTGTTTAATTTTATGCTTATTTATTAATTTATATTTTTTACTTCAAAGTGTTTAATTTTATGTTGATCCATCAAGTTTAACATAATCTCATCGTATTTATATATGCTTTTGTAGATGATCATTAGTATACCATAATCATATTTAATTATTTACTTATATTATTCAATAATTTTAATTTTTTTCCCTTTAACTAATTAATGTATGAAATCATAATAACCGTACCATTTCTTCAAAATCACATGGTAAATTATTTTTCAATCAAATGGGATTCTTCTACATATACATATGATGTCACTCAGTCAGGACTTAATTATTTATACTAGGTGCATTTTCAAAGACGTTATGTTTTCTTGTTTCTCAAGCTGATGTGGATTGTATTCATGGCCGAAATTTTTGCTAACAGTTAGGAAAACACAGTAGATAGATCACATGATATTTTCTATGGTAAGAGACATAAATGACCTAATTGTCAAAACCCATCAATCATCGTTTTGGTTTGTCGGAATTTGATTTATTTTGAGAATGTGATAGTTGAACCAATATGTTTCTAGGTTGTGACTTTTGTGTCTTTATTTAGCATTCATGGCCACACAGCAGGAATGAAAAAACATGGCGTAATGACGAGAAACGTACTGTGTCTGAGGTACATATCAAAATGTATAGAAATTTGCATGTGCACTGGTAATGTGCAAGAATATTTCATAACAAGTATAGGATATTTTTCGAATTACATGGGAAATTTGGCAGCCAGTCTTTATTGTTCACTTCTTGAGCATTACATTTATTTTGCTACCTTAATTGGAGACTTTGCCAATGTTTTTTTTTTTTAAAAGAAATAATTACAATTTATACTACTAATCCCGCACATCGAATTCTTTCCACTTTAGACTCCAAATCCTTTGTGCACGAAAATATGTCAATTCAGCTATAAGACCCTTGGCAAGACTCTGCTAATGTTATCTTCAAATCAAATGCATATTTTTTCCTAATTTTATGAAAAAGTCCATCATTTGTGAGGCTCTTACTAGTTCAAAAAATCACTTACATAATCTTCACTAGTCCGTATGTATTCTCTATTTTTAATTTTTCCTTCACATGAGATTTCAACACATGCCAACATATTACCAATTTATAGGCTATATGAGTTTAATACAGCTGTTCTTTGCTTGATTATTCTGATGTATTTTCACTTGTTCAAGCATATATTTTTAAAGTGCCCATGTCTCAAGAAAGTCTCCCATCTTTGGTAGGTTTTGGTAAGTCTCTCTAATTACTCTCTATTTAAAATTTTAGTTGATGTATGTAATTAAAACCCATTAAAGTTTAATAAAATTTTTGTAATACTCTTAATTTTTTTAAAAAAAAAATTAGTTGTGGCGATATAATTGCCACTGCCAATATTAATTAGTAATCCCACATGCAATATGCTTCAAATAGGAACTATAATAAAATTCATAGGTGATAAAAATTAAAAATATCAACATTTTCCCAACAAAAAAAAAAGAAATTTGTCTTCCTAGACATGTATCAAACTGTGTAGTGTGTACCACTCTCACACACACCAAGCATAAATTAATTGGTGTCTTTGTCTTATGGTACAGAATCACCACACACACACACATATATATATGTATGTATGTATGTATGTATGGATGTATATGGCTTCAAATCCTATCAAACCTAATAAAAAAAAGTCTACAAGTCTTTTTATTGCATTTAATTTCTATAGCTATATATAAAAATGGAAAAGTTATTGCCTTCGTTTGCAAGTTTGCAATGAACTAGAAAGTAAGGAATTGCCATTATATATTTCAAAATTTGTGAAAGATGTATAATTATTGAAGGCTTTTTTGTCTCTAAAATTATTATCATATGCTTTCTCTAGATCAATAAAAATTATATGGATATCTTTACGAGTTTCTTTATATTTTTTTTGTTATTAAATGTTTCAGGAAATAGTTACCATGGTATATCACCTTCTTTTTTTTGAGAATGCCATGGTATATCACCTTGGTATACAACCAAATTGATTATCCGATATTGTTGTTTTATGTCTTAACCTATTGTTGTTTTATGTCTTAACCTATGTTCAATCACTTTCTCAAAAAAGTTTTATATTCTTACTCCTCAAACTTAATTCCATGGTTATTTGTATTGTAGCATTTTAATATTATCTAATTGAAGGGGAAAATACGTGTCAAAATATATTTTTGTCATGCTACCAGACCTAACTTCAACACAACCTCTTCTTCGGCTCATACACATATACAAGTTTTTATAGATTAGTTATCCTCCACCAATCCATTTGAGGATACCATACTTTCAAAATCTTATACCTTCTATTCATACCAAACAGTAAAAATAATTCATTTTATTTTTTGGGTTAAGAGTAAATAAAGGGATATGATTTCTTAACTAAATTAATCCCACAGAAAGGGAACAAATATATTTTTTGTTTTTTTTGCTAGGTAAATAGTAGGAAAGAGGGTAGGTGGGTTCAAACCACAAACATTAGGACCATATAAACAAATATATTAACAAGTCCTAACTAAGATATCAAGTAAAGGC
This sequence comes from Quercus glauca, assembly GCA_023736055.1. NCBI lineage: Eukaryota > Viridiplantae > Streptophyta > Magnoliopsida > Fagales > Fagaceae > Quercus > Quercus glauca. The sequence continues at coordinate 18,603,480 of CM043323.1, forward strand.
CATTCATATGTATGATGTATCAGTGGGGTGTGCATGGGTTGGGTTGGGTTGGGTTGAGGAGATTTTTCGACCCAACCCACCATGGTGGGTTAAAAAAAATCCCACTCAACCCAACCCAACCCACATGAATCGGGTTGGGTCAAGTTGAACCTATGAGTTGGATAGTTTTTTTTTTATTTTTTTATTACTATTATTATTAACTTGAGCAGGAACAATATATACCTTACTTGCCACCTGAGTTGATAAATAAAATATTCATAAACTAGTATTCTAACTCAGTTATAAACAAAATATATCCAACTGAGTTGATAAACAAAGTATACATGAACTAGTATCTCAACTCAATTATAAACAAATATGAGTGAACTAGGAGAGTGGGAGTGGGAAGCGGCAGAGAGAGAAATAAGATTGTTAGAGTTTGTAAGGTAATTGGGTTTTAAATAGGAAGAGCCAAATATGAGAAAACATTATTAATTATATAATATATTTCTATATATATAATTTAAATTTTAAATATATATGTGGGTCGGGTCGGGTCGAGTCAAGTTAGGCGGGTTTGTGATTGTTATGACCCGCACCCAACCTGACCCACTATTATTATGTGGGTCGGGTCGGGTTGGGTCAGTTTGGGCGGGTTGACTGCACACTCTTATGTATCACATAATTAAAAATAAATGTACTAAAATACCAATATATAATTGCTTCACTCAATGGCATTTCCAATTGTATCATTTGGTTTGAATAAGGGGATAATGTTTCCTAAGGTAGAATTGTAGAGACAACATTTGAACTTAAGATCACTTGCTCCGATAACATGATAAATAATTGATTATTTTAAAAGTTTAAACTATTAAAAAAATTATGAATTTATTGATTTAACATGATTTCAACACTGGGACCTTGTTTGTTAGGGTCAAATGTAGAGATCAACTTCTAATGATCAGAAAGTGGAATTCAAGTTTTTTTTACATGGATTTATGAGCCCAAAAGACCAATCTAAGCCCACCTTTTGAACATCACTTCCAATATTGTCTACCTGCGTTATTTGTTGCCCACTTATCAAACATTACTTACAAGAACAAACGAACTACAAAAAGGTTTAAGCGAAAAAAGGATAATTTTCTGTATGAAAGGGTGTCACGCAATCTATTGTGGGAAACCCAATATTAAGCTGGGTTGGGCTTGACCTTTTGCCACATGCTTAAAATAACCTTCCCTTAAGTCCACAATCTATCTTTGTTATAAAAAATTTTAAAAAATAAAAATAAAAAATGAAGAAGAAGAAGAAGAAAGTCAAATTAATTATGCTTTTGATTCTTGGACTTTCTTTTTTAATAAAAAAAAAAAAAGATTTTTAGTGTAGGTTCATCGACTTCATGACACGTGACGACAATAAATAATATCATGTATACTACAAAGATCTTACTAAAATTATCACTTAAACTACTCCTTTTTAAGTGTTGGCACAAAAACTTCAACCATCAAGTCACACTGCGCGTGGTTTGATTCTTGAACTATGCCTCAAAGTTCAATTTCAAGCATTAATTGTCAATTATTTCAACATAGTCCGTGGAATTTCAAAAACGTCCTAGCTAGTAGCTACTTTGTAGTCATCATGCAGTAATGCTATCCTCATTCTAGCTACTTTATCGTCATCATGCTAATGACAACTGCTGATGTAATAGATGTTTTTCATACAGTTGTCCTTACTTTTATTACAGGAGTAATACTTATGTGATATGTTAGATCACATGTTGGTCTCATAAATCGATCGGTATATATATATATATATATATATAAAGTGAATTTAATTTCTTTTAAAATAGTTTCTCATAATAACAAATTAATAACAAATACAAAAATTACATTTGAAATCCTATAGTTTTGGGGTTGTCCAAATTAAACATTGTAACTTCAAAAGTAACAAATTAAATCTAGAAATTAAAAAAAAAAATCAAATACCATAATTTTAAAAGTAAAAATTATGTAAATCATATGATTCTAAATTGTAAGATTTAAAATATGAATTTCCCTAACAAATATTTGATGTCCATAAATTTTTTTGTTTGAAACCAAAATGTGCCTTGCATTATATAGACATGTTAATTGTTTATGAAAAGAATCTACTACAAATTGGGTGAAAGCTGTTAAGAGTTTTGTAATTTAATAATACTATAATCTAAACTTTCTAAAATCAAGATTCAAATCTTCCATTCCCAATTTCCCATAGGGTGGCTTAGTGATAATAGTATTTTTTGTGGTGTACCAATCTCTATGTTTGTAGTTCGAATCTCACACCTCCCTCTACTTATTTCAACAACAACAAAAGAAATTAAAAAAAAAATTATTTCCTTATTATTGTTGTGGGGTCTAAATTTGTTGGGCCTGACACCAGCTCCCTGTATTGTGAGCCCAACAAATCCCCAACAATAAATTTATAGAGAATGGGTCAAACAACTGGGCTAGTAGCGGATTTAGCAACGGGTCATACAAGCAAAAACCATCTGAAAGAAAAAAGGATTGAGTCTAGCTTTTATAAATAGGGAAAAACCCTTTGGTCCGAAGAGGAACAGCATGTAAGGACTTAGTAAATACAATTTTCTCTCCCCCCTTCTGTGAGACTTGCTCCCTCTATATATACACCCCTCTTTCCCATCTTCACCGCACACTTGTCCTCCATCTAGGCGCCCACTCGAGTACTAGTCACATCAGCCGTTTGCTTTAATCCCCAGTGAGTGGTGGTGGGTGAAGATACACTGTTCAGGTGTCTTCTCCACATAAATGCGGCCAGGAAAGTTGCTGCAGTGCATTAAATGTGGCGGTGGCAGCTTTATTGGCAGGGTATTTCATGATAGCTATGCTTTTGGACGTGCCAGAAGCTCAGCTCTGGTATGGGGCTCTTCAGCATATCTATTCGATTAAGTTCTGGGCGGTTCTGGTGGGTAAGATCCCTTCGGCCCAGCTAGATTGTCTTCGGACGGCGCGTCTGCCCCTTGTGGATTGCACCTTCACCAGGGTAGTAGAGCATTGACACTTTTATCGTCTTCGGACAGAGAGTCGTGTCTGAACCGGGCCTCAGGCCCAACATATGGCACTGGGCCTTCTCACCCACAATTGTAATTATCGAATTATTAAAAAATTAACCATATTGAAAAATTATCAATAGTTCATGAATAAAATAAATTTTGATGTACCATATGTGGACCAAAATTGTATTTTTGATTGGGCAAAAAAAAAAGTCAGCAAGTACCAAATTAATTGAACTTTTCCTTCTCAAAAAGAAAAAAAAATTAATTGAACTTTTAAGCTTTAAGTTCTGCCTTTACTTTTGGAAGGTGCCTCTTGAGTCTTGGCCATAAGCTACAAAACAAAGGATAATAGTGTATAAATGGTGATTATGATTTACGGGTGAACGGTTATTCCAAAAGATAATAGAAACGAGACACATAGTTTAAGGCGATTTGGGTTTTGGGCTGATGAAACACTTTTTCAAAAAAAAAAAAAATTTTGTGGCTGAAAAGGGGGGGGTGGGGGTGAATCCACAGTTTGTCCATTGGGAATCAAACATGGGATCTACTGCTCCCACGTTCACACCAAGACTATTAGGCCACCTCTCTCAATGTTGACGAAACACTGTTTAACAATAATTTTCTTACCAATTCATTCTGTTCTTCTCACCTTTTGCTTCCTCAGCAAATAGTCAAGAATAGAATAGTTTTTTTTTTTTTTTTTTTTTTTTGAGAATGTTAAGGATAGAATAATTGATTGTACTTACTTGAATTAATTCCATCATGGGTGTCAATATCAAAAAATCAAATCAGTCATTTTAGTGATTAAGATGGAACCTATAGTGTTCACGAAAATTCGGGATCTAAAAAAATTAGTAGAATATGAAAGTACATTAAAAAGCATATCCCCAGTTTCAATTCATCCCATAATCATGGGAATTGCTAATTGCTAAAGTTTTCAACTCCACTTGATGATCAAAGTCACAATCCACACTAACAACTAACTCCGTCCCGTTATTCATGCCCCCTAACAAAAATAACATTGATAACTTGTAACATTTGGCCCGCAAACACCGGGGAAGAAAAGTCCAAGAAATTGAACTAATAGCCGACTAATACCAAATTTATTTCCCATATATGTCAAAGTTCAACTCATAACTAACTCTATATAGACTATAGACTATCATTACGGAACCCCCCATGCCCCAGTCCCTTTGCTCACTAATGTCGTCGTGGGGTTAGGGTATAGCTATGGTTTTACGGTTCCCTTTCTTGCAAGTCCTATAGGTAAGAGTATTTATTACGATTGTATTCAAGTAGGGAAGTCATTCACGACGTCATCTTCTCTCTATGCTTCTTTCATTATATAATAATTAAAAAAATGTTCTTATAGAGGAAGTATTTTATACCTCCAATATATGTATTATCTCTCTAATAAATTTGGAGATTTTACATTATAGGACTCATATGTTGTGGTGGGTTCTAGTTAACTTAACAGGTAAAGTCTTATGTAATCGAATGAGATATAAGATTCAAACCTCGCAAATACAAAAAAAAAAAAAAAACAAATTAGTGTCCTAATCTGATTATAACGATTGGCAATCATCACAGAGTGGATGTTATAAGGCTTGAGAGAAATGATGCGTATGTTAGATGTATGAGATACATATTGGTCCTTTTGTATTTCATTATTTTTTTCTTTTTCTTTTTCTTTTTTTCAGTTTTGTTAGTGGAAGAAAATAAAGAGGAGCTTCATAGAATTTTTCATTTTATTTTCTTAGGAAATGCTTTGTTTGTCTAGAAACTTATTTTCTTAGGCAATGCTTTGTTTGAGTTTGACCAGAAAATTGGTTCGTTTTTGAAGGCGGTCTTACATTGAGATACAATCATTAAAGGCAGGCAGGTCCTCCTTTCTTGCGTTCCTAACACTGCCAAGAAATCATTGCCAAGAAAGTGGTAAACTATTAACTATACCGTTAAAATTTATGTCTCGTATTAAATTCCACAGCTTATTATGAACAGCGTAGGAATAAAAGATGCTTTTGGTTTGCGTAACTGAAATCTCTTGCGCAATGTCGTATACGGCAATCTCTCCTCTCCCTCTCTCTAATCTCTATTATCTACTCTTTATAGGCCTAAGCTTAATTAAAATTTATGGCCTTGTACTCTTCTTTCAAATCAATAAGACTCGTAAACATGTTTTTTTTTAAAGATAATTACAATATTCTGCTAGTTCTGCAGTTTGAATCCTTTCTTCCTTAGACCTTCCAAGCACTTTGTATAAGGGGAGGTGCCAATTCAATTACAAAGACTCGTAAACACTTATAACCTCTTGAAATCCAAATGTGTAACTAGTTAATTGGGTGATAAATACCACCGCGTACTATTGGCGCAATGATCACTCAACAAGTATAAGTGTTTGTGGAGTGTGTGAGGGCAAGAAACGGGATTCAAGTCTCTAAGAGGGAACTTCACATACTTACACACTTAAATTAAACTAAGGTAGAATTTCTATCATGTATATATAAATAAATAAATAAAAATTATGATAAATAAAAGGCCAATAGATTTCTAGGCTAGTGTCTTAGAGCCGCCTTCATTTAATCTTTTATAAGAAGTTTAAGTTACAAAAATACTTAATGAAAGAAGTGGTTTTTTTTTTTTTTTAATACAAGATAGAATTTCTACTCTAGCCTAATCTAAGTGTATATGTGTGTAAAACTTTTTCTTGGAAACTTGAACCCCGGCCCTTACTCCCCACACCCCACAAGCATTTATACTTGTGGAGTGATCACCGCACCAAGGGTGCGCGGTGGTCATGAAAGAAGTGTTGTTAGGGGTATAAGAATTGGGTCTTGCTGACTTATATCTTGAGCAATTAATTTCCTAGGTGACTAGTAGCAACTTGCAATTTCCATTCAATGTCAAATTCCCCAATTTTTGTCATATTTGACTTTAACTTTCATATATTTATCACGTGATTGAAAAATGAAATGAAAATAAGCATGTAATGAGTAATCATGTGATAATCTTATTAAAGCAAGCATAATGAATCTTAGGGTGCGTTTGTTTCGGCAATAAAAAGTTTCCGGAAAATATTTTACACCACTGGGCGTGTTTAGGTTGTCCCGAAAAATTCAGTCAAACGAAAAATGATTTCTGTTGACTGTAAATCATGCCCCAAAACCCTGTAAAATATTTTACACATGTATTTTACCTTCAATTGATTTCCACCCCAGGAAAATAGAAGAGAGAGAGAAACAGCAAGAGCTCCGATTGCACATCCAAGCATCGGTGAGAGCTCCGATCGCACATCCAAGCACTGACGAGTCACACCCCAGCACCGCCTAGATCGTCACCACCCAAGACCGATCCACCCAAAACCAATCTCGTTCTCAACCCAAAGCTCATCGGTGCCACCATTCTCGCCATCATTCTTGTTCTCGACTGCCGATCTATCTCTCTTTCCCTCAATTTTTCACTCTTTCTCCCTCAATCTGTCACCGATCTACCCTTTTTCTCTTTACCCATATCGAGCAAACCACCGCAAGACGAGTGACCCACCGTGCGATCTTGCCTCCACCATGCGATCTTGCCTCCGCCGCACCGAGATCGAACCCAGTTGCCTCTCTCTCTCTCTCTTCCTTCTTCTCTCAATTTGACCGGATTTGATGAATTTTTTTTGTTGGGTTTTGTTTCTTTTGTGTTTATCTATTGAGAAATGATATTATATATTTGTTTAGAAGCTGGGAAAATGTGAGAAAATGTGAGCAACAAGTAAAAAATGTGTTTTCTATAGTATTTTCAAGAATACAACCAAACACCAGAAAATAATCAGAAAATATTTTTCAAAGCATTTTTGAAATGCAACTAAACACTTGAAAATATTTTCACCTGAAAATATTTTACACTCGGAAAATATTTTACACTGAAACAAACGCAATCTTAGAGAACTTCTTATAGCAAGGGGCTAAAGGCAAACTGCAACTCACCCTATAATATATAGTATTAAAAATTTGAATAAAATGATCATAAGTAGTATTAAACTTATGTACGAATTTTAATATGCATCTAATTAAGTTTATTTTTTCTAATGATTCAATCAATTATGTATATTTTTATAATTAATAAAATGTGTTTATTTTTAAATACATGTATGTGTGTATGCATGAGTTACATGCTAGTATAATAAAGGAGAAGAAGAAAAAAATAATAATAAAATTAAGAACTCAATAAAAATTTACAATAATTTCATAACATTCTTAAATTAGCCTACTACTTTACTAATGTGTTCGCTACAATTTGTAATTTAATTTTTTTTAATAAAGTGGTAGATTAATTTGAAAATATTGTAAATTTTTATTGTACTCCTAACATAACTTAAAAGAAAAGTACTTAATTGGTTTGAAAAGTTGCTCCTAGCAAGGTGCACATTTCTCAAGTTAATGGTATGGTACCAAATTTCCAGAGACATTAGGCACTGCATCCTTTTCATTCTCATTTTGTAAGGGGAAGTCAAATCAGTTGAGGAGTTTACATTCTTATTATTTTATGGATCTCAAAGCTGGGTTGCAACCTTAATTGTAGCCTAAGGCTACAAATGCTTTTAAAAAAAATAGTACTGCTATATATTTTGAAAATCTAAAAGTTAAATTGTATGTTCTTTACACTATTAATACATATGTTAAATTTTGTGTCAATCGGATGTTATTTACTATGTGATCTATAAACTTATTTTTTAAGCATAATTTTGGATTACATAAACTTTCAATTTAAACAATTATTTGAGGACATAACTATTGATCTTTAATCTCCTAAAAATTTTGCAAGCAAGGTGGATATAAGAAGATAATGTGATCTATATTGGTGAATTTGTTAAAATTCAAATCCAATAAAAACATATTGAGTGAAATTGTAACTTTAAGCTACAATAAAGTATGCAGCCAAACTTTGTTCTTACTTTATTCTTACAGGGCACATGCGAGAACAAAAATCAGCATCGATCGTGTAAACAATTTTCAAATAAACAACCTCTAAGGTACAGTGCCAACCAAATTATATATAATTATTGAAAACCGTATTTTTGTTTTTACTAGCCGGTGGCATATATGTTACAGCCATGCCTCCGCCTTTGATAGCGGCAGTCATTGACTAGTAATTACCAATCTTCTAGGGCCTCATAAAAAAAGGAGACCCTGACATACTCAATTTCCTCATGGTGGGGTCACACAAAATGGACCGTAGCTTCACTAGTTACTAAAGTAAGGTTCACCATGACTTTTCGCATTTCTTAAACATTGAAATTACATTCAACGTGGTCGTCGTTTTTGAAATCTAAAGTGCGTTTAAGCAACTATAAAAAGGTCCTAACGAACCATGAAACTTCACAGCATTCCTCCAAGTAGAAACACAAAGTTTTACTAGCTTTACGAAAGCCTTTTAGCTAATTTGGCCTCAGCACCAGCTCTTCTTTTTACATTTAGAACAGTGCAATGGCCTCTCATATTAGCTTGAAGACCCTGGCAGTCTTGGTTCTTGCAATTGCCCTCTGTGTTCAAGGCACTCTAGGTATGAACATAATTATTTCCAACACCAAAACCAATTAGTAAACCTACATTTTTTTTTCTTCCCTTACATTCACTCATCACTTATTTCTTGATGCTACAAAAATTTTGTTTTTTTTTATAGCTATCTTAAAATTTAATGGTAGAATTTATCATTATATTCATAAATCCAGAAAATTTTCTTTCTTTACATGCAGTTTTTTTCTTGAAAGTGAACCATTTGAGATTCTTTTTTCTCTCATTTGGAGTGTGATATGTAAAGTTATTACACTACAACTTTATATAATATTTGAAATAAATGCGTTTCGTGTCAAATCTTAAGGTGTATTTAGTGCCTTAAAGTTTTAAATAACGTGATAATCTATACACTATGAAATTCAAAAACTAAACTTTTCATATACTTCCAAACCATAGCACCTTATCTAGTTTTCTTTGTTGGTGGTTGCAGGAGCAATAACATGTGAGAATCTGGACGAGAACACATGCGCATTCGCAGTGTCATCCTCCGGCAAACGCTGTGTGCTTGAGAAGCACGTAAAAAGGAGCGGAGAGGAAGCATACACATGCCGTACATCAGAGATTGAGGCAGACAAAATACAAGACTTGATCGAGACTGACCAGTGCATCAAAGGATGTGGGCTTGACCGTAAAACACTTGGAATCTCATCTGACTCTCTCCTTGAGCCTCGTTTCACAGAAAAGCTTTGCTCAACTCAGTGCTATGGAAGCTGCCCCAACATTATTGACCTGTACTTCAATCTTGCCGCTGGTGAAGGTATAAACATATATCATTATAAATTATTAAAGACCAAATACCTTCTCACCATGAGTATATTGATCATTTTATAGTCAACCAATTAAAGAATATCCCATGCCTTTTTCTTTTTCTTATAAAATAACTAAAGTCTTAAAGAGAAGATAAAAAATAAAAAGACACATGACATATTATAGTTGGTAGTAGTATATAAAGTAAAACGCTTAGATCGTAGTAAAGAATATTTATTCCAATTATTTACCCTACAAGCTTAGTGCATGCAAGCCATATTGCTACCTCTGTGTTTGAGGAATGCTCGAGTTAACAAATTTCACAATCTTTTTAATAAATTGTGATTACTATAACATTAATTTATAGGTTTACTTATGAGTCATGACCCCAAATTTATGGTACAAAAATGAAAGTCAATTCAATGGTTTTAGAAAAAAGTTATGAGATATTTTATATTGCTATATTTAATGTTGATATTTATTATTTAGGTACTCAATTCAACTTTTTTTTCTTTTTTTGGTTGTCGACTTAGGTGTATTTCTACCCAAATTATGTGAAGCACAAGGAGCAAATACGCGACGAGAAATGTCTGAGATCAAAAGCTCTGGTCATGTTGCTCCAGGACCTGTGCAGCCTGGGAAGTTGACAGGTGCACCAGGACCCGTGTTGCCTGTGGAATTCACTATTGCGCCAATAGTTGCCCCAGCACCATACTAAATTCATAGTAAAAAAGAATTGTATACGAAGTTTTTTTAGTGTTTATTAATTGTTACAATAATAAGTCACACCAGGGTCAGTAATCTCATTGATTTGTTCTGTGCAATCACGTTGATTATGACTCCGGTGTGTTGTATTATATTAAGGAATAGATTAATGAATCTAGTTGTTTACAGACTCACTTAAAATTGGAAAGATATAAACAACTAACCTAGTGTTCTATTCTTTATAGTGCAAAGTGAAATGACATACCAATCCATACATAAATAGTTCGTACAGATCATAGGCAGAAATCATAATCCCAAGCAATTCCAAACTAATATTTGTGACCACTTGGAGCACAGAGCACATGAACCTGAGCTGCCTTCGGAAGCATACACAAGGACTTGCAATAATCAACTGTATTTCCCCCCAAGTAAGCTTTTAGCAAGTTACATGCGCACCATAGTACAATACTTTATGATACAAATGTGCAAGAAATACTCGTCATAGTACCAACTCTGTTTCCTTCAGTAGCATGGTGTTCTCAAATAGTTTAAAAATGAAGTACGCAATTCTAAATGAACTATATTTTGTATGGCAATAATCAACAAAACTATTAAAACTGAAAACATTGGCACCACCTTAGTATGAGCATATTTCTGAAACCAAAATCCCACTAGGTAGAAGGTTAATTAGCTACAAATTAAATCAAAGTTGCAATGCAGTACCTACAACGTCACCATTAAACAAAACCGCACAATTATTAAGGACATAATGTTTAAAGCATACCATGTACAATACATAACCAGGAATTTTCAAAGACAAACCAAATATGCCCCAAAGCAATTTCGCATAAGAGAACAAATGTATTTAAAAGATTTACTCAACTAGACCCATTTAATTGTTAATTCGAAAGATTGTATAGAATATGAGAGAAATCAAACTTGAGCTTTTTCAATTCTCCTTTGAAGCGGTATTTGTTAGATTCCAGTGAGAGAGAGATGGAGCATGATAGAGAGACTAGAGAGAGCCATAAAAAGAGAGATACGATGTCGTATGTGTATTAGAAACTTACGAGGAGCATGAATTACTCATTTGCCCTTCACTTCATGATTTTAAATAATCTTGAAAAAATGGAAATAATATGTACTTTCTTATTTTGATTTGGATATAATTAAAACATAAACTTCCATTTTTTGATTCTATTTTTTTACCATGCAATTTTTTTTTTTTTTTTTTTTGGGAAGTACATGACTATGCAGTATTAATTCTAAGAAAAAGATAAAAAAAATTCTTGCTTTGAATTTTAAAATGAAAGTGTTTTTTTTTGTTTTTTAACTTTTATAAAAGGACTAAGTATTTATATACTTCCACTATATTCAAAAATTAAATAAATAATCGAGTACTACGGAAATAATGCATATTTTCTCATTTTGGTTACCCTTTAGGTACCACCAATGCTGTGATCTACAGACAGATTGGTCCATTAACAATTGTTAAAAACATGCTCCACCCATGTTTGAGCTAAAACTCTCACTTTGGTTTATCAAAAGAAAAACCCATTGGACATAAAAATATACCATCCTATTTAAAGGTTTCTCTCTTTAAAACAAAACTTACACCTTTTGCTCACATAAAAATATTTGTTCATGGCTCATTTTAAATTAGATTTTTTTACTTTGCTCCCAAAACAAAAGAGTGTATCTTTCTTAGGGCCAACTTTATCTCAACCAGATCGCTCTCCAACTTCAACCAAAACTCTAAAAAACATAATAGTATTTTAAATTTTCCTATATTTAATGATATGATAAGCTATTAATAACAGATATACACCATAAGGATTGTGATGCGGTACAGAAAAGTCAAATCATAGATATCCAATCCCTACTTTTGGGAAACATATTTTGTCAACTTTGATGAGAAGACTCTAACAAAGTAAGAGTGACCATAAGAGTGCTAAAAAAAGAAAGATTTTAGAGATGTAATAAAATATGTTCAAATAAATAAATTATAAATAATATATATATATATATATATATGTATATATATTCTATCAGAAAATCAAACTCATTAAAAAAAATGTTATTTTAATGGAATAATTAATGCCTAGTAGGGTACTAAGTTTGCAATCCCCAAGTATTGATGATTGAAGAGCCAAATTCGAACCCTCATTCTTCTAGTATGCTAGGCTATGTTCAAAATCTATTGTAATATTATTGTATGATCATGTCTTAGCTTCATTTGGCTTCTTCCACCTAAAGTCATGTGTCCTTTTTGCTTTTAACAAATGCAATAATTTCATAATTGGAAGTCTCACAAAAAAAAAACAAAAACAAAAACAAAACAAAAAAAACAAAAACAAAAACCAAAAAAACAAAACAAGATTTAATGCATTCAGAATTTTATGTTTGAGAAATAATTTAGTCACCAGGCACCAATAGATGTGTGCTTCATTGATCATTGTGGAACATAGATGATGATGACTAACATGTTCCATGTACAAGCTTGGTTGCTCAATGATAACTGAGCTCATTTTTGTAACCAAATCTACGTTCAAGTTGTTTGGAGAAAAATTACATCAATAGAAAATCGAGGGGTCATTAAATTGCTAAATAGTACATATCAATTTCTTTCCCTCCAAGTCATTACATAATTTAGTTGGACCAGTACAATTTCTCATAAAAAGGAACTATCCTAAAAATAACTATTTTGTGACACTATTACTCATGTATCATCTATGGTTGCCGATGACTTTCTGGCTTGTTGAGGATTTCCAGGAAAACAAGATTTTTTTTTTTTTTTTTTTTTTCATTTGCATGCATAAAGACTACTGTTTTTTCTTTGGTGTACATAGTAGCATGTTGATATAAAGAATAAAGGAAGGCACCAATATTAGTACTCAAAAAAATGAGCCTTGACATTGTACAAGGGCGGGCAATTTAATTTTTTTCACTTCACTGTTTCGATGTTTTGCGCTTCTAACAATTACATTCTGTGCGCGTTGTTTTTCTGTCCCTCGTACTGTTTATTCTTTACTAGTGTATGGGCTTATACTAAGCCTGTATAGTGTAATGTCATACTATGAACTCATCTGGCCTAATTACTACTTCTTAGGTTGTTTGCCAATTTTATGGGATAGAAAAGCAAATCTAGTTATACTATGAACTCATCTGGCCTAATTACTACTTCTTAGGTTGTTTGTCAATTTTATGGGATAGATAAGCAAATCTAGTTGTTTGCCAGTTTTATTAATGTACAATTTAGAACAAATACAAGAGGAACTAGGACCTATTACAATTCCAAACTAATTTTTGTGGCCTTTTGGAAAGCATAAGCCAGAGCTTCCTTCTAAAGCATGTACAACTAGGACCTGAAATCATCAATGGTATTCCCATCGAGTAAGCTTTTAGTGTGTTACATGTGCATTGTAGTGCAAAACTGCACTTTACAAATGTGCGAGAAATAACTTGTTATAGTGCCTACTTTGTTTCCTTCTAGAGCATTGTGTTCTCAAATAATTTTAAAAATGAATTCTGCATTACAAAATGAACCATATTTCATATGACAACGGTCAACAAAACTAGACTACAAATTGAAAATGTTAGCTCCATTTCAATATCGATATATTTCTAAAATAAAATCCCACTGGGTAGATGGTTAAATATAAATTGAATCACATTTGCAATGCAGTGTACAACATCAACAAGACCAAACAATTGTTAAGGACGATGTTTGAAGTATATCTTATAGAATATGATGCCTTTCACTTAATACCAGCTCACTCACAATTTCAATGAACCAATTCACTTTTAACATTGTAATCACATTGATCTTTCATGTTATTGATAAACCTGAAATCATTATGCCTTGAAGTTCTTTTGAAGAAGAGAACTTTACAGACTCCTTGAGAACCAACCGAATATCCAACTCTCATACCTATACATGACCATGAGTATTTAGAGTCACCCTCATTTTTTCCAGTTTCTTTTGAGCATTTTTGGGAAAAGGAGTTCCATTGAGTTCAATTTTGGCAATGCAGCTAAATGTATCAAAACTCTTAGGCAAGGTGCTAGGGTGCATGATTGAATTGTTCTCGAAAAACTGTTGAATGAAAGTTCATGTGTGATGTAACCAACAAAAGAAAAACCAAATATGCCAAACCTAATTTCACCAAAATGTTATTGGTGTAAATGCACTTTTGGTCCCTACATTTTGACTTTTTTTCATTTTGGTCCCTACATTTTAATTTTATCACTTTTAGTCCCTAAATCAATTAACGAGTGTTATTTTGGTCATTTCCGTCAGTCAACAGATGAAAATTGCTTAGGTGGCAAATTGAGTGCACTGTTAGCACATGAAACACTGATGTGGCCAATTAAAAAATAATAAAAAAATTTAATTAGCATTTAAAAAATGCCATGTCAGCTTCTAAATATAAAAAAAATTATTAATCAATTTTAATGAAATTAAAAAAGAAAAAACAAAATGAAAAACAATAAAATACATAAATTCAAATCTAATTCATTTTGAATAAGAACACACAAGAACACAATCACAGATTTAAACATCATCACAAGAACATAAAGCACAAACCCAAAACCAAACACAAAAAATACAAACTCAAATTTAAACATTAACACAAGATCACAAACACAAAGAATACAATAACAAACATAAACTATTTACTCTCAAAACAAATGCCACATTAGATCCAAAAAATCATACAAACCCATCAAGAACACACGAGCACAAACCCAAAAAAATCATAAAAACCCAGAAATCAAACACAGATAAATCATAAAAGAATATTGTACAAAACAAAATCAATCCATATATATACACAAACCAAATTATCCAAAAGAAAAATAGCTTTAAATCCAAAAATTAAATCAATACAATCATTAACAAAATACCCACAAAATTGAATAAACTCAGCTCAATCCCTCAACCATACCAACACAAAGCAAAACATCTCAACCTCTCTCTAAACCCAGCAATCAACAATCAACAAACCCACAACCAAACAAGAACAACAAGCACACTGCTTCAGTCATACCAACAAGAACACCAAAACAAGCCCACTCCAACAACAAACCCACCCTTTAACCCACCGGACCCAGCAAACCGCTGCTCCACAACCACTTATCGGAACCAATAGACCGAGGCAGATCGAACCCAACGAGGGAGCGTCGATTTGAGCTAGAGAGAGAGAATGGAGGCGGAGAAACTAAGAGAGATCTGGGGAAGAAAAAGAAAGAAAAAGAAACAAGTACAAACAAAATCACACACAAATCTAAATTCCACTATTTTTTTTTTGTTTTTAATTATGGTTTTTTTTTTTCGTTTTTTTATAATTTTGTAATTTTATAATTTTTAAAATTGATAAATATATTTTTTTAAGTTAGAGGTTGACGTGGATTTTGTGATGGGTGACGTGGATTCGGAAATTGCTGATGTGTCATGGGTGATATGGATTTTTAATAATATTTAAGTTCTCCGTTAGCCACCTTAGATATTTTCGTCTGTTGACTAACGGAAAGGACCAAAATAACACTCGTTAATTGATTTAGGGACTAAAAGTGGTAAAATTAAAATGTAGAGACCAAAATGAAAAAAAAAAACCAAAATGTAGGGACTAAAAGTGCATTTACGCCTTGTTTATTAAGAAATCAAGGGATTCCAACAATATCATGTTTCTGGCCTTTTCTGGTATCTTTCCAATCAAATGACTTTGAGACAAGTTCAAGAAATGAAATCCAATAAGAGCTCAATAGAAACTGATACAGACAAGTTGCTAGAAAGGTCAAAGCTCCTTACAAATATGGAAGAATAAAAGGCTTTTACAAAGTGCTAGAGAAAAGAATTGTAAGGTTCATGTTCATTTGAACACCTTGGTATATGTCTTGAGGCTATTATTGACAAAAATCCAATACCAAAAGAGAAGCAGGTTGGCAGATTTTTGGAGGAGTATAATTTCACCCATCTAGCTTGGTACAAATCCCTGTGAATCTATATTCCAGTCTAGATCAAGGAGCCCACAATGTGTGTTGTTCTGCAGCAATGGAAAATGAACAGTTTCTTTTTGGGATAACATAGGGAACCTTTCTAAAAAAGAGTTAATTGGACTCGCATCTAGCAAGTAAAACTTACGGACAATTGACCCCACTTGCCATTATTAATTGCCAAGTAATCCAAGGGCATTCACCCCTAATGGGATAAGCAATTTATGCTCATGCCCAAAACCAATTATGAAGAAGCAATTGTTGTTCAAGTACAAGGGTTCAAGCTTATACGCGGGAGCCAAAGAATTGTGAATTGCATTTGAAGGGTTGTTGTTCCCAGTTCACTACGGGTTAAATATAGCCCATGCATCTGCCAATGATGAAGCCTTCTTGATAGAGCTTTATCTGATACATGCCAATCTCTATTCATGTTTTTGGCTTAAAAATGAGGATATTGGTATAGAAAAGTAATCAAGTGGAATATTCAAAATTGTTACATTAGGAAATAATCATGTTAGCTAATATTTGAAACAATTTGAGCTAAATCAATGAGTTCAGAATTTAGCAATACCTTGGATGCATTGCCATCAAGTTTTTTCTTAGGGAGATTGATCAATTTAAGGTACATAGCCAAAATCCAGAATCGGTTAAGAACCGTTAGAAATTGTGAGATGTCCCACTACTTAAGATTGGTAACCATGTAGGAAATTGTGGACCAATCTGACAAGAACTCACTGTGATGGCATTGGTTTCAAGAGAAGGATCTCCATTGGAGCTATCATTCATGACAATAGAATGTGAAGACAAATCGGCAAAATGCATTTCAGGCACATTTCCCTCCAAGCAATTTTGTGCAAAGCTCAACCCCTTCCAATTTTGAGAGTGGAACCAAGCTTTCTAGTGTGGTGACATTCAGCTGATTCAATTCAAGATGTAATATCAATAAGGTTCACAATTTTCCAAGAGATTCGGGGATGGGACCATAGAAGAAGTTATCATATAGAAAATGATATGCAAGATGCGTCCAGTAAGCTGAGTGCTGGACAAAACATGTCAAGGATGCAAAGATTTAGTTTGGTACTTGGCCTTGTAGATTACTGAAGTCTAAGAATAGGAATGAAATTTTATTGCTAATTGTTATTGTGCCCTCGAAATGGTTCATAGAAAGATTAAGCTATTCAAGGGATTGAAAAATTGACATTTTCAGGGACCAATGTGTGTCATGAAGTTGGTATTGAGATGACCATAATGCTGAAAAGGAAGGGGGTTGATTTATTGTCTGAAGCCCTTTTCTTTTCCCCTTGGAAGGTTCATGCCACTTGCATAAAAATATTGCAGGGGAGAGAGATAAGAAACCCTCCCTAGACCATTCACCTAAAGATATTTTCCCTGTAGGTTAAGGAAAAAAAAAAGCTATGATAGATTTCTAGTCTGCTGAGGAATGAATATTACAAATCCTAGGTCAAAATGTCTAAGTCACTCCCAGTAACCAATATAGCTTGGAATGCCCTTACCAGTAGAATAATTAAGCTCAAGTAATCTAGTTGTTCTAGTTTGAGTGATGAAGGATTAATCTTGCTCCCAAAGGTAATTTATATCCATCAGCATAATATGAAATTCCTAGGTGGAGCTCAACCAAATCTTCTACTTATGTTGTCACATCAGACACCAATCTATCTATAGCAATCTTCTTGAATAGACAAAGACGAGCCTATTTGAAGGATTTGCAAGAGCTTTGAAACTTCGAAGGGCTTGTTTCTTTTTACAATTGCAAGTTACATTGGATCTCCTTCGCATAAGTTGGATTTGTAGGGTAATACATAGAAAACTGAAGAAAGAGAAGCATAATACTTATGAAAGATATAGGCATGTTAAAGCAATAAATAATGAGGAATTGTGTTCAAAGGAAACTTAACACATTCATAACAAGCTAAAACAAAATTTTATGGTTAAATAGGCTTTTAGCCAAATGGCCCAAAACCAGCCATTGATCTAGAGCTCACATATAATGTTTATGACTCTGTTTATTTCCTCTTGTAATTAACCAAGGTAATCATTTATAAATCACCTTAGAAAGAAGTGGAATACTATTTATGGTGTCTTTTTTAAGACACAAGAATTTTTCATATATGCTAAGGTCATGCTTCTCTGAAGAGTTTTAAATAGGACTTCAAAGTTTACGAACTCCAAAATCTGGGAGAAAGTATTCCACAGGACACTATTTAACTTGCCTTGCAAGTTGCTTTGAGACATTGTCCAACTTAATATATTGCCAGATCCCCATACAGTACCTTTTCACTATTGTTCCTTTGCTAGCACAACTGCGTTATTAAATGAATAACATTTATTTAAAAAAGAAAATGAACCATCCAATTTAAAATATTCTGAAACTCAAGGAAAGCACTACTGACAGATGTGTTATTTAGGAGAAAGGTATATAGTAAATTAACTACCATTTGGGAGACAAAAGAGGATAGAAGCATAGCATCACACTTACTACTGTATCAAATTGTTGTGTGCATTTAATTAACATTTTTAAGGAAAAAAAAAAAAAAAAGCTGAAAATCTTAAAATCAAGGTCCAAGGTACTTTTATTTATATTTTTGATATTATAGAATATAACTAAGAATATTCTCCTCAGATATCGAAGGCTAGATTTGATTGAGGAGGAGAAGTAAACTTTAGAGAGCCACTATTTTGTAGCCTAGGCTTCCTTCTTAGAAACTTATTGGAAGGGATCTAACTGATAGCCTAGGAAATTTTCACAAACAGCAACATTTAGATTGCCCAGTTATGCACAATTTTGTTGTTTTTCATTAAAACTTTACAAAGTGATCCCCAAGAGATATATAGAGAGCTACCAGGATTGTTGGATCCTGGATAAACACTCTGCTCTCCTATGGGAATATATCAAATCTATATCTATATTTATATCTAAAAGCTAAAGCGTAGCATTTATTGTTGTTACGCTTCTGTTGAGCCACATTAACAGCCACATCATCGGCCCCACTAACTTTCCTTTTTTTCTTTTTCTTTGCCTTCCTTTTACAAATTAACATTTTCTCAATTATTACTCTATCACATAAAATAAAAAATAAAAAATCTATCTCCGAATTAACATTTCCTAACTTTTCAACTTTCCATTTGTTATTCCATCAATTTCAATCTTATAATAATCAAACTTCCTTCAACTCTATGACTCTCCATCTCCTCAATCAAGTAGTTATGAATACTATTCAATTGCCACTCTATTAGAATTCTATCAACAACAAAAAACCTACCGATTTGTTGTCTATATATATTTGCAATTGCTCTACCTCACTTTTGCAAATTTGAAAAGTCTCTTTAAAGTGAGTTTTTTTTTTTTTTTTTCTCCCCATATTCTTCAAATTTTCCAGATTAATTTTGTTAGTGATGTGCCATCAAAGAGCTCAAGTGCCAACAACATTGGTTCCCGTAAACCAACCAAAGAAATCTTAAAACCATGGTTGTTCACAAGGATTGGTCACGATGTGTAAAACAAATAAAAACATTTCCAATGGAAAAACCATTACATGATGCAAATAGTCTCATAGAAAGTTCACCAAAAAAAAAAAAAAAAAATACCGTCAACAACTTGCAAAACCTTTGCCAACCTTGACTCTATGCAATCTCTACAAATGACCCACTTGCCTTCAATAGTCCTAGAACATGTGTACTCTTTCTATATAGTGATTTCCTTTTATTTGGCTATGTGGTTTCAACGTCACAAACATTCAAACTGGGATTGACATAAGTGGGCTAATAAATACAATGGGTATTTGATTGAGCACTTGGCGTGGCTATTTTTTGATAGCTATTTCATGGGGGTGGAAAACAAAGGCTCTAGATCAAGAACCCAACTCTCTCGGTTGTTCAAATAGCCAACAACAAAAGAATCGCAATGGGCTCTTTCTACTATAGTTTATGTGGTCGTTAATCATGGATGAGTTTTTTTTCCACTGTTGGATACCTCTTATGTGTATTTGTGTGATGTATTCACCATTATAGATAAATAATTCTCTTTGTGTATGCGTAGCATAAATCAGTTCTGTTGTATGTACATATTAGTTGTGTCATGAATGTAGATGCATAACTTAATACAGGATATGTTACTTTTTTTGGTTTTCTATTGTAACAAATTTAGATATTATTATGGGAGAGACCAATTGAATTGAATTGAAATTCCTATCACAAGTCCCCTCTCTTCTTCTTATTGTTTTGATTTAATTTTTGTTTGAGTTACTACTTAGCTATTTTGAAAGTCAAAATTTACCACCGCACACCCTTGGTGCGATGGTCACTCCACAAGTATAAGTGCTTGTGGAGTGTGGGGGGCAAGGGCCAGGGTTCAAGTCTCCAGGATAGAGCTTCACACACATTTACACTTAGATTAGGTTAGAGTAGAATTCTATCTTGTATTAAAAAAAAAAAAAAAAAGTCAAAATTTGAATTTATATTAGAACACAATCTTGGCTATGTATTTGAGTGTGCTTATCGGTTATTTGACTAATATCAACGGTATTTTTGTGATAAGTTTTGGTTATCATAATAATATCTTTTAAGAGAATGAGAATTTTGAATAGCAAATTTGTAACTTAAAAAATTTAGTTGTAAAGAAAAAAAATTAGGAAAACATAACGCACTATATGAACCATCTAAAAATGGATAAATATCAATCAAATACACCTAAAAATAATAGAATGATATATTTGTAGAGATAGAAAGATGAAAAATAATTTTAGAAATTGTTTAATTTTTTTAAAAGTGCTACGTCTATAATGTTTTCACAAGAAGTTATAGTTGGCAAGTTGTTATCAGTTCTAATTTAAACCTATTACTAAATTTACTTTTTTTCCCACCAATAATGATCAATAACAACCTGCTACGTATGATTTGTTGTGGAAGGGTTGTAAAATTATTGTCGAAATAACATTTCTCTTAATTTTTAGGAAGAGCAAATTATTTTCAACTAATTTAGGAGAACAAATTATATTTATGTCAAAATTACAAAGTAATTATCTATTCCCACGCATCGCGTGGGTCTGCAACTAATTTTGCTTTAAAAGTAAGACAAACAAAGACTAGGTGTCATTTCAAGGTGTAGTATGCTACTTTTAATGAATCCATTGCTTGTATGAACTAAAATTTAATTTTACAATATTAATCTACACGGATTAAATGAAAACACAACTATTGACATTCATAGGAAGAAACACCATATTCATATTTGCCAATGGAGACAATTAACTAACAAAAAGATGTTATAGAAATCATCAAAATATTGATTAAGATGATCACATGACATTTGCACTAAATATTAGGAATCTTACAGCATTTACTTACAATGAAATAACACCCTTAAGCTTGTACTCTGTGTGACCTAAGAATTGAAAGTAGATAATTCTCCATTGCTTGTTCAATAGTAAAGGACCACATATAGTCCAAAAATCAACCATGAAGCCAAGTGCCATGCTCACGTAGAACCAATCCACTTCAAGTGCACCAGTTTTTTTACACCCTATGTTTTCATTGTTGGGTTTCACACCATTTGTACAATTATTAGTAAGTGGTGGTCCACAGAGTTTGTTTCCAATAAAACTAGAAGGATTGATGCTTTGTCGTTGAGTGCTTAAAGGGATTTTCCCAATCAAGTTGTTGTATGACAAGTTCAAATGATTTAAAAATGTCAAACTTGACATGCTTGAGGGAATTTTACCTGAAAGATGGTTCATAGAGAAATCAATAGATTCCAATAATACCATGGTACCTATATTCATAGGAATATTTCAGTGATCTCTTCTGATAAACAGGTCTTGGAAAAGTCGATACTTTTTATCAATTGGAGAATGGTACTGTACTAAAAAATTTTCCCCTTTATCACAAGCAATGCACTTTCAAGAGGGAGAGATTCACCATAAAAAGATGTTGAGAGATAAGAATTCATATGGTCATTTGAAATATTATTTGTAGCCATGGCACTAAAATTTTTAACACATCTAGGCATTCTTTCAAATAGCTTGTTTTGTGAAAAGTCTAAGATTTGGAGTAAACTTAGAGCACAAAGTTCTACTAGTATGTGACCATGGAATTTATTTGAGTGAAGGTTGAGAATCATCAAGCTTGAACATCTATGTCCTATCCATGAAGGTATTTTTCCAACAAAATCATTTTTAGCAACATTAATAGCCACCAACTCTTCACAATTTTTCAAAGATGATGGTAAATTTCCAGAGAATTTGTTGTTATTTAGGTGCAAAGAATTAAGATTAGTCAAAGATCCCATGGGTGCTGGAACAATGCCACTAAAATTGTTTTTTTCCCAAATTTAGGACCACTAAGTTGTTCCACTTCTTCCAACAATCAAGTATTTTTCCTGATAAGCAATTTTTTTCAAGATTGAGAAATTCTATTTGTTTGGGCTCATTTATCTTGAAACATAGAAACTGAGAAATAGATCTGGACAATGAGTTGTTAGAAAGATCTAGCACAATCACCTCGGAGGATATACAAGGTAATGACCCTTTAAATTGTTTGAACTCAGATCAATCACTGAAGTAGACAAAAACATGGGACTATTTGGAATCTCTCCATTGATTTGATTGTGGGAGAGAATTAGATATTTTAACTGAGAAGACCAGTTCCAAAATGAATGAGGAATCACATTTGAAATTTGTGTGTTAGATATGTCCAGATATTCAAGATCTCACCTGAGTGGTACACCTTTACTTAGGCCCAACGCTTATAAGCTAAAGGTGGGAGGCGACTCTCCCCGATGTGGGATTGAGCAAATCTGTGAGGGTCTTCACCCAAAGTAGGAGAGTATCCTATTTTGTAGGCATTTTAAGTAGAATTGGAGATATATTTTTACCGAGTTGTCCTCAAGTTTTTTCCTTGTTAAACATTTGATTGATGACATATTTATTAAACTTTGATTTTACTGAAAATTTTGCAAGTATGGGGAATATAAGAAGAAAATGTAATCTAATGGTGGATTTGTCAAAATTCACATTAATAAAAAGATATTGAGTGGAATTGTAGTTTTAAGTTATAACTAAGTTTGTTGCCAAATTTTGCCCTTCAAATATTGTAAAAATTGTTATATTTATAACATTACGCATGCAATTATTATCTTTTAAAAAAGAAAAGACTTTTTTTTAGTGGAAGACTAAGCAAATGGGTTGATGTGTGGTGAGAAAATGACTTATTGCTTTCTCTAATCTAAACGCTAGGAATGTGGATCACGAATTGATTGGAAATTTGAATGCTTTTTTAAGACAAACTTTTTTTTTTCTTTTTTATAGTGGAAGACAAGCCCTTTTTTTTTTAATAATAAAAAAATAAATAAAAAGGTTCGACCTTAGGAAAGGGAAAATGAGATATTCGTTTCTTTTTCTTTTTTTTTTTTTTTTGAAAATGAGATATTCAAACAACATAATTCGTATTTTATCAAGCCTACTCTCTACTGTTGTGTTAAGCAAAACTATGGGAGGGACGAACCTCTCTCTAAGAAGGAATTGTCTGCTTTGGGTTCAGGTGTGAACCTCACGGATTTGTTCAGTCTCACATCGGGGAGAGACGCCTCCCACCCCTGCCTTATAAGCATTGAGCCTAAGAAAGGGTGTACTACACCTCATTTTCAAAAAAAAAAGAAAAAAAGAATATTTCATTTTCCCTTTCTTAAGGCCGAACCTTTTTATTTATTTTTTTATTATTTAAAAAAAAAAAAAAGGCTTGTCTTCCACTATAAAAAAGAAAAAAAAAAGTTTGTCCTAAAAAAGCATTCAAATTTCCAATCAATTCGTGATCCACATTCCTAGGGTTTAGATTAGAGAAAGCAACAAGTCATTTTCTCACCACACATCAACCCATTTGCTTAGTCTTCCACTAAAAAAAAGTCTTTTCTTTTTTAAAAGATAATAATTGCATGAGTAATGTTATAAATATAACAATTTTCACAATATTTGAAGGGCAAAATTTGGCAACAAACTTAGTTATAACTTAAAACTACAATTCTACTCAATATCTTTTTATTAATGTGAATTTTGACAAATCCACCATTAGATTACATTTTCTTCTTATATTCTCCATACTTGCAAAATTTTCAATAAAATCAAAGTTTAATAAATATGTTATCAATCAAATGTTTAACAAGGAAAAAACTTGAGGACAACCCGATAAAAATATATCTCCAATTCTACTTAAATGCCTACAAAATAGGATATTCTCCTACTAATCCATCTTTTCACAACAAACTTATCCAAAAAAAAATTTTAAAAATGAAAATTATGACACTAGACTAACACAAAAAAAAAAAAAATCATCGCACGTGCAAAGCGCATGTGATGAGGCTAGTAAAATCCTATTAGACTGGTCACTTCTTTGGGGATATCTCCTGATAAACTGTTCTTGGATAAATCCATACTTTTTACAGTTGGAGAATGGTGCTATACTCAAAAGCTTTCCCTTTTATCACAAGCAATTCAATTTCAAGAGAGATATATTCACCATAAAAAATTGCTGAGCGATTAAAAGTCATGTCATGATTTGAATTATTTTCAGTGGCCATGCACGGCACTAAAATTTTTAACACATGTTGGTATGCTTCCAGAAAACTATTATGTGAAAGATCCAAGATTTGGAGTAAAGTTAGAGCACAAAGTTCTTTCGGTATGTGACTATAGAAATTATTTGATTGAAGGTTGAGAACCATTAAGCTTGAACATCTATGTCCTATCCAAGAAGGTATGCTTCCTTCAAACTTATTTTCAGCAACATCAATAATCACCAACTTTTCACAATTTTTCAAAGAAGATGGTAAATTTCCAGAGAACTTGTTGTTGTACTGGTGCAAAGACTTAAGAAGAGTCAAGGATCCAATCGAAGCTGGAATGTTGCTAGTGAAATTGTTGTTTTCCAAATTCAAGACCACCAAACTATTCCATTTCGTCCAACAATTAGATATTTTTCTTGATAAAAGATTTTTTCCTAGATTTAGAAGTTTGGGGTGTGTTTAGATACCGCTTATTTTGCTAAAAACTGAAAATTGAAAATTGAAAATTAAAACTGAAAATACTGTAGCAAAATAATTTTTAAATGTGTGAATAGTATTATGGAATCCAATTTTAAAGTTTTTCTTTTTTTTCTAAATAAAGTACTTACAAATCCTATAAATAATACACAAACCCGTAAAAAAATATAATTTTGCTTTCTCTTCCTGCATAAACCCACAGAATAAGTGAAACGGTATTCTAAAAAAAAAAAAAAAGGAAAGAAAGAAAAGAAGTAAAACGCAGCTGCAGTGCTTTCAGCACTGTCCAAACGAAGGCTAATGGTCAATTACTTTAGTCTTCAATATAGTCCGAGTTTCCAAAACCAAAACGTCCTAGCTACTTTGTCGTCATCATGCAGTAATGCTATCCTCATTCTAGCTACTTTATCGTCATCATGCTAATGACAACTGCTGATGTAATAGATGTTTTTCATACAGTTATCCTTACTTTTATTACAGGAGTAATACTTATGCCACATGTTAGAAAAAATTATTAGGTACTTTTAAAGTATTATAAATGTGTATTTTTTTTCTCATATAAATAATAAGTCTTATTATGAATTTAATTAGTGGGATCTATCATTCATGTGAGAGAAAAGAGTACGCATTTATAATATTCCGAAAATACACAATAATTTCCCATATGTTAGATCACATGTTGGTCTCATAAATCGATCAATATATATATAAATAAATAAATAAGTGGATTTAATTTCTTTTAAAATAAAATATTAATAACAAATACAAAAATTACATTTGAAATCCTATAGTTTTGGGGGTGTCCAAATTAAACATTGTAACTTCAAAAGTAACAAATTAAATTTAGAAATTAAAAAAAAATCAAATTCCATAATTTTAAAAGTAAAAAATTATGTAAATCATAAGATTCTAAATTGCAAGATTTAAAATATAAATTTCCCTAACAAATATTTGATGTCCATAACTTTTTTTGTTTGAAACCAAAATGTGCCTTGCATTATATAGATATGTTAATTGTTTATGAAAATAATCTACTACAAATTAGGTGAAAGTTGTCAAGAGTTTTGTAATTTAGTAATACTATAGTCTAAACTTTCCAAAATCAAGGTTCAACAAATCTCCCATCCCCAATTTCCCATAGGTTGGCTTAGTGATAATAGTATTTTTGGTGGTGTCCCAATCTTTATATTTGTAGTTCGAATCTCACACCTCCCTCTACTTATTTCAGAAACAACAAAAGAAATTAAAAAAGAAATTATTTCCTTATTATTGTAATTATCGAATTATTAAAAAATTAACCATATTGAAAAATTATCAATAGTTCATGAATAAAATTAAATTTTGATGTAACATATATGGACCAAAATTGTATTTTTTATTGGGTAAAAAATAAAAAAAGTCAGCAAGTACCAAATTAATTGAACTTTTTCTTCTCAAAAAGGAAAAAAATATATATATTAATTGAACTTTTAAGTTTTAAGTTCTGCCTTTACTTTTGGAAGGTGCCTCTTGAGTCTTGGCCATAAAAGCTACAAAACAAAGGATAATAGTGTATAAATGGTGATTATGATTTATGGGTGAGTGGTTATTCCAAAACATAATAAAAACGAGATACATAGTTTAAGGTGATTTGAGTTCTGGGGTGATGAAACACTGTTTTTTTTTTTTTTTTTGGCCGAAAAGTGGGGGGAGGGCGGGAGCAAAAATCCCACAGTTCGCCCATTGGGAATCGAACATGGGATCTAGTGCTCCTACGTTCACACCAAAAACTACTAGGCCACCTCTCTCAATGGTGATGAAACACTGTTTTTGTAACAATAATTTCCTTACCAATTCATTCTGTTGCTCTCACCTTTCACTTCCTTAGAGCACCCACAGCAAATGTGCCAAATGTCAAATATTTGACACATTTGGCACACCAAACACAAAAAACACCTCCTATTAGATGTTCTATATGTGCCAAATTTTTACCATTTGTGTCCGTATCGTTGCAAATTTGCAACAGTACGGACACAAATGCCAAACCGAAAAATACTATTTTATTCGACTTTTCTCTCTCCTCTCATTTCTTTATTTGATTTTTTCTCTCTCTCATCTTAGAATCTGTCTCTCTCTTCCAAGTTCCCAACCCGTGTTCTTCCTCTTCTCACAATCGGACGTGAGCAAGAAGAAGGTGGCGGCCAAGAAAGGAGGAAAGGCAACCGCGATTTCGTCGAAATCGGCAGCAGCATCAAATTCATCGATGGTGGTAGATGGGTTTTAACAGCAGCCAGTGGTTGGTGGATTTGGTGGTTGAAGGTGGTGCTTGGTAGTGTGAGCTTGAAAGTGGGTTTAGCTGGTGATAGGTTTGGGTTTGGCAGGTGATCTCACCCCGAGGCCACTGTCAATCTCACCCTCTTCCCTCTCCTCTCTATCCGCCTTTCACTTTGCCTCTCTCTGGTTGTGGTTTTTTTTTTTTTTTTTGCTACAATTTGTGTTGATCTGATATTGGTGAGTAATTGTGGTAGTTGGTTTGCAGTAGATGTGTTGTTACGACAGTGGATATTGGTGGCTGGTGGTTGTGCTGTTGATGTTGTTGCAGTTGTTGATGATAATAGAGGAGGAGATAATATATTATTTTAATATGTAGTAAATATTATTTTAATGTATAGAATTGAATGATAAAACATCTGATAAATGAGATGTTGTAAAATGATGTGGTAATATAATAAAGTAGATCTTTTGTGTGGCAAAATAACATTTTTTTTGTCACATGCTCTTAACAAATAGTCAAGAATAGAATAGTTTTTTTTTTTTTTTTTTTTTTTTTTTTTTTTTTTTTTTTTTTGAGAATGTTAAGAATAAAATAATTGATTGTACTTACTTGAATTAATTTCATCATGGGTGTCAACATCAAAAAATCAAATCAGTCATTTTAGTTATTAGGATGGAACCTACAGTGTTCACGAAAGTTCAGGATCTAAAAAAATTAGTAGAATATGAAAGTACATTAAAAAGCATATCCCTAGTTTCAATTCATCCCATAATCATGGGAATTGCTAATTGCTAAAGTTTTCAACTCCACTTGATGATCAAAGTTACAGTGACACAGTCCACACTAACAACTAACTCCGTCCCCGTTATTCATGCCCCCCTAACCAAAATAACATTGATAACTTGTAAGCTTTGCCCCGCAAACACCGGGGAAGAAAAGTCCAAGAAATTGAACTAATGGCTGACTAATACCAAATTTATTTCCCATATATATCAAAGTTCAACTCATAACTAACTCTATATAGACTATAGACTATCATTATGGAGCCCCCCATGCCCCAGTCCATTTGCTCACTAATGTCGTCGTGGGGTTAGGGCATAGCTATGGTTTTACGGTTCCCTTCCTTACAAGTCCACTAGGTGAGAGTATTTATTATAGACGCACTGGATCAAGTAGGAAAGTCATTCAGGACGTCATCTTCTCTTTATTCTTCTTTCATTACATAATAACAAAAAAAAATGTTCTTATGGAAGAAGTATTTTATACATCTGATATATGTATTATCTCTCTAATAAATTTGGAAATTTTACATTGTAGGACTCATATGTTGTGGTAGATTCTAGCTAGTTAAATTAAAGGATAAAGCTTTATGTCATCAAATGAGAGATATAAGATTCAAACCTCGTATACCCAAAAAAAAAAAAATTAGTGTCATAATATGATGATAAGGATCAGTAATCATCATGAAGTGGATGTTATAAGATTTGAGAAAAATGATGCGTATGTTAAATGTATAAGATACATATCGGTCCTTGGCCTAGCAAACTATTTCATTACTTTTTTCTTTTCTTTTTTTCAGTTTTGTTAGTAGAGGAAAATAAAGAGGGGCTTCATAGAAATTTTCCTTTTATTTTTTAGGAAATGCTTTGTATGACCAGAAACTTATTTTCTTAGGGAATGCTTTGTTTGAGTTTGACCAGAAAATTGGTTCTTTCTGGTTCGTTTTTGAAGGCGGTCTTATATTGAGATATAATCATTAAAGGCAGGTCCTCCTTTCTTGCGTTCCTAACACTGCCAAGAAATCATTGCCAAGAAAGTGGTAAACTATTAACTATACCGTTAAAATTTATGTGTCTCGTATTAAATTCCATAGCTTATTATGAATAACGTAGGAACATGCTTTTGGTTTTGGTAACTGAAATCTCCAAATTACCTTGCGCAATGTCGTATACGGCAATCTCTCCTCTCCCTCTCTCTAATCTCTATTATCTAGTCTTTATAGGCTTAAGCTTAATTAAAATTTATGGTCTTATACTCTTATTTCAAGTCAATACGACTTGTTAACCATTCTCAAAAAAAAAAAAAAAAAAAAAGGACTCGTAAACACTTATAACCTCTTGAAATCCAAATGTGCAACTAGTTAATTGGGTGATAAATACCACCGCACACTCTTAGAGTAATACTTACTCAACAAGTATGAGTGTTTGTGGGGTGTGTGGGGTCCGTGGGGATAAGGACCGGAGTTCAAGTTTCCAGGAGGGAGCTTCACACATTTAGATTAGACTAGAATATAATTTCTATCTTTTATATATATATATATATATATATAAAGGTGATAAATAAAAGGCCAATAGATTTCTAGGTTTGTGTTTGCGAGTTATAGCTTCTTGAAACCCAAATTTGCTACTAGTTTGAGGATAAGAAAAGGCCATGGCAATAGATCTAGGCTAGTCTCTAAGAGCCGCCTTCATTTAATCTTTTATCGAAGTTTAAGTTACAAAAATACTTAATGAAAGAAGGTATAAGAATTGGGTCTTGCTGACTTATATCTTGAGCAATTAATTTCCTAGTTGACTAGTTGCAACTTGCAATTTCCATTCAATGTCAAATTCCCCAATTTTTGTCATATTTAACTTTAACTGTCATATGTTTATCACATGATTGAAAAACAAAATGAAAAATAAGCATGTAATGAGTAATCATGTTAAAGCAAGCATTATGAATCTTAGAGAACTTATGGCAAGGGGTTAAGGGCAAGCTGCAACTCACCCTATAATATATAGTATTAAAAATTAGAATAAAATGATCATAAATAGAAACTTACGTAAGAAAAGAATTTTAATATGCATCTAATTAAGTTTTTTTTTTTCTAATGATTCAATCAATTATGTATATTTTTATGATTAATAAAATCTGTTTATTTCTAAATGTATTTAGGCATATGCATGAGTTACATGCTAGTATAATAAAGGAGAAGAAGAAAAATAATAATAATAAAATTTGAAACACAACAAAAATTTACAATAGTTTCATTACATTCTTAAATTAGCCTACTACTTCATATATGTGTTCACTACAATTTGTAATTTAATTTTTTTTAAATAAAGTGGTAGATTAATTTGAAAATATTGTAAATATTTATTGTACTCCTAAGATAACTTAAAAGAAAAGTACTTAATTGGTTTGAAAAGTTGCTCCTTGCAAGGAACACATTTCTCAAGTTAATGGTAAGGTACCAAATTTCCAAAGACATTAGGCACTGCATTAATTCTTTTCATTCTCATTTTGTAAGGGGGAAGTCAAATCGGTTGAGGAGTTTATATTCTTATTATTTTATGGACAAAGTTTGGTTGCAAACTTAATTGTAGCCTAAGACTACAAACGTTTTTAAAAACAAATTAGCATGTTACATGTTTTGAAAATCTAACCGTTGGATTATTTGTCCTTTACATTCTTAATACACGTGTCAAATTTTGTATTAATCGGATATTATTTACTATGTGATTCATAAACTTATTTTTTAAGCATAATTTTAGACTATAAAAACTTTCAATTTAAACAATTGATTGATGACATAACTATTGATCTTTAATCTCCTAAAAATTTTACAAGTAAGGTGGATATAAGAAGATAATGTGATCTATTGGTGGATTTGTTAAAATACAAATCCATTAAAAAGATATCAAGTGAAGTTATAGCTTTAAGTTACAATAAAGTTTGTAGCCAAACTTTATCCTTGTTTTTATTCTTGCAAGGCACATGCGAGAACAAAAATCAGCATCAATCATGTAAACAATTTTCAAATAAGCAACCTCTAATGTACAGTGCTGGCCTAATTATATATAATTATTGAAAACCATATTTTTAAAAACAAATTAGCATGTTACATATTTTGAAAATGTAACTGTTGGATTATTTGTCCTTTACACTCTTAATACACATGTCAAATTTTGTATTAATCGGATGCTATTTACTATGTGATTCATAAACTTATTTTTTAAGCATAATTTTAGACTATAAAAACTTTCAATTTAAACAATTAATTGATGACATAACTATTGATCTTTAATCTCCTAAAAATTTTACAAGTAAGGTGGATATAAGAAGATAATGTGATCTATTGGTGGATTTGTTAAAATTCAAATCCATTAAAAAGATATCAAGTGAAGTTATAGCTTTAAGTTACAATAAAGTTTGTAACCAAACTTTATCCTTGTTTTTATTCTTGCAAGGCACATACGAGAACAAAAATGATCATGTAAACAATTTTCAAATAAGCAACCTCTAATGTACAGTGCCGACCTAATTATATATAATTATTGAAAACAATATTTTTGTTTTTACATGCCGGTGGCATATATGTTACAGCCATGCCCGCCTTTGATAGCGGCAGTCATTGACTAGTAATTACCAATCTTCTGAGGTCTCATAAAAAGAAAAAGACCCTGACATCCTCAAGTTCCTCATGGTGGGGTCACACAAAATGGACCATAGCTTCACTAGTTTCTAAAGTAAGGTTCACCAAGACTTTTCGCATTTCTTAACATGGAAATTACATTCTACGTGGTCATATTTTTTGAAATCTACAGTGCATTGAAGCAACTATAAAAAGGTCCTAACGAACCATGAAACTTCACAGCATTCCTCCAAGTAGACACACACAGTTTTACTAGCTTTACGAAAGCCCTACAGCTAATTTGGCCTCAGCACCCGCTCTTCTTTTTTACATTTAGAACAGTGCAATGGCCTCTCATATTAGCTTGAAGACCCTGGCAGTCTTGGTTCTTGCAATTGCCCTCTGCGTTCAAGGCACTCTAGGTATGAACATAATTATTTCCAACACCAAAACCAATTAGTAAACCTACATTTTTTTTTCTCAACCAAAAAAAAAAAAAAATCAACATTTTTTTCTTCTTCCCTTACATTCACTCGTCACCTATTTCTTGATGCTACAAAAATTTAGTTTTTTTTTTTTTTAAGCTATCTTACAATTCAATGGTAGAATTTATCATTATATTCATAAGCCCAAAAAATTTTCTTTCTTTACATGCATTTTTTTCTTGAAAATGAATGACTTGGGATTTGTTTTTCTCTCATTTGGAGTGTGATATATAAAGTTACACTACAACTTTATATACCATTTGAAATAAATGTATTTCGTGTCAAATCTTAAGGTGTATTTAGTGCCTCAAAGTTTTAAATAACGTGATAATCTATACACTGTGAAATCCAAAAACCAAATTTTTCATATACTTCCAAACCATAGCACCTTATCTAGTTTTCTTTGTCGGTGGTTGCAGGAGCAATAACATGTGAGAATCTGGACGAGAACACATGCGCATTCGCAGTGTCATCCTCCGGCAAACGCTGTGTGCTTGAGAAGCACGTAAAAAGGAGCGGAGAGGAAGCATACACATGCCGTACATCAGAGATTGAGGCAGACAAAATACAAGACTTGATCGAGACTGACCAGTGCATCAAAGGATGTGGGCTTGACCGTAAAACACTTGGAATCTCATCTGACTCTCTCCTTGAGCCTCGTTTCACAGAAAAGCTTTGCTCAACTCAGTGCTATGGAAGCTGCCCCAACATTATTGACCTGTACTTCAATCTTGCCGCTGGTGAAGGTATAAACATATATCATTATAAATTATTAAAGACCAACCATTTAAATAAAAAAATACCCTTTCCCCATGAGTATATTGATCATTTTATAGTCAACCAATTAAAGAATATCCCATGCCATTTTTTTTCCTTATAAAATAATTAAAGTTTTAAAGAAAAGATAAAAATTAAAAAGACACATGACATATTATAATTGGTAATAGTATATAAAGCAAAATGCGCAGTAAAGAATAATTATTCCAATTATTTACTCTAGAAGCTTAGAGCATGCAAGCCATATTGCTACCTAGGTGTTTGAGGAATGCTCGAGTTAACAAATTTCACAATCTTTTTAATAAATTGTGATTACTATAACATTAATTTATGGGTTTACTTATGAGTTATGACCCCAAATTTGTGGTACAAAAATGAAAGTCAATTCAATGGTTTTAGAAAAAAGTTATTAGATATTTTATATTGCTATATTTAATGTTGATATTTATTATTTAGGTACTCAATTCAACTTTTTTTTCTTTTTTTGGTTGTCGACTTAGGTGTATTTCTACCCAAATTATGTGAAGCACAAGGAGCAAATACGCGACGAGAAATGTCTGAGATCAAAAGCTCTGGTCATGTTGCTCCAGGACCTGTGCAGCCTGGGAAGTTGACAGGTGCACCAGGACCCGTGTTGCCTGTGGAATTCACTATTGCACCAATAGTTGCCCCAGCACCATACTAAATTCACAGTAAAAAAAAATTGTATACGAAGCTTAATTAGTGTTCACTAATTAGGTTACAATAATAAGTCACACCAGGGTCAGTAATCTCATTGATTTGGTCTGTGCAATCACATTGATTATGACTCCGGTTTGTTGTACTGAATAAGGTGTACCTTTAAAGTCACCATGTGCATTAGAGATAGTATGTTATAGTTGTAGAAGGTTGTGTGTGTCTTGTGTGGTGTGATGGTCATTTTTATGTTCTTTTATTGTATGGTTTGGAAATTAGAAAGAGAAAAGATTTATTTAGCAATAGTGTCCTCCGTGATTGTCGATGAATGTAAACGAAAGAAATTTGAAGTCAATATCAAACCGCTATATATACAGTTATTCTTCTATTTTTGCTTTTCTATGTATCTTTGCTTGTGGAATGAAATGGGAGTATGGGACACGCATATAGACATTTTGATACATTTTCTAACAGTCTTTCTTTCCGACCAAGTCAAGCAATCCAAATCAAATTCTGTTATTGGTGAATAATACTGAATAAAGAGAGGTTGAATGCTCCTTTTTTTTTTTTTTTTTTTTGAGAGAGACAGGTCAATCAAGTCAATTTATATATAAATTAATAGGTAAAATTGAGAGAAAATTCAATTAGATTTCAAATTGAATTCTAATTGTTGTCTAATTTTATCTATATATTTTTTTAATTTCTAGGTGAGTTAATGTTGTGCAAAAGATGAAGAGTCTAATATAAATAAACCATAAAAATAAAAAAATAAATAAAAAACCCAATAAAAAAGAGTAAACTCATGTGTATATCCAAAAAATAAAACAAAATAAAATAATAAAGAAGAAAGAAAGAGTAAAACTCATGTATATATCTATAGCTTAACAAGGTATAATTTGAATCCATATATATATATATATATATATGTAATTGTGTTGTTTTTAATTGTACCATGCATATGCAAAGATTATACACTAGTTTATTTAATTGCTAAGAACTCAGAAACATAGTAGTTGTAAATATTAAGAGGAACGAACTTCATCCAAGCTAAAACAAAAAAAGAAAGTCTCACTCTCCGAGTTAAAGCATGTGCCAAAGTATTGCCTCACGGACGTGCATGAGAGAAAGAAAAATACCAAATGTCCCTTAAAGCCGAATACTAGGCCAAAGTGAAGGGGAAGAATTGAAGAAATGGCCCATCTTTACCAAAACTCTTGCCTCGATTGGAATGACTTGGGAGTTGGGACTCAATGGTTTATACTTTATACAGTCAAAATTGACCACCTAACTTTAAGTGCTCCATTTCATTTTTTCCTCGCAATATCTGATAAAATAAAATTCATCATGTTACTCCTCTATTCCTCTTTTTTGTGCCCCCACGATACTTTAGCAGACATGACACTTATTTATGAATCTTTTGTGGTTCAATATGACAAAGATAAACATTCAAGAGTGCATATTTCCCCCTTAGATATCCTCTTATCAAAAATCTTATATTAACATTTTGCTAATGCATAGAGATCAGTGGATAATATGTATAAAAAAAAAGGTGTGTACATGGATAATTAGAGGCAAAGAGTCATTATACATATTAAATGAATAAATTTAGAAACAAAACTTGTTCCACAATTTGATAAAATGACAAGTTAGGAGTAGTGAAAAAAAAAAAAAAAAAAAAAAAAAAAAAACGTGTATGATATGTATATACATTCACAATAACATAATATCTCAACAAATTGTGCCCATAACAAAATTGTGTCCATAACAAAATTGATATTAAATAGGTTAGGGATATTGTTATGTTATGACCTCTGACTTTTGTAAATAAGGGGTCTAAAACAATTAACGCATGCGTGGGGCTTAGGAATTGCGTTCTGTATGGGGGCAAAGGCGCGCAGAGGATGGGGTGAGGCGTAGAGTTATGTTGAAGTCTATATAGTTTTAAATTATGGAAGATGATTCTCTTTTCCTTAAATTACACGCCGTTGAGCTCAAGACTTGAGTTAAGTAATAACGTCCGCCAATTAGTGCAAAAGAAGGAGAAATTGCCTCATTTAGGAAAAAATGATATTGTGTATTAAATAGTCTCAAATAAGGAAAAAAGGTTTAAGTAGTCTCCACTCTCAAGCAATGCATTGGGACTATCTTACAATTGCCCCTCAAATAAGGCCACAAGGGTGGACCCACAATCATAGAATTACACCTATCCAACTCTTATCCAATGTGAGGATGGTTAAATATATGTCATAGGCTCATAGCATATACCAAATCTCTAGATGACTTCCAAATTAGTATATTTTAAAAGAAAAAACACTACTGGGAGAAGGAATTCAAATGAAGACTCTTCTCATGAGAAGAACCAATAGCTAGCACTATTAGAGTCTCAGTTTTTTTTTTTTTTTTTTTTTAAGAGTTTCAACTTATGGGATCGTGGATCGTAGGATCGGATCATGAATCGTAAGATCCTACATTATTTGAAAAAAAACAAAAAAAAAAAAAAACAAATTGGTATGTTAAATAATCACATAAATTATACATTCATAAAAAATCAAAAATTTGCATCCATTTGATGTAATTACCATGCATCATTACATCCATTTGTAAGCATCATTTAAAATGTCAAAAATCTCAAAACGTAATACTCTATTGGGATGCTATTTTTTGTTTGTTTTCAACTAACACCCTATCTCGCTACATTAGAATAGCAAAACTTGATTTGTTGAAATATTATTTTTCATTTGGGTCCAACTGAACCTTCTGTTAAGTTAAAGAAGATTACAAGAAACTAAAATCGTTTGGAATCGTCAGAATCGTATGATCCTGAACGATCGCTAAGATCCTTAAAAGATTTAGATCGTTTTGGACAGGTGAGATCGTAAAATCGTAGAATCGTAGGATCCAAATTGAGATTTTGACAACCATGGTCATAGCATATACCAAATCTCTAGATGACTTCCAAATTAGTATATTTTAAAAGAAAAAACACTACTAGGAGAAGGAATTCAAATGAAGACTTCTCATGAGAAGAACCAAGCTAGCGCTATTAGAGTCTCAGTTTTTTTTTTTTTTAAGAGTTTCAACTTTTGGCGTCCACTTTTAATGATAACTCTTTATTATCAAATCAAGATATCAATCAGTTTTTAGTATATGCGGGTAGAAATGGCAATTTTGATCCACCTCGCTTGACTTGCCCCTCCTCACTCTACCTTTCATAGGTTTCCCCCGCCCCACAAAGGTGGTGGGGCGAGAATGGGGCGAGATTTTAGCGTCATACCACAGGGTGGGGCAGGGATGGGTTTAACCTTTTTAGACATGCCCCGCCCCATCCTTGCCGCGCATTGATAAGGGTTAAATTGTAAATTTCTCATACTCTAAAACCTTAATATTTAAACAAACATATCATTAGTTTATTTTATTCTACCCAACATGGCTCTCTGCCTCTTTTTTTTTTCTTTTTTTTTCTTTTTTCCTCTAACAAAATTGGAAATAATGTACCAATTTTAACATTTTAGTTTGTCTTTATTAGAAACAAATTTATATACTATTGAATCATTGATTTTATATAATGTGATTTTTGTTTTTGTTGTGATTTTATCTTGTTAAACACTTTGATAATATTATTCAATATTTACTAAAAACTAGTTTGATTTGATGGGATAAATTTATTTATAATTTCAAGTATATTTTTATTAACAAAACAGGTTTCATTTAAAAAATTGTAATAATTGTGAACAAATTAACAAGAAGTAGAGTTTTACGGGATGAGGCGGGGCTTCGCAGGGCCCCAAAGGGCGAGGATGGGGCAAAAAGAAATTCCCTGTTATGTGAGGCGGGGATGGGGTAAGACAAAACCATGCGAGGCGGAAGTGAAATCCCCATCCTTCGAACCTGCCCCGCCCCGCCCCATTGCCATCCCTGTATGTGGGGACTAAACCTCAGATCTCTTATTCAACTATTAAAGACTTTACCAATTAACCTAACTATAACTCACTTATTAGACTCTTAGTTAATATTGAATTTGGTGCAATATTTCTTGTGCTTTAATTGAAGCTATGCTCTAAATTAACATCTTTTTGAAATCCTCTTCTTCTGTTGTTGTGAAAATATAGTAACAGAAAAAGAAATGCCATAAAATTTTGATTAATTTATCTTATATTTCTTTTTCTTTTTTTTACTAGAAGTAACCCTCCAAATAATGTCATGTCATATTTCGATTATAAAATCAGGGAATGGGATCCTCTCTCCTTGCTTGCGTGAAGGTTAATTTTGATGCAGCCATTAAAGAAGAAAAGACATGCATAGCAATTGTGGGGTAGAAACACATGAAGAAAGTTATTTTTGTTTGGATGGGTTTGATTGTGGAGCAGAACCCCTTAAAGGCTGAAGCTTGTGAAGCCTTACTAGCAATACCAAATATTGGATCACCCCACTTCAGAACCACTCATCCCAACCCGGCCCATTGGATTATTGCTGCTTTAATTTTTGAAGCTAGATCTTTAACTTTACTATTTTTCTAGATGGTTTATTAGTCATACTTTTTCAAATAACCTGATTTTGTTGTCCACAATATTATTACCAAATAAACTCAAATTTGTCAAATTTAGAGCCCGTTTGGTAGAGCATTTTAGCAACACATTTTCAGTTTTTAAACAACATTACACACATTTTCACACACTTTTTCATTCACACATATTTTTAAAAAATACAAATAACATTATTCAAACTCCTTTACCAAACGGACTCTTAAAATTCCCTCCTCTTCTATACTTTCAATTTCTTCTTTTTCTTCTTCTTCGGCCCACACTGAAAACCCATTGGAGCTACGTAACACCTACGGTGCGCTCAACAGTCAATACTTTGACCCATTTCAAATAAAGATGTTCATATCCCGTGGCCCACTCCAAACTTCTTGCAGACATTTAAGACAAAATTTGTACTCACAAGACTTGGGGCCCAACTTTGCAGTTCGATATTGGCCCTACAAGTTCACTCAAGCTCAGGCCCATGCTTGGTGTCCTTTTTTTTTTCTTTCTTTTTTTTTTTGTAATAAGAAAAAAATCTTTATTCTTCTGAAAAAAAAAAAAACTAAAAATTGTCACAAGATGTCAGTGCCATAATGTTCCATTGTCACAGGATGGAGAACACACACATGTATTGAAATATCAATGTATAAATATCATATAATGTGACAAAAATCACATTTATTGACATATCACAGCCAAATGGTTCACGTCTGGGGAACTTGTATGGGGATATTCACTGCTTATGCACAGGCCTACATGTGGTGTCTGCTGGGTGGGTAAGCCGTACAGCCAATGGTGTGGCTCATGGTTTAGCCAAGTTTGCTAGAGGGTTGGATGATGAGTTTGTATGGTTGGAGGAGTCCCCTCCCCCCGTTATAGATGCTCTGTATTTGGACTCGGTTAGTGTTTAATGAGTTTCATTCCACTTTCAAAAAAAAAAAAAATTAAACATCGTAACTTCTTCTCAAAAAATAAATAAATAAACATCAAAATGTGCAGCATAACAATCAATATAAATATCTCTATAATACTGGATTTAATTATAAGTACTGAGGAATATAATGTGTGTGTGAGGTTCATATCTGGGGAGAGTTTGGTAAAGTAATTTAAACAACATTACACTTATTTTCACACACTTTTTTACTTACGCATATTTTCAAAAAATACAAACAACGTTACTAGAACAACGTTACCAAACGCCCCTAATTTCCTCAACCAATAATGGTTGCTGCATTATGGATGTGCCGCAGGCCCAGCACTTCTTTTTTGTTTGTTAGTGATTATGATCTCACCGATAATAATAAGAATTATTATTATTATTATTGTGTCATGAAGTTTTATAGCCATACCAGTAGTGGTCTATTCTGATTAGGAAGCCATTGTTATTGTTCAACAATTCTAGTTCAGATCGAGTACGCAAATATCGCTTCCTTCTTGCCTACAAATAAAATTTATTAAAAAAAAAAACTTTGAATAGCTAGAATATGCTAGCTAGCTCTTGATTTTGTACTTCCACTTTACAAGAAATATTCTCTCTAATCTCATACTCTAGTTACAAATTAGTGGAAGTGTGTCCCAATCGTCTGACCTAAAAAGGAAAAATGTTTTAATGACAAAGGTGATAATTAGGTCAAGGTGGCATCACCTAATTTTTAGTTTCTAGGCATGGGTTTGTCCAAACACTACAGCTTATATAGCAGACAACCAAGTAACCTAATTGGATTGAGAAGAATATGATGATCCAGATCCTAATAGTATCTTGCCTCCCACTTTTCAATGTTAGATTATTCACATGTTTGCAAGCATTGTAATATTGTAGTTCACTCACTTGTGAGACAGGCAATTTTCACATTACAATTCCAAGTTTGGAAGAAAGATATATCACCAAATATCATTACTTTATTGAGGCTGATTATCAGCCTTCATTAATAAAATTCCCTGTTTTCTTCTTTAAAAAAAAATCATAATATTTATTGGAGTAAATATTTTTCACTATTCTACCAGAAATCCTATTGCTTTTAAGCTACAGTTTCCCTTGTCCTCCTTTTTGACTTTGGACAGAAGCTCTAGCTAGCAGCATATGTTATTCAAGTTAGGATCAGAACCTTTTCTAGTGCAAAATTTTAGCAGTGATCCTTGATAAGAGTTAAACGGCCTTTCTAAATCTTAACAATAACACATTGTACAAGTTCTGAAAATGCAATAATAGGTTGTACAAGTGAAGAAAGGTGAAAGTAATGCTGCAAAAAAGCAGAGAGGATAGGAAACTGCAAACATAATCTAGACTTTTTGTTACTTGACGATGATCCAAATATAAGATATTGTTAAGTCTAAATAAGTTTTGAGGGGTTCTAATCAGTTTTGGAATCCTATATGATCAAGTAGAAGAATAATGATAAGAAGGTACATTAATTCCTATTAGTAGTATTGTTAGTCCACATTGATGTATAAGGGAAAAAAGATGTAAAGAGGTTATAATCCCTTATGTATATAATAATATAATGGTGTGGTGTAACCTTATTGTGTTTGAAAGGGTTAAAATAAAAGAATAAAGTATATTTTTAGCTCTTAAAGTTTGAAATTGTTTTATTTTTGAACTTTTACGCTCTTAAAATGTAAAGGGCCAAATAGAAAATGGAGTCAAACTTATAGGGCTAAAATTAAATATTTTGAAACGCAAAAAGCCAATATGAAAACTAATTAAACATGAAAGGTTCAAATGAAACTTTTAGAACATAATGGATCAAAATGAAAACAATCCCAAATGTTAGTTAATAAAAAGACTTTTGTTAATGGATGTTCTTGTACACTCGTTAAGGAGACTTCAAATAGGTTCCACTTGCATTGAATAGTAGTAAAAGTTGATAGAAATATGCCAGTTAAACTAAAAGTGGCTGATATTCCATAAAAAGCAAACTGACTACATTATAAAATTCCCCTTAACAAATGCCCTACTACATTTGTTAACATACCTAAAATAAAATTTGGTCTTCGTCTAGTGAAAGAATTAGCAAACAATTGTATTTAATGAGAGAGTTAGAAAGACTATGTTATGTGAGATTCAAGTTAAAGTCTGTGACAATTTGTGAGCTTGATTGTAATATTTATCAATGTTATCACTATGTAATGAAAAATATAATATGCGAATTCACAACTAGTCAACTATATGCCACTTGTGCGTCTACTATAACAGTGCATTTGGAAAGGCTGGAGGAGAGAGGAAAAGAAGAGAAATGAGAAAAAATGCAACCATTTCCTCTGTTTGGTTATCATAGAACAAATAAAATGGAAAAAACCATTTCCCATGGGCTCACATATTTGTAATCTATCCAAATTGGGAGGATTTGAAGGGAGAAAATGGTTTTTAAAAAATAGGGTTCACATAAATAATATAATATGACATGAAGTTACATATTTGCCTATAACTTTTATGCATCTCGTACATTTATATGGGCATTAAAAAAAAAAAATATATATATATATATATATTTTCTTTTCATTTCCTTCTATATGGCAAACCAAACAAAAGAAAAAGAAATACATTCTTCTTTTTTCTTTTCCCCTTTTCTACCTATTTCCAAACATACACAAGAGAATTGATTTCTTTTCTTTGCTTTTCTTTCTCATTTCCTTACTACTATTCATTTCTTTTGTCTTCTCTTCCCGATCATTTGTAACCAAACAACGCATAAGTGACTGCTAGATTTTATCGTGGAAAGGCTACATAGTTTAAGCCAAATTCAATGACTTTGGTATGTGTGAAGCAAGAGGTATTGCGCCATAACACATGCCAATCCTCATGAAACAATTCTCCAAGATAGTTCTTTGGTTCATCAAAAAAGAGAGTCCTGTGTGGCCACCCCAAATGTTATCTTATTATCTCTTGCCTCATCGCAAGCATTGTTTCACTCATTATCTTGAACTTGAACTCGTATCCCTCAACAAAATGATGAATGGGTACTCACTAGTGAGATTGGATAGAAAAATTAGACACATCCAACATCAAGACAACCCATTAGAAGAAATTAGTAACTCATGTATTGACCGGTGTCCAATATTCATTTACCTGAAATTTTTTGTTATGGACTTATGGGAAATTGTCCTGATAAACTAAGCTTGAGTATGGAAAACATTTCATATCTCTTTGACACTAACAGGACCCAACTGATTTAGGAATGTGAAAACAAAGATGGGATCTAGGGGATGGAGGAAGTGCATGCACTCAGCTCAAAAATTGGATTGGCGGAAAATCAACCTCTTATTATGCGTCTCAACTCTCATGTTATAATATTATGAGCTTTTAAAATCAACTTCTTATTATATGGCTCATGTTAAATAGTATTGATTATTCAAAAAGTTTAAGCAATTGAAATATGGTAAATTTAAACGTTTAGCATATACT
Source organism: Quercus glauca (assembly GCA_023736055.1). NCBI lineage: Eukaryota > Viridiplantae > Streptophyta > Magnoliopsida > Fagales > Fagaceae > Quercus > Quercus glauca. The sequence continues at coordinate 18,646,080 of CM043323.1, forward strand.
TCTAAGTTCTAACATCTCAAAATTGATGTCAAACCCAATATAAGAAATTAAGAATATGTACTAGAACTGATTAGACAACTAGGTGTGATAAATCGGATTGTGTCCAAAACCTGTCTTCAAAACTTGAGCTCAATTTCATTTCAACTATCTTACAGTGAAGTTGATATGTCATTGATATGACTGCAGCGTATTCCCTTTACCAAGTTTTCCTTTAAAGTGACTTGATCAGTTCATTGCATTTGAAAAGGGCATTAACCTAATAAGGAACTTTGGAATATTCCAATGTCTAAAGTGATGAAATGTGCTATATACTTTGACATGAAGACATTTATTGGTTAGTTTTCTATTTTATTAATCACTTGATTGGTAGCTATTCTAGTTTATGATTTATAGAATTTAGTAATCATAAAGTATTTTACCCACCAAAGGCATCGATACCATACTCCATTTTTAAACTTCTTTGTCTTTTCCAATTTGTTGAATAAAATATCAACCACAACATACTCTTTCTTTCCTTATTTTTTGCTCTCCATCATGTAAAAGTTGAAAGAGCATCATGTATAAAATAAGTATAATCATTGTAATCTTCCATTAGCCTTGGTTTGATTTTATTTTATCTTTTGATTGGAGCTTTGCTATACTTTCCAAAAGAAGTCACCAAATTGGACTTAAAGAGCTAGTTTTATAATTAGATAGAAGAACCAAAGGTCACTTGCCCCTTTTTATCAAAAAAAACAGAAAGGCCATTTGCCCCTTCGTAATTATTTTCTGCTTAATCAGCAACCATTAAACAAGCATGTAAAGAAACTATGCGCACCTGAAATGAGGCTATTGGGCCTAACCTCACTTGGGCTCACAACTTACTTATAAAGTGGGTTTGGGATTTCCTACCATGGGTTGTTCTCGGCACTGAGACTCAATGAAGCTCTCTCTCTTTCTCTCTCCCTCTCAGTCACTTTTTTCTCTCCCTATTATCTGTTTTTTGAGAACCTTTCAACAACCCATTTCCTCCTCCAGCTTCTCATATTTATAACTCTAAGTTAGTGGAGAGGCCATCATTACTTCCATGGTTAGTGTAATGGGAGGTCCAATATTATTGATCATAAGTGGGTGGTTAGGTGAAAGTAGCTTTAGAACTTGGTTCCCACTTCCGCAGATATGCTCAGCAGCAACGTTTCCTAAGACACTGCCGGGTATGCAAGGGATGGTGCATTTGATTGTCATTTTTTCTTCATTGCTCGGTAAAGAGGGGCCGAGCAATGACAGGTAGCGGAACTTGGGCCCGTGGTTTGAGTGGACTTTGGCTGGGCTTTTAGGCATAGAGGGGCCAGGTTCACGGGCTGCACATTCGTATCATAGCCCCAGGCCCAAATGAGTTCGGGTACTGAGTCCCATACAGAAACTCTTTAGTAAGATTTGAATTTGACTAGTTCTTGCAAATTTCTTTGCTAGGATCAAAAATGTTGATGATGAGCAATTTGATGTCTTGAGAGTTGAGACTACTCATAATTACCACTTACGTAACGGTAACATAGTAGAAAATTTTTACAGTCAGTACAATAACTGGTTTCAAATAGTAAATTTTTATCATTCTTTTCTTCTTCTACGTTACTTAATTACTATTATTTTACTTTTTATGTCTAACTTAGTCATCGTCATTATGTTTTAATTATGTATCTTCAATTGACAACACGCATATCTAAGGTTTAAATTCCTGCCCTCAAATATAAAGTAATAACAACAATAATATTTGTCTTCAATTGATACTCTATATAAATGGATATAACAACAGAAAATGTGTATTATATTCCATTTAGTGTTGATGTAATTAACGAATTTTGTAGAGTGGTTGGTTGGTCAGTGGGATTGCTTAATTTGGTCTTCCCATGATCAAATTTGGTAGATTCATTTGAATTTTAGAATTTTCAAGCTGTCTCAGGTCTCAACTAGAAGTTTCAGCCAAAATCAGAGGCCAGAAAAAACAAAAAAACAAAAAAAAAATGTCTAAATATCTAGAACATATTAAATTATTAAATATCTAGAACTTAGCCAAAAACTGTGACAAGTGCATTGAAATTGAAAATTCTATGAAACAATCACGTAATAATATTCTTGGCACTTAACTATTGAATTATCAAACAATCACCTAATTAATAATATTCTTGGCATATGTATTAGCATCCGGTTTCTATAAAATATACCATTTACCATTTTAAAAACTACTTTATCTATTACACTATACAATTTTACAACACACTCAACATCTTAACTTTTATATTCATATGTCACATATTAAAATAATATATATACACAATAAAATATATAACCCAAAACAATTAAAAAAATAATATTTTAATTTGTGGTGAGTGAGAGAGAGAAAAAGTGAAAGATGCTTTTAAGTTGAATGAATTAAAAATATTATTTTAATTTTGCAAGTGAGTACCATCATAGATTTTTAGGATAGTACTATAGCACAATTGCAAATTTTATTATAATTGCAAAACTAGGTAGTGGGCTTTTTGTTTTTTATACTTTAATGCTAAAATATAGTATATTATAGCATGTACAAAGCCGAGTATTGATGCTCTTATATTATTAGTTCCTACGGTAAGTTTGGTTGTTGAAATTTGAAAAATAAAAATAAGAAAAGAATCCAGTCAAATTTTAAATAAAAAAAATGTAAAAGAACAAAAAAGAAAAAGAAAAAAAGAAAATGCGTGGCAAGTTGTGCTTTTTGTAAGGAACAAATAGCAGCCACGTATGCCATGAATGCACCATAAACCCTTCATTGTCATGTTCATTAAACTATTAAAGAATAAACGACATAGGTCATGTATAAAACGACAATAAAACCGTTAATACACGCGTTTGCATTCCCCAATTGCTAGCAAAAATGCAATCCCCTAGGCAATCCACTCTGGGTCATAGTCACGAGTCACCAACAAAACATTTTTTTAAAATTTTTTTTTATTGAGAGTTAATATTTAAATTTGTATGTTTTTGTCGGCAACATTAGGAGTGGGTTGAATTATAATTATAAAACTCTTGACAAATAGTTTTTTTCATGATGATTATAATATTCAATTATAATTTTTTTTTTCTTATTCCACAAAAATTATAATTTTTTTTTAATAGATATATCAATTATAATAAGGGTTAGAATTAAAATTTCTTCTTTGAGACAAAAAATATTTTTAAAAAATCATCATTTAATAATTAGAATTAAATAAAGATTCAAGACTAAATAATAGAAGTCTATTCATTGTGGCCCTAAATAATCATGTATAAAGAAAATTTACGTTTTCATATCCTATCTACCACCTAATTCCAAACCAAAAAGACAAAATTAAAACTTTTAAGAACAAAATAATATATATGGCTTTGGAGAAACAAATGATGAATTGATGACTACAATTGTGAGAGAGAAAAAATTACTCCGTAAATTAATTTGACATGAAAATAACACTTTAAATTTAATTCTATCAAAATTACTCCGCAATCTACTTTACTCATCAAACATGCAGAGTATAGACCGTCCATCTTTTATTTTTAAAATTTATAACTAAATTAGTAAAATAACTGGTAAAAGATAAAGAAAAGCAAAAGAAAGTAAATATTTTTCAATCCTAGAGTTTAAGCATATAATAGTCAAGAAAAAAAAATCATTAATAATGATCTAAACTTTTTCGTTATAGATTCATGTATTGACTTTTTGGCAAGTAGGACAATTATAAATGGTTATTCCCAAACTAACACATTGTCATGCTCTCTCTCTCTCGCTCAAATAACACAATTGGTAAAATTTCTGATAATTGTATAAGAAATATGAGGTTCAATTTTCGCCTACACCAAAAACTGATTAGTGTCTCAGTTTGATGATAAATAGCTATCATTAAGAGCGGACGTCATAGGTTGAAACTCTCTAAAAAAAAAAAAAAACACAAAAATATCCCAAAAATTACTTCTAAGTAAATTTTAGGCAAAGTGCTAATTTAATGAGTATCACATACTACCATTACAAATAAACAACTAAATTTACAGCCAATTAAAGTAGATAATGTAAATTTGTTTTTTCATCAAGTTTATTATTGTTGTTGTTTTAATTCAATGGTTACAATAAATGATAATAAAATCTCCTTGACTAAATCCTCTAATTTCTTCTGATCTTTATTATGTTAGACATTTGACATTTAAAGTCAAATATATGGCATATGTTGTATGTCCAGTTAATTGGGAAATATCTTTTTGTGGAAAATCAAATCGCAAGTCTCTGTTGTAAATAATAGAAACCAAGAAAAAATATTTTGTATCAAATGATACCACGTTATTCATATCAAAATTCAATAATCAAAAAACATGTGTGCAAAAATAGTTACCCACTAATAAATGCTTTCATTTGTTAGTGGAATAGTTATTTTTTTGTAAACATCTCACTTATTAGAATTTGATATGGCAAGGGCCGAGGTTCAAGTCTTTAAGAAGAAATTTCACACATATATACTTAGATTAGAATATAGTAAAATTTGTATCTTGTATATATATATATATATATATATAATTTGACATGGCTGAGTCAGGTTGACATCAAATACTTAGAGAGGATAGGTTCGACTACAAAGGTAGATTCTAATTTCCAATTAGCTAAATTGGTAAAGTCTATTGTAGTCAAGCAAGATACCTAAAGTTCAATCTTCACATACGCCAAAAATTAATTGGTATCTTGATTTGATGTTAAAAGAGCAATCATCAAAACAAATACTATACGTTGAAACTATTTATAAAAAAAAAAAATATATATATATATATATATATATATATGGGCTACAAAGGTTTTCTCGACTATTTCAGTATTTTAAACATTGTTGGTATTAAAATACAAACTATCATATCACTGGCTATGTAATCGAACCTTATTCTCCCTCCTTTGTTTTATTTTATTTATTATTATTATTTTTTAACCTTATTCTTGACTAATAAATTTAAGGTTGAGCCTACCACTGAGCCTGAGAGCCCCAAATAAGAGCATCGCAGAGGATCCAGTCTCACTATCACAAATCCAACCTCGATCATGACACGTGACTAACCTCCCCAAAGTAATACCTGGACCAATCAAACTCTCTCCTATATATACACTCACCGTGTATATATATATATATATGTAATGTAGGTATATTTCCGCGTATACTCTGAACAATTACCTTTCTGTCAAATAGTCAAAAATATATCGATCTCTCTGTATTCTATTCTGTAATCCCAGCACACAAAACCAATCTCTCTCTGTCTCTGTCTCTGTGATGGAGAATCAAACGCTCACCGGATTGCTGACACGTATCGCCGGAGAATTCCCATCACGGCGAGCAATCTCAGTCTCCGGCAAATTCGACTTGACGTACGCTCGGCTTCATGAACTCGTTGAAACTGCCGCCTCTTGCCTTGTCTCCGCCGGTGTTCACGTCGGCGATGTCGTGGCCCTTGTCTTCCCAAACACCGTCGAGGTTTTTCTTTCTTTCTAATACTTATCGCTATTTGTTTTCCTTTTTTCACGTGTTTGGTTGTTCAATACGAAAAGTATATAAAAACCTGTGATAAGTTGTTACGTTAAATTTCGGCAACTTCTTCGGCTTTGAGAGAACCCATATTGAGAGAAGTGTTATAAGTTGTTGCTGTTCTTTTAAGATTGTGCTTAATTTTCGTGTTTTTCAAAACAGATTTTTTTGGTAGAAAGTTTTTAGGGGTTTGGTTGTGATATTTAAATAATAGTTTTTGTTATTTAAACATCACAATATTTATTTCTACAACACTTTTTTATTTATACATATTTTCACAATAATTAAACAACATTATTAGAATAATATTACCAAACAACCCTTAAAATCGAGCACGTCAAATCTTATGTATTTTTTGTATACCACTATAATTAAAAACGCAAAATAATGCATTTTGATACGTTTCTTTTGAAAACGACCCATGTTTCAAAGAGTTCCTTCTGGCTATCAAATTAAAATTGGTTTCTTAAAAAATTAATTAATTTTTATTTTCATGGAATTGAACGGATTTTACTTTATTGGGAAGAAGTATAAACAAATAAACAAAACCTTTTAAATTAATGTTGTGCAAATTATAATAAAAAAATCCAATTTTAACCAATGCACTTAGACACTAGTAAATTAGGTCCTGATTTTGTTATATTTATATTTTTCAATAACAATAGTATTTCTTTTCTTCTTTTTTTTTTTTTTTTTTGAGAAGAAAAATAGAATTTCTTGATGCGCTTAAAAGTGTAAATAGAAAATTATTTAGAGAATGATTTATTTTATTTATCTGTGATTACAGTTTGTTATAATGTTTTTGGCTGTAATTCGAGCCAGAGCCACAGCTGCGCCGCTCAACCAAGCCTACACATCAGACGAGTTTGAGTTCTACTTATCTGACTCGGAGTCCAAGCTCTTATTAACCTCAAAAGAAGGAAATGCCTCAGCTCAAGGCGCAGCTTCAAAGCTCAAAATCCCACACACCACAGCCACACTCTCTGAAGACAGCGCGGAGCTGACTCTATCACCAACTCAGTCTGAGTCAAACCCCAACTCGGTCACCAAACTCATCAACGAGCCCACTGACGTGTCACTCTTCCTCCACACCTCAGGCACCACGAGCCGACCAAAGGGTGTCCCTTTAACTCAGCTCAACTTAGCTGCCTCGGTGCAAAACATCAAATCGGTGTACAAACTCACTGAGTCAGACTCAACAGTGATAGTCCTCCCACTGTTTCATGTTCACGGGTTATTGGCCGGGTTACTGAGTTCACTCGGAGCTGGAGCCGCTGTGGCTCTCCCAGCTGCTGGTAGATTCTCAGCTTCAACATTTTGGTCAGACATGCTCAAATATAATGCCACGTGGTACACTGCAGTTCCTACTATCCACCAAATTATATTGGATCGCCACTTGGGTAACCCAGAACCCGTTTACCCGAAGCTCCGATTCATTCGAAGCTGTAGCGCGTCGCTTGCACCTGCCATTATGGCCCGGCTCGAGGAGGCGTTCGAGGCCCCAGTATTGGAGGCCTATGCAATGACCGAGGCGGCCCATCTCATGGCGTCGAACCCATTACCCGAAGATGGCCCGCATAAACCCGGGTCGGTAGGGAAACCCATGGGTCAAGAAATGGTGATATTGGATGCGAATGGTGTGGTTCAAGAGCCTCAAATTAATGGGGAGGTGTGTATTAGGGGACCAAATGTGACAAAGGGTTATAAAAATAACCCTGAGGCTAATAAGGCTGCTTATCAATTTGGGTGGTTTCATACGGGTGATCTTGGGTATTTTGATTCGGATGGGTATTTGCACCTAGTTGGTCGGATCAAGGAACTCATCAATCGTGGAGGTAAGAAAAATTTTTATTTTTGGGAATATGATTGTGATTTAAATTACTTATTGAACTATGTAACATGTTCATTTTATGTTGTTTACATGGTTATCAAAGTCATTTTGTCATGGGCCACTTTTGCGAATTTGAAAAGGTCATGGTTATCAAAGTCATTTTGTCTCCCTTTTTATGACTTCAATAGTAGTTCTTGTGAAGCTGGGCTCTTTTTTGGTTTACCAACCCTATGTTGTATTTATTGACCACTTTTCGGCCGCCTTGCAAATTGTTTTTGAGATAGACTGGCCAACTTGTGTGTCTCTAATTTATTTTTGTTTGACATATTATCTGGTTTAGGTAGTTCTTTAATGCAGGGGATTCTATTGCATAGTTGATTATAGGAAACATAATTTAACCAAAAAAAAAAAAAGATTATAGGAAACATAATTACTTAGTGGATGTGGAAGGAGAAAATTATACAGTCAAGAAGAGTTTTTTTTTTTTTTTGATAAGCAGTCAAGAAGAGTTAGACTTTGAATAAATCTTCTTCAAATGTTCACTAAAAGCCTTGTTACAATTTTATTTTATTTTTTTTATTTGGGTAGCAAAACTGTAATGCTTTTCATATGCACATAAAATTAGGCCTAACAAAACAAATTGCAGATGAATTAGGCCTAACAAATTCTGGTCCTATCATTTTAAATTGGCCAACTTAATGCTATTATTAGAGACAATATTAGTGTCATGCTTGACAAAGACATATAGTATAATTGCACAAGACATACAAAAGCAAACCACACCACAAGTTTGTTATATTTGAAAACAAATAACCTGTTTCAACTTCCTGAATTGTCTTTAGAATGTTCTAATATCATTATTTCAACACCTCTTATTCAAGCTAAAACTTTTCAGGGGAGAAAATTTCACCAATTGAGGTGGATGCAGTCCTTTTGTCCCATCCTGAGATTGCTCAAGCAGTTGCTTTCGGAGTCCCTGATGACAAATACGGTGAAGAGGTAAGAATAATTTCATTTCAATTTTATTTAGAGCGATGTTAGAGATACTGATTACTATACAAATATTATAAACTAAGGTGTCACTTATTACAAAATTATAATTCAAACTCTTATTTACCATATTGTTAAAGTGACACTAATCATATTAACACAATAAAATAACTTTATTAATATTCTATTTTGGTAGTTATTATATTGAACATTCCAACCAAATCCCGTGACCCCACGAAACCATAATCTAAGTCTTGTCACAGACAGCGAGATGTATATATTCTCACTGTTTGGAGATATGGCCCCAGCTTGATGCAAACTTGTACCAGAAAGAACTAAATCTAAAAAATTTGTTTGTATGTTTCTGGATTCATGTAAATTGTTAAGCTCTTTATGACCACATATGTAGCCTACATGATGATAATAATAATAATAATAATAGGCTAGACAAGGCTTTCATTTTTATTGAGAAAATAAAGTGTTTGGTGCACAATTACTCACAAGATCCATCACATGCTGAGATCTTTTAGGTTATATTTGTGACAATCTTTTGCTTCAATTTTACACCAACGAATTTGCCACAAGGAGCTCTGCCCCATGGAGTGCTTGCTCCTACATATCTTAGTTTTTTTATTTTTATTATTATTATATTTAAATTTTGGTGGTTTTGAAATGACAATCTTGAGTTTGATTACATTGGTTGCTAGCAATTCCAATTTGTTTTGCTATGGTTCATTATCAAGAATTAGCAGCCCATTTATCACCCGTGTTCAGCCCCCTCCTTGCTAAAGTAGTGCACTTTAGTCACACGGCTCACGCCTTCTACACTTTTATCTAGATCAAATTTGAGAAATTTTTAGAATTTTCGTAACATCAAACTTTTTAAAGGATTATGAACCATGGTGCTCCAAAGTGATATATCCCTGAGATACAGTGAATTTCCGCAATTACTAGGAATAGAAACCCCAGTTGGTGAACTACCATAGACTGAGATGGAGGTGTTATTAGAATAAAAAGTATTTGTTCAGAATTATAAGATTTCTTAAATCACTAGAAGTATGAGGTATGGTTAATGGTTCCACCACTAATACATTTTTTTTTATTTTTTTGATAATTTGATAAATGGAGAGGAGAGATTTGAACCTTAGATACTTTAGCTGGAGCTATCAAAAAGTGTTAACTGTAATATTTCGAGGTTTTTTTTTTTAAACTATACACTTGTTTTAAAGGAAGGGAATTGTGGAATTGTCTTTTGCAGTTATATATAATAGATATGCATAAACCACACCTAGAAATAAAAATTAAAAAGATTCATAGTACTATAAAATGCCTCTAAATATACATGAGTCGGTGAAGATACGATACCCAACATCTTGTAAAAGGTAGGAATGAGGTGTATATATCCTATGTATGAAAAACCTTTTCCTACTTTATTGTGCCTAGATGAGTTGAAACAGTGATTCTCTTCTCTTATATCTGCCACTTGAACTTCCCCATTTAGCCACTCTGTGCACCTTAGGCTTAGGGGCATGTTTGAGCAAAGATTCACAAGCACATAGAATGCAAGCATATTCCCATTGTTGGTTTGCTAAAGAAAACGCTAACATAGTTTTGATAATGTATTTCTTTTGCCAACAGATTAATTGTGCAATCATTCCAAGAGAAGGATCAGACATTGACGAGGCAGAGGTACTGAGGTTTTGCAAGAAAAATCTTGCAGCCTTCAAAGTCCCCAAAAAGGTTTTTCTTACCGATTCTCTACCAAAAACTGCTACTGGGAAAATCCAACGACGTTTTGTAGCAGAGCACTTCCTTGCTCAAATCTCAACTGCCAAAGTCCCAAAGTTTGGAGCCTAGACAAGCATAATCCATCTGGCATATCAGTTGTATCCCTGCAGAAAGTTTCTATATTTTAGATTCATATGAACCAACATAAATCAATTATTCTTGCCAATCAAGCACAACGGATTGGAAAGTTCTTGTTCTTTTATTCACCTGGGGATAAAACTCGGCGGCTTCTATAATAGCATCATAGATTATTGTTTATTTACTATCATTTTGAACTTGTTAAACCCTGATAGAGAGAATCTGTGTGTGTGACCGTGTTTTTTTTTTATCATGGTGGTGGTGCGATGATTGTGGCTGCGATTGCTGCTGTAATTCTGAGGTTGACACTAGTTAAGATCCAACCTAAGTTGTCTCATCAATCGATTTTGAAGCTTGAAAAAACAATTGTTACCACAAGAATTACTACAATCAATATCTCAAAACATATGGACTGTACCATGTATAAGATAAATTCCCCATCAACAGTGCAATTTTGTAATGATAAGTTGACTTTCCAATGAATCAACCCGAGTGTATTTGCAAAAGAAACCAGTCATAATTGCTCAATTTTGCGGATTGAGAAGCATGAGTTAGTTTGCAAAAGGAACCGGCCATAATTGCTCAATTATGTGGGTTGCAAAGCATGAGTTTTGCTGTTGCTTGATGCAAATGCTTCGGCCTCAAATATTTGCACAACCTACTTTGTTCTGAATGACATCCCCAAGTGGACCTAGCACAATCCATATAGTAATGACAATGTGCATTATGCTAACCTCTGCCAATTTCTTTGGTTCTCAAAATGCTCAAGAAATCAAATTTTCTAGCAGAATACAAGCAGAAACAGAACAGATTCAGCAGGTGTTTACACAAAATTAATTACAAACAATAGCATGCAATTGAAATTTAAACACTTAACATTTCATGGTACCATGTCTGATGCACAAAACTCCCTAGACAACTACACCAAAAGCAAACGAGAGACAATAGAGCTATAAGTCCAACCACATTCCCACAATCCAAACCCCCAAACAAGGTATTCAGGAACAAAAAGGAAACATTAGCACAAACACATTTGTAACAAGCACAGAGAGAAACAGATATCAAACACTACTTAGGCCTCTTCCTCTTCCTGGACTTCTTCCTCATCTTCATAATCATAACCATCCTCATCTGCTGTAGCATCTTGGTATTGCTGATACTCAGAAACAAGATCATTCATGTTGCTCTCTGCCTCTGTAAACTCCATTTCATCCATACCTTCTCCTGTGTACCAATGCAAGAAAGCCTTTCTGCGGAACATAGCTGTAAACTGTTCACTGACTCTCCTGAACATCTCCTGAATTGATGTCGAATTGCCAATGAATGTCGAAGCCATTTTCAACCCAGTAGGAGGGATATCACAAACGGTGGACTTAACATTGTTGGGGATCCACTCAACAAAGTAGGATGAGTTCTTGTTCTGCACATTAATCATCTGCTCATCAACTTCCTTAGTGCTCATCTTGCCACGGAACATGGCAGAGGCAGTTAGATATCGGCCATGGCGAGGATCAGCAGCACACATCATGTTCTTGGAATCCCACATCTGTTGAGTGAGCTCGGGAACGGTAAGGGCACGATACTGCTGGGAACCACGGGAAGTAAGTGGAGCAAACCCAACCATGAAAAAGTGCAAACGAGGGAATGGGATTAGATTGACTGCAAGCTTGCGGAGATCTGAGTTGAGTTGACCAGGGAATCGCAAACAGCAAGTAACCCCACTCATAGTTGCAGAAATCAAGTGATTCAAGTCTCCAACTGCAACAAACAAAGATTATTAGCCAGCTGCATAGAAGTTTCCATAAATTTTTATTAGAGCCAACGAGGCCTATATATATGGCGTCAAATTCAAGTTACAATGAATATGAATCTATGGCATGTTACACCACTCCCTATCATGTCATTGAAATAATATTATCTCCCCTTTAAACCTTCCATGCTTGGGAAATATCAAGATAATTGGACGATCAATAACTATCTCATCGTACAACATTTAAATTTCAAGCTTTAATAACTTCAAAATTATACAAAAAACACAAGTTAATGGATTAAATAATAAATAACACCCCAATTAAAGAAAAAAGTTGGTGTGCATATTAAGAACAATAATAATATATATACCAAAGGTTGGATTTTCAAAAGGAAAATGCTAGAGATACAATCTTTTTTACAATAAACTTTTACAAACTGCTGATATGGTGAGTGATTATTGACAAATAAAATAGTGATATTATTAATGAGTCTAGATTAAAACTAATAAGAAGTTGGCCGCAACAAAAGTTAGCAAAAATTTTGTAAAATAATTTGTGTCTATAGCATTACTATTTTCAAAATTTAATCCAATAATAAACAATTAAGAGAGCCATACAAGGTACAACTTAATCCCAACCCTATAAATGTTTAAATTAAAAAACTTATACATCATCAAACCCTTAAGGAAAAAAAAAAGATGCCCAACCATTCAATTATATTCAAACTATAGAAAATCCCAATAGCCAAACAGATAAGTACTTTAATTTCCAAGATTTTAACCCAACTGAAATATTCCCAGTAATATTATACATCAAATACTCTTAGATTAGTCATTTAATTATTCAAACGCAATTGTCTTGTTTCTGAAACAATTCTTAAACCCCATCAAGCCAAACATAATCAAATCGAAAATAAGAGCATAATAGCATAGAATTAAGCACACTAAGACAAAAAATGTAACAATAAAACTAAGCAACAATACCACAAAATCAAAAAGAGAGAAAAAATAACTCACAGCTAGGAGTAGTGAGCTTAAATTAATCCCAAACCTATAAATGTTTAAATTTTTTTTTTTTAAAATGTACATCATTCAGACTTGAAAAGCAAAGATGCCCAACCATTCAATTATGTTCAAACTATAGAAAATCCCAAGAGCCAAACATGCAAGTACTTAATTTCCAAGATTGAGCCTCAATTAAAATATTCCCAGTGATATCATATATCAGAAATTCTTAGACTAGTCATTTAAAAATTCAAACATAATTGTTTCAAAATTTTGTACAAGAAACAAGAAAACTACACACATTGTCTTGTTTCTGAAACAATTCTTAAACCCCATCAAGCCAAACATAATCAAATCGAAAATAAGAGCAAAATAGCATAGAATTAAGCACACTCAGACAAAAATGTAACAATAAACTAAGTAACCATACCACTAAATTGAAAAGAGAGAGAAAAGAAGAACTCACAGCTAGGAGTAGTGAGCTTGAGTGTACGGAAGCAAATATCGTAAAGAGCTTCATTATCCAAAACCATACACTCATCCGCATTCTCCACAAGCTGATGAACCGAGAGCGTCGCATTGTACGGCTCAACCACCGTGTCGGAAACCTTCGGGGACGGGAAAACCGAGAAAGTCAGCATCATCCGATCCGGGTACTCCTCTCGGATCTTCGATATCAGGAGCGTACCCATACCCGACCCGGTTCCACCGCCGAGCGAATGGCAGACCTGAAACCCTTGCAAGCAGTCGCAGTTCTCCGCCTCCTTCCGGACCACGTCGAGCACCGAGTCGATGAGCTCGGCGCCCTCGGTGTAGTGGCCCTTGGCCCAGTTGTTCCCGGCGCCGGACTGGCCGAACACGAAGTTGTCGGGTCGGAAGATCTGGCCGTACGGACCGGATCTGACGCTGTCCATGGTTCCGGGCTCGAGATCCATGAGGACCGCGCGCGGGACGAAGCGGCCGCAGCTCGCTTCGTTGTAGTAGACGTTGACGCGCTCGAGCTGGAGCTCGTTGTCGCCTTGGTACCGGCCGGTGGAGTCGATGCCGTGTTCGGCGCAGACCACTTCCCAGAACTTCGCTCCGATTTGGTTACCGCATTGGCCTCCTTGAATGTGAAGGATTTCTCTCATTTTTCTCACTCTAAAAAAACCTCACTCTCTCTCTCTCTCTCTGTGACTGGGTTTGGGTTTGGGTTTGGGTTTGGAAATGAGGAGAGAGGGATTTGTGGGGGTGTTTATATAGGAAGGAGATGACGGAGGGGATTAACGGCGTTAAGGGATTGGGGGATTTGAATTTTGAATTTTGGAAAAAGCGGAAAATTGTGATTTTTGAATTTGATTAAGGAGAGGATTTGACTTTCAATTGAGGTGAAGAAGGTATGGTGAATGGACGGCTAGGATTTTGGGGTGAGCTGTTGTGATGGGTGATGTGATGTGGGCGTGTGGGGGTTGCTTTGGATGAGGCGGTCAGTAAGTGTGTGTAAAAGGAAGTTGGCAGCGGTTGCACGTGATTGGAAGGGGGAGTCACGTGAGTGTCACTTCATCTTTTGACTCCTTTCCATTTTTGCATATATAAAATTTTACAAATAAATTTCCAAACTATCCATATTTCCATTTTTGTTAGTAATAGGCTTAAATGAGAAAAAAAAATATATAAAAAACATTGTAAACTCATCTATTGCAAAAAATGTTGTGACTATAGAATTTGTAAACCATTAAAAGCTAACGGTTAGAACGAATTTTTTTTTCTTGTCCATTTTTGTGAGCTTGCATAATTTTTTAGTAATATGTTTAAAATATTATTTTTAGTCATATATATTGACAGACCTATATATAGGTTTTTAGAAAGTTAAATCTAAGCAAGCAAACAAACCCAACCCAACTGACATGATTGAAAACTACGATCCTTCATGGACTTTAAAGTTTTCTGTTAAGCTTAAGGCTAGTTGGCCTATCATATCCTTAAACATGATCTATAGTAGGATTGAATTTAACTTGAAAGTCTTTTGTTTAGCTCATGGCTAGTTGGCCTATCATGTCTTTAAACATGACCCTTTGATCAAAATAGCCTAGTAGGATAGAGTCGCCCTAACAATTGAAACTATGGGGCGGATAATCTTATCTCAGACCAATTACAATAAAACTCACTTAGAGATTGGTAGTCAACACCTTTTCTTAAAAATGAATATCTATAAGATCTTATTAGTCACATCCCGTATTTATTATGGCTCACCTACCGTCAATTATATTAAATGTAATAATAAAAGAGTCCATCTCATTAACAACAGACTACCATCTTTAGATCACATCCCCTCAATTAACTTGGGTGGATGACATGCAGTCAAGTCTTGTCTTTTTTTTTTTTTGGGGGGGGGGGGGGGGGGGGGGGGGGGGGTTCAATTGTACTAACCTGACACACAAAATCCTAAGAACACTACCTCAAAACCAACGGAGAAGGTATGCATTCACTCACACAGTTGCCTTGCCATTGTAACATTGTTCCAATATAAATTCATCATTTGCTTTCTAGCTTGAGCTTTGGAGTTCCTCCAGGCACAATTGCTTGGTTAAACCCCTAAACGTTCATCCAGTACATTTAGTTAGAATATTCTGGCTCTAGTTAGAAGTTTATAGATTGACTTTCTTTTTTCTTTAAACAATAAATTTGTTATTAAGACTTAACAATTATTCTTTTTCCCTTTTTAAATTTTTTAAAATTTTATTTTATGCTAACGGCAGATGCAACAGTTGTTCTTTACTTGGCAAAATTTTCTCTTTGGTTGTGACAAACTGACAATTGATATATGCCATAACTTTGTTAATATTTGGTGTGGGTCCAAGCCCCCAAATCCAGCATGGGCATGGCCCACAAAAGCCTTCCCTAGACTTTCTCTTAAGACTAAAAATGAGACCATGGTCCATACCAAACGTACCTCTCACTCAATCTTACACTGATAAAGTGTGGCCCCAAGAATAAACCAAACCAATTAAACATTCATATGGAACAAAAACAGAAGCAATGTTGTCATCAAATACTTAGCATCAAGTGAGAGGAGATGTAGTGATCACTGAATCCTTCATGTCAAAGCTAAGATATAGTGAGTCCTTTTGATGGGTCCGCTAGCAACTGAAGGAACATCATGTCAAAACTAATTAATAATATGATTTCAAACTACATTTTTAGTTACGTTATTGTTACCCAAATTATAATCTATCATTTGATTAAGGATTAAACTGGTGGCAACTATCGTAAACGAATCTAAAACAATGCTATCAGTAGAAGCATCTATAGCTCTAAAACAATGCTACCATACCAAGCAACCCTGCATAAAGTTTGACACTGCAGTGAAGGCAGCCTCTTTCATAGTGCTAGTTTTGGCCGAAAGCCAACCAACTCTCTATTGGAGTAGCATTTACGCGCTCATAATTGTATGATTGGAATGGCAAGAGTTATAAGGTTCATCATCATTCATGTAAGCTTATATGATATTAATTAAGAAAATATTATCAAAAAAAGTAAATAAAACAAGACAACCTTAAGCTCCCATGTCTAATGAAATGCTCTAACAATTTGTTTACAAGTACTTTAATGGTAAAAAAATAAAATCTATATGCATGTTTGTAGAGATGATTTGATAGACTCATCCTAAAGCATAAGCACTAAGTGAGTTTACATAATTTAAAACCAAAAATTTGTTATTTTTACTACTTGAATGTGTAAGTTACCTAATGCAAAATGTTTGGAGTCCATGTGTTCAACATTTTTGGCTTTTTAGGTCACTTTTTACATAATAGTTGGGGTGTTTGGAAAACTTAAAACTAGTTTAGTTCTGATACAAGTTAAATAAAAAAATAAAGACAAAAAAACTAAATTGGATTGTTTGATATTAAATTTTAACTAGAGTTACTCATGAGTTCCGTAGTGTTGCATTTTCTCATGTCCTTTAGTAAGGCAATAGGCATGCTCATCTGTTAGTAAAACATACTTTAAGGGTCCGTTTGGATACAACTGAAAACTGAAAATTAAAAAACACTGTAACAAAATAATTTTTAAATGTGTGAATAGTATCGTGGGACCCATTTTTAATGAAAAAGTTGCTGAAAAGTTAAATTTGTAGGTCTGTGAACAGTAATTTTGTGCTGAAAAGTCAAATTTTGCGGTTACTGTTCAATGAACAGTAGCCACTACAGTACTGCTATAGTAAAAGTATGGTTGGGAATGCGTGAAAAAAAAAAAAAAAAAAAAAAAAAGGTGAAAACGCAGACGCTAGACGTAACGCTCAAACCAAACGTACACTAAGTGTTGATGACTTTTTTGCGTGGATTGAAGAGAGTCATTGTTTCTTAGAACAAGCTCTTCTTCATGATATATCTATTTCTAAATGAATTTCATAATCTTTACATTAAAAAAAATTATCTATAGTAATGTTTGTTAGGGTTTAGATGTTGGTTCATTCAATGCGACAAACATATTGTTTAGGGGTTCTAATTTTTTGCAATAAAGTTTGGTCATGGGTCCATAAAGAGTTGCGCGCGGATGAAAATTGAAGACATAAATCTCGCTCAGCCAACTCAAACTCGCTTGAGCAAAACCAAACGCATTCGAGCAAATCATTAAAGAACAAAAATGTTAAATCAATCGGAGGAAAACTTTTTCCTGTAATCCGTCTAACGTTCACTCGAACTAAATTACCGGATTTGCATTAACAATTTAGCTAGAAAAAGAATTTTTGCTCATATTGATATTGAATCGTACTTTGTTTTCTTATAAAAAGCACATCATGCATGCCATTTAAAGAGAGGAAAGAGTGCTACACCAAAGTTAAAGCCTTCTTCCTAAGCCTAAACAATGAAAATTCTTCCTTGTACCTGGAGCAAAAATAAGAAAACAAAGTGTGTTCTTATTGAGATTGGTTCCCTGCGGTGGGTATAGAGTTTAGACTATTATAATTGTTCCTTTATAATTAATTTTCTTTGAGATTGCATCCCGGAGATGTGTGTCCTTGAAAAAGGCTCTTTATAGGTTTCTATTCCGTGTCTTTTACTTTGCTAATGATTTGATGATTGATTATTGCGGTAAATTACTTGTTCGATTACCCTGTCTGGAATACTCATACCTTGTTGAATCAATTTCAAAGACGGAACTAGAATTCAAACTTAGGGGAGACCAAAGTTCTTTGTTCAAAGATTTTAAAAAATTGAAATATCAATATCAGAAGTTGACAACGATGCATTATTAGCATTAATTTTTAATTATTTGTATTTTTTAAATTGAAAAAAAAATCACAAATGACAATTTGTAATCAAGAGTTTTGTAAGTCAATTGTTATGTCCTAATATTTTCAAGGTCTAACCAAGTTTAGTTCAATTCTTTATTCTATCAACATTATAAATTAAAAAAAAATTATGTATTCTTTTCACATAATTCTATAACTAATAAGTTCATAATGTTATACATATATATATATATATATAGTTAAAAGATTCTTTAAAAAAAAATACAAAAAACTATAGTTAAAAGTTCAAATCTATGTCAAGCATTATATCAATAAAACAACTAAAATAATGGTTAATAAATATCATGCATTATATTCAACGAAAAAAATGATAAGACAATTATTGGTGTCTTAGTAAGGTTGAGATTTTTTCTTTCTAAAAATTGCAAGTTTGAAAAAATAGTGAAAAAAAAAATTAAAAAGAGATCGATTAAACAATTACATGATAATAGACGGTAATTTTGAGTCTTTAACTAAGTAAATAGTAAAGTTTTTCCTATCGTTATGTTAATTTAGTGAAGTCACAAAATTTATTACCAAAAGACTAATCTCACGCATGCTTTGGTGGTAGTTTAGGTAAGGTACAAAATAATAAATTGTTGTTGTCTCACACATGTATTAAGATTTATGCATGCACACCAAGTGTCTCCCAAAGTTAATAAAACAATAAAAATAAAAATTCTACCATTCAAAAAATAGATAAATTTTTTCCACTAGTTGAGTTAAAGACACCAAGGTTACGTTTTGTAACAGTTTTTGTTTTCTATTTTTAAAAACTTGTTTTTGGGAATATAAAGAAGAAGAAAAATTTCTTGTATTTTTAAAATAAAAAACATATTTGTTTAGTTGAAATTAAAAAAAAAATAGTTTTTTGAAAAAAAAATTAAAAAAAAAACTAAAATATGTTGTTATTAGGATTTGAATTCTAATGCTAACTCATTAAATGAGACAGATTCATTAAATCAAATGCATGTTTTCTTTGACTTTTGAAAACTAGAAACTGAAAATAGTCTTTTGCATGTGTTTTTAGTTTCCTTCACAAATTGAGTTTTGAGAACAGTTTTTGTTTTCTATTCATTTTGACTTACCAAACAAGTTTTTTAGTTTCAAAAATAGAAAATTGTTTTTGAAAACAAAAAATAAGAAGAAAAAACAGTTACCAAACATACCCTAACTGATCCAAGTTGTTGATGATTAACTGGTGTGTAGATAGAGCGATCAACAATATAAGAGTTGTCTCTGTAGCAATGAGGTGGAGTCATTTGAGAGATAGAACCCTCAAATGAAAGGGAGAAATTAGGTAAAAGTTACTGGGTTTTTGTGATTTGTTTTACTAGGATTTGTAATTGATTTGTTGTTATTGTTTTTGCTTAGGCCAGATTTATGATTTGTCCAAAGATTTTTCTTATTATTCGGATATGTGTTTTTTAAAAAAGAT
Organism: Quercus glauca; assembly: GCA_023736055.1. NCBI lineage: Eukaryota > Viridiplantae > Streptophyta > Magnoliopsida > Fagales > Fagaceae > Quercus > Quercus glauca. Next base: position 18,665,781 of record CM043323.1, read on the forward strand.
TTTTCTTATTATCTATTTTTGAGATTTATGGGTCAGCTTGTTAATTTTCTGGGGGAGGGGGCCAAGTATATAAATTTTAGAGCTAAAAGTTTTTTTTTTTTTTTTTGTGTAAATATATATGCTATGAGATTTTTTTTCAAAGGCAGCGGCAGCTGACGGGGGGGGGGAGGGGGTAAGGGGCATGGCTCCCCTTAGCCCTAAGGCAGTTTCATCCCTGGAATCAATCAAATTGTTCCATTACATAAGTTGTTTGGGTCCAAATATAATTTAACTTGTTGACTTAATCCAATTAAACTCATGCATATGTTATTTAGGGGAAAATTAAACTTTTCAATGTTAGAACATGTTCTAATTAAGATGACATTTTTTTTAGCTATGTCACAAATTTGTATAATTTGTGTTAGACAAAATTGAGTTACACAACCTTACTTAATATTTTTTTATTGGAGATAAATTTTGACAAACCTATCATTAGATTACATCTTCTTCTTATATCTTCCATACTTGCAAAATTTCTAGGAAATAAAAAATCAATAGCTATGTCATCAATAAATTGTTTAAATTGCAAGTTTTTATAATTTAAAATTATGCATAAAATATAAACTTATTGATCATGTAGTAAATAATATTCAATTGACCCAAAATTTGACATGTGTATCAAGAGCGTAAAGAACATACAATTCAATAGTTAGATTTTCAAAATATGTAATAATGTTTATTGGGGTAAATTGCAAATTACACCCCTAAAATTTGGGAGTAATTGGATTTTACATCTTGACGTTTTAGAATTTGGATTTTATCCTCTAAAGTTTGGTGATGTTTTGATTTTTAGATCTTGACGTTTTAAAATTAGGATTTTACCCCATATATTTTAGGAATATTTGGATTTTACTCCCTAAAGTTTTGGAGATGTTGGATTTCACACTCTAAAGTTTCAGAATTTTGGGATGTAAAATCCAAACAACCCTAAACTTTAGGGGGTAAAATCCAAACACCTTAAACTTTAAGGGGTAAAATCCAAATTTTGAAACTTCTGAGTGTAAAATCCAATCACCCCCAAACTTTAGGGGTGTAATTTGCAATTTACCCATATTTATTTTATTGAGTAAGGTTGTAGTTTCAGGTTATTTCCAATTTTATAGCTAAATTTTGTTCATTTGTGTTTAGGATGTAGACCATATAATTTATTTAAAATTCAACACACAAGTGTTCGCGTGTGTGTATATACACACACACACACACACACAACTCGTGTGTAGGAACTTAACTATGAATTCTAATTGTGGAGTCATAGAGTCTAGTGATATACATCCACCTTTTGTACTAGGCCCGAGGCTCATAATTGCATATGAAGAAGACAGTGGTGATCATGGCAACCCAGAAAACTGTGCCGAGGATAACTTCTGTCCTCGGCTAACCAAAGCCGAGGTAGAAGAAAAGTGATTTATCGACAAAGACAATCTTCCAAAACACTTCAAGGAAAAAGATAAGTACAGCAAGTAAGCACACTGGAGCTTGGTGGTATGGCAATTCCAGGAAAAGCTGCTTCCTCCACATTAAATGCTCTACAACTAACACTCTAGCCGCATTAATATGAAAATGATATATGAGCAGTGGTTTTTCAGACTCATAGTTACTACCTAAGAACTTCGGGAGGAGGTTGATGTGACAAAGACCAACAATAGCAGATCTGACCTGCACGTGTATGGTGGAGATAAAGGAGGAAAGTAGTATATAAAGAAGAAGGAGCTCCGAGAAAAGGGATTGGAGATTTTACCAGAGAAAACACTGTAGCAATCTGAACTAATTTTGTAACCGTTGTCACTATCACTCAAGAAATAATAAGTTGAAACTCCTCGGACTAGTGCTGAGGATTGAATTACTTGTCTAAGTCCATATTTGTTTTACTTATACATTCTTTAAATCATCTTCAACTATTGTTACACTCATCAAAACCCAGTTCTTCTACTCACTCTCTACAAATTTATTGTATTGGGCTTGCTGGACTTGAATTCACTTATCCCTTAGGAAAAGTGCCCAAACCCAGTCCCTACACTAATATTTCATATTTTTAGAAAATAAAACTTAATAAGAAAAATTAATAGGGTAAATTGCAAATTACATTCCTAAAGTTTGGAAGTGATTGAATTTTACACCTTAAAATTTTAGAATTTAGATTTTACCTCCTAACGTTTGGAAGTGTTTGGATTTTACACCTTAATGTTTCAGAATTTGGATTTTACCCCCTTGTATTTTAAGGGTGTTTGGATTTTACTTCCTAAAATTTGGAGGTATTTGGATTTTAAACCTTAAAGTTTCATAATTTAGGGGTGTAAAATCCAAGCACTCCTAAAATTTAGAGGGTAAAATCCAAATTTTGAAATATTAAAGTATAAAATCCAAGCACCCTAAACTTTAAGGGGTAAAATCCAAATTCTGAAATTTCAGGGTGTAAAATCCAAACACCCTCAAACTTTAAGGATACAATTTGCAATTTACCCAAAATTAATATTTTGAAGATAACAAAACTTATTGGTGATATAAGCCAATAATAAGAAAAAATTTAGTAGAGAAACTGTTTAAAGTATTTTTGAAAATAATCTGTTTGGTAAGAGATTTCTAGTAATGTTATTTAAGTTTTGTGGAAATACACGTGGGTGAAAAAATGCGTGAAAATACGTGTTGTGGTGTTTAAACAACCATTTTCATTCTTTAAACACATTTACCAAACGAGGCGTAATCATAAAGAAAATCTAAAAATTAATTTTTGTAAATATACCCCTTTTGAAAATATCAAAGTTAGAACCAGTTTATCAAAGAAAAATACATTTTAATTTTTTTAAAACATATAAATTTTATACAATTTAACATAATATTTGAAAAGACCACAACTGTAACTTAAATTTTTTTTTTTCACTCTTAAATTTTGCATGAATTTCGTTTTTCCATCCTTGAACTTTAAAAATCTAATTTTTTTTTTCATTTTTATAAATAATTTTATTTATTTATTTTATTTAAAATAGGTTAGGGATAAAAATAAAACATTTTTAAAGTTCAAGGTAGAAAGTTTATGACTCATTTGGTATATGTGTTTAAATACATGTTTTTAGTTTTTAAATAATATTACACGTATTTCTACGCACTTTTTCAGTAACACGTATTTTCAAAAAATACAAATAACGTTACTAGAACAACGTTGCCAAACGGGTAACATTTATAACACCAAATATCTTTGACTTTCTCCTCATCAGCCAATAAACCTTCAAAACCAAAAACTTACAATGATCCCGACCATAGCCGATTACTACTCCAGCTTAAACCCTTTCGTTCTATCACAAAATTCACAATTCACAGTCTCAGTCTCCTCCCCGCAAAACCTCACCAAATCTTTGCTAAACCCTTCATACGAATACACAGTCTCATCCAAAAATGGTGAGCAAAAGACAGAGACTAGCTAAGAAGAGGTACAGAGAAGAACACCCAGACCAGTTCCCAAAACCTGAGCCAACGCCCCCCAAAGACCCAGACAAGAAGAAGAAAAAGATGAGCAAGTTCAAGCGCAAAAAGTCTGAATCCAATGCATCCAATGACCCAAACAAACCCTTCAGAAAAGGGTTTACAAAACACCCACTTAGAGTCCCTGGGATGAAACCTGGTGAAAGCTGTTATATTTGCAAAGCTAAAGAACATATTGCCAAGCATTGCCCTGAGAAAGCTCAATGGGAAAAGAACAAGGTCTGTGTTTTTGCACCAATTCTGTTTCATTTTGAGGTTTCTTCATCTGGGTGTTTCACTATTTTGGAAAAACAAAGGTGTTTATTTTATGGTTTCAAAGTGTAGTGGAAGTTGTAGAGAGGTTAAATTTATTGTGGGTTCTGTTTTGTTTGTATTTCCAGGAAGTAAATTAGGAATGATTACAGTGTTTGGATTTTATATGGGGTTTCAGTTTGATGGCATTAAGGCATGGATTGTGTGATTGAATAATCAAAAAAGAAAAGAAAAAGTGGGCTATGCTTTGTTCTTTGGTAGGATTTATGGAATTGAAGTTTCATTGGAAATGGGAAATTTCCTTTTATGGTGTAGATTCAGCTTATGGTGGTGGTTTTCTGTGTTATATGATGCTTGCAGATATGCTTGCTTTGTCGGCATCGAGGGCACAGTGTCAAGAATTGCCCTAACAAGAATGATGAGACAATGGACAAGAAGTTCTGCTATAATTGTGGGGAATCCGGGCATTCGCTTGCTCGGTGCTCCCAACCTCTTCAAGAAGGTGAACTACCTTTTGGGTTACTTTATACCGTTTCAAGTTAATCATGCTTTGAATTATGTGTTCATATTGCATGGTCTTAATGTACACAGAATTCAGTTCAAGTTAAAATGAAATTGTTTTTTTATATGAATAAATATGGAAAGAGATTAGTTTATAACTTCATGAGGAGTAACGTAGTCAAATTGATAGCTTATCATTTGGCAATTATTAGTAACAGTGAAAATTTTCACTTTTAAATCAATTTATTCATCCTCTTATAAAAATAATAAGAATTGTTGTTTTGGAATTGAGTAATTGACTATGTTATGGATGAAATTCCTTTTATGTTTGGACTTTGGAGTTGGTTGCATGGGGCTTTTTGGAAGAGATGTCATGAAGAAAGAGACTTTATAAATAAGTTTTTGGATCGAAAAGTTACGGGCTGATGACGATTGCATCAGAAATCTTCATGCCAATTTTCATAGTTTCTTCTTGATTCTTTGGGGTCAGTTCTTTGGGGGTCAGAAAGTATTACAACAGACTTTTCTACACAAGCAATTTAAAATGCTACTTCATATAATATTGGCGCTTTAGTGCAGTACAGCTTGAGTAATGGACATCAATTAACAAAAAACAAAAACAAACCTTATTGGAATAATTTTTCATATGTGTGTGGCCTGTCAATCACATAAATACTTTATTTAAAACAGTTGGATAGCATGCATGATTTGGATAATCATCAATTGGATATGTGAATCAAGTCATTGATTATGTAATTTGGTGTGTGCTAGATGTTTAACAAATTGGCTGGTTTTCTACTCCTGTGATGGCACAATCACATGTACAGTTGTGTCAATCTGATTGCCAAAAGTCGTAGTCCTCTGAGTCTGTACTTTCTATCATTTGTTCTTTTTTATGAACCATAATTGCTTTCTTTGGCATTTCAGGAGGAACTAAGTTTGCCAATTGCTTTATATGTAATGAACGTGGACACTTGAGCAAGGATTGTCCTCAAAATACTCGTGGAATCTATCCAAAGGTTTACTAATTTATCATCCTTATGTTTGAGTTTTCAAAGCATAGAATACCATATTCATGTGAGGGGGACTAGCTTTCAAAAATTAGATGTTTTCAAAAATTTAAATGATGTTTTGAGCTGGCCTTGCACTTCCCTTATATATGTAATCTGACATTTCTCTATATATTTTCCTCCCCTAATTCCTCAGGGTGGTTGTTGTAAAATATGTGGTGGTGTAACACATCTGGCAAAAGATTGTCCTAACAAAGGATACAGAGGTTCTGTAGCTGCTGCTGGAGCTGGTTACACATGTAAGTTTTAAGATCACAAATTCCTACATTGTTTCTTTTCTTGGAGATTTTAGTATTGGATTATAGAATTCTGTCTTTACTCATATCCAAAAGTAGATATGGTGGTCAACCATTTAATACTATCCACATTACTTCCATGACGCAATCTTACATATTGTTATTGTTGTTATTGTTGTTGTTGTTTTTTTTTTTCTTGGGTAAGTAATTAACTATAATTCAAACGTTGAAATCTTCCAAAAAAACAAAGAAAAAAGACCCATTACAACTCCTTGTACCAATATTGGCAATAAACAACAGCAATGTAGAACTCAGATATTCAAGATAAAAGTGTAACGTGGATGACTGGTTCATTAGAGTAACAACCATGAAGCTTTATGCCACTGGGAGGACCTCAATATTTGTTGCCTCTTCTGGCAATCAGAAGCATTCTTCCTCGGGAATGTGGGGTGTACCAGATCAGGTAAGGGAGTTTTGGGGGCCGTCTTCCTGTTTGGATCCCAATCAAGCATTATCTTGACCTTCATACCAAGAACACCCTGTCTTAGAAGAACATGTCTAACACAAAGTCAATAAATTCATTGACTGGCTGACTGGAAGAAATCATATATCCATCCTTGAATTTCAGGGTCTTCTCATGTTGTGCCCTAAGTTTTCCACTGACAATCGCCTCACAATCACATCCCTTTGCCCCGCTTTCCATTACAAATCTCAGTACACCATACCCTCCTAGAAGCTTGTATCAGAGAGACTTGGCTTGAGAAATAGAGCAAAGCACTTTGTTGACCTTTTCAGCATAAAGCTCCACTAACTTCTCTGGAAATTTGAACCTTTTCTGTACCACTGAGGTCAGCTCTCTGATCCAATATAAAGTAACAGGCGTCTCTAATTTAATTGCTCATTCAGTGAGTATTCTCATTTCTCAATATCATGCCTTGAAGAGGACTTGAACCTCCATGCTCTTTAGCACAAGAGTTTGAGTCTCGCTTGTCTACCATTTCACCACCAAGGCATCTTGAAGCTGGCTCCTGGTACATTGTTAACATTATACCTTCTTTAAAAAAAGAGATAAACTAAATTGAGGCACCCTGAGCTTTGTATGGCTAAGTACTTCTGCTAGGGAAACTGATTTAAAGTAGAGTTAAATTTGGTGAAGAATTACTTAATGTAGATAATCAAGTTGGATCTGCAAAAGATGTTTGGATCTAAATCTAATACAGTTAAATGAATCAGGAAAGTTTGGGATTTTTTAAATACATTTCATAAAACTTATCAGTAGACATGCAAATACATACCCTCTTTTTCCTTTACTCTGTTTTATGTATCTGTTTTGAAATTTTATTGAGACTTCAGAAATTTTATTTATTATTATTACTATTATTATTTTTTTTTTTTGGTTAAAAGCATTCTCTCTGTGTTCTGATATATTTATTTTGCTTTTATTTTTCTTGTGTTCAGCATATGTTAATGAAGAGAGGCCAAGAGGGCAAGTGATCAAATTTGCTAGCGGTGATGATCTTGAGGATGATTTCTTTACTGATGACAAACATGGTGGTAACAAAGATGGGTCCGAGTCAAAAGTTGGTTCGGCTTCTAATTCCAAAGAAAGTTGTGTAAAACCAAAGAAGAAACATGGGCCCAGTATTGTGAATTTTGAGGATTGATAAATTTTGTTGTTATCATGAAATTTTGGCAGGAAAATTGCAACATTCCAGATTATATTGGAGAGTCTTGCAAAAATTTCCCAATTCTTTTTTAGCTGAGGGTTTTTTTTTTTTTTTTTTTTTTGGGGGGGGGGGGGTGGGGGGATGACCCTTTATGATGACATAACTTTTATCAACATAAATTCGAAGTTGTTTGTAACTCATTAGTTGTAAAATCCTGAGTTTTGTTTTATTTTCAGTATATTTCTGTCCACTCATAGACACATGCTATACCACAACTAAAAAAGAATGTACTAGTTTTCTGTCTATTTATTTTCTTTGACTGATTATAAAGGAAGCAGCTCTTTATTAGTTTCATTATATGTTTGAATATAATTAACATTAGAATTTAATGCAATACTGTCATTGTTGCCTGAACTTTAGATTCATTCATTCGTAATGTATATGATATTTTGGAATTGCAAGAAATGAAATTAATTATGTTTTTCTCTTTATATATCTTGTTGCTTGAAGAACATGATTGTAGTGGCAAATTTTTTGGTAAAAATTGTTTATTCATACACAAGTACCAATAGTATTACACTTGGTTAGGATTTGGACTCCACTTAAGATTAGTTAATAGGGTATGGCGGTATGAGAAACTGCCAGCCTAAAAGAGAAAAAGATCATGGTTTAGTAATGACTCTAAATAAAATCATTAAAATCCTAAAGAAGTAAAAAGTTGAATGGTGTATTTAGTGCTCCTTTCACCTTTAAAATCAACTTTAAAATACTTTGGTTGCATACTCTTAAAATCGTTTCGAAAAGGTTATTATTAAGGATCTGCATGGGTCAGGTTTTGTAAGAAATTCATTTCATGTCATAGGCTCTATTTTTTGTTCTACTTTTTGTTTCAAAAAAATCATTATCATCATATAATGGATAGAAAATACTGATTTCATAATTGAAATTTATGTCAAGTCATAGGTTCCATGTAAACAAAATGAGATTGGCTTGAAGGATTCTGTTTACTAATGCTTATATTTTTCATCAATCACATGGCGATAGTGAAATTTTTGAAACATTTTAAAATTTAAAGTATAAGGATAATTTTGAAATAAATGTGAAAAGAACTCGTAAGTTGTAACTAATAAATACTCCATCGTTTAACCAAAAAATAAAAATAAAAACTTAGGGCCCCAACAAATGTAAGTCCAAGAGTATTTGGGTTTTAATAACAAAATAAAGAAACCAACTTCTTTTTTTTTTAAAGAGGAATAAAGAAACCAGCTATGGTTTGCCCATGCAATCATATCGTGGCGATATGAACTGTTAGTTGTAGACATGATCAGCCATTGAAGCATTGAAAATTTTCAGCCTCTGTTTTGTCCCTTAAATTTCTCTTCCTCCCGCATTTTTCTCACCTTTTATTTGTCTCCCCAAAAAATAAGGATCTCTCTCTCTGTCCCTCTGCTTCCCATCTCTCTGTTTCTTTCTCCTCTTTTCTTCTTGTTCTTTTTTCTTTCTTCATTTCTGACAAAGCTTTGTGTCTCTTATTGGAGGACAACATGGTACGTCCCTTATCTCTCTCACCAGAGTCTTCAATTTCAATGGCTTTTTATTTATTTATTTATAATATGTGAGAATGAAATTAGAAAGTATTTAAACTATCAAAAGAAAAGCACGAATGGTATAACAATTTTATTAACATTTAAACATTGGTTACATATGAATGGTTATATTTCATTACATTGATAGTAAGGCATCTTGAACTTTCGAATCAGTTAGTAAAAAAAATTTCCGCTGTCATATCTTTATATTATTTTATTTTTTATTTCTCTTTAATTTCAACAATATTACTTTTTCATCTTCAATATATGCAAAAGCAACAAAGTTTTAATCCAAAAACTTTGGAGTCAATATAAATCCTCATTATGGATTACATGTATTTTTCTCTGTAATTTATCAATCCAAAAACATTCTCTCTCTATTATCATGTATATATATGCCTGTCATAATTGTAGAGGTTACTTCTAGAAATTGGGCAAAGCAGATCTAGCATACTATTTATCATTATTGTAATGTACTCTAATTCTCCAAAATGAACATTGCTTGCCGCTTCCTGTGATTTTAATTTTGGAAATATTCTAGACATGTAAACTTTATCGATCGCATACTGCACAAACTGCATGGGAGAATAAAATTATTTGCATTCCATGGTGCCAACATTTTTACAAAATGGACAGAAGGTAGCTATTTCTATCATCTCTTAATGCCACAATCAAAACAAGTCCACTTGTTTGTGATGCAATCTAGTAATGACAATATGCTTTGTCCAATAAATTATGACACAGTCTACTAAACCAAGTGCTGTTATGCATTTCTTGATATTGTTTTCATCTGAAACAAATAAATCCTATTATCCTTACTGTATAATATGCATGATGATTTCTATTAGGCCTTCTGTCATTGATACATATCTTTCTTTCCTTCTTCCAAAATAAAATCTTTGGGTTAGGCGAGTGCGGTATCTGGAATGGCTGTGCATGATGAATGTAAACTGAAGTTCGTGGAGTTAAAAGCGAAGAGGAATTACCGGTTCATTGTTTTCAAGATTGAGGATCAAGAAGTGGTGGTGGAGAAACTGGGAAGCCCAGATGAAACCTATGAGGACTTTACTGAATCTCTGCCTGCCAATGAGTGCCGCTATGCTGTCTATGATTTTGACTTCATCACTGATGAGAATTGCCAGAAAAGCAAGATTTTTTTCATTGCATGGTAATTCTACTTTTCCTCAAATAAGTCTATATGCATAAAGATTATTGTTTCTCCTTTGGTGTACATAGTAGCGTGTTGAAATAAAGAATAAAGGTAGCATGGGTATTAAATCTTGATTAGCACTCAAAGAACACTCCAGGCAAATTTGCTTCCCATGTAATAATGAAAGTACTCAAAATGCTAATGACACAATGAAACTAGAAACCGGATTCCAATTTATATTTGGCTTGAGGCCATATCTTTGGAGGCATGCGATTATATTGAAGGTCAAAACAATAAACAATTTAGTATGTAATGGTGCCTAAGAATGTTCACTTCCCTTGTTTTTCAGGTCACCTGATACATCAAAGGTGAGAAGTAAGATGGTCTATGCTAGCTCCAAGGATAGATTCAAGAGGGAACTGGATGGCATTCAAGTCGAGTTGCAAGCAACAGATCCTAGTGAAATGAGCCTTGACATTATAAAAGGGCGAGCACTTTAATTGTTTGTCATTTCACCCTTTTGATGTTTAGCCCTTCCTGTCAACTGCAAAAAACAATTACATTCAGTGAGCATTGTTTTTGTCCCTTGAACTGTTTATTCTGTAGTGTTGTATGGGGTTATACTAAACCTGTAGTACAATGTCACACTATGTATTCACCTATACTGATTAGTACTTTTTAGGTTGTTGTCCAAAAAGTCATGTTTGCTGGCACATCAAAAACTTCACACCCCCCACCCCCCTTACCAGGGATTTAGCCATCCCTTGACTGGAAAAAAACAGCAGCAGTCCATTTTGAGGAATAGACAAGTAAATCTAGTTGTTTCCAGACTTGCTTAAAATTGGAAAGATATAAACAAATCACCTAATGTTTTACCCTTTTTGGTGCAAACTGAAATGACTTTCCACTAAGTATATAAATAGTTTGTACATATGCAAAAATCATAATCCTTGGCAATTTATTCACGCACAGTTTAGAGCAAATTCTGGAGGTAATGAGACCTACTACAATTTTAAAGTAATCTTTGTGGCCTCTTGGAAAGCATGAACTGGAGCTACCTTCCGAAGCATATGCATAACAAGGACCTGCAATCATCAATAGTATTGCCACAGCGTAAGCTTTTAGCTTGTTACATGTGCGTTATAGTACAAAATTGTACAATACAAATGTGAGGAATAACTCCTTATAGTGCCTAGCTAGTCTGTTTCCTTCAAGAGCATAGCGTTCTCAAATCATTTTTAAATAAAGGTTGCATTTCAAAATGAACCATATTTCATATGGCAACGGTCAACAAAACTAGACTGAAAATTGAAAACATTGCCCCCATTTTAGTATCAGCATATATTTGAAATAAAAAACCACTGGGTAGAAAGTTAGATACGAATTCAATCACATTTTCAGTGCAGTGCCTACAACATCAACAACACCAAAAAATTGTTAAGGACATAATGTTTGGGAGTATATCTCATAAAAGATTTACTATCATTGAGGACATATCTTTGAAGTCTAAAGCGTAGAAGATGATGACTTTCACTTAAATACTAGCTCACTCAAAATTTCAAGGGACCAGGTCACTTTTAATCAAGGAATTCCAACAATATCATGTTCTCAACTTTTTCTGGTATCTTTCGCATCAAATGACTTTGAGATGATTTCAAGAAACAAAATCTAGTAAGACCTCATTGGAAACTAATACAGGAGTTACTTGAAAGGTATACCATATATGCTCCTTACAAACATGGAATAATAAAAGACTTAAAAAGTTCTAGAGAAAAGAAGTAAATGTAAGGTTCAAATTCATTGGAACACCTTGGTAAATGTCCTGAGGCTATAATTGGCAAAAATCCAATACCAAAAGAGAAGCAAGTTGCCATATTTTTGGACAACTATCATTTCAACCATCCAGCATGGTATAATTCCCTGTGAACCTATTCCAGTCTAGATTGAGGAGCCCACAATGTGTATAATTCTGCAATAAAAAAGGTACAATTATGAAGAAGCTATTGTTGTTAAAGCACAAGGGTTCAAGCTTATATAAAGGAGCCAATGATTCGTGATTGTGAATCACACCTAAAAGGTTATTGTTCCCAGTTTAATTGGGTCAAAAATAGCCAATGCATCTGGCAATGATGAAGTTCTCTTGATTGAGATTTATCTGATATGTCAAAAACTATCAGACAAATTTCTAATAATGTTTTGGCACAAAATGAGGATATTGGTCTAGAAAAGCAATACTCAAAACTGTAACATTTGGAGATGATTGTTGTAGCTGACCTTTGAAACATTTGGAACTCAATGAACAAGTTCATAATTTAGCAATACCTTGGATACATTGCCAATTTTCCATCAAGTTTGTTCTCAAGGAGATTGATCAATTTAATGTACATTGCCAATGATGACTTTCACTTAAATACTAGCTCACTCAAAATTTCAAGGGACCAGGTCACTTTTAATCAAGGAATTCCAACAATATCATGTTCTCAACTTTTTCTGGTATCTTTCGCATCAAATGACTTTGAGATGATTTCAAGAAACAAAATCTAGTAAGACCTCATTGGAAACTAATACAGGAGTTACTTGAAAGGTATACCATATATGCTCCTTACAAACATGGAATAATAAAAGACTTAAAAAGTTCTAGAGAAAAGAAGTAAATGTAAGGTTCAAATTCATTGGAACACCTTGGTAAATGTCCTGAGGCTATAATTGGCAAAAATCCAATACCAAAAGAGAAGCAAGTTGCCATATTTTTGGACAACTATCATTTCAACCATCCAGCATGGTATAATTCCCTGTGAACCTATTCCAGTCTAGATTGAGGAGCCCACAATGTGTATAATTCTGCAATAAAAAAGGTACAATTATGAAGAAGCTATTGTTGTTAAAGCACAAGGGTTCAAGCTTATATAAAGGAGCCAATGATTCGTGATTGTGAATCACACCTAAAAGGTTATTGTTCCCAGTTTAATTGGGTCAAAAATAGCCAATGCATCTGGCAATGATGAAGTTCTCTTGATTGAGATTTATCTGATATGTCAAAAACTATCAGACAAATTTCTAATAATGTTTTGGCACAAAATGAGGATCTTGGTCTAGAAAAGCAATACTCAAAACTGTAACATTTGGAGATGATTGTTGTAGCTGACCTTTGAAACATTTGGAACTCAATGAACAAGTTCATAATTTAGCAATACCTTGGATACATTGCCAATTTTCCATCAAGTTTGTTCTCAAGGAGATTGATCAATTTAATGTACATAGCCAAATTCCAGAACCAGTTTAGAACTGTCTGAAATTCTTATTTGTGAGATGTCAAACTGCATAAGGTTTCTGTGTTGGTAACCATGCAGGAAGTGTGGACTCACTATGATGGCATTGAGTTCAAAAGTAGGAGCCCCATTGGGGCTTACATTCATGACAACATAGTGTGAAGATGTAATTTCCACAAGGTTAACAATTTTCCAAAATATTCAGGATGGGACCACAGAAGAACTTATCATATATAGAAAGAAAGATATGCAAGATGCCTAAAATAGCCTAAGGAATCTGGGATTTTCTCAAATAGCTGACTACTGTACAAAAACGTTTTTAAGGTTGCAAAGATTTAGTTTGGTACTCGATACTTGGCATTGTAGATTACTAAAGTCTAAGGACAGGTATGAAAGTTTATTACTAATTGCTATTGTGCCACTGAAATGATTGGCCAAGAGTTTTGTAACTCAATTGACACCTCATGGTGTTTCCAACGGAGACATCCAAGGTTCAAATCCTCCTCTTCCATTGTCATAACTATTAAGAAAAAAAAAAAAAGATTCGTCGAAAGATTAAGCTCTTCAAGGGATAGAAAATTGACATTTTCAGGGACCAATGCATGTTATGAATTTGGCATTGAGATGACCATAATGTTAAAATAAAAGGGAGCTAATTTACCTGAAGCTTTTTTCTTTTTCCCTTTGAAAGTTGACACCACTTGCATAAAAATATAGCAGGAAAGAAAGATGAGAAACCAAAACTAGACTATTCAAATAAAGATCATTTTCCTGTAGATTAACAAAGTAAAGCTGTGATAGATTTCTAAACTCCAAGTAAACAAAATAGCTTGGAATGCCCTCACCAGTAGAATAATTAACTCAATTTATTTAGTAGTTCTAGCTCCTGTAAAAAAAGGATTAATCTTGCCACCCAATGGTAATCTATATTCATCAGCAGAATATTAATTCCTAGGTGGAGTTCAACCCGATTTGAACCAACGTTGTCAAGTCAGATTCCAATCCATCTTCAGAAATCTTGAACATATAAAGACGAGCCTAGTTGAAGGACTTGTAATAGCTTTGAAACTTAGAAGGGCTTGTTTTTCTTTCTCATTGCAAGTTAGATTGGAACTCCTTTGCATAGGCTTGAATTGTAGGGTATTATAGAGAAAACTATAGCAAGAGAAGCGCAACAATTATGAAAGACACAGATCTGCTGATGCAATAAGTAAGGAAGAATTGAATTCAAAGGAACCTTTACATGTTTAATAGCAGGCACCAACACAAGCGTGTGTTTAAATAGGTTTTTAGCCAAAACCAGCCATTGATGGTTAGCTCACAAATAATGTTTATGCCTTATATTCATTTTCTTTAGTAATTAACCAAAGTGGTCATTAAATATCACCTTAGAAAGAAGTGGACTACTGTAGTACTGTTTATGGTTTAATTATCTCGACACATGAGAATTTTCATGTATGCTTTATTAATAAGTAAATTTTCATGTATGCTAGGGTTATGGTTCTTTGAAGACTTGTAAATAGGACCTTCACATACACTACAAACTTTCTTGCAAGTGGATAAAGTATTCCACTGGACACTCTTGAGCTTGACATGCAAGCTGCAAGTTGCAAGTTGCAAGCTTCATGTTCGTCTTCAATATGATGTTTGAGAAATTGTCTACCTAAGTAGGGAACCAAAAATGGGTAAAACTTGTATATGGCCAATCCCAATTAAGTTGCCAAATCCCCTTACAGTACCTTTCAGTGTTGGTCCTTTCCAAGCATAACCATGACTCTTGAAAAATGAACCATCTAGTTTTAAATATCCTGAAACTCAAGGAAAGCACAGCTGAGATACATGTTATTTAGAGGAAAGGTATAGTAAATTAACTGCCATTTGGGAGACCAGAGAGAATAGAAGCATAGCACTACACTTACTACTGTGTCAAATTATTGGGTAAATTTAATTAACATTTTAAGAAAAACCGAAAAGCTGAAAACCTTAAATTCAAGATCCAAGTTAGTTATATTTATTTCTTTGAGATTATTGGAAAAAAGTCTGAGAATATTCTCCACAAACATTGAAGGCTGGATTTGGCAGGGGAGGAGAAGTAAACTTTAAAGAGGCACTATTTTGTAGCCTAGGCTTCCTTCTTAGAAACTGATTGGAAGGGATCAAACTGATAGCCTAGATATTTTTCAGAAACAGCACATTTAGTTTTCCCAGTTATGCACAATATTGTTGTTTTTCATTGAAACTCTACAAAGCGATGACTAAGAGATTCTAAAGAGAGCTATCAGGATAGCTGGATCCCGGATGAACACTTAGCTTGCCTATGGGAATAGATCAACTTTTGTTTTTAAAGTAATACAAGCAAAGACTAGGTGTCATTCAAGGTGTAGTAAACTACTTTTAATGAATCCATTGCTGTATGAACTAAAATTTGATTTTCACAATGTTAATCTTCAGGTATCAAATTAAACTACAAATTTTGACATTCATAGGAAAAAAACACAATATTCATATTAGCCAATGGAATCAATTAACTAACACAAAGATGTTATAGACATCATCAAAATATTGATTACCATGATCACATGAAGCTTGCACTAAATATTAGGAATCTTACAACATTTACTTACAATGAAATAACACCCTTAAGCCTGTACCCCATGTGATCTAGGAATTGAAAGTAGATAATTCTCCATTGCTTGTTCAATAGTAAAGGACCACATACGCTCCAAAAACCAATCACAAAGCCAAGTGTCATGCTCACATAGAACCAATCCACTTCAAGTCCACCAATTGTTTTACTCCCTATTTTTTCATTGTTGGGTTTTACACCATTTGTACAATTTTCAATAAGTGGTAGTCCACAGAGTTTGTTTCCAATAAAACTGGAAGGATTTAGGCTTTGTAGTTGAGTACTTAAAGGGATTTTCCCAGTCAAATTGTTGTTTGACAAGTTCAAATAATTTAAAAATGTCAAACTTGACATGCTCGAGGGAATGTGGCCTGAAAGATGGTTCAAAGAGAAATCAATGGATTCCAATGATCCCATACTACCTATATTCTCAGGAATACTTCCAATGAAGAGATTATATGACAAATTTAAAAATTCTAATCCTTGAAGATAGGTAACTTCTTTGGGGATCTCTCCTGATAAACTATTCTTGGAAAAGTCTATACTTTTTACCAATTGGAGAATGGTGCTATACTCACGAATTTTCCCCTTTATCACAAGCAAAGCACTTTCAAGTGGGAGAGTTTCACCATAATAAAATGTCGAGGAAATAAACCTCATGATGTGATTAGAATTATTTTTTGTGGCCATGGCACCAAATTTTTTAACACATCTAGGTATGCTTCCAGATAGATTATTATGAGAAAGGTCCAAAATCTGAAGTGAAGTTAAAGCACAAAGTTGATCTGGTATGTGACCATGGAAATTATTTGAGCGGAAGTTGAGAATCATCAAGCTCGAAAATCTATGTCCTATCCAGGAAGGTAAGCGCCCAACAAACTCATTTTCAGCAACATCAATAGTCACTAACTTCTCACAATTTTTCAATGAAAATGGTAGTTTTCCAAAGAATTTGTTGTTGTATAGGTGCAAAGACTTAAGAAGAGTCAAAGATCCAATGGATGTTGGAATGCTGCCAGTGAAATTGTTGTTTCCCAAATTCAAGGCCACCAAGCTATTCCACTTCATCCAACAATTAGGTATTTTTCCAGATAAAAAATTTCTTTCAAGATTAAGAACTTTTATTTTTTTGGGCTCATTTATCTTGAAACACAGAAAGTGAGAAATAGATTTTGAGAATGAGTTTTTAGAAAGATCTAGCACAATTACCTTAGAGGATATAAAAGGTAACAACCCGTTGAAATGATTTGAACTCAGATCAATCACGGAATCAGAAGACCAATTCATGAGACTGTTTACTATCTCTCCATAGAGTAGATTCTGGGACAGATTTAGAGAGACAAAATGAGAAGACAAGTTCCAAAATGAAGGGGGAACAACACCAGAAATCCTTGTATTTGATATATCCAAATTCTGAAGATGTCTTTGTGAACAAAGCCATGCAGGAAAATTTGGCCCTAAATTCCATAATTGAAAGCTTAAAGACTCAAGCTGAAAAGGAGGATTCCAATTGTTACTTACTTCCAAAGTCAGTTGGTTTCCAAATGCATAAAGTTTGACCAAACTTGTTAAATTGGAAAAATGAACTTCAGTCACAACACCTTCAAGCATATTTGATTCAATATATAAAGTGTTTAGTTTGGAAAGTTGCCCAAAATTTTGAGGGAGAGTTCCACTAAATTGATTAAATGAAAGATCCAGGTATGTCAAAGTTGAAAGATTTCCAAGAGACACTGGAAGTGGACCCGAAATTGAATTATTCCAAAAATCAAGTCTCACTAGATTTTTCAATTGTCCAAAATTTTGAGGGAGAGTTCCGTTAAATAGATTATGTGAAAAGTCCAGGTTTGTCAAAGATGAAAGATTTCCTAAAGACATTGGAATTGGACCTGAAATTGAATTCTTTGAAAAAGAAAGATAGACTAGATTTTTTAATTGCCCCAAATTTTGAGGGAGAGTTCCGGTGAACTGATTATTTGAAAAATCCAGGTTTTTCAAAGATGAAAGATTTCCAAAAGACACTGGAAGTGGACCTGAAATTGAATTATACTGAAAAGAAAGTTTGACTAGATTTTTAAATACCCCAAGTTCATCCGTCAAATGACCATGAAGTTGAGAATAACTTAAGTCTAAGATCTCTAGTCTATCTGAAGAGCACCCTGATAAACTTTCTAAGATTTCAGATATCTCTTGACTCCATTTGTTGGATGACAATCTGATTTCCCTTAAGTTACAGAGATTACCCAACGATCTTGGCAACTTTCCTCCAAGTTCATTTCCTGACAAGTCAATACTAATGGCAGATGTTAGGTTTCCAATGGCACTGGAGATTGTACCCTGCAAATTACTGGAATGAAGGTTGAGAAACTCAAGACAACTAAAACTGTAAAACCAATTGGGAATTGTATGGTTGAAATAGTTTCCAGATAGGTCGAGGTGCCTAAGAGAAGTCATGTTGTGGAGATTAATAGGGATTGGACTTTGAAATTGATTGGAGGATAGATCAAGAGAAACAAGATTATGAAGACCAAAGATCCATGACAGGATCAAAGTGTTTTCAAATTGGTTCAATGAGAGATCGAGGCTGACTAGAGATGAAAAGTTAACACTGGGTGTCGGTGGAATGGAACGAAGTTGGCAATTTGACAACCGCAACTTAAACAAGGAAGGGAGTGTGTTTGTGAGTTGTAGCCAATCAGAGGCTTTGCTAAGATTAACAGAACTCATATCGAGATGTTGTAGCAAAGGAAGACCAGAAAGCCATTCAAGGTTATTCACATATAAATCCTCATGCCAATAACCATGGAGATTGAGATAGAGCAAATTGGAGAGATTTCCAAGTTGATGAGGTATGAGTCCCACAAATCCCGCATTAGAGAGATTAAGAGATGTTAAACTCTTCATTGAACCGAGAAATTCGGGAATAGGAGAAGCAGAGAAATTATTGAAGCTGAGGTCAAAGTAATTCAAATGCTTCAAATCAAGCAGAGAAGGATTTAGCTTACCACCAAACTTTGACCGCTCATAAGCTTCATATTGTTCTTCAGTGGCAATACCATCTTCAGGATAAAAGGTACTGAGATTGAGTTGGTGGACGTGAGCAGTGACGTTGTGGCAGACAACACCAAGCCAGTGACAGCAATCCCCATCAACAGTCCAAGAGGAGAGTCGATTTAATGGATCAATAAGGTCTTGCTTGAAGGTGAGAAGGGCGTGTCGCTCAGTATCGATGCAACGAAGCTGAGAGTGAGAGGGAGAGTGAGAGTGTCCGGTGCAGAAAATGAAGAAATTAGGAAGAGGAATAATTAGAAAAGCCAGGAAAAGGAATCCCAAGGAACCCTCCATTATCTGATTATTATGAGAAGTAAGGGTTTTTTGTGAAAACAATACTAATTGGATGGTAATTTATAGGAGCACTTCTCCTTTGATTTTGTTTTGTTTTGTTTTACAATCTGTGGTCTACGCTTCAAGCATTGACTGAAGACTTGCAAGTAGGACCCTCCCTCCATTTTGTGGGCCTTTATCTTGATCTGGCCACGTATCTCTCTCTTATTTTTTTGGCTGCCACGTATCAATTTTCATTGGTTAATTTCCAGTGTCTTTGTAGTCTTTCCCATAAAAAAACACTTTCTCATTCAAGGGCCAGGGCAATAGACTTTAATTAATAGATTCACAATATTGTTTTAATTAAAATGAATTGGGGAATTCTTTTTTTTGAGAAACGAATTGGGGAATTATAAACTCTTAGGGCACACATTAGTAAAATTCATATTTAAATTGCTAAGTTTTTTATTGATTTTTATTTGATCTCATGCACATTAATATTATATTCTCATTTATAGAACTATTAATAACAATTTATTTCCCAATAGTGGCAATATTTTTTTTTAGTGTCTCTAGACTTATTTTAATTGTATTCTTTTTGAGTAACACAAGTGATTGAGGAGAATGCTTCATAAAACCAAAGTCATTAGTTTGAACTTTGAATCTCTCTTTTTTCCTCCCCTTAAACCAAAACACATTAAATAGTAAACCAAAGATTTCCTTCCATTACAAAAAATTATTATAAGCTCATTATTTTATACTAGAAATTTTTTATTAAACGGTTATGTAGCCTTTGTCTTCTCATTAATGAGTTTTCCATGTAAGAAAAACAACATCTTACTTATGGATTGTCTTATATATCTTCAAATTGATGTTTGTTTGTACTCAAAAAATTTAATTGAAGGGTTCATTAGATTTGCACAACCAAGAAATAAAAAATAAAAATTGAGGCTTACAGTTGGTTGATGACCTATTTCTTGGTGTCTGTATGGTTTACGCTTAAGCGTTGACTGAAGTCTTGCAAGTAGGACCCTCCCTCCATTTTGTGGGACCTTTATCTTGATCTGGCCACATATATTTTTTCTTTTTTGGCTGCCACATATCAATTTGCTTACCTGCCCAATGAGCAACAAATTTTAGAAAGAAGATTTCATTGGTCAATTATTTCCAGACAAATTTTAGAAAGAAGATTTCATTGGTCAATTATTTCCAGTGTCTTTGTAGTCTTTCCTAGAAAAAACACTTTCTCATTCAAGGGCCAGGGCCATAGACTTTAGTTAATAGATTAACAATATTGTTTTAATTTAAAATGAATTGGGGAATTCTAAATATACATAAAGTACATTATGATGAAATCTTTTTGTTGTTTAACTCGAATAACACTCTTTGATGTTTTTTAACTGATACATATATAAATGATTCAAAACCTCCTTTTCCTAATTATAAAATATTTAAAAAAAATCACACAAAAGTTACAAAATAGTATTCAATAAACTTTTACATAACAAATAAACATATTTAATACACCCCATTGCTTGTGAGAATTAAAATTGAAAGTGAGCAGGCATTAAAACTCTGTTTAGTTGGAGGATGAAAAAGTAAGATAATAAAAAAGTGTGAGAATAAAAAAAATTATTTTATTTTTTCACTATATGTGTTTAGTAATGAGAATAGAAAAGTAGAAAGGTTAAAATTAAATTACTATTATAACCTCATTATTAAAAATAGAATGATGAAAAATTGAAGTAATTTGATACCTTTTTTTTTTATCAATCTCATTTTCTTTCATCTTTTCTTCCCAATTTGGAAGAAAAAGAAAATGGTGAACCCAAGTAAAAAACTCCATCCACCCCCAAAAGTAAAAAGAAAAACTCCAATTTATTTCTTCTAGGTCTTGAAAAATTTGATATTGTTATGATTAATCAAAGTTATTCCAAATGCCATTATTTGGAACTGTACAATTATTTTTCTATATTTTTATCTCAATGTTTTCAGGGAAATGTCCACAGAAATAGTTGGACAAAGAGTTTGAATAAAATTTTACTTGATTTATATTAGAAAATACATTGAGATGCCTATATTAATATAACACGATAAAATCCCATAATAAAAATAAAGCATGTTAAGTTTCTTATTAATAATAATAGAGTGAAGTTTAATTAGATTCTTGAAAAGAAAAAAGACTATAACAGTTCTAATGATATTTTATTTGTATGCAAATAATCATTACTGAAGTTACAAAAATTAGGTGTATTGAACTAATTCTGGAGCTTGAAGGAATACTATCACCAATTGATTTATTGATTACACCATAGGATAGAGTTTGCAATACAAAATAGTTGCATTGGGTTTGGGCGACAGTCTGCCCATGAAATGCTGGTGTATTCTCAAATCAAATGTGTATGTATATTGGTCCCTTTTGTTTGTTTTTTGTTTTCTTAGCAAATAAAAGCTTGTCTTTTAGCATATAAAATTTGTTAAGTGGAAAACATTCAAATATTGCAATCAATTCCAGTTCCCATGTTCGTAGAGTATAGTTCATAACATGCAATAAACATTTTCCCCGCAACATATCAACCAAAGAGTAAAAGCTGATCTTTTGCGTGCTGTGTGTAATCTTTTAGCTCAGTACGCTAGACTAGTATATGGCCAGTAGGTCTAGCTGGAAGGTGTCCCACTCCCAC
Source organism: Quercus glauca (assembly GCA_023736055.1). NCBI lineage: Eukaryota > Viridiplantae > Streptophyta > Magnoliopsida > Fagales > Fagaceae > Quercus > Quercus glauca. The sequence continues at coordinate 18,687,662 of CM043323.1, forward strand.
CATTCCTATCTCGTTGTCTAAATTTGGATGTAAATGTTGTTTAAGTCAATGATATTGTATTTGTTCTGGAAAAAAAAAAAAAGCTAGTCTCCCAATTAAGTCTTCCACTATAAAAAAAGTTGTGTTTATTATTATTTTTTTTTTTTTGGAAAAAAGTTTCCTATTTTGTTTTGTCAAAAAAGAAAAACAAAAAAAAAAGTTTATTGTTTTGTCTAACACAACTGACGGGAGTGTGCTTGATAAAATAAGAACGATGTTAGTTTGAATATCTCATTTTCCCTTCCTTGAGGCAAAACCTTTTATTTATTTATTTTATTAAAAATAAAATAAAACAAAAGGCTTGTCTTTCACTATAAAAAAGAAAAAAAAGGAAAAAGAAAAAAAGTTTGTCCTATCAAAAGCATTCAAAATTTCCAATCAATACCACCGTGCATCATTGGTGCAGTAGTCACTTCATAAGTATAAGTGCTTGTAGGGTGCGGGGCCAAGGGCCAGAGTTTAAGTTCCCAAAAGGGAGTTTTACACACACATACACATAAATTAGACTATGGTTTAGATTGGAGAAAGCAATAAGTCATTTTCTCATAACACATCAACCCATTTGCTTAGTCTTCCACTACAAAGAAAGGAGTCCTCCATTGTCAAAAAGCTTATACTTTAAAAGTATTCCACTGTAAAAAAAAAATTGGAATTTAATAATAATAATAATAATAATAATAGGTAAAACAGAGAGAAAATCTAATTAAGTTCCAAATTGGAATTTAATTAGAGTCTAGTTTTGCACCATGTGTATAGTTATATTATGCATAGTTCGAGCATAATGAACTCAGCTCGAATGAAAGGGCACAATAAAAATTTTATCATCAAGAAAACCAACATAATAATTACGAATGTGCAAGTGTTTAAATCTTAAAAGTTCTGGGACATTAATTTATGATGATGCATAAAAAATAGAAATATTCCTAATCAATTTCGATCTCCAATTTTTTTGAAATCTTTGTCGAGACAAAAGTTTCTTAGAGATGCAGTTTCTTGCTAGTACCAAATATATTCCCATTAATGCTTTATTATAAATATTATTATTATTGATAAAAGGGTCAAAGACTTTAATTATTTTAATTAAAATGTATCAAGGAATTCTAAGTATAAATACAGTACACTTTGTGAATTCCAATTGGCTTAATTGGTAAAGTCTCTTGTTATTGAATAAGAGATTTGAGATTTAAACCCGACCTACACCAAAAACAAATGGGTGTATTTGCTTGTTCATAAAGAGTAATTCTCATAGAGCGGGTACTATAGTTTGAAATTCAATTGCGTGCATGACAAAGTGATCCTCTCTAGAGTGAGGAAATATCAATGTCAAGGAAATCTACAATTGATAATATATATAAAACTGAAGTTGTTTGACTTTTGGCTAACCACGTAAGTTATATATATATATACACACACACACACGCACAACCATAGAGATACTATAGATTTTCAATTTACTTCCTTCTAGATGCCATGAAATTTTATATTGTTCTAATTAATCTGAATTGTTTCAAATGCCATTTTTTGGGAACTTTATAGTTGATTGATGACATGTTTTCTATATTTCCAACTCAATGTTTTCCGAGAAATGTCCTTCATAAAGAATTGGATGAAGAGTTGAGCTTGATAGTTTAGGACACATATATTTAAAATCATTTTAAATCCGAACGATATGAAAGAGAGCCCTCCAACTCGCATAACGTAATAGAGACAATTGGTCTTATAGTAATTACAAAATTATGACTACTTTTTATTTGTAGAATAAAAGATAAAATAGAGGTTAAACAAAATATCCAAAACTTTGAGTCACCATTCGAAAAACCAAATTAGATTGGATCCTAACCATAATGAGGCTGCTACACTGCCACCATTGTGACTAAGCTCAAGATACAAAACAATAATTTTGAATTTGTGATTATTCAAATAATGATAAATAAATTTTATTTAATATTCTTTTAGGAAATTATAAATTTATAATCTAAAGACTTTGAATTTCAGAGTCTTTGGATTTGGAGTAATCCTTACGCTGAGCAAAACTTTTCAATTTAGAAAATTTTCTTTAGTACCTAATTTTCCACACTAACAATAAATACACTTAATAGCATTTTTGTCCATCTAGATTTTTCAAGAAAGTGTCATTCAAGAAAATTAAAGCTTGATCACTTGGCCTTAGAATCTTGACAAGAAACAACATGAGACATCAAAAGCTAATACCGTGTAAACTAGGTTTTCTTTCTTGATAGTGTGCAATTTTGGTAAGGTATTAAAAGTCTAGATATTTTAGTACCTAATTTTCCACACTAACTATAAATACACTTAATAGCATTTCTGTCCATCTAGATTTTTGAAGGAAGTGTCTTTCAAGAAAATTAAAGCTTGATCACTAGGCCTTAGAATCTTAACAACAAACAACATGAGACATCAAAATCTAACACCGTGTAAACTGGATTTTCTTTCTTGATAGCGTGAAATTTTGGTAAGGTATCAAAAGTCTAGATATTTTAGTACCTAATTTTCCACACTAACAATAAATACACTTAATAGCATTTTTGTCCATCTAGATTTTTCAAGAAAGTGTCTTTCAAGAAAATTAAAGCTTGATTGCTAGGCCTTAGAATCTTGACAACAAACAACATGAGACATCAAAATCTAATACCGTGTAATTTGGGTTTTCTTTCTTGATAGTGTGCAATTTTGGTAAGGTATTAAAAGTCTAGATATTTTAGTACCTAATTTTCCACACTAACAATAAATACACTTAATAGCATTTTTGTCCATCTAGATTTTTCAAGAAAGTGTCTTTCAAGAAAATTAAAGCTTGATCGCTAGGCCTTAGAATCTTAACAACAAACAACATGAGACATCAAAATCTAATACCGTGTAAACTGGATTTTCTTTCTTGATAGCGTGAAATTTTGGTAAGGTATTAAAAGTCTAGATATTTTAGTACCTAATTTTCCACACTAACAATAAATACACTTAATAGCATATCTGTCCATCTAGATTTTTCAGGAAAGCGTCTTTCAAGAAAATTAAAGCTTGATCGCTAGGCCTTAGAATCTTGACAACAAAAAACATAAGACATCAAAATCTAGTACCGTGTAAATTGAATTTTCTTTCTTGATAGCGTGAAATTTTGGTAAGGTATTAAAAGCCTAGATATGTGAGTCTCTAAGTAAAAGAAGAAAAATAGTATGGTTAAAATGTGTTAGTGCCAAGTTATCAGTTAGTTTATGCATTGAGTATCTTTGATGTTTTGCTTAAGTTGTTTTGGTTTAAATTGATTTATATACAATTAATTAAATTTAATGATTTTGATTGTAAATCATCTAATTTTTCAGAATTTTTTATTAAATTGCAGATTGATTTGTTCCTCTGCTCCATTTATCTAAATAAATGAACTGCATTATCCAGTTTTAAATTTCCTAAAGCTAAAGGAAAGCGTTGTTGGGAGAAATCTCATTTGGTGTAAAACAAACGTGTAGCACTAAACTATTTACTGTATCAATGTCCTAGGTAATTAGCCTTTCATTTATCAATTGAAAAAGTACTTGAAAAAAAATAATTTTCAAATACTTTACTGATCACTAAGAGACTCAAAATAGAGCTACAACGATAGCTAGATGAACACTTATATTGCCTATTGGAATGAATCAACTTTTCTTTTTATATAGCAGAAACGGAGGTGGTGTCAAGGCAAGGTATGGTAAACTATTTTAACAGAGCACTGCTTATATGAGCAGAAAATTTATTTTCAGATAAGCAGCAGAAAATTTATTTTAAGCTATCATATTGGATTGCCTTTGACATTTATTGGGAGAAACATTTTATTCATATTTATTCTATCTGTTATCAATGTAGAGGTCCTCTTTAGAAATTAGGTAAAGCATATCTAGAAAATATTCCTAGGATTGTTCTACTCCCAATATGCCTAATTCTCTAACATGAACATTGCTTGCTGCTTCCTGTTATTTTATTTATGAAAATATTTTTGACATGCGAACGTTATTCATTGGAACCTACACAAGCAGAGCAGCATAAGAGAATAAAATCATTTCTATTACATGATGTGAACATTTTAACAATATAAACAGCAGGTAGTTAGCTATTACCCACTACAAGAAATTTAACTATTTTCAACGGTTGAAACCATCGAAAAAAGTAATAAAAACTGTTGAAAAAAGTATTTTCGATAGTTGAAATGACCGTAGAGAACCGTTATTAAAAACCATGTTGAGAACATTTTACTACAACCTACACAACTGTTGAAAAAAGTGTTACACATTTATCAACGGTTAATAAACGTCGAAATAAGTATTTTCTTTCAAAATAAAAATAAAAATTGGATGCACTCTTTCACTTTAATCAAAATTTAATAATCTAATTCAAAATATAAATGTAAACACAATTGTGCAATTCCAAATTGAATTTCAACAACCTATCAACTACATTTATAACACAATGAAATAAACTATACAAATTACTCCCAATAGATCCTAGGCCTAAAGCCAAAATTACTCCCTAACCAAACTAGCAGAACAAGAGCTGAGACACCACACAACAGCCACATGTACATTCATTTAATTACCTTATCCATTATATTTGAGAAGGAATTCTCGCCTCTCCATTGCAGCACAACGTACACGTAGAAGCCATGGCCTTTTTTTGTACTTTTTTAGAGCTTTTCCCCAGCACGTGTCATTACTTCTCCGATTGCAATCTTGAGCCTCTCATCTTCCTTCTTCAGTGCTTCATTTAAAGCTGTATGAAAACAGTCATACAAAGTGCATTGCCACTTAGTAACTTCTCTTGCTATTTTATATAGAACAGGTAACACTAAATAATAGATGGCTAGAAGTCAAAAAAGTAGATGGGTAAGATCCTCTGCACCTATTAGATTAGCAATATGAGGTAATAGTAGACAAAAGAGGGGCCAAATTAAGTACCCATAGAAGCAAATTATTGAATTGGTATACAACATGGATCAACACCAAAGTTGCTTCATTTTTAATACGTATCAAAAGGGAAATAGCATAGAACCAGTTTCGGCACTTTTATAACATTGAGCATCAAATAGAGATAATAAGCAGTGGAAATACTAAATATTCAAGAAAAATGTACACAAAAAAGAGAACATAGATTGACCTATAGCATGAAAAGACAAGGACATGCCCATTATTATTATTATTATTATTATTATTATTTTTTAAAGTTCTAATAAGAAAAATTTGGAAGCAAAATTGTTTTGAAAGTCGGTACCTTTTGTCTAATTCGATGACCATAAAATTAATATTGGATTTGCCACTTGAAACAAAGCTATCATCAACTCTAAAACTTATTTTAATTGACAAGCTTGCTTCTGCCATCTCCTGCATCTCCTTCACACATATCTCATCAGATGTTACTCCAAACTTCTCTAGCCGTCTCTGAAGAAGAGTCACTTGTGTATCAAAATTACTATAGTTCCTAACTTCAAAATCTTTTAGTCCTAAGCTCCTTTGTAACTTCTCTAGTTTCTCTGCCAAGTCAAGGATCTCTGTCTCCAATACCACACTCACATCCTCTCCTTCACAAATCTTCTTTCTTCCCTACAAAGCAGAAACAAATCACCAAACCAAGATACCTGTTTAAATTCATGTTAACCAAACTTGGCATGCAATTTAAGCAATTAAAATATGCCAAATTACTATAATCTATGTTTAATTGCAAAACATTATAGGAAAAACAAAAGAAGAGATCAGGCCTTGAGCTTATTTGCTAAATTAGGAAAAAGTGGGACAATTTAAAATTAAAAATAAAAAGAATCAAAATGACCAGGCTATTACTTGATAGCTGATGATTCAATATTCAAACTGCCCTGTCTCTCCCTAAATATATTTTATCAAGTAAATGCAAATGGTGACAAAATGACCCATCTGCTTATTGTAATAGGACAAGCGAGAAACTGATACCAATGGTTACAAAAGCAGAAACCAAGTAAAATATTCTTTTCAACCAAAAAAGGTTAAGCCAAATTATTCAAACCTAGTCATATCCCAAGTTCCCATCAACAATATTACTCAGATCGAGAGAAGAACTGTTTGTACTTTGTTTGGTTGCTGAGAGAAAAGAAAAATAAAGGGAAATAAAAATACTTCAAATCCAATACCTTTTAAATTATTCTCCTTTCAAAAAGCCAAAACTGTTTCTTTCATTTTCAAAAATTTCTTGGAAAAACAATAGTGATATTAACTCAAACAAGGATCTTTTTTCAGGCTCCAAGAGTTGTAAAACGCTATCCTAATTCCACCCTTGACACTGGCTGAACAAAAATAAATAAATAAATGTAAATATATCCAAACCACCTAGTTCTTTACTGAAAGGTGATAATAAGCACAAGACTCCCACTTCTGCTAACTCTAAAACAAGAATAATGTTGGATCACCCCAAGGTCCCACCCAAGCAACCCAAAATCATAGATTGTACATAACTCCATCAGTGGAATAATCTTTCACTATTTGGCACTCTCTTCCAATAAACATATCTTTGATCTGCCCTAGGACAGAGTCCACCAAATGAGATTGAACTCTATATGTGAAATTCTGGTACTTAGTCTAATGTGTAATTGGTTTCAGATTATGAAGTTAAGAAACAAAATAAAACAATTCACCTCATTGGGAATGAAATTAGGATAGACACCATTCCATAAGGGAGGGCGCTTTGACGTCATTACTAGTCCTTTGAAAGGTGAATTAGAACTAGAACCCCTTCCATTTTGCACATTGTATGAGTCACAGTGGAACTGAAGGCATCCCTCATTCTCCTTGGAACCATTACCAAGTGAAGGAGGAGACATCCCCTAATTCAGATCGAGATTGTGGTTGTCACCTGCACCAAGTCACATTCACAGACATTTCAACAACTACAAATTTCTTTTAAGTTTCACAGACATGCTTAATTCTTTGGGTAGCACCACCTTGCTTTTTTAACATTGCATCAACTTAAATCCTTTAATCACACATTTCAAACCAATACCTTCATACAAACTATAGAGAATCCCATCCCAAAGTACCCAAACCAGCCACATACCAATACATAATTCACAACAATCAAAATCCCCACATACTACAATACAACAAACTTCAATAACAAACACTGATAAATTTGAGAAATGGAAATGAGGATGAAAACACTACCTTGGAAGCAACCAGACCCCTATGTGTCCTCTGAGAGAGACCACTCCCTACTCCCAAATGCTCCACTGAAGGAACAACTTTCACTGTTGATAGTTGAAGCCCCTGAAATGAAGGCAAGTTCCTCGTTGAAATTGAGGATGATGTAAATTGAGCTGTAGCTATTTCTGGGTCTACTCTCAAATCCCACAAAAACAAAAAAAAAAACCATAAATCAAATTAATAAGCCAAGTCTAGAAAGCTTTATTGGAAAAAAGAAAAAAGAGCTTTACTTGACCAACCAAATCCAAACAAGGCTCAGTCAAAATTAATATACACAAAAAAATTATAGGAAAGTTAAGAGGAAAATATAACAACCTCTCTTATAGACAGATTTAAAATTAAAAGAAATAACATAATTTTTAACAATATTACTATAAACAAGAAACTGAAAATATAATAAAGAATCTGAAAAGTGACCCAAAAAAAACTATATTACTAAATCTAAATATGTGAGTAACTTCTACAGCAAATGTTCAAGGTAACAGGCACTTCAAAAGAAAATAAATTCAAAAATACATTCTACCACATTTGAAATCTAACTGGAAAAGATAATGATCATAATACTATAATTTCTAAAATTCATGCTTAGTACAAGTCCATCCCTCTCTTTATCAGTTCATAATCATAATTGACACAAAAACGAGCGTAGCACAATACTCTGGGATACCCTTTTTGAAATGTCCAACGCCTTCTTGCAATACAACACTGGTGCAGCAGCAACTACATTCGTAGTAAATGCCCCTGTACATAAATTTTAACACGAAAAAGTATCTCCAATCAAATCCTTTATTTGCTTAAATTCTCAAAGTGCCATATTTGTTAAAGTGCACACAAGTCAAGAAATAACTTCAAACTACAAACAATTGGAAAATATATATTTTTTCACTACAAAATGAAAGGTACTAATCCGAGTTACTATGCAAATAAATTCCCTAAGAAAAATTAAAGCTAGCTAACCTGCAGATATGGCATCGACATCACAAGTGACAAGTGTACATTATTCCCCAGCCATGGTGGTTCACATTGTTAATTTTTAACAATGTAAGATTCAAATTCTGAACTGCAAAATGGATTGGCATCATGATTTTTATATAATTTTTTAATATTCCATCAAATTCTAAATTTCCAAATTACATTAACAGCAAAAACAATAAACGAATAACTTCTATATCTTTGTTCAAGTCTTGTTCCCAAATCAAGGTACTGACAAAGCAAAATCAAGCATTACCTGATGATCAAGACACAATTTCAATTTTAACTAGCATTTTCATTGGTCAAGAAAGTAAACTTCAATGGGTGTAAAAAGCAATTCAGCCATTTTTGTGATAATTAAGAGTAATTAAACAATAATTCCAGATTTGCAGTTTAATTATAAAGTTGTATAAAATTGAATTTAAAAATTGAAAAAAAAAAATACAAAGACTGAAGGTTAGGTTTTTATGGAGACGATGGTACCATCGTCTCTTACACTAAATACCACAATCAAAACAAGAGAAGTGCCTTTTGGTCATCTCACAAGTCCACTTGTTTGTGATGCAATCTAGTAATGAAAATATGCTTTGTCCAATAATTATGACATAGTATACTAAAAGAAGTGCTGCAATGCATTTCTTGATATTGTTTTCCTCTTGAACAAATAAATCCTATTATCCTTTATTGTATATGCATGATGATTTCCGTGATTGATACCTATCTTTATTTTAGTTCAGTTTTTTAGTGTTACATGTGCATCATAGTACAAAATTGAACGATACAAATGTCTGAGAAATAACTTGTTTTAGCGCTTACTCTGCTTCCTTCTAGAGCATTGTGTTATCAAATCATTTTAAATTTAGTCTACATCTGGAAATGAAACATATTTTATATGGTAACAGTCAACAAAACTAGACTAAAACTGAAAATGTTCGTTTCATTTTAGTATCAACATATTCCTGAAATAAAATCCTGCTGGGTAGAAGATTGGATATGAATTAGATCAAATTTACAGTGTAGTGCCTAAAACATCAACAAGATCAAACAATTGTTAAGGACATAATATTTTAAGTATATCTCATAGAAGATGCCTTTTACTTAAATACCATTGTCAAAAAGAACAAAGATGATGCCTTTCAAAATTTGAAGGAACCAGTTCACTTTTAACATTTTAGTCACACTTATCTTTCATGTCATTGATAAACCTGAAATCATCATGCCTCGAAGTCCTTTTGAAGAATAGAACTCCACAGATTCCCAATGAACCAATAGAGTACCCAACTCTCATACCTATACATAACCAGGGAATTTCAGAGTCATCCTCATTTTTGCCAATTGCTTTTGAGCACTTTTGGGAAAGAGGAGCTCCATTGAGTTCAAGATTGGCACCGTAGCTAAATGCATAAAAATCTTAGGCTGGGTGCGTGATGGAATTGTTCTAAAAACATTGTTGTATGAAAGTTCATGTTACCAAGAAAAGTCAAATTTGCTTCTCAAAAAAGAAAAAAAAAGAAAAAAAAAGAGAGAAATTAAATATGCCCTGTACAATTTTGCCAAAAAGATTGTTTATTAAGAGTTCAGGGATTTCCAACAATATCATATTCCTAGCTTTCACTGTTATCTTTCTCATCAAATAACTTTGAGACAAGTTCAAGAAACGAAATCCTGTAAGACCTCAATAGAAACTGATACAAATGAGTTACTTGAAAGGTGTATGCTCTTTCAAATATGAAATAATAAAAGACTTAAAAAGTGCTAGAGAAAAGAAGAAACAGTAAGGTTCAAGCTCATTTGAACACCTTGGTAGATGTCCATTGGCAAAAATCCAATATCAAAAGAGAAGCAAGTTGCCATATTTTTGGAGTATCATTTCACCATCCAGCTTAGTACAAATCCCTGTGAATCTATTCCAGTCTAGATCAAGGAGCCTATAGTGTGTGTACTTAATGAAAAAGGTACAATTATGAACAAGCTATTGTTGTTCAAGCACAAGGGCTCAAGCTTGTATAAGGGAGTCAATGAGTTGTGAATTGCACCAGAAGGGTTATTATTCCCAGTTTAATACGGGTCAAAGATAGCCAATGCATCTATCAATGATTAAGTTCTCCAGATAGAGATTTTTTTTTTTAATAATAAAACTTCATTGAAAGAAAATGATCAACTACAAAAAGCCAAGCACACAGGAAGTGTGCTAAGGTAAACATGAAAACAAACAAAACTAAGATGCATGAAAAGTACAACTATCAAGCAAAGCAGGTAAGGAATTAAAAGTGGAAATGCTCCGTTATCCACCAAGCAAAGTAAGGAAAAAGCTAGTTTCAGGTCTTGAGTTGAACTTTCAGTTCCTTCAAAAATCCGAGCATTCCTCTACCACCAAATGTCTTACATTAGGCAATGTGGAATAATGTTCCAAATAAACCCATTTCTATGTTTGCTAAACTTACCTGGCCAGCTAGATAAAAGCTCCATTACACCACAATGCATATCCAATGTACCCCAAAAAGAGTGAGCACCATGCACCATAACTCTCTAGCTACAGGGCAACATAAAAGTAAGTGATTAGTAGTCTACCCAGCTCTCTTACACATACAGTACCAGTCAATAACAAGAAGCTGACATTTTTGCAATTGTCATTTGTTAAAATACGACCCAATGCTACCGTGCAAATGAAGAAACTAACCTTTGTTGGCACCTTTGGTTTCCACACTGTCTTCCAAGGAAAAGACATATGAGAAGGGGGTTGTAAGACTATAGTAAGATCGCATATCATAAACTCCTCCAAAAGACAGTTTCTAGCATAACTTATCCACCCCGTCCCCTCTCCACACTCCAAAATAAAGTAAATCCATAAAGGAAGCAATAGAATCTAACTCCTAGTCTTGACCCAACCGAGTAAAGCTAATGTTCTAATGATAGCTATCCCTAGAGAAGGAAATTAACTGTGCCACTGATGCCTCTTTATTACATGCAATGTCATACAACTTAGGGAATTTCCCCTTTAAAGGAGTTATCTACACCAAGACGGTGAATAGTATCCCAACCCTTCCTTATAATCTTCCAAAGACATACTCCACAAGGCTGCTATTCAATATTAGAACACCAGGCCAATCTCTATTCATGTTTTGGCAAACATGAGGATATTGGTCTAGAAAAATAATCAAGTGCTATATTCAAAATTGTAATATTTGGAGATAATCATGGTTGCTAACATTTGAAACAATTAGAGCCCAATCAACGAGTTCAGAATTTAGCAATACCTCGGATACATTGCCATCAAATTTGTTCTCAGGGATATCGATCAATTTAAGTTACATGGCCAAATTCCAATACCAGTTTGGAAGCATTTGAAATTCCTAACAGTGAGATGTCAAAATACTTAAGATTTCTGTGTTGTAACCATGCTAGAAATGGTGGACCGATCGGACAAGAACTCATGGTAATGGCATTGGGTTCAAAAAAAGGAGCCCCATTGGAGCTTACATTCATGACAATAGAGTGTCAAGACAGTCTAAATACTTTTAATTTTGAGACTTCAATAAAATGCATTTCAGACACATTGCTGTAACGCCCCAAAATCATAAGCAATAAATGTTTATTTAATCTGAATAATTCATAAAATATGTTAAATAAAAGAAAAATAATACCTCGGATACATTGCCATCAAATTTGTTTTCAGGGATATCGATCAATTTAAGTTACATGGCCAAATTCCAGTACCAGTTTGGAAGCATTTGAAATTCCTAACAGTGAGATGTCAAAATACTTAAGATTTCTGTGTTGTAACCATGCTAGAAATGGTGGACCGATCGGACAAGAACTCATGGTAGTGGCATTGGGTTAAAAAAAAGGAGCCCCATTGGAGCTTACATTCATGACAATAGAGTGTCAAGACAGTCTAAATACTTTTAATTTTGAGACTTCAATAAAATGCATTTCAGACACATTGCTGTAACGCCCCAAAATCATAAGCAATAAATGTCTATTTAATCTGAATAATTCATAAAATATGTTAAATAAAAGAAACTAGCAACCTTGACTCTCATCACAAAAGTCAGAGCTCTAATCATCAAATACAAACATCCTCAAAATAATTCTTCAATACAATATTTAATGCCATAAAACTAACAATAAAATCCTCAATTCCACAAAATAATTCGTAACTGCTATCTCCCAAGAATCTCTACTCCAATAATCCTTCTAATGTATCTGTAATGGGAAATAAAAGGGGGGTGAGATAACTCAATAAGTGGAATTCACTAACATTGGGGTGTGGAAACAAACCTTTCAAATAAATAATTTTTTTTTTACAACAATTTCATAACTTGTAACTCATCAATATTTCATCATCAAATATTTCATAAATATAAGAACAAATATCTTTATATTGTGAGCCATCATAATATATATATCAATATCATCACATAAACAATTTCTTAGGCTTTCTCGTGGTCAACGTTTACGCCCCGTTGACAGGGTTGTGCTGTCCCTCTTTTGGGACTGGAACCTCCTTTTCATCCCCTTTCTTAAGGATAGTTCCTTTGGAACCAAAAGGTACACTCCCTTGCTAAGGAGCTCCCTTTTTGGATCCTCAATAATATACTCCCTTGCTAAGGAGCTATTAAATGTGCACTGTCTCCCTTTTTTTTTGGGACTGTCCATTGCTAAGGACTAGCTGCAGTATGATTGTCCCTTGCTAAGGACTAGATACCACACTGAGCTTAGGTTTCCAAAACACATTTCAATATATTCACAAAAATAATCCATTCAAAAATTCTCAAAAATATAAAGATATATTCACGCATACAAGTTAAATAAATTCAGGTTGTCTCACAAGATTTTCATAAAACGAATAGTCAATGTGCACATCAAACATTTATAAAATATCAATTCATATATAAAATATCAACATGTTTTTTTGATATAAAATAGTTTAATAATCAACACTGCTTTGGAAAAACCCCCAAAAATTAGTAAACACCACTTACCTCTTAGTTGCAAAAATAAAGGAAATCAACCTCCCTCAAATCACAACAATTCAGTAGAATTAGAACCTAGCAACACCAAAAATAGGTTCATCAATACACAATTTCCCTCTTAAAAATCTATTTTCACACTTAAACGGTTCATCCTAAATAATATTGATATATCCAAATTCTCTATTCATTCACTTAACTATCCAATTTAATATTGGAAGCCACATATATCCTTAATTTATTGCTTGGCATTCCATCTAGATGCCACTGGATGTCCATTGACTCTAATATTATATATATATATATATATATATATATTCAACTTAACATTGAAAGCCACGTGATGGCTTTAATCTGTCAATCTAGTGCCTACAATTTTTCCTTTGATATATTGCTAGGGTAGATTTTATGAAGTCATGCCTTTTTGTCCTATTAGCAACTAAAGCAAATTCAAGCAAAATTTCTCCCTGAGAACGTGGGATGATTTCTATCCCAATACTCTAATTCGGTCAAACCAATTTCAAAGCCTATGGAGGACCATACGGCTATACATAAATAAATAGTTCCTATTTTAATGTTGTAATTCATCAACCCAAAGACCCAAAATCTATTACACGGCTGGACTAGTGTGAGTACACATTAACCGGTCAACAATTGAGGCTTAAAAGGTGATGGTCAATCGGTCAACAATTGAGGCTATGTGTGAATGCTTATTAATCCACAAGCATCCTTTGCCCATTAAAATAGTCTTAGTTTTTAGATCCAAGATGGCCATATACGGATATATATATATATATATATATATATATAAACCCACAAAGCTATATTTTCCCTTTCACATGATGACAAAGCAATTGATAAAGTCCAAGCCTATTAGATACAACATCAAAGCTCTTGACATGCAGCCATATTTGACCATTCCTTATCTCATATAATAACAATATAGGACATCTTTTCCCTTAAGATAGTCATGGAAACCATACCTGAGATACTTTGCACAGCCGTAGAGAAGAAAGGAAACAGCTCAAACATGTGTTGCGGCTGAAAACAAAAAGGAACTTCTTTATGTACTTACACGTGTAACTTAAAAGGTAAAATGTTAGGGTTATTAAGGCCCATATATTTACTTATGCCACTTCACTTGGGCTTCATATTCCATAGTATTTATTCTATTTTTTTAATATCTTAGGCCCACTTTAATTTATTTCATTTAATTGTGGGCCTCCTTATAATTTACGTATAATTAATTAGATTGGTGTCAAAAATTATGGGGTGTTACAATTGCCATCCTAGGAATTTTGTGCAATGTCTTAACTCGTTCCAAATCTGAGAGTAGAACCTGGCTTTCTATGTGTTTTCATTCAATTGATTCAATTCAAGATGTAATGTTTACGAGGTTAACAATTTTTTAAGAGCTTCAGGATGGGCCATGGAAGTAGTTGTCTTACATAGAAAGAAAGATATGCAAGATGCCTAAATTGGCCTAAGGAATCTTGGATTTAAGCAGTAAGCTGATTGCTGGACAAAAACATGTTAAACTTGTAAAGGTTTAGTTTGGTACTCAGTACTTGGCCTTGTAGGTTATTGGAGTCTAAGGACAGGTATGAAGGTTTATTGCTAATTGCTATTGTGCCACTAAAATGATTCAAAGAGAGATGAAGCTCTTCAAGGGATAAAAAATTGACATTTTTAAGGACCAATGCATGTCATGAAGTTGGCATTGAGATGACCAGTTGAAAGAAAAGGGAGCTGATTCATTACCTGAAGCATTTTTCAGTTTCCCTTTGAAGGTTGACACCACTTGCACAAGAATATTGTAGGGATGAAAGACGAGAAACCCACCCTAGACCGTTCATATAAAGATCATTTCCTTGTAGATTAAGAAAATAAAGCTGTGATAGATTTCTAAGCTGCTGAGAAATGAATGCTCCAAATCTAGCAAAGGAGAGGTCAAGATGTATAAGTCTCCCCAAGTAACCAAAATAGTTTGGAATTCCCTTCCCAGTAGAATTATTAACACAATTAATTTAGTAGTTCGAGTTCCAGTAAAAAAGGATTAATCTTGTCACCCAACGGTAATCTATATCCACCAACAGAACGTCAAAATTCCTAAGTGGAGCTCCACCCAACTTTCCACTTACATTGTCGCATCAGACTCCAATCCATTAACAGCAATCTTCTTGAATAGACAAAGGCAAGATCCCATTTAAAGGATTTGAAAGAGCTTTGAAACTTAGAAGGGCTTTTTTTTCTCACTGCAAGTTACAATGGAGCTCCTTTGCATAAGCTAGAATTGTAGGGTATTACAGAGAAAACTATAGAAAGAGAAGCACAAAAATTATGGAAGACACATATATGATGAAGCAAAAAGAAAGGAAGACACATGTTCAAAGGAAACTTTACACATTCATAGCAGGCAACAACACAAGCTTATGGTTAAATAGGTTTTTATCCAAAAACCAGCCACTGATGCTTATCTCATAAATAATCTTTATGTCTTTGTTCATTTTCTCTAGTAATTAACGAAGGCAATCATTTAATTATCACCTTAGAAAGAAGTGGACTCCTGTATATGGTTTGTTTTTCTTGACAAATGAGAATTTTCATGTATGCTTTTTTTATAAGTAATTTTTCATAAATGCTAGGGTCATGCTTCTCAAGACTTGCAAATAGGACCTTCATGCGTACTACTTTCCAGCAGTGGGAGAAAGTATTCTACAATACACAACTGAGCTTAAATTGCAAGTTGCAAGTTTCATGTTCATCTTCAATATGATGTTTGAGAAATTGTCCACCTAAATAGGAAACCAAAAATGTGTAAAACTTCCATATGGCAAATCCCAACTAAGTTTCCAAATCCCGTTATAGTACCTTTCACTATTGGTCCTCTGCAAGCACAAGCATGACTCTAAAAAATTGAACCATCCAGTTTTAAATATTCTGAAACTCAAGGAAAACATTGCTGAAAGACATGTCATTTAGGATAAAGGTATAGTCAATTAACTATCATTTGGGAGACCCAAGTAAACAGAGACACAACACTTTACTTACTACTGAATCAAAATATTGTGTGCATTCAATTAACATTTCAAGAAAAACAAAAAAGCTGAAAAACCTTAAAGTCAAGATCCAAGGTAGTTTTTATTTATTTCTTTGAGATTGTAGGGAAAAAAATTCTTAGGAGACATCATTTTGTAGACTTTAGAGAGCCATTATTTTGCAGCCTAGAGTTCCTTCTTAGAAGCTGGTTGGAACTTGGAAGGGATCCAACTAATAGCCTTGAAATTTGTTATGAACAACATTTCTAGCTTGTCCAGTTATGCACAATATTGCTGAGACAATGAGACTTTGAAAAATGATTGATAGGAGATTCTAAAAAAAGCTACCAGGATAGCCAGATGATCACTTAGCTCGCCTATGGGAATATCATTTAAAGGAATAAAAACAGTAACAGGGCATCATTTCAAGGTATAGTACACTACATTACTACTTTTAACGAATCAATTCCTTGTATGAACTAAAATTTTATTTTGCAATATTCTACAAGGATGAATAACAAATTGGATTGTCTTGGAACTTCATAGGAAGAAACACCATATTCATATATGCCATTGGAGTGAATTAACTAAAATATAAGTATTAACCAACACAACTATGATACAGAAATCATCAAAATATTGATTAACATGACCACATGACATATGCACTAAATATTACAAATTTTACAACAATTATTTACAACGAAACAACACCCTTAAGCTTATACCCCGCGTGATCTAGGAATTGAAAGTACATAATTCTCCATTAACCACATACACTCCAATACCCATCCACAAAACTAAGTGTCATGCTCACATAGAACCAATCCACTTCAAGTCCACTAGTATCTTGACACCCTACCTTTTCAATGTTGGGTTTTACACCACTAATAGTACAATTATCAGTAAGTGGTGCTCCACAAAGTTTGTTCCCAATATAATTGGATGCATTGAAGCTCTGTAGTTGAGAAACTAAAGGGATTTTATTAGTCAAATTGTTGTTTGACAAGTTTAAATGATTTAAAAATGTCAAACTTGACATGCTCAAGGGAATTTGAGCTGAAACTAGAAAGAGAATGTCAAGTATACTAGAAACTTGACATAAATGTTCAAACTATAAGGATAAGGTAGAAACTAGAAAGAGAATAATGAAAATATTCCACCCAACCTTTTATTTATTTATTTATTTTACTGTATACTAGTATTTTTTTTAGTGAGCCCCAACAAGTTTTTTTTTTTTTCATTAAGAGCCCGAACAGTTGTAGTTGCAAGAGTTACATTCCAAAATAATTTAAGGTGTTCTTTATTTTAAATAATTGCAATTTTCTTATTTAATGATTACAAATAAATTACTTACTTTTATATTATGTAATGAGGGCATAATAGTAAATTTACATAAACTACTATTTCTTTTGAATGTATCAATTTTTCTTTTGAATAGCAGTAACAGAGGTGGTGTCATGGCAAGGTATAGTAAAATACTGAAACAGATCACTGCTTGTATGAGTTGAAAATTGATTTTAGACTATCATATTGGATTGCCTTTGACATTTATTGGAAGAAACATCATATTCATAAATATTCTATCTGTCCTCAATGCAGAGGATCTTTTTAGGAATTAGGCAAAGCAGATCTAGAAAAAAGTACTAGGATTGTGCTACTTGTCCCAATATGTCTACCACCCATGAATTGTTGATAATGTACTTCAATTTCCCAAAATGAACATTGCATGTTGCTTACTGTTATTTCATTTATGAAAATATTCTTCATATGCAAACCATATTCATTTGATCCTACACAAGCAGCATAAGAGAATAAAATCATTTTTGTTCCATGATGCGAAGATTTTAACAAAATAAACAACATGTAGCTATTTCCATCATCTCTTATTCTCTTATACTTGGTGCCACAATCAAAAAGAGAGGATCATTTCAAAGTGCCTTCCAATAATCTCGCAAGTGCACTTAGTTGTGATGCAATCCAGTAATGATAATATGCATTTTCTGATAATTATGACCTATAGTATACTAAAAGAAATGCTGATATGCATTTCTTGATATTGTTTTCCTCCCCAAACAAATAAATCCTATCACCTTTACTGTATATGCATGATGATATTTGTTAGGCCTTCTGTGATTGATAAATAACTTTCTTTCTTTCCAAAAATAAAACCTTTGGGATAGGCAAATGCGGCATCTGGAATGGCTGTGTGTGATGAATGTAAACTGAAATTCTTGGAGCTAAAAGCAAAGAGGCACTTGGAAGCCCAAATGAAACCTGAGGATTTTGCTGAGTCTCTGCCCGCCAATGGGTGTCACTATGCTGTCTATGATTTGTATTTCATCACCGATGAGGATTGCCAGAAAAGCAAGATTTTTTTCCCTGCATGGTAATTCTACTTTTCCTCAAGTAAGTCTAAATGCATGCTGAAAGACTAATGTTTCTCCTTTGGTATACCATGTACAAAAATTTTGATTAAAAAATCATAGCAAATTGTGCTTCCCAATTCATGTAAGTACTCTCAAAATGCTAGTGACACAATGGAACTAGAAACTGGATGCCAAACTAGATTTGGCTTCCAGGCAGAACACATTTCCTCTTTGGAGGCAATTTGGTATGCAATGTTGTCTATGAAAGTTGAGTCTCTTGTTTTTCAGGTCACCTTGATACTTCAAAAGTGAGAAGTAAGGTGGTCTCCAGTTATGATAATATGCTTTTTCAGATAATTATGACCTATAATATAGGCTGATATGCATTTCTTGATATTGTTTTCCTCTCTTAATAAGTAAATCCCATCATCTTTATTGTATATGCATGATGAAATCTGTTAGGCCTTCCGTCAGTCTGTGATTGATAACTAACTTTCCTTCTTTCCAAAAATAAAATTTTTGGGTTAGGCAAATGTGGCATCTCAAATGTCTGTGTGATGAATGCCTATGAAAGTTGACTCTCTTGTTTTTCAGGTCACCTTGTTGCATCAAAAGTGAGAAGTAAGGTGGTCTATACCACCTCGAAGTATAGATTCAAGAGGGACCTGGATCTGGATGATACTCAAGTCAAGTTGAGAGCGACAGATCCTAGTAAAATGAGCCTTGACATTGTAAAAGGGCACGTAATTTGTCATTTCACCCTTTTGATGTTTAGCTCTTCCTAACAATAACACTCTATGAGCATTTTTTTTTTCTTTTTTAAAAACCCTTGTCCTTTTTATTCTTTAGCGTTGTATGGGCTCAAACTAAACCTGTAGTATAATGTCATACTATGAAATCATCTGTCACGATTAGCACCTTTTAGGCTGTTTTTCAAAGTCATGTTTGCTAGCACATAATTCAAACTTCAGAACCCCCAAATTTGTGTGGGTTTTAAAGTAGAGTACAGGCCACTTGGAAAAGCACCAAATCTGTGTTTTAATGGAAAGAACTAGGTACCAAGGATCCATACATCCATTGACTGGAAAAAGGGGAAAAAATAAGCAGCCCGTATTAAGAAATAGATTAATAAATCTAGTTGTTTACAGACTTGCTTAAAACTGGAAAGATATAAACAACTAACCTAGTGTTCAGTTCTTTTTAGTGCAAAGTGAAATGACATACCACTCCGTACATAAATAGTTCGTACAGATCATAGGCAGAAATCATAATCCCAAGCAATTCCAAACTAATATTTGTGGCCACTTGGAGCACAGAGCACATGAACCTGAGCTACCTTCAGAAGCATACACAAGGACCTGCAATAATCAACTGTATTCCCACAGAGTAAGCTTTTAGCAAGTTACATGCGCACCGTAGTACAATACTTTATGATACAAATGTGTAAGAAATACTCGTCACAGTGCCAACTCTGTTTCCTTCAGTAGCATTGTGTTCTCAAATAGTTTAAAAATGAAGTACGCATTTCAAAATGAACCATATTTCGTATGGCAATAATCAACAAAACTATTAAAACTGAAAACATTGGCACCACCTTAGTATGAGCATATTTCTGAAACCAAAATCCCACTAGGTAGAAGGTTAATTAGCTACAAATTAAATCACATTTGGAACGCAGTAGCTACAACGTCACCATTAAACAAGACCACACAATTATTAAGGACATAATGCTTTATAGCATACCTTGTACAATACATAACCAGGAATTTTCAAAGACAAACCAAATATGCCCCAAAGCAATTT
Organism: Quercus glauca; assembly: GCA_023736055.1. Classification (NCBI taxonomy): domain Eukaryota; kingdom Viridiplantae; phylum Streptophyta; class Magnoliopsida; order Fagales; family Fagaceae; genus Quercus; species Quercus glauca. Next base: position 18,708,067 of record CM043323.1, read on the forward strand.
CGCAGAAGAGAACAAATGTATTTAAAAGATTTACTCAATCAGACCCATTTTAATTGTTAATTCGAAAGATTGTGTGGAATATGAGAGAAATCAAACCTGAGCTTTTTCAATTCTCCTTTGAAGCGGTATTTGTCAGATTCCAGTGAGAGAGAGATTGAGCATCATATTGTTCGTCAGTCATAAAATCATCCGGAAGGTTGTGAGATGGAGTTGGTGGACGTGAGCAGTGAGGTGGTGGCAGACAACACCAAGCCAGTGACAGCTATCCCCATCAACAGTCCAAGAGGAGAGTCGATTTAATGGATCAATAAGGTCTTGCTTGAAGGTGAGAAGGGCGTGTCGCTCGGTATCGATGCAACGAAGCTGAGAGTGAGAGTGTCCGGTGCAAAAAATGAAGAAATTAGGAAGAGGAATAATTAGAAAAGCGAGGAAATGGAATCCAAAGGAACCTCCATTATCAGATTATGAGAAAAGTAAGGGTTTTTTGTGAAAACGATACTAATTGGATGATAATTTATAGGAGCACCTCCGTCTGATTTTGTTCTGTTTTACACTGAAGCCTGAAGTCTTACAGGTAGGACCCTCCCTCCATTTCGTGGGGCCTTTATCTTCATCTGGCCACTTTTTTTTTTTTTTTGGCTGCCACATATCAATTTGCTTACCCGCCAAATGTGCAACGAATTTATTTTATTTTGATACTAATGTGCAACGAATTTTAGACAGAAGATTTCATTGGTAAATTATTTCCAGTGTCTTTGTAGTCTTTCCTAGAAAAAACACTTTCTCATTCAAGGGCTAGGCCCATAGACTTTAATTAATGGATTGACAATATTGTTATTTTTTTTTTTTGAGAAGGACAATATTGTTTTAATTTAAATGAATTGGAGAATTCTAAATATAAATAAAGTATACATTACGGGAAAATCATGGCAAAGTGTGTAGCTCTAGAATGGAGAAATGTTTGGGAAATTGATAGAAGCACAAAAGATTGTCGGCAGCCTACTTTTGCTTTCTTTTTGTTGACATTTTCTTCATGTCAAGATGATGAACTTAATAATCCATTTGGGTTGAGAGAGAGGGAGGAAGAGTAAAGTATATTTGGCCCAAAATTAGCCTATTTTTAGCCTATTTTACTTTATTCCCCTCCACTTTCCCTCATTCTCCCACCATCCAAACGGGTCCTAAATAATTATAAGTTTTTGTTACACACGTTAGGTTACAGGGATGATCATTTTGTTTAATCTAATTAGAATATTTTTATATAAAAAAAAAATCACACAAAAGTTACATTATTTGTATCAAATTACTTAAGAAAATTTTTATTTTTAAAAAGAAAAGAAAGAAAAAAAAAAGTTACATTATTTGTATCAAATTTACATTATTTGTATCAAATTGTTTAAGTCAATGAAGTTGTATATGTTCTGGGAAAAAAAAATAGTCCCCCAAGTCTTCCACTATAAAAAGTTGTGTGTATTTATTTATTTTTGTTGAAAAAAAGTTTTTATTTTGTTTTGTAAAAAAAAAACAAAAAATTTATTGTTTTGTTTAACACAATTGTGGAGAGTAGGCTTGATAAAATACGGATGATGTTTGTTTGAATATCTCATTTTCAAAAAAAAAAAAAAAAATCTCATTTTCCCTTTCTTAAGGACAAACCTTTTTATTTTCTTTTTTATTATAAATAAAATAAAACAGAAGGCTTGTCTTCTACTATAAAAAATAAAAAAAAGTTTGTCTTACAATAGCGTTCAAAATTTCCAATTAATTCGTAATCCACGTTCCTAGGGTTTAGATTAGAGAAAGCAATAAGTCATTTTCTCACAACACATCAACCCATTTGCTTAGTCTTCCACTATCAAAAAGCTTATGCTTTAAAAGTCTTCCACTAAAAAAAAAAAAGTCTTTTATTTTTTTAATTACATTAGTAATGTTATAATTCTAACAAATCTCACAATATTTGAAGGACAAAATTTGGCAACAAACTTAGTTATAACCTAAAACCACAATTCCACTCAATATATTTTTATTAATATGAATTTTGACAAATCCACCATTAGATTACATTTTCTTCTTATATCCTACTTACTTGCAAAATTTTCAATAAAATCAAAGTTTAATAAATATGTCATCAATTGATTCTCAAAAAAAAAAATGTCATCAATCAAATGTTTAACAAGAAAAAAACTTGAGGACAACCCGATAAAAATATATCTCCAACTTTACTTAAAATGCCTACAAAATAGGATACTCTCAAACTAATCCATCTTTTCACAGCAAACTTATTCAAAAAAAAATTTAAAAAGGAAAATTATGACACTAGAATAACTAAAAAAAAAATTCATGGTACACACAAAGTGCGTGTGATGAGACTAGTAAAATCCTATTATGATTAAGTCAACTTTGACTCAAGATGTAATGATTTTATCTTCTTCTTAATGAAGTTACAACATTCTTATCAATATATATATATATATATAGTACGCTTGATAAAATAAGAAGAATGCTATTATTTTCTTTCTTTCTTTTTGATGAGTTAACAACACTAAGACACAGGAGAAGGGGGTGAGAAAGGGAAAGACAAAATTTACAGCATTAGCACTTTCAAAAGGGCCTAACCTTGGTTTTTTTTTTTTCCTAAACTTTGATGAATCTCTCCTTTTCCCTTCCCTAGGGCCAAACCTTAATAATGATTTTTAATTCAAAATAAAATAAAACATATAAGAATTGGACAAGGTTTTATCCAATTACTTTAAAGATAAACCCTTCAAACTTTGCATATATCTTTCTATTTGATGTGAATTTTGAAAATCCAACTGATAGATTGCATATTTTTTTATGTTCTTAACATGTATATCAAATTTTGTTCAAATCAAATGTTATTTTCCATTTGATCAATAAATTTATTTTTAATGCATAAATTTAAACTTGAAATTTAAACATTTGATTGATAGCATAGCTATTAATTTTTGATCCTTTTGAAATTTTACAAGTATAGAGGATATAATAAAAACGTGCAATCTAATTGTTAAATTTTTAAAATTCACATTCAATAAAATAATAAAATAAAAGTTTGAAGGGAAACTTTTTTTCCTTCATAATTTTCAATCAGTTTGTGATCTACGCTCATAGAGTTTAGACTAGAGAAAGCATGTTGAATCGTCTTCTCTAACAACACGTCAACCCATTTGCATAGTCTTCCACTACAAATGAAGAAATCTTCCACTATCAAAAGATTGTACTTTAAAAGTCTTCCACCATCAAAAGCAAGTCCTTCATTTTTAAAGTAATAATTGCATGAGGAATATTATCAACACAACAATTATTACAATAGTTGATATGGCAAGCTTTTAGAAAGAAAATTACACTTTACCCTTCTAAACTATACCTCCTCATTTACTCTCTAAATTATGAGAATGCATGTTTATTCCCTTTAAAAATTACTTATCAAACGCCAACATGTCACTTAACCACCATATAGGCAAGTCTACGAACGGAGGGGCTATTTTTGCTAACGGAGAGAAACTTTAGGGAGTGAAATCCAATTTCTCAAATTTTAGGATGTAAAATCCAAGTAACCCTAAACTTTAGGAGTATACTTTGCAACTCAATACTTTTCGGGAAACTTAACTTTGTTAAATAGGGGAATGGATTTAACAATTCCTAATGAATAATCTACTCTTTATATATAGTTAACCAAGCTATGAAACTATGCTTGGGAATATATTTAGAAAATTAGATAAGCTTACACCACTCCAATTATTTCGGTAGGGTAATTTTAATAGCATTCCATGTTGCCCAAATTTGAAATTCCTAGATTTTTGAAATTGCTTACTGCATTATGATCTATGTTTAATAGCATTCCCAGTTTACCTGTCTTGAATATGAATCTTAATCACATATCTTGCTGGTTGCAAACTTTAGTTTCCTGCACTGAGAGCTGCTTAGACCTTTGCATTCACATAACTGACTGAGTTATAAATGATTCAATGTCCATATTTAAGCAATAGAGGACACTCAAGATGCCAATTATCTAGCCAAAGATAAGTACTATTTTCATATCCAATATGATGTCAGAGAAACTGTCCAGCTAAATAAGGGTCCAAAACAATGCAAGACTTCCATATGGCAATCCCAAGTAATTGTCCAAATTCCATTTCACATTGTTCCTCTTGCTGCATTTATCTAATAAATGAACCATCCAAATTTAAATGAAGTTAAAGGAAAGCACCATTGAGAGAAAACTCATTTGGGAGATAAATATAATTACTTAACTATCATTTGCCAAACTTGAGAAAACAGAAGTGCAGCACTAAACTAATTTATCAATGTCCTAGGTAATTAAACCTTTTATTCATTAATTGAAAAAGGTAATTTTCTTTGGAGATTATAGAAAATAACTCTGAATATATTCTCCATAAACATTGAAGGTCAGATTCTGCACAGGAGAAATAGACTTCAGCAGCCAACTCTTCGGCAGCATGGGCTTCTTTCTTACATTCTGGTTGCAAGAATCCACAAAATAGCCTCAGATTTTGTTACAAAGAGCCATTTAGTTTGTGCAATTATGTAGAATCTAGTCAATTTTTGTTTGAGAGTTAGATCGCCTATTGGAATGTATCAATTTTCATTTTAAATAGCAGAAACGGAGGCTAGGTGTCAACAATTAGCTCACCTGTGGGAATATATCATCTTTTCTTTTTAAGTAATAGAAACAGAGGTTAGGCATCATTTGAAGTATATTATATTACTTATAATAAATCATTTATTTGTATGGTACTACATATTGGATCGCCATTGACCTTCTTCATAGGAAGAAACCTTTTTTTTTTTTAAGAACCAGAAGGAAACACCAGTTTTATATATGCCAACGGAGTGAATTTAACTACTATGTAAGTATAAACCAACACAAAGATTATATAGAAATCACTGAAATACTAATGATTAACATGATCATGACATTATACTAAATATTAAGAATCTTACAACAATTACTTACTACTACAAAACAACACCTTTTAAGCTTGTACCCCATGTGATCTAGGAACTCAAAGTACATAATTCTCCATGGCATGTACAATAGTAAATTAAGGACTGCATACACCAAAAAACCCAACAACAAAGCCAAGTGCCATACTCGCATAGAACCAATCCACTTCAACTCCACCAATATCTTTACTCCCTATGCTTACATTGTTGGGTTTTACTTCATTTACAATACAATTATCAGTAAGTGATGGTCCGCAGAGTTTGTTTCCAATAAAATTGGACTCATTGAGGCTCTGTATCTAAGTGCTTAAAGGGATTTTCCCAATCAAATTGTTGTTTGACAAGTTCAAATGATTTAGAACTGTCATACTTGACATACTTGAGGGAATTTGACCTGAAAGCTTATTCACCGAAAAATCAATAGACTCCAATGATCCCATAGAACCTATGTTCTCAGGAATACTTCCGCTTAAGAGATTATATAACAAATTAAATGATTGTAATCCTTGTAGACTGGCCACTTCTTTGGGATCTCTCTTGATAAATTGTTCTTGGATAAATCCATACTTTTTACTAGTTGGAGAATGGTGCTATAATCAGAAACTTTCCCCTTTATCACAAGCAATTCAATTTCAAGAGAGATATATTCACCATAAAAAATTGCTGAGCGATTAAAAGTCATGTCGTGAATTGAATTATTTTCAGTGGCCATGGCACTAATAATTTTTAACACATGTTGGTATGCTTCCAGAAAACTTATTATGTGGAAGATCCAAGAATTGGAGTAAAGTTAGAGCACAAAGTTCTTTGGGTATGTGACCATAGAAATTATTTGATCGAAGGTTGAGAACCATTAAGCTTGAACATCTATGTCCTATCCAATAAGGTATGCTTCCTTCAAACTTATTTTCAACAACGTCAATAATCACCAACTCTTCACAATTTTTCAAAGAAGATGGTAAATTTCCAGAGAACTTGTTGTTGTACAGGTGCAAAGACTTGAGAAGAGTCAAGGATGCAATCGAAACTGGAATGTTGCCATTGAAATTGTTGTTTTCCAAATTCAAGACCACCAAAATATTCCATTTCATCCAACAATCAAATATTTTTCCTAATAAAATTTTTTTCCCAGATTTAGAAGTTTTATTTGTTTGGGCTCATTCATCTTGTAACACAAAAAGTGAGAAATTGATCCAACAAATAAATTATTAGAAAGATCTAGTACAGTCACGTTAGAACATAAATAAGGTAACAGGCCTTTGAAATGATTTGATCTTAAATCAATTACTGAAAAAGTAGACAAAATCATTTGACTGTTTGGGATCTCTCCATAGATTTGATTGTGAGAGAGATTTAGAAATTCGAAATTAGAAGACAAGTTCCAAAATGAAGATGGAACTATATCTAAAATCCCTGTGTTGGATATGTCCAAAACCCAAAGATGACTTTGTGAACAAAGCCAAGAGGGAAATTTTGGCCCTAAATGCCATAATCGCAAGCTTAAATTCTCAATCTGAAAAGGAGGAATCCAATTGTGACTCGCATCTAAAGTCAATTGGTTTTCAAATGCATAAAATATGTTCAATCTTGTTAAATTGGAAAAATGAACTTCAGACACAACACCATTTAACATATTTGATTCAATATATAAATTTATTAGTTTGGAAAGTTATCCAACATTTTGAGGGAAAGTTCCATTAAATCGATTATACAAAAGATCCAAAAATCTCAAAGATGTAAAATTTCCTATAGACTCTGGAATTGGACCTGAAATTGAATTATTCCAAAAAGAAAGTCTCAATAGATTTTTAAAATGCCCAAGTTCATTATTCAAATGACCAGATATTTGAGCATGACTCAATTTTAAGAACTCTAAGCTATACAAAAGACACCCTGATAAAGTTTTTAGGATTTCAAATATCTCTTGACTCCAATGGTTGGATGAGAATATGATTTCCCTTAAGTTATAGAGATTACCCAACGATCTTGGCAACACTCCTCCAAGTTCATTGTATGACAGGTCAATACTAATGATGGATGTTAAGTTTCCAACAGTATTGGAGATTGAACCATGCAACTTATTGGATCCAAGGTTGAGAGACTCAAGATGAATGAAACTATACAACCAGTTGGGAATCAAAGAGTTTGAAATAGTTGCTAGATAGATCCAAATGTGTAAGAAAAGTCATGATCTGAAGATCAATAGGGATTGGACCTTGAAAGTCATTACCAGATAGATCAAGAGAAAGTATATTATGAAGACCAAAGATCCATGATGGAATTAAAGTGTTTTCAAAATGGTTGGATGAAAGATTAAGGGTAGTGAGGGACAAAAAGTTAACACTTGGTGTTGATGGAATGTACCAAAGTGCACAATCTAACAACTGCAACTCTAACAAGGAAGAAAGTTTGTTTATATCATGTAACCAATCAGAGGCTATGCTAAGATTTACATAACTCATATCAAGATGTGGTAGCAAGGGAAGACCAGAAAGCCATTGAAGGTTATTAACATATAAACCATTACCTTCAAGATTGTGATAATGCAAATTTGAGAGATTTCCAAGATGATAAGGTATCACTCCCCCAAATCCCGCATTAGAGAGATTAAGAAATCTTAAACTTCCCATTGAACTAAGGAATCTGGGAATTTTAGTACCATTGAAATTGTTATAGCTCAGGTCCAAGTAATTCAAATGCTTCAAATCAAGAAGAGAAGGATTTATATTACCACCAAAATTTGATTGCTTATAAGCTTCAACTTCAGCATCATATATGTCAACATCACCTGAATAATTATACGGAGGAAGAGGAAAGCTTCTAAGATGGAGTTCATAGACATGACTAGTAACGTTGTGGTAGACAACTCCCACCCATTGACAACAATCCTCATCACCAGCCCAAGAGGTGAGGCAGTTCAATGGATCATTAAGATGTTGCTTGAACTTGAGAAGGGCTTGTTGCTCGCTTTCGATGCAATGGACCTCAGACTCTCCGCCGCTGAAGAAGTTGGCATGAATACTTGCGATAATGAGCAAGCCAAGGAAAATGAATGTATTCAGGAAAATGAATGTATTCATGATAATGCTAACTGATTAAGTTGTAAATAACAGCAAGGTTAACTCACGACAATATATGATACTAATTGCATGGTAATTTATAGGGGAGAGAGCAGAGTTTTATTTTTTAAAAGCTTTCTTTCATATTTGGCAACCAATATGAATGGGTTTTGGATTTTGACTTTTGAGTTTGGACCTGATTTAGATGGATTCAGATCCTCTAGAGATCCTAGGATACTCTATCAAATAGATTTTCTTAAATCTTAATCGTTTTTTAATGATTTAGTGGTCTAGATTTTGCCATGTCAGCATTCCATTAATAATAATCTTAATTGTTTTGTTTTCAACATTATTATATTATTTTAAGAGTATTGTTAGTGGAATACTGATATGGTAAAATCTAGACCATTAAATCATTAAAGAATGGTTAGGATTTAAGGAAATCTATTGGTAGAGTACCCTTGGAATTCTAGAGGATCTGAATCCGATTCAGACGCATAACAACCCCTCTAAAGTTAAGAACATCACTCTTTAGCAAAAGTCAACCACAACCGGAAAACAGCCCCTCTAATTTTTCAAAGTGCGTGGTGTTGGTGAGATGAAAAAGAATTTGATGATGCAAATTTAAGTTGAATTTTTCTTCATAAAAAATAATAAAATAATAAAAAAAAAAACTGAATTTTTCAACTAAAAAAAATTAAAGCTGAATTTTGGGAAATCTAAGTATAAATTAAAAATTTTCTCTAGGGGCAACGGTTTGATATTGTTTTAACTTTTTTTTTTTTTTTGGTAAACATATTGTTTTAACTTTTAAACAATGTTACACTGTCAAATAACTTTTTATGATTTAGCATTTTAAAAAGAAAAGTGTTACGTGCACAATATTTTCACAACAAATCATATGTGGTAAGTTATTATTGGTTCTAATTTGCATCTATAACTTAAATTACTTTTTGGCTAGCCATAACAACCAATAACAATCTATTACTTGGAATTTGTTATGAAAGTATTGTGAACATAATATTTTTCTTTAAAAAATCTATTTGTTAAATTACATATTCTTTATGCTCTTAAAATTCATGTCAATTTCATACTATTATGATGTTTTTTATTGTTCGATTTATAAACTCATTTTTTATATGTAATTTAAAATGGTTCGGTTAACGAATACTCTTAAGGCATTTGTTAATACACTTTTACAATATGTGAATCAAAACTATTAAAGCTCCCTTTCAATAGTAAGTTCTATCTTTTTGCCTCCTCTCTCTGGCTCTCCCTCTCGATACCAACCGTTGAATGTTGTTGACTGTCGGTTGACCAACCATTGGCTAGCAATTAATTTTTCTCAAATGACATTTATTTTGCTCAAATTAATTACTTTCCAACTTAATTTTTTGTGTAAACTCCAAATTTGAGGTCCATTTTCCAATTTGAGACTCTAAATCGCCCCCCAAAAAATTTATTTTCCATTTGGGGTTTATTTCCTTAAATGAAAGATTTTGTTCATATAAGTATTAAGAATTACTCAATTACAACAAACATTAATGACTCATTTTCAAAATGGCATTGAAACACAGGAACATGGATTAATTTTTCTAAAATTGATTTTCATGAAACGATTTCCATCAAAGCAAAATAGAGTGCCAACTGCCAAAGTCTTTGAAGTCTCCCAGAAGCTGGGCAAAACTTCTCAATTTAGACCCCAAAAAAAAAAAAAAATTGTTTTCTAGTACCTATGTTTTTTTCTTCCCTTCCACATTAATGTTTACACTAGTTTTTTCAAGTGTCATTCAAATTCAATCAAGTTAAGCAGAGCTCTTGGGACCCAATAATCTTTGACAACCAAACAATATTTGTGCAAAGAATTCAATTTTCATTTACCGCACACCTTGAATTCATACCGTACACAGTAGGTTTTCTTTGCTCATAATGGGATCGTTTTACGGTGGGGTACTAAAAGTTCAGTTACATGAAGGAGTAGCTAGTATAGGACCATAGCCCATAGGTATCGACGTATTGTCTCTTGACAGGTAATCTCTTAAAACAAGAAGGGCTCGACTAAATCCAACAGCTACCTAAGTTTTTCTGAAAAATTAGGAGGATTAGGGAGGAAAATCATTAAACTAAATAATTGTATGAATAAACTCACTAAGTTTTTATTAAATAGAACAAACCAGGAGAGGATTTCTGTTTTGAGTAATTTAAGTGCCTTGAATTCGATAACATATTCTTAACAATCAGGCAATGGCAAATCAACGGTCACATGTGGAGAGAGATATAGAGAGAGCAAAGATAATGGAGCTTAATTTAGGAGAGTTTTTATCGTGTGAAATTTATTTGTGATAGTTTGTTGAGTACTAAACGTTTCAAGAAAACATTTTCATGAGCTCTTTTAAGGGGGAAAATGTTTTTCACTAATGTTGGACTTGTTTTCCATTTATTACAGAAACCATTTCTTTTTACTTTGTTTTCTGCAGTACCAAATACCGGGAAACATTTTCTGGTGAAACAAACGTAAGGAAAAGAGAAAAAACAGTTCGTTTGGAAAATGAGTGTTGTTTCTCTAATTTAGTGGGATGAAATGCTTAGGTTAAATCTTCTTAATTATAGAATTAGGAAGATTTACTTTGAAAGTCTATAAAAAATAAAAAATAGTCTTTGAGGTGTTCTCAGTTCTCACACAGGTCAGAACTTTTAAATACAGAAACCAGTACCTATTTGAGAAATGTGAAACAAGTTTAAATAATATGTTGATTGTACTACACACACAAAAAAGAGCCATTCAACAATTGCTACGGATTCAATGTTTGGTGGGTGGGTGAGCTGTTATCCCTCAGAAGCAACTTAGTTAGCAATTTGCTCACCAACACTCGAACATAGTCTTCTGCATCCAAAGTAAAATGTCAACCTTATCACTCATAACAAAAGCTTATTTTCTTCAATTGTTCCTTCAGTGTCTCTAAAAATAATTCCACTAGCAACACTACTTGCAAGTCAAGTGCAATCAAAAGCAATTGTTGATTTTTTTAGTAGTGGAAAAATGATTGCTGAATGGTTATTTGACCGTTCTTGCCGTCCTACTTAATCTAGAATGGCAATGAACTGTGTCAAATCATAAAAGAATTGTGTCCATAAAATGAATATTTAGAGACATCAAAACCATCAGAAATTTATCTAGGATGCTTGAGAATGATTTTTGAGATGCAGAGATCTGTAGGGAAATAAAACTAAAATTTGGTTAGATGCTTGGAACTGCCTACCTCTTAAGTCCTGAATTTTACTAACTCATATATTATGGTCCAAGTCCAACATCATATTTGTGACTCTAGGCCTCTAAGAAAAAATAAATTTCTTACAATCAGTTTAATGAGACTTCTCCGGAGTCTGGATAAAGAGATAAAGGAAAACACCTGAGAACCTGTGAGGTGAGATATTACGATTAAAAAAATAACAATAGGTGGAGATTGATAGGCTATATTGTATTTTGTTACTTTTCAATGGCTTAAAACAATAAGATTTAAGTAACTCTTATCAAATAATCAATTTGAGTAATATTTAACATATATACGAAGTGTTCATACGGTTTTTGTATTGTTCTCTTACAAGAATAGAGAATCAGAATATTTCCTAATAGTCAAGTCTCGGTTTCCAAAAGTATCCTTGCCATGCCTATTATATTGTTAAGCATGAAAAGTCTGCAGAATCTTGCATAGTTCTCAGCACGGTTCACACAAGAAAAGAAGAAGAAAGTGAATAGTGAATACAAATTGAGAATGAAATCTATATTTAACTGTATGTAAGTGAGAGTACCACTGTCTCAGCAAAAAAATAAAAAGTGAGAGTACTACTGTGGTAATTATACAGAGATATTGAGCTCAAGTAGCACATGTAATCAAGCTGAGTTTAGCATGTGGAAATACTAAATAACAGAATTCTGCATCTAGTTAATTCATTGAACTGATTGAATTTTACGCGTGAGTGTTTCCCTTAACAAAGCATGCAGCTCAAAAGTTTAAACTAGTAAATGGAAATACCCAACAAATACATAAGCCTATAACCAAGCACGTACCCAATTGAAGCTATAAATGATAACCTATTTGCAGCTTACCATTGCTAGGTCAATTTCTTCCTAACCTTGAAATCTTACATTCATAATACACTTTGAACCAAACAACACAATAAGACTGTTATCAAGATCATAAGGGAGGTAAATTATGACTTTCCTCAGTAATCAAATAGTGATACATTTATTTTGTGGACTTTTTTTCTGTAAACACCATCCAAAATGGGACATATATGAGTAAATAATTGAGCTGTGACTTACTCCTAAATAAAATATACATTAATGTGTATACATAAGAATAGAAAAAGAAACCTTCTATATCTGCTTATTTTGATTTTCCCAAAAATTCTTCTCCCACAATTCCACTTATTTTATTGAAATTTCCTTTCTCTGCAGAAATGCCTGAAGAGACGGAGGATCATATGGATGAGGCATAGTGCATGGGCTAGTGTAAGTGGGACCATTTTCCATGGATTCCATAAAAAATTTCTTCTGCACTCCTGCTGGACAAGCCATTGTCTCTGCACAGAGTTCAACAGCTTTTCTGGGTCTAATGGGCTTGAATGTTAAGAGCTTAGCATACTCATTTAAAAGATGAAACATGTAATCATATAAATATTCCACCTTCAAGTCTTCTGAATGAATTCACTTGCTCCCTTCCCCATTCCTTGTGCCTGAGTAATCAAATAAAAATAAGTAAACAAGAAAAGGGAAAGGGAAATATGAAAATCAAAGTCAATTCAAAACTGTGTTTGAAATTTTAATTTTAATAATGTATCCTTCATATGTCCCATGAATTTTGTGTACTTGAGGTGTGAATAGAAAGATAGCAACAAAACAAGCATGGGTTTCACTTTAAAGAAATTAAACATTTCAAAAATACTGCAATGATCAGCTAGTTTGACATATGAAAGCCTTTAAGCTTTTAAGTAGTTGCTTATTGGCTTCTTATAAGTTATATCAGGCCTGTTTAAGTTTCAAAACTCATTGTCTGAAATCATCCCCCTATGAAAATTTTTGGCACTGACAATACTTATTTGGTCATCTACTTGTGGACATCAATGGTTTAATGTACATACACCAGACACCTAATCTCAACACTTCAAGAACCAATATTACACTTTTACTTTTCAAAATTTTGATGAATAATGACAAAGTTGGATGCAATTACACCAACGACATCCTCTCAACAAGCCTAAGTATGATATTACCTTTTGCTTATGGCTGTTGCCCCAGTCAACTGCGAACTTAATAAATTTGCACTTGTCATCATTCCTTACAGGCCAGCAGTGGTGCACTGGCATCAAACCTCTTGTGAAGAAATCATAGTAGTGGGACTTCACAAGTGAGCTAACAGAATCACAAACAAGAATGTATTTTTCACTGACAGACCAGGCAGAGCCTTTGATATAAATCTTATACCTGTGTTTGTTGTAATAAAATAAAAAAAAAAAAAAAAATCATAAAAACTGAAAACTAAAGACGAGCATGTCATGCAAAAAAAGCAGAAAGAGATTGAAATTTTTTGTCTCACCTATAATTGCATTGGCTAGCCAAGTCTGACTGTTTGTATCCTTCCTGTGATTCTCAAATCCAATCCTGCAAATGAACATCCATTATTGTACCAGTTGCTATATTTTTTTTTACATGTTACATAACAAATTTGCTCATCTTCGTATGCTCATGCAGCATCCTTTACTCTATCAATCACCATTAAACTCCTATTAACATGTTACTGGCATGCGAGAAAAGATCTACTTTTCTCTATGTAAATAGATAAAGAGAACCCTCATCTTCTTTAAAGTGTATACTTTCAGGTTTGGCTTAAAAGTTTGGCTCCCACCTACACCATAAAGTAGCTAGTGGACTCCAAAGGCTTCACTGTGAGGTACGCCTAAAGAAGAGACAACTTAGTTGCTTTCTATTCTTCAGTATGTATTTCTTCTTTCCAATTAGAACTTCATTTTAATTATACATTGGAGTATAAGGGACATATGGCCTAGTTATAGAATTGGCTACCTTCATATGACAAAATATAACACTTCTAAGATTAAGCATCCAATAATGGAAGTTTTCAAATTGAAAACCGGCAACTAATCTCAAGAGCCATTTTTGAGTTCTCACCACCCACCCCCCCCCCCCCCCCCCCCCTTCTTTGGTGGTATTCTAGGTTGTGCCATAGATTCCTCAATTAAATTCTTGTATTAGTCAATAAATCACATAGTTGAATTTAACTGTCCTTAGAAAGGATAACTTTGTACTGATCAATGCAGCCATATGGTTGATATACAAATAAAAGAAATTTGAAAGAAAGAAATTCAGAATGTTACCTGAGCATACACACTAGCATTCCAGTCTTGATTGTCAGAGACATTACATTTCATGAGTTCTTGCCTGATTAGAGCAACTGATGGATTAACCTTCCAGCAAGCATAAGGTTCCCTTGCCATCCATCCCATCCTCTTTGTTGCCTTCTTTTAGATCATTCAACAAATGTTTCCAAGGCTTTATATTGATCTCAGCCCTACACAAGTACATGTCATGTTAGGACTTAGGAGGGAAGTTATAGAAAAGAGAAATTGTTTATTAAGAAAAGATCCCTTCCTTGGATAATTAAGAACATCAATTAGTTGTGCACAAGCATGTGACAAACTCACACACACAACATATATCATATATGCGCATATGTACCTATGGTTTTATTTTTTAAAAATGTCATTGAAAAAAATGCACTTTTTGAGAAAGGAATAAAGTATCAACACTTGAAAGTTTTTTTTTTTTTTTTTTTTTAGAATCACCACTAGAAATTTTTTGATTTAATTTCTCTTTTAAACTTTTAATATTTTAGTTATAATAAGATATCATATTTTATTAAAATGAATATTTTCGTTAACTTGCCTTTTGAATTTATGAGAAAAATTGTATTATTTCCATTTTGGTACATCAAAATTTATATCTATGATTTATGATTGGTTTCTATATTACATTTATAATTGTTCTTATAATAAATAAAAATATGATTACGAAATACATTACTCATTATTAAATTAGTTTAAATTGTAAAAAAAATTTAATAAACATATCATAAAAATAATTATCACGCGCACCGCGTGGGTTTGCCGTTAGTATGGAATAATAAAAGACTCATGGAAAGTACTAGAGAAAAATAAGTAACAGTATGTTTCAAAAAAAGAAAAAAAAAAAAAAAGTAACAGTAAGGTTCAAGTTCATTTGAACATGGATTCTCAAAAAAAAAAAAAGTTCATTTGAACACATTTACAAATGTACTGCAGCTATTATTGGCAAAAATCCAAATACCAAAAGAGAAGCAGGTTTCCATAGCTTTGGAAGAGTATCTTCAACAAATTTGTTGAATTTTATGTTGAGAACCACTAGAGGTCTGATGCTGTCACTCACCCATCTAGCGTGGTAGAAATCTCTAATCCTTGCGAATCTATTCCAGTCTGGAGCAAAGAGTCCACAATATGTACCATTCTGCAATGTAAAAGGTATAATTCTGAAGAAGCTATTATTGTTCAGGCACAACGGTTCAAGCTTATATTAGGAAGCCAATGAGTTGGGAATTGCAGGGTTTTTGCTCCTAGTTTTATATGGGTCAAAGATAGTCAATATGCCCAGTAATGATTAAATTCTCCTGATTGAGGCTTATCATATATGTCAAAATGAGGATATTGGTCTGGAAAAGTGATTGGGTGCAATATTCAAAATTTTGGCATTTGGATATCATCATTATGGTAGCTGACCCTTGAAACAATTAAGGTTTAATCAACAACCTCAGAATTTAGCCATACCTAGGATACATTGCTATCACATTTGTTAATCAATTTAATGTACATAGCCAATTTCTAAAACCGTCTGAAATTCCTATTTGTGAGAGGTCTAATTGTTTAAGATTTTTGTGTTTGTAACCAAGTAGGAAATATAGGAGTGATCTAACAAGAACTCACTTTGACAAAATTAAGTTCAAAAGTAGCCCCATTGGAGCTGACAGTCATGACGATATTTGAATACAAATATAAATTCTTTCATTTTGGGACTTCAACAAAATGCATATCAGACACATTGTCCTCCAAGAAATTCTGTGCAATATTTTAACTCTTTCCAAGTATGAGAGTAGAACCCAGCTTTCTAGTGTGGTGCTGCCATTCAATTCATTCAATTTAAGATGTAATGTCCACAAGGTTAACAATTTTCCCAAAGATTTTGAGATGGGACCATTGAAGAAGTTATTATATATACAAAGAAAGATATGTAAGATGCCTAAATTGGCCTAAGAAATATGGATTTTCCCTGTAAGCTGACTGCTGGACAAAAACATGTTAAGGTTGTAAAGATTTAGTTTGGTAATCGGTACTTGGCATTGTAGATTACTAGAGCCTAAGGAAAGGTACGAAAGTTTATTACTAATTGCTATTGTGCCATTAAATAATTCATAGAAAGATTAAGTGGGATGTAAAATTGACATTTGCAGGGACCAACGCATGTCATGAAGTTGGCATTGACACAACCATAATGCAGAAAGAGAAGGGAGCTAATTCATTACCTGAAGCATATATTTGTTCCCCTTCCAAGGTTGACGCCACTTGTAAAAATATTGCATGGAAGAAAGATGAGAAACCCACCATAGAGCATTCATACAAAGATCATTTCCCTGCATATTAAGAAAATAAATTTCTGATAGATTTCTAAGCTGCTGGCGAATGAATACTCCAAATCTTGCAAAGGAGAGAACGAGATGTGTAAGTCTCTTCCAAGTAACCAAAATAGCTTGGAATACCCTTACCAATAGAATTATTAAACTTAAGTATTTTAGTAGTTCTAGCTAGACTAATGAAGGATTAATCTTGCCACCCAATGGTAATCTATATCAGCAGAATTTCAAATTCCTTGGTGGAGCTGGACCTAACTTTCCACTTATATTGTCACATTAGACTCTAGAAACTTTCTTGAACAGACAAAGTCAACAACCCATTCAAAGGATTTTTAAGACCTTTATAACTTAAAAGGGATTGTTTCTCTTTCTCATTGCAAGTTACATTGGAGCTCCTTTGCATAAGCTAGAATACTGGGGTATTGAAAACAAAACAAAACCAAGAAAAGCACAAGAAATTAAGAAAGATATAGACATGATGAAGCAATAATTAAGGAAGAATTTCGGTCAAAGGAAGCTTAATATGTTCATCGCAGGCCGCAAAACAAGCATGTAGTTAAATAGGCTTTCGCCAAAACTAGCCATCGATGCTTACGTCACAAATAATGTTTATGCCTTTGTTCATTTCTCCAGTAACTAACCATGGTGATCATTTAAATATCACCATAGAAGGAACTGCACGCCACTAGCACATAAACATCAGAATCTTCATGTATCCTAGGGTCATGATTCTCTAAGGACTTGTAAATAGGATCTTCAAAGTTCACTAACTACAAAGTTTCTTTCAGATGGGATAAAGTATTCCATAGTACACTATTGAGCTCGACTTCCAAGTTGCAAGTTTCATGTTCTTTTTCATTGGTCCACAATAGGTCGCAAGACAAGCTTTCATATTATATAGGCCTTCAGCCCAAACAAATCTAACTAGCTTTTAGGTGAGTGCTTCTTGGTCATGTCCCCCTTCTTATAGATTTGAGATGCTTGTTCTTAATTTTGAATTAAGAAACTGCATACCAGTAGCAAATAAATGTATAGAAACATGGAAACATGATATCAAATGTCATTTAGACCAAGGTGCAGTAGCTTTTGCAAAAATAATGAAGGAAGCAACATTGCCTAACCAGGTGATGGGCTCACCATCACTGTCTTGATTAATTAAGCACAACCTTTGGTTCCCTAAAAATCATCTTTTTAGCTAAATGAGAACATATTCATCATAAAAAAAAAAATAAAAAACATATTGATTAACTATGTATAACCCTTTGTTTCCTAAATGTCCTTTTTTTTTTAGATGAATGAGATTTATTCATCAGAAACAAATACATTGCAAACAAGACTAGCAGACTAACAAAGAACCAAAACAATACAAAGAGCCCTATCAACAATATAGGATAAAACACTATAGATTAAAGGTCAACATATCATTGAAAGCAAACAGAAGATAGACAAATACAACGGTTAAGAATTACCTATCATCAAAAGCAAAAAGAAGATAGACAAATACAATGGTTAAGAATTAGAATCAAATACAATCATAGGGATATTCCAAAAAGAACACAACCTTTGTTTTTGGCAGAATTCATAATATGCCTGCTTGATGCCAGTCCATCTAGCCTTTATGACAATAATCTTGAACGTAGTTTTTTCATCTTTAAGTTGTTCTCATGCCATTGAGAGTTCTCTTTATCCAAGTGTGATATATAAGAGCGATCCAAGAAACTTCAAAAATGATAAGAACAAAGCTTTTCTGCCTTTTAGAACTCCTATTGCCCCAGCTAACTATGCACCCCAATTATCAGGTCTTCTAGAAATGGGATAAAGCCTATTAGTCAAAATACCTGGTAAGCTTGAACTACTAAACCTTTGGTGGAGTAAGTCTAATAGCATTCCATGTTGTCCCCCACATTCAAATTCTCCTGATTTTGTAGTTCTAAATTGACATTTTCCACTACATTTTGATCAAGGTTTGCCTCAAAATACTTGCCCTAAATATGAACCAAAGCCGCAAACCCTGCTGGCTGCCAACTTTAGTTTCCTCCATTGTGATCTAATGAGACCTTTGCATTCACATTATTGACTATCATTGCTGATCCGAGGTCCATATTTAAGCAACAAAGGACCATGATGCCAACTATCCTGCCAAAGATAACTACCATTGTCATCTTCATAATGATATTTGAGAAATTGTACACCTAAATTGGGGCCTAAAAAAGAGTAAAACTTCAATATGGTCAGTCCCAAGTAAGAGTCCAGATCCCCTTAAAGTACATTTTCACTAATGCTCCCCTGCAAGCACAATCATGATATTAAATGAATAACATTTTTCTAAAAAAATGAACCATCCAGTTTTAGATGTCTTGTAACAGGAGGGAAACACTGCTGAAGACGTGTCATTTAGGAGAAAGGTATAGTAAATTAACTAGCATTTGGAAGACCTAAGAAACAAAAACTTAGCAATAAACATATTACTATATCAAAATATTGTGTATATTTAATTAACATTTCAAAAAAAAAAAAATTGAAAAGCTTTAAATTCAAGTTCCAAGGTAATTTTTTCGTTATGAGATTATAGAAAATAACTATGAGAATATTCTCCTTAAACATTGAAGGAGAAGTAGACTGTAAAAGTACCCACACTTAAACAATCTAGGCTTCCTTCTTAGTTACTGGTGGCAAAGAATCCACCAAATAACCTTGGAATTTGTTACAAAGAACACAATTAGTTTACTCATTTATGCAAAATCTTCTTGTCTTTCATTGAAACTTTATAAAGAGATCACTAGGAGGTTCTAAAGAGACCTAACAGGATAGCCAAATGAACACTTGGCTCCTCATGGATTGCCTTTGAACTAAAATTTGATTTTACGCTATTAATATACAGGGATTAAATGAAACTGTGAAGTGAATTGCCTTTGATGTTTATAAGAATAAACACCATATTCATATAAGCCAATGGAGTGAATATAAATAATAATAATAATATAAGTTACCCAGCACAAAGATTATATAGAAATTGTCAAAATATTAATAAACATTAGTAGCCTTTAGAGAGCCGCTATTTTGTAGCCTAGATTTCCCTCATAGAAACTGGTTGGAGGGGATCCAACTGATAACCTAGAATATTGTTATAAACAACATGTCTAGTTTGTCCAGTTATGCACAATACTGTTGAGACAATGAGACTTTACAAAGTGATTGATAGGAGATTCTAAAGAAAGCTACCAGGATAGCTAGATAAACACTTAGCTCGCCTATAGGAATATCATTAAAAGTAATAGAAACAGTGACAAGGCATCATTTCAAGGTTAGTATACTACATTACTACTTTTAACGAATCAATTCCTTGTATAAACTAAAATTTGATTTTACAATATTAATCTACAGGGACTGGATAAAGTTACAAATTGGATTGCCTTGGATCTTTTTAGGAAGAAACACCATATTCATATATGCCAATCAAGTTAATCAACTAAAAATATAAGATTAACCAGCACAAATAATATATAAAAATCATCAAAATATTGATTAACATGACAACATGACCACATGACATTTGCACTAAATACTACAAATTTTACAACATTTACTTACAACGAAATAGCCCCTTTAAGCTTATTCCCCGTGTGATCTACGAATTGAAAGTACATAATTCTCCATTTCTTGTTCAATATATAGTTAAATAGTAATCTACAGGGACTGAATAAAGTTACAAATTGGATTGCCTTGGATCTGCATAGGAAGAAACACCATATTCATATATGCCATTGGAGTTAATTAACTAATAATACAAGATTAACCAGCACAAATATGATATAGAAATCATCAAAATATTGATTAACATGACAACATTACCACATAACATTTGCACTAAATATTACGAATTTTACAACATTTACTTACAATGAAAAAACACCCTTAAGCTTATACCCTGTGTGATTTAGGAATTGAAAGTACATAATTCTCCATTTCTTGTTCAATAGTAAAGGACCACATACACTCCAAAACCCAATCACAAAACCAAGTGCCATGCACACATAGAACCAATCCACAACATGTCTACTAGTATCTTGACACCCTATGTTGTCAATGTTGGGTTTTGCACCACTTGTAGTACAACTATTGGGAAGTGGTGGTCCACAAAGTTTGTTCCCAATATAATTGGACGCATTGAAGCTCTGTAGTTGACTGCCTAATGGGATTTTCCCAGTCAAATTGTTGTTTGACAAGTTCAAATGATTTAAAAATGTCAAACTTGACATGCTTGAGGGAATTTGACCTGAAAGTTCGTTAACAGAGAAATCAATAGATTCCAATGATCCCATAGTACCTATATTCTCCGGAATACTTCCAATCAAGAGATTATATGACAAATTTAATGATTGTAATCCTTGGAGAGTGGTCACTTCTATGGGTATCTCTCCTGATAAATTGTTCATAGAAAGGTCAATACTTTTTACCAATTGGAGAATGGTACTATACTCAAGAATTTGCCCTTTTATCACAAGCAATGCACTTTCAACAGGGAGTAATTCACCATAAGAAAACCCTAAGGGATGAAAATCCATGCTGTCATCTGAAGTATCTTTTGTGGCCATAGCACTAAAATTTTTAACACATCTCGGTATGCTTCCAGATAGCTTATTACATGAAAGGTCCAAGATTTGGAGTGAAGTTAAAGCACAAAGTTCTTCCGGTATGTGACCAAGAAAGTTATTTGAGCGAAGGATAAGAATCATCAAGCTTGAACATTTATGGCCTATCCATGAAGGTATACTTCCAACAAACTCATTTTCAGCAACATCAATGGTCATCAAATTGTCACAATTTTTGAAAGATGATGGTAATTTTCCAAAAAATTTGTTTTTGTGTAGGTGCAAAGACTTAAGATGAGTCAAAGATCCAAGGGATGTTGGAATGTTGCCAGTGAAATTGTTGATTCCTAAATTTAGGAGCTTCAAGTTGTTCCACTTCATCCAACAATTAGGTATTTTTCCAGATAAATGATTTTTTCCAAGATTGAGAAGTTGCATTTGTTTGGGCTCATTCATCTTGTAACACAAAAAGTGAGAAATAGATCCAGAAAATGAATTGTTAGAAAGATCTAGCACAGTTACATTATAGGATACATAAGGTAACGAACCATTGAAATGGTTCGAACTTAGATCAATCACGGAATCAGAAGACAAATTCATGAGACTGTTTACTATCTCTCCATAGAGTAGATTTTGGGATAGATTTAGAAAGCCAAACTGAGACGACAAGTTCCAAAATGAAGGGGGAACAACACCAGAAATCCTTGTATTGGATATGTCCAAATTCTGAAGATGTCTTTGTGAACAAAGCCATCCAGGAAAATTTGGCCCTAAATTCCATGATTGCAAGGATAAAGACACAAGTTGAAACGGAGGATTCCAATTGTAACTTACTTCTAAAGTCAGTTTGTTTCTAGATGCATAAAGTTGGATCAAACTGGTTAAATTGGAAAAATGAACTTCAGACACAACACCTTTCAACATATTAGAATCAATATATAAAGTCTCAAGTTTGGAAAGCTGTCCAAAATTTTGAGGGAGAGTTCCATTGAATTGATTATAGGAAAGATCCAAGTATGTCAAAGATTGAAGATTTCCAAAAGACACTGGAACTGGACCCGAAATTGAATTATTCCAAAATTCAAGTCTCACTAGATTTTTCAATTGTCCAAAATTTTGAGGGAGAGTTCCATTGAATTGATTGTTTGAGAAATCCATGTATGTCAAAGATGAAAGATTTCCAAAAGACACTGGAATTGAACCTGAAATTGAATTATACTGAAAAAAAAGTTTGACTAGATTTTTCATTTGTCCAAAATTTTGAGGGAGAGCTCCGTTGAATTGATTGTTTGAAAAGTCCAGGTCTGTCAAAGATGAAAGATTTCCTAAAGACATTGGAATTGGACCTGAAATTGAATTCTGTAAAAAAGAAAGTCCCACAAGATTTTTTAATTGCCCCAAATTTTGAGGGAGAGTTCCGCTGAACTGATTATTTGAAAAATCCAGGTTTGTCAAAGATGAAAGATTTCCAATGGCACTAGAGATTGTACCCTGCAAATTATTGTCGGCAAGGTTGAGAAACTCAAGACGACTAAAACTATACAACCAATTGGGAATTGAAGAGTTGAAATCGTTTCCAGATAGATCGAGGTGACTAAGAGAAGTCATGTTTTGGAGATCAACAGGGATTGGACCTTGAAAGTGATTGGAAGATAGATCAAGAGAAACAAGATTACGAAGACCAAAGATCCATTATAGGATGAAAGTGTTTTCGAAATAGTTCAGTGAAAGATCGAGGGTGAGGAGAGATGAAAAGTTAACACTGGCTGTCGGTGGAATGGAACGAAGCTGGCAATATGACAACCGCAACTCTAACAAAGAAGGGAGTGTGTTTGTGTTTGTGAGTTGTAGCCAATCAGAGGCTTTGCTAAGATTAACAAAACTCATATCGAGATGTTGTAGCAAAGGAAGACCAGAAAGCCCTTCAAGGTTATTCACATATAAATCATAGCCTTCAAGATTGAGATAGAGCAAATTGGAGAGATTTCCAAGTTGATGAGGTATGAGTCCCACAAATCCGGCATTAGAGAGATTAAGAGATGTTAAACTCTTCATTGAACCGAGAAATGAGGGAATTGGAGAAGCAGAGAAATTATTGAAGCTGAGGTCAAAGTAATTCAAATGCTTCAAATCAAGCAGAGAAGGATTTAGCTTACCACCAAACATTGAGCTTGTAAGATGGAGTTGATGGACGTGAGCAGTGAGGTTGTGGCAGACAACACCAAGCCAGTGACAGCAATCCCCATCAACAGTCCAAGAGGAGAGTCGATTTAATGGATCAATAAGGTCTTGCTTGAAGGTGAGAAGGGCGTGTCGCTCGGTATCGATGCAACGAAGCTGAGAGTGAGAGGGAGAGTGAGAGTGTCCGGTGCAGAAAATGAAGAAATTAGGAAGAGGAATAATTAGAAATGCCAGGAAAAGGAATCCTAAGGAACCCTCCATTATCAGATGATGAGAAGTATGGGTTTTTTGTGAAAACAATACTAATTGGATGGTAATTTATAGGAGCACCTCCGTTTGATTTTGTTTTGTTTTACACTAAAAAATTCTACACTCTCTCTGCATTCGGTGGTCCACGCTTCAAGCATTGACTGAAGTCTTGCAAGTAGGACCCTCCCTCCATTTTGTGGGGCCTTTATCTTGATCTGGCCACAGATCTTTTTTCTTTTTTGGCTGCCACATGTCAATTTGCTTACCTGCCAAATGTGCAACGAATTTTAGACAGAAGATTTCATTGGTTAATTATTTCCAATGTCTTTGTAGTCTTTCCTAGAAAAAAAACACTTTCCCATTCAAGGGCTAGGGCCATAGACTTTAGTTAATAGATTGACAATATTGTTTTAATTTAAAATGAATTAGGGAATTCTAAATATACATAAAGTACATTATGATGAAATCTTTTTGATGTTTAACTCAAATAATACTTTTTGATGTTTTTTAACTGATACATACATAAATGATTCAAAACCTCCTTTTCCTAATTATAAAATATTTTTACAAAAAATCACACAAAAGTTACCAAATAGTATTCAATAAACTTTTACATAACAAATTAACATATTTAATACACCCTATTGCTTGTGAGATTTAAAATTGAAAGTGTGCAGGCATTAAAACTCTGTTTAGTTGGAGGATGAAAAAGTAAGATAATAAAAAAGTGTGACAATAAAAAAAAATTATTTTATTTTTTCACTATATGTGTTTAGTAATGATAATAGAAAAGTAGAAAGGCTAAAATTAAATTACTATTATACCCTTATTATTAAAAATAGAATGATGAAAAAGTGAAGTAATTTGATACTTTTTTTATTTTTTTATTTTACCAATCTCATTTTCTTTCATCTTTTCTTCCCAATTTGGAAGAAAAAGAAAATGGTCAACCCAAGTAAAAAACTCCATCCACCCCCAAAAGTAAAAAGAAAAACTCCAATTTATTTCTTCTAGGTGCTTGAAAATTTTGATATTGTTATGATTAATCAAAGTTATTCCAAATGCCATTATTTGGAATTGTATAATTATTTTTCTATATTTTCATCTCAATGTTTTCAAGGAAATGTCCACAGAAATAGTTGGACAAAGAGTTTGAATAAAATTTTACTTGATTTATATTAGAAAATACATTGAGATGCCTATATTAATATAACACGTTAAAATCCCATAATAAAAATAAAGTATGTTAAGTTTCTTATTAATAATAATAGAGTGAAGTTTAATTAGATTCTAGAAAAGAAAAAAGACGATAACAGATCTAATGATATTTTATTTGTATGCAAATAATCATTACTGAAATTACAAAAATTAGGTTGTATTGAACTAATTCTGGAGCTCGAAGGAATGCTATCACCAATTGATTTATCGATTACACCATAGGATAGAGTTTGCAATACAAAATAGTTGCATTGGGTTTGGGCGATAATCTGCCCATGAAATGCTGGTGTATTCTCAAATCAAATGTGTATGTATATTGGTCCCTTTTGTTTGTTTTTTGTTTTCTTAGCAAGTAAAAGCTTGTCTTTTAGCATATAAAATTTGTTAAGTGGAAAACATTCAAATATTGCAATCAATTCCAGTTCCCATGTTCGTAGAGTATAGTTCATAACATGCAATAAACATTTTCCCCGCAACATATCAACCAAAGAGTAAAAGCTAATCTTTTGCATGCTATGTGTAATCTTTTAGCTCAGTACTCTAGACTAGCATATGGCCAGTAGGTCTAGCTGGAAGGTGTCCCACTCCCACCATTCCTATCTCGTTGTCTAAATTTGGATGTAAATGTTGTTTAAGTCAATGATATTGTATTTGTTCTGGGAAAAAAAAAAAAAGCTAGTCTCCCAATTAAGTCTTTCACTATAAAAAAAAGTTGTGTTTATTAAATTTTTTTTTTTTTGGAAAAAAGTTTCTTATTTTGTTTTGTCAAAAAAGAAAAACAAAAAAAAAAAAAAGTTTATTGTTTTGTCTAACACAACTGACGGGAGTGCGCTTGATAAAATAAGAAAGATGTTAGTTTGAATATCTCATTTTCCCTTCCTTGAGGCAAAACCTTTTATTTATTTATTTTATTTTATTAAAAATAAAATAAAACAAAAGGCTTGTCTTTCACTATAAAAAAGAAAAAAAAGGAAAAAGAAAAAAAGTTTGTCCTATCAAAAGCATTCAAAATTTCCAATCAATACCATCGTGCATCATTGGTGCAGTAGTCACTTCACAAGTATAATTGCTTGTAGGGTGCAGGGCCAAGGGCCAGAGTTCAAGTTCCCAAAAGGGAGTTTTACACACACATACACATAAATTAGACCATGGTTTAGATTGGAGAAAGCAATAAGTCATTTTCTCACAACACATTAACCCATTTGCCTAGTCTTCCACTACAAAGAAAGGAGTCCTCCATTGTCAAAAAGCTTATACTTAACCCATTTGCTTAGTCTTCCACTACAAAGAAAGGAGTCCTCCATTGTCAAAAAGCTTATACTTTAAAAGTATTCCACTGTAAAAAAAAAAAATTAAAAAAAAAATCTATCTTTTTTAAAGATAATATTTGCATGAGTAATGTTATAAACATACAATATTTAAATTGCTAAGCTTTTTATCAGTTTTTATTTGATTCCACGCTCTATTAATATTACATTTTCATCTATCAAATTATTAATAACAATATATTTCCCAATAGTGGTAATTTTTTTTTTTTTTGTGGCTTTAGACTTTTTTTTTTTTACCAAAAAAAATGTTCTGTTGTTTGGCTTTGGACTTATTTTAATTGTATTCTTTTTGAGTAACACATATGATTGAGGAGAATGCTTCATAAAACCAAAGTCATTAATTTGAACTTTGAATCTCTCTTTTTTCCTCCCGTTAAACCAAAACACATTAAATAGTAAACCAAAGCTTTACTTCCATTACAAAGAATTATTATAAGCTCATTATTTTATGCTGGAAGTTTTTTATTAAACGGTTATGTAGCCCTTGTCTTCTTATTAATGAGTTTTCATGTAAGAAAAACATTTTTATTTTTTTTTATTTTTTTACTTTTTTAATACAAGATAGAAATTCTACTTTAGCTTGATCTAAGTGTATATGTGTGTGAAGCTCCCTCTTGGAGACTTGAAACTCAGCCTTTGCCCCCCACACCTCACAAGTACTTATACTTGTAGAACGACCATTGCACCAAGGGTGCACGGTGGTAAGAAAAACAACATCTTACTTATGGATTGCCGCAAATATCTTCTAATTGATGTTTGTTTATACTCAGAAAATTTAATTGAATGGTTCATTAAATTTGCACAACCAAGAAATAAAAAATAAAAATTGAGGCTTACAGTTGGTTGATGACCTATTTTTTTATATTTCCATCTCAATGCTTTCTAAAAATGTCTTTAAAAATAATTGGACAAAGAGTTTGAGGATTTAAGCATTCTTTAATTAATGGATTTTTTTAACGGATTAATGGATGGTTTAGGACTCGTATATATTTAATTTATAATTATTATGACTAATCAAAATTATTCCAAATGCCATTATTTGGAACCCTACAATTGATTGATGACTTGTTTTTATATTTCCATCTCCATGCTTCATGGAAATATCCTTAAAAATAATTGAACAAAGAGTTTGAGGCTTTGAGCATTCTTTAATTGATGGCTTATTTATTTATTTGTTGAACAGATTCATTGATGATTTAGGATGTGTGTCTATATATATATATATAAAGGGAGTCCTTTTGTTTGTGTAACGTAAAAAAGACAGTTGGTGTTATAGTAATATGAAATGGAGTACCAAATTTGTTGTTAAAGTCTTTCTCTTCTCTTTCCCCCAATTCGGCATTGTCAATGCCAAATCTCTATGGAACTTAGCACTTAGGGACCGAATTTTAATAATATTGACAAATACCCATAAACTCAAATTTTAATAATATTTAGTTAAAAGACTCATAAAATTCAAAGAAAAATAACCAAACCTTTGAGTTTCTTATTCAAAAACCCAAATTAGATCAAATGCCTTCAAAGTCCTAACTATAATGGGGTTGCTATGCTGCCACCAATGTGATCAAAATCAAAATACAAAATAATAATTCTAAACTCGTGATTGTTCAAATAATGATAAGTCAATTTTTATATCTCTTTTTTTTTTTTTTTTTTTTTTTGAAAATTACAAATTTATAATCCAAAGACTTTGAACCTCTAAAGTCTTAAAAGAGAGCTTGGAGACTTCGTTTTTCTTTTCCGAAGTCTTTGGAGTCTCCTTTACGCTCAGATTTTTTCTTATATTACCTAATTTTCCACAACAA
Source organism: Quercus glauca (assembly GCA_023736055.1). Classification (NCBI taxonomy): domain Eukaryota; kingdom Viridiplantae; phylum Streptophyta; class Magnoliopsida; order Fagales; family Fagaceae; genus Quercus; species Quercus glauca. The sequence continues at coordinate 18,736,220 of CM043323.1, forward strand.
ACTTTTTCTTTTTGATGGAATTCCACAAAATTTGTTCTACAAAATTTTTTCTTATAGTACCTAATTTTCTACACCAAACTTTTTCTTTTTGACGGAATTCCACACTACACATTGAATACACTCAATAACATTATTCTCCATCTAGTCTTTCCAAGAAAGCGTCGTTCAAGAAAATTAAAGATTGTGGGGGCCTTAGAATGTTGACAAACAATAGTTGTGCGAAGAATTCAACATTCATTTCATGGAATAGGAGATAATGAAATCTAATACCCTTTAATACCGTATCCAACGTCAAGCATTTAATCTTGCTTTTACTTACTAATTGAAAAAGTATTTGAAAAAAATAAATTTCTTTGGAGATTGAGAAAATAACTCTCAAGATATTCTCCATTCACATGAAGAAGTAGACTTTAGCAACCAACTCTTTTACAGCCTAGGCTTCTTTCTTACATACTGGTTGCAAGTAATTCATCATATTCATAAATATTCTATTTGTCATTGATAAATACCTTTTTTTTCTTTCCAAAAATAAAACCTTCAGTGATGAATGTAAACTGAAATTCTTGGAGCAAAAAGCAAAGAGGAACTTGGAAACTTGAGGACTTTGCTGAATCTTTGCCTACTAATGGGTGCTACTTGTAAAACTAACCAATACAGATCAACACACAGTAGAGTTCCAATTAGTGCCTACACAAGATTCAAACCAAAACACTTTTAGTTCTAAAGCAATCTAGAACAAAACGGCATGTAGTATAAGAATAAAACCTAAATCTACATGTAGTTTATCTTCTATTAGTGGCACTGTCAATTAGAGTGGAAGTCCGTGTATCAATTATCTATTGGTAGTTTAGAAAGTTTGTTATGGTTAAATCTTGGTGGCATTTCAGGTAGAGTTTGTTAGTTCCTGTTCAGAGTATAAAATAGGAATAACACTCATTGTAATCTTATCTGAGTTTAATACAATTTCCATATATTGAAATTCCTAGAGTGTGAAAATTCATGATTTGAATGAATTTTAAAATGAAAGTGTTTATTTGAGTTTTAACTTTTACAAAAGAGCTTCATATCTATATATATTCATTTTATTAAATAAATAAATAAATAATCAAGTACTATGGAAATAATCCATACTTTCTCATTTTGATTACCCATTAGTCCATTAACAACAATTAAAAATACACCCCACCCACGTTTTGGATTTTGTTTTTGGAGGAAATCCACGTTTTGAACTAAAACTCTCACTTTGGCCATTTAAAGGAGAGCCCATTTAGACATGAAAATATACTTGTACTAAGCTCCTATTTAAAAAAAATTAAAAATACTTGTACATTGCTCATTTTAATTTATATTTTTAGACTTGCTCCCCAAAACGAAAGAGTGTATCTTTCTTGGGGACAACTTTAAACACATTCACTAAAAAAAACCTATTCTTATCTTAATCAGATCATCCTCTAGCTTTAACCAAAACTCTAAATCTCAAAACCCTAAAAAACATAGTAATATTACAATTTTTTTCTCCAGCCAATGATATAATAAGCCAAGAATAATAGGTATATACTGTAAGGATGGCGATGCGGTGTAGCCAAGTCAAATCATAGATACCATGTCCCTACTTTGGGAGATGTATTTTGCCATCTTTAATGAGATGACTCTAACGAAGGAGGGGTGACTACAAGAGAGCTTTTTTTTTTAAAGACAAACATTTTAGAGATGAATAAAATATGTACAAATAAATAAATTATAAATAAGGTATATAGAAATTCTATTCCATATAATTAAAATGTTATTAAATAGGAAATATATTTACTCAAGATATGTTTGGGGTGGAGTGACCAAAAATATATATATATATATATATATATATATATCTTGTTAGAAAATCAAACCCATAAAAAAAATTATTTTTATGGAATAATTAATGTCTAGTTTGAAGTAGGGTACTAAGTTTGCAATTCCCTAATATTGATGATTGAAGAGCCATATAAGAAGCCTCATATATAATAATAATAATAATAATAATAATAATAATAATAATAATAATAATAATAATATGTAAAGCAGAGAGAAAATCTAATTAAGTTTCAAATTGGAATTTAATTAGAGTCTAGTTTTGCACCATGTGTATAGTTATATTATGCATAGTTCGAGCATAATGAACTCAGCTCGAATGAAAGGGCACAATAACAATTTTATCATCAAGAAAACCAACATAATAATTACGAATGTGCAAGTGTTTAAATCTTAAAAGTTCTGGGACATTAATTTATGATGATGCATAAAAAATAGAAATATTCCTAATCAATTTCGATCTCCAATTTTTTTGAAATCTTTGTCCAGACAAAAGTTTCTTAGAAATGCAATTTCTTGCTAGTACCAAATATATTCCCATTAATGCTTTATTATAAATATTATTATTATTGATAAAAGGGTCAAAGACTTTAATTATTTTAATTAAAATGTATCAAGGAATTCTAAGTATAAATACAGTACACTTTGTGAATTCCAATTGGCTTAATTGGTAAAGTCTCTTGTTATTGAATAAGAGATTTGAGATTTAAACCCGACCTACACCAAAAACAAATGGGTGTATTTGCTTGTTCATAAAGAGTAATTCTCATAGAGTGGGTACTATAGTTTGAAATTCAATTGCGTGCATGACAAAGTGATCCTCTCTAGAGTGAGGAAATATCAATGTCAAGGAAATCTACAATTGATAATATATATAAAACTGAAGTTATTTGACTTTTGGCTAACCACATAAGTTATATATATACACACACACGCACAACCATAGAGATACTATAGATTTTCAATTTACTTCCTTCTAGATGCCATGAAATTTTATATTGTTCTAATTAATCTGAATTGTTTCAAATGCCATTTTTTGGGAACTTTATAGTTGATTGATGACATGTTTTCTATATTTCCAACTCAATGTTTTCCGAGAAATGTCCTTCATAAAGAATTGGATGAAGAGTTGAGCTTGATGGTTTAGGACACATATATTTAAAATCATTTTAAATCCGAACGATATGAAAGAGAGCCCTCCAACTCGCATAATGTAATAGAGACAATTGGTCTTATAGTAATTACAAAATTATGACTACTTTTTATTTGTAGAATAAAAGATAAAATAGAGGTTAAACAAAATATCCAAAACTTTGAGTCACTATTCGAAAAACCAAATTAGACTGGATCCTAACCATAATGAGACTGCTACACTGCCACCATTGTGACTAAGCTCAAGATACAAAACAATAATTTTGAATTTGTGATTATTCAAATAATGATAAATAAATTTTATTTAATATTCTTTTAGGAAATTATAAATTTATAATCTAAAGACTTTGAATTTCAGAGTCTTTGGATTTGGAGTAATCCTTACGCTTTGGAGTAATCCTTACGCTGAGCAAAACTTTTCAATTTATAAAATTTTCTTTAGTACCTAATTTTCCACACTAACAATAAATACACTTAATAGCATTTTTGTCCATCTAGATTTTTCAAGAAAGTGTCATTCAAGAAAATTAAAGCTTGATCACTAGGCCTTAGAATCTTGACAAGAAACAACATAAGACATCAAAAGCTAATACCGTGTAAACTAGGTTTTTTTTCTTGATAGTGTGCAATTTTGGTAAGGTATAAAAGTCTAGATATTTTAGTACCTAATTTTCCACACTAACAATAAATACACTTCATAGCATTTCTGTCCATCTAGATTTTTCAAGAAAGTGTCTTTCAAGAAAATTAAAGCTTGATCACTAGGCCTTAGAATCTTAACAACAAACAACATGAGACATCAAAATCTAATACCGTGTAAACTGGATTTTCTTTCTTGATAGCGTGAAATTTTGGTAAGGTATCAAAAGTCTAGATATTTTAGTACCTAATTTTCCACACTAACAATAAATACACTTAATAGCATTTTTGTCCATCTAGATTTTTCAAGAAAGTGTCTTTCAAGAAAATAAATCTTGATTGCTAGGCCTTAGAATCTTGACAACAAACAACATGAGACATCAAAATCTAATACCGTGTAATTTGGGTTTTCTTTCTTGATAGTGTGCAATTTTGGTAAGGTATCAAAAGTCTAGATATTTTAGTACCTAATTTTCCACACTAACAATAAATACACTTAATAGCATTTTTGTCCATCTAGATTTTTCAAGAAAGTGTCTTTCAAGAAAATTAAAGCTTGATCGCTAGGCCTTAGAATCTTAACAACAAACAACATGAGACATCAAAATCTAATACCGTGTAAACTGGATTTTCTTTCTTGATAGCGTGAAATTTTGGTAAGGTATCAAAAGTCTAGATATTTTAGTACCGAATTTTCCACACTAACAATAAATACACTTAATAGCATTTTTGTCCATCTAGATTTTTCAAGAAAGTGTCTTTCAAGAAAATTAAAGCTTGATCGCTAGGCCTTAGAATCTTAACAACAAACAACATGAGACATCAAAATCTAATACCGTGTAAACTGGATTTTCTTTCTTGATAGCGTGAAATTTTGGTAAGGTATTAAAAGTCTAGATATTTTAGCACCTAATTTTCCACACTAACAATAAATACACTTAATAGCATATCTGTCCATCTAGATTTTTCAAGAAAGCGTCTTTCAAGAAAATTAAAGCTTGATCGCTAGGCCTTAGAATCTTGACAACAAACAACATAAGACATCAAAATCTAGTACCGTGTAAATTGAATTTTCTTTCTTGATAGCGTGAAATTTTGGTAAGGTATTAAAAGCCTAGATATGTGAGTCTCTAAGTAAAAGAAGAAAAATAGTATGGTTTAAATGTGTCAGTGTCAAGTTATCAGTTAGTGTATGCATTGAGTATCTTTGATGTTTTGCTTAAGTTGTTTTGGTTTAAATCGATTTATATACAATTAATTAAATTTAATGATTTTGATTGTAAATCATCTAATTTTTCAGAATTTTTTATTAAATTGCAGATTGATTTGTTCCTCTGCTCCATTTATCTAAATAAATGAACTGCATTATCCAGTTTTAAATTTCCTAAAGCTAAAGGAAAACGTTGTTGGGAGAAATCTCATTTTGTGTAAAACAAACGTGTAGCACTAAACTATGTACTGTATCAATGTCCTAGGTAATTAGCCTTTCATTTATCAATTGGAAAAGTACTTGAAAAAAATAATTTTCAAATACTTTACTGATCACTAAGAGACTCAAAATAGAGCTACAACGATAGCTAGATGAACACTTAGATTGCCTATTGGAATGAATCAACTTTTCTTTTTATATAGCAGAAACGGAGGTGGTGTCAAGGCAAGGTATGGTAAACTATTTTAACAGAGCACTGCTTATATGAGCAGAAAATTTATTTTCAGATAAGCAGCAGAAAATTTATTTTAAGCTATCATATTGGATTGCCTTTGACATTTTTTGGGAGAAACATTTTATTCATATTTATTCTATCTGTTATCAATGTAGAGGTCCTCTTTAGAAATTAGGTAAAGTGATGCGGGAGAAACAAGAATATTATTTAGTATTATTTATGTTTTGCAAGCCCATTGTATTTTTATGTTTTAGGTCCTATTAGTTTATTGGGCTTTTAGTTATTGAGCTTTTAGTATTTTAATTTAGAAGTAAGGTTATTTTTGTAATAAGGCAATTAGGGTTTCCTAGCCAATTAGAACTAGGGTTTAGCAATCCTTTATAAGCAACCTATTGTACTCCTTGAGAGACAGTTGATTTTGATGAATGAAAACAATGGCCGTTTGGTCTTTCTTTGGTCTGGTGCTGACTCTAGGTCTACCCTAGGTGCTGACTCCTAGTGGTTTCCCTGCTTGGTGCTGACTCCAAGCAAGGCCTAGGTGCTGACTCCTAGGTCATATCCCTTTATTTTATTGTTATTTCAATTTTGTTCTGGTTGTCCTGCGTCATAAAGCATATCTAGAAAATATTCCTAGGATTGTTCTACTTGTCCCAGTATGCCTAATTCTCTAACATGAACATTGCTTGCTGCTTCCTGTTATTTTGTTTATGAAAATATTTTTGACATGCGAACGTTATTCATTGGAACCTACACAAGCAGAGCAGCATAAGAGAATAAAATCATTTCTGTTACATGATGTGAACATTTTAACAATATAAACAGCAGGTAGTTAGCTATTACCCACTACAAGAAATTTAACTATTTTCAACGGTTGAAACCATCGAAAAAAGTAATAAAAACTGTTGAAAAAAATATTTTCGATAGTTGAAATGACCGTAGAGAACCGTTATTAAAAACCATGCTGAGAACATTTTACTACAGCCTACACAACTATTGAAAAAAGTGTTACACATTTATCAACGGTTAATAAACGTCGAAATAAGTATTTTCTTTCAAAATAAAAATAAAAATTGGATGCACTCTTTCACTTTAATCAAAATTTAATAATCTAATTCAAAATATAAATGTAAACACAATTGTGCAATTCCAAATTGAATTTCAACAACCTATCAACTACATTTATAACACAATGAAATAAACTGTACAAATTACTCCCAATAGATCCTAGGCCTAAAGCCAAAATTACTCCCTAACCAAACTAGCAGAACAAGAGCTGAGACACCACACAACAGCCACATGTACATTCATTTAATTACCTTATCCATTATATTTGAGAAGGAATTCTCTCCTCTCCATTACAGCACAACATACACGTAGAAGCCATGGCCTTTTTTTGTACTTTTTTAGAGCTTTTCCCCAGCACGTGTCATTACTTCTCCGATTGCAATCTTGAGCCTCTCATCTTCCTTCTTCAGTGCTTCATTTAAAGCTGTATGAAAACAGTCATACAAAGTGCATTGCCACTTAGTAACTTCTCTTGCTATTTTATATAGAACAGGTAACACTAAATAATAGATGGCTAGAAGTCAAAAAAGTAGATGGGTAAGATCCTTTGCACCTATTAGATTAGCAATATGAGGTAATAGTAGACAAAAGAGGGGCCAAATTAAGTACCCATAGAAGCAAATTATTGAATTGGTATACAACATGGATCAACACCAAAGTTGCTTCATTTTTAATACGTATCAAAAGGGAAATAGCATAGAACCAATTTCGGCACTTTTATAACATTGAGCATCAAATAGAGATAATAAGCAGTGGAAATACTAAATATTCAAGAAAAATGTAAACAAAAAAGAGAACATAGATTGACCTATAGCATGAAAAGACAAGGACATGCCCATTATTATTATTTTTTTATTTTTTTATTTTTTAAAGTTCTAATAAGAAAAATTTGGAAGCAAAATTGTTTTGAAAGTCAGTACCTTTTGTCTAATTCGATGGCCATAAAATTAATATTGGATTTGCCACTTGAAACAAAGCTATCATCAACTCTAAAACTTATTTTAATTGACAAGCTTGCTTCTACCATCTCCTGCATCTCCTTCACGCATATCTCATCAGATGTTACTCCAAACTTCTCTAGCCGTCTCTGAAGAAGAGTCACTTGTGTATCAAAATTACTATAGTTCCTAACTTCAAAATCTTCTAGTCCTAAGCTCCTTTGTAACTTCTCTAGTTTCTCTGCCAAGTCAAGGATCTCTGTCTCCAATACCACACTCACATCCTCTCCTTCACAAATCTTCTTTCTTCCCTACAAAGCAGAAACAAATCACCAAACCAAGATACCTGTTTAAATTCATGTTAACCAAACTTGGCATGCAATTTAAGCAATTAAAAGATGCCAAATTACTATAATCTATGTTTAATTGCAAAACATTATAGGAAAAACAAAAGAAGAGATCAGGCCTTGAGCTTATTTGCTAAATTAGGAAAAAGTGGGACAATTTAAAATTAAAAATAAAAAGAATCAAAATGACCAGGCTATTACTTGATAGCTGATGATTCAATATTCAAACTGCCCTGTCTCTCCCTAAATATATTTTATCAAGTAAATGCAAATGGTGACAAAATGACCCATCTGCTTATTGTAATAGGACAAGCGAGAAACTGATACCAATAGTTACAAAAGCAGAAACCAAGTAAAATATTCTTTTCAACCAAAAAAGGTTAAGCCAAATTATTCAAACCTAGTCATATCCCAAGTTCCCATCAACAATATTACTCAGATCGAGAGAAGAACTGTTTGTACTTTGTTTGGTTGCTGAGAGAAAAAGAAAAATAAAGGGAAATAAAAATACTTCAAATCCAATGCCTTTTAAATTATTCTCCTTTCAAAAAGCCAAAACTGTTTCTTTCTTTTTCAAAAATTTATTGGAAAAACAATAGTGATATTAACTCAAACAAGGATCTTTTTTCAGGCTCCAAGAGTTGTAAAACGCTATCCTAATTCCACCCTTGACACTGACTGAACAAAAATAAATAAATAAATGTAAATATATCCAAACCACCTAGTTCTTTACTGAAAGGTGATAATAAGCACAAGACTCCCACTTCTGCTAACTCTAAAACAAGAATAATGTTTGATCACCCCAAGGTCCCACCCAAGCAACCCAAAATCATAGATTGTACATAACTCCATCAGTGGAATAATCTTTCCCTATTTGGCACTCTCTTCCAATAAACATATCTTTGATCTGCCCTAGGACAGAGTCCACCAAATGAGATTGAACTCTATATGTGAAATTCTGGTACTTAGTCTAATGTGTAATTGGTTTCAGATTATGAAGTTAAGAAACAAAATAAAACAATTCACCTCATTGGGAATAAAATTAGGATAGACACCATTCCATAAGGGAGGGCGCTTTGACGTCATTACTAGTCCTTTGAAAGGTGAATTAGAACTAGAACCCCTTCCATTTTGCACATTGTATGAGTCACAGTGGAACTGAAGGCATCCCTCATTCTCCTTGGAACCATTACCAAGTGAAGGAGGAGACATCCCCTAATTCAGATCGAGATTGTGGTTGTCACCTGCACCAAGTCACATTCACAGACATTTCAACAACTACAAATTTCTTTTAAGTTTCACAGACATGCTTAATTCTTTGGGTAGCACCACCTTGCTTTTTTAACATTGCATCAACTTAAATCCTTTAATCACACATTTCAAACCAATACCTTCATACAAACTACAGAGAATCCCATCCCAAAGTACCCAAACCAGCCACATACCAATACATAATTCACAACAATCAAAATCCCCACATACTACAATACAACAAACTTCAATAACAAACACTGATAAATTTGAGAAATGGAAATGAGGATGAAAACACTACCTTGGAAGCAACCAGACCCCTATGTGTCCTCTGAGAGAGACCACTCCCTACTCCCAAATGCTCCACTGAAGGACCAACTTTCACTGTTGATAGTTGAAGCCCCTGAAATGAAGGCAAGTTCCTCGTTGAAATTGAGGATGATGTAAATTGAGCTGTAGCTATTTCTGGGTCTACTCTCAAATCCCACAAAAACAAAAAAACCATAAATCAAATTAATAAGCCAAGTCTAGAAAGCTTTATTGGAAAAAAGAAAAAAGAGCTTTACTTGACCAACCAAATCCAAACACGGCTCAGTCAAAATTAATATACACAAAAAAATTATAGGAAAGTTAAGAGGAAAATATAACAACCTCTCTTATAGACAGATTTAAAATTAAAAGAAATAACATAATTTTTAACAATATTACTATAAACAAGAAACTGAAAATATAATAAAGAATCTGAAAAGTGACCCAAAAAAAACTATATTACTAAATCTAAATATGTGAGTAACTTCTACAGCAAATGTTCAAGGTAACAGGCACTTCAAAAGAAAATAAATTCAAAAATACATTCTACCACATTTGAAATCTAGCTGGAAAAGATAATGATCATAATACTATAATTTCTAAAATTCATGCTTAGTACAAGTCCATCCCTCTCTTTATCAGCTCATAATCATAATTGACACAAAAACGAGCGTAGCACAATACTCTGGGATACCCTTTTTGAAATGTCCAACGCCTTCTTGCAATACAACACTGGTGCAGCAGCAACTACATTCGTAGTAAATGCCCCTGTACATAAATTTTAACATGAAAAAGTATCTCCAATCAAATCCTTTATTTGCTTAAATTCTCAAAGTGCCATATTTGTTAAAGTGCACACAAGTCAAGAAATAACTTCAAACTACAAACAATTGGAAAATATATATTTTTTCACTACAAAAATGAAAGGTACTAATCCGAGTTACTATGCAAATAAATTCCCTAAGAAAAATTAAAGCTAGCTAACCTGCAGATATGGCATCGACATCACAAGTGACAAGTGTACATTATTCCCCAGCCATGGTGGTTCACATTGTTAATTTTTAACAATGTAAGATTCAAATTCTGAACTGCAAAATGGATTGGCATCATGATTTTTATATAATTTTTTAATATTCCATCAAATTCTAAATTTCCAAATTACATTAACAGCAAAAACAATAAACGAATAACTTCTATATCTTTGTTCAAGTCTTGTTCCCAAATCAAGGTACTGACAAAGCAAAATCAAGCATTACCTGATGATCAAGACACAATTTCAATTTTAACTAGCATTTTCATTGGTCAAGAAAGTAAACTTCAATGGGTGTAAAAAGCAATTCAGCCATTTTTGTGATAATTAAGAGTAATTAAACAATAATTCCAGATTTGCAGTTTAATTATAAAATTGTATAAAATCGAATTTAAAAATTGAAAAAAAAAAAAATACAAAGACTGAAGGTTAGGTTTTTATGGAGACGATGGTACCATCGTCTCTTACACTAAATACCACAATCAAAACAAGAGAAGTGCCTTTTGGTCATCTCACAAGTCCACTTGTTTGTGATGCAATCTAGTAATGAAAATATGCTTTGTCCAATAATTATGACATAGTATACTAAAAGAAGTGCTGCAATGCATTTCTTGATATTGTTTTCCTCTTGAACAAATAAATCCTATTATCCTTTATTGTATGTACATGATGATTTCCATTAGGCTTTCCGTGATTGATACCTATCTTTATTTTAGTTCAGTTTTTTAGTGTTACATGTGCATCATAGTACAAAATTGAACGATACAAATGTCTGAAAAATAACTTGTTTTAGCGCTTACTCTGTTTCCTTCTAGAGCATTGTGTTATCAAATCATTTTAAATTTAGTCTACATTTGGAAATGAAACATATTTTATATGGTAACAGTCAACAAAACTAGACTAAAACTGAAAATGTTCGCTTCATTTTAGTATCAACATATTCCTGAAATAAAATCCTGCTGGGTAGAAGATTGGATATGAATTAGATCAAATTTACAGTGTAGTGCCTAAAACATCAACAAGATCAAACAATTGTTAAGGACATAACATTTTAAGTATATCTCATAGAAGATGCCTTTTACTTAAATACCATTGTCAAAAAGAACAAAGATGATGCCTTTCAAAATTTGAAGGAACCAGTTCACTTTTAACATTTTAGTCACACTTATCTTTCATGTCATTGATAAACCTGAAATCATCATGCCTTGAAGTCCTTTTGAAGAAGAGAACTCCACAGATTCCCAATGAACCAATAGAGTACCCAACTCTCATACCTATACATAACCAGGGAATTTCAGAGTTATCCTCATTTTTGCCAATTGCTTTTGAGCACTTTTGGGAAAGAGGAGCTCCATTGAGTTCAAGATTGGCACCGTAGCTAAATGCATAAAAATCTTAGGGTGGGTGCGTGATGGAATTGTTCTAAAAACATTGTTGTATGAAAGTTCATGTAATCAAGAAAAGACAAATTTGCTTCTCAAAAAAGAAAAAAAAGAAAAAAAAAGAGAGACAAATTAAATATGCCCTGTACAATTTTGCCAAAAAGATTGTTTATTAAGAGTTCAGGGATTTCCAACAATATCATATTCCTAGCTTTCACTGCTATCTTTCTCATCAAATAACTTTGAGACAAGTTCAAGAAACGAAATCCTGTAAGACCTCAATAGAAACCGATACAAATGAGTTACTTGAAAGGTGTATGCTCCTTTCAAATATGAAATAATAAAAGACTTAAAAAGTGCTAGAGAAAAGAAGAAACAGTAAGGTTCAAGCTCATTTGAACACCTTGGTAGATGTCCATTGGCAAAAATCCAATATCAAAAGAGAAGCAAGTTGCCATATTATTGGAGTATCATTTCACCATCCGGCTTAGTACAAATCCCTGTGAATCTATTCCAGTCTAGATCAAGGAGCCTATAGTGTGTGTACTTAATGAAAAAGGTACAATTATGAACAAGCTATTGTTGTTCAAGCACAAGGGTTCAAGCTTATATAAGGGAGTCAATGAGTTGTGAATTGCATCAGAAGGGTTATTGTTCCCAGTTTAATACAGGTCAAAGATAGCCAATGCATCTATCAATGATTAAGTTCTCCAGATAGAGATTTTTTTTCTTTAATAATAAAACTTCATTGAAAGAAAATGATCAACTACAAAAAGCCAAGCACACAGGAAGTGTGCTAAGGTAAACATGAAAACAAACAAAACTAAGATGCATGAAAAGTACAACTATCAAGCAAAGCAGGTAAGGAATTAAAAGTGGAAATGCTCCGTTATCCACCAAGCAAAGTAAGGAAAAAGCTAGTTTCAGGTCTTGAGTTGAACTTTCAGTTCCTTCAAAAATCCGAGCATTCCTCTACCACCAAATGTCTTACATTAGGCAATGTGGAATAATGTTCCAAATAAACCCATTTCTATGTTTGCTAAACTTACCTGGCCAGCTAGATAAAAGCTCCATTACACCACAATGCATATCCAATGTACCCCAAAAAGAGTGAGCACCATGCACCATAACTCTCTAGCTACAGGGCAACATAAAAGTAAGTGATTAGTAGTCTACCCAGCTCTCTTACACATACAGCACCAGTCAATAACAAGAAGCTGACATTTTTGCAATTGTCATTTGTTAAAATACGACCCAATGCTACCGTCCAAATGAAGAAACTAACCTTTGTTGGCACCTTTGGTTTCCACACTGTCTTCCAAGGAAAAGACATATGAGAAGGGGGTTGTAAGACTATAGTAAGATCGCATATCATAAACTCCTCCAGAAGACAGTTTCTAGCATAACTTATCCACCCCGTCCCCTCTCCACACTCCAAAATAAAGTAAATCTATAAAGGAAGCAATAGAATCTAACTCCTAGTCTTGACCCAACCGAGTAAAGCTAATGTTCTAATGATAGCTATCCCTAGAGAAGGAAATTAACTGTGCCACTGATGCCTCTTTATTACATGCAATGTCATACAACTTAGGGAATTTTCCCTTTAAAGGAGTTACCCTACACCAAGACGGTGAATAGTATCCCAACCCTTCCTTATAATCTTCCAAAGACATACCCCACAAGGCTGCTATTCAATATTAGAACACCAGGCCAATCTCTATTCATGTTTTGGCAAACATGAGGATATTGGTCTAGAAAAATAATCAAGTGCTATATTCAAAATTGTAATATTTGGAGATAATCATGGTTGCTAACATTTGAAACAATTAGAGCCCAATCAATGAGTTCAGAATTTAGCAATACCTTGGATACATTGCCATCAAATTTGTTCTCAGGGATATCGATCAATTTATGTTATATGGCCAAATTCCAGTACCAGTTTGGAAGCGTTTGAAATTCCTAACAGTGAGATGTCAAAATACTTAAGATTTCTGTGTTGTAACCATGCTAGAAATGGTGGACCGATCGGACAAGAACTCATGGTGATGGCATTGGGTTCAAAAAAAGGAGCCCCATTGGAGCTTACATTCATGACAATAGAGTGTCAAGATAGTCTAAATACTTTTAATTTTGAGACTTCAACAAAATGCATTTCAGACACATTGCCATCCTAGGAATTTTGTGCAATGTCTTAACTCGTTCCAAATCTGAGAGTAGAACCCGGCTTTCTATGTGTTTTCATTCAATTGATTCAATTCAAGATGTAATGTTTACGAGGTTAACAATTTTCTAAGAGCTTCAGGATGGGCCATGGAAGCAGTTGTCTTACATAGAAAGAAAGATATGCAAGATGCCTAAATTGGCCTAAGGAATCTTGGATTTAAGCAGTAAGCTGATTGCTGGACAAAAACATGTTAAACTTGTAAAGGTTTAGTTTGGTACTCAGTACTTGGCCTTGTAGGTTATTGGAGTCTAAGGACAGGTATGAAGGTTTATTGCTAATTGCTATTGTGCCACTAAAATGATTCAAAGAGAGATGAAGCTCTTCAAGGGATAAAAAATTGACATTTTTAAGGACCAATGCATGTCATGAAGTTGGCATTGAGATGACCAGTTGAAAGAAAAGGGAGCTGATTCATTACCTGAAGCATTTTTCAGTTTCCCTTTGAAGGTTGACACCACTTGCATAAGAATATTGTAGGGATGAAAGACGAGAAACCCACCCTAGACCGTTCATATGAAGATCATTTCCTTGTAGATTAAGAAAATAAAGCTGTGATAGATTTCTAAGCTGCTGAGAAATGAATGCTCCAAATCCAGCAAAGGGGAGGTCAAGATGTATAAGTCTCCCCAAGTAACCAAAATAGTTTGGAATTCCCTTCCCAGTAGAATTATTAACACAATTAATTTAGTAGTTCAAGTTCCAGTAAAAAAGGATTAATCTTGTCACCCAACGGTAATCTATATCCACCAACAGAACATCAAAATTCCTAAGTGGAGCTCCACCCAACTTTCCACTTACGTTGTCGCATCAGACTCCAATCCATTAACAGCAATCTTCTTGAATAGACAAAGGCAAGATCCCATTTAAAGGATTTGAAAGAGCTTTGAAACTTAGAAGGGCTTTTTTTTCTCACTGCAAGTTACAATGGAGCTCCTTTGCCTAAGCTAGAATTGTAGGGTATTACAGAGAAAACTATAGAAAGAGAAGCACAAAAATTATGGAAGATACATATATGATGAAGCAAAAAGAAAGGAAGACACATGTTCAAAGGAAACTTTACACATTCATAGCAGGCAACAACACAAGCTTATGGTTAAATAGGTTTTTATCCAAAAACCAGCCACTGATGCTTATCTCATAAATAATCTTTATGTCTTTGTTCATTTTCTCTAGTAATTAACCAAGGCAATCATTTAATTATCACCTTAGAAAGAAGTGGACTCCTGTATATGGTTTGTTTTTCTTGACAAATGAGAATTTTCATGTATGCTTTTTTTATAAGTAATTTTTCATAAATGCTAGGGTCATGCTTCTCAAGACTTGCTAATAGGACCTTCATGCGTACTACTTTCCAGCAGTGGGAGAAAGTATTCTACAATACACAACTGAGCTTAAATTGCAAGTTGCAAGTTTCATGTTCATCTTCAATATGATGTTTGAGAAATTGTCCACCTAAATAGGAAACCAAAAATGTGTAAAACTTCCATATGGCAAATCCCAACTAAGTTTCCAAATCCCGTTATAGTACCTTTCACTATTGGTCCTCTGCAAGCACAAGCATGACTCTAAAAAATTGAACCATCCAGTTTTAAATATTCTGAAACTCAAGGAAAACATTGCTGAAAGACATGTCATTTAGGATAAAGGTACAGTCAATTAACTATCATTTGGGAGACCCAAGTAAACAGAGACACAACACTTTACTTACTACTGAATCAAAATATTGTGTGCATTCAATTAACATTTCAAGAAAAACAAAAAGCTGAAAAACCTTAAAGTCAAGATCCAAGGTAGTTTTTATTTATTTCTTTGAGATTGTAGGGAAAAAAATTCTTAGGAGACATCATTTTGTAGACTTTAGAGAGCCATTATTTTGTAGCCTAGAGTTCCTTCTTAGAAGCTGGTTGGAACTTGGAAGGGATCCAACTAATAGCCTTGAAATTTGTTATGAACAACATTTCTAGCTTGTCCAGTTATGCACAATATTGCTGAGACAATGAGACTTTGAAAAATGATTGATAGGAGATTCTAAAAAAAGCTACCAGGATAGCCAGATGATCACTTAGCTCGCCTATGGGAATATCATTTAAAGGAATAAAAACAGTAATAGGGCATCATTTCAAGGTATAGTACACTACATTACTACTTTTAACGAATCAATTCCTTGTATGAACTAAAATTTTATTTTGCAATATTCTACAAGGATGAATAAAGTTAAAAATTGGATTGTCTTGGAACTTCATAGGAAGAAACACCATATTCATATATGCCATTGGAGTGAATTAACTAAAATATAAGTATTAACCAACACAACTATGATATAGAAATCATCAAAATATTGATTAACATGACCACATGACATATGCACTAAATATTACAAATTTTACAACAATTATTTACAACGAAACAACACCCTTAAGCTTATACCCCGCGTGATCTAGGAATTGAAAGTACATAATTCTCCATTAACCACATACACTCCAATACCCATCCACAAAACTAAGTGTCATGCTCACATAGAACCAATCCACTTCAAGTCCACTAGTATCTTGACACCCTACCTTTTCAATGTTGGGTTTTACACCACTAATAGTACAATTATCAGTAAGTGGTGCTCCACAAAGTTTGTTCCCAATATAATTGGATGCATTGAAGCTCTGTAGTTGAGAAACTAAAGGGATTTTATTAGTCAAATTGTTGTTTGACAAGTTCAAATGATTTAAAAATGTCAAACTTGACATGCTCAAGGGAATTTGAGCTGAAACTAGAAAGAGAATGTCAAGTATACTAGAAACTTGACATAAATGTTCAAACTATAAGGATAAGGTAGAAACTAGAAAGAGAATAATGAAAATATTCCACCCAACCTTTTATTTATTTATTTATTTTACTGTATACTAGTATTTTTTTTAGTGAGCCCCAACAAGTTTTTTTTTTTTCATTAAGAGCCCGAACAGTTGTAGTTGCAAGAGTTACAATCCAAAATAATTTAAGGTGTTCTTTATTTTAAATAATTGCAATTTTCTTATTTAATGATTACAAATAAATTACTTACTTTTATATTATGTAATGAGGGCACAATAGTAAATTTACATAAACTACTATTTCTTTTGAATGTATCAATTTTTCTTTTGAATAGCAGTAACAGAGGTGGTGTCATGGCAAGGTATAGTAAAATACTGAAACAGATCACTGCTTGTATGAGTTGAAAATTGATTTTAGACTATCATATTGGATTGCCTTTGACATTTATTGGAAGAAACATCATATTCATAAATATTCTATCTGTCCTCAATGCAGAGGATCTTTTTAGGAATTAGGCAAAGCAGATCTAGAAAAAAGTACTAGGATTGTGCTACTTGTCCCAATATGTCTACCACCCATGAATTGTTGATAATCTACTTCAATTTCCCAAAATGAACATTGCATGTTGCTTACTGTTATTTCATTTATGAAAATATTCTTCATATGCAAACCATATTCATTTGATCCTACACAAGCAGCATAAGAGAATAAAATCATTTTTGTTCCATGATGCGAAGATTTTAACAGAATAAACAACATGTAGCTATTTCCATCATCTCTTATTCTCTTATACTTGGTGCCACAATCAAAAAGAGAGGATCATTTCAAAGTGCCTTCCAATAATCTCGCAAGTGCACTTAGTTGTGATGCAATCCAGTAATGATAATATGCATTTTCTGATAATTATGACCTATAGTATACTAAAAGAAATGCTGATATGCATTTCTTGATATTGTTTTCCTCCCCAAACAAATAAATCCTATCATCTTTACTGTATATGCATGATGATATCTGTTAGGCCTTCTGTGATTGATAAATAACTTTCTTTCTTTCCAAAAATAAAACCTTTGGGATAGGCAAATGCGGCATCTGGAATGACTGTGTGTGATGAATGTAAACTGAAATTCTTGGAGCTAAAAGCAAAGAGGAACTTGGAAGCCGAAATGAAACCTGAGGATTTTGCTAAGTCTCTGCCCGCCAATGGGTGTCACTATGCTGTCTATGATTTGTATTTCATCACCGATGAGGATTGCCAGAAAAGCAAGATTTTTTTCCCTGCATGGTAATTCTACTTTTCCTCAAGTAAGTCTAAATGCATGCTGAAAGACTAATGTTTCTCCTTTGGTATACCATTTACAAAAATTTTGATTAAAAAATCATAGCAAATTGTGCTTCCCAATTCATGTAAGTACTCTCAAAATGCTAATGACACAATGGAACTAGAAACTGGATGCCAAACTAGATTTGGCTTCCAGGCAGAACACATTTTCTCTTTGGAGGCAATTTGGTATGCAATGTTGTCTATGAAAGTTGAGTCTCTTGTTTTTCAGGTCACCTTGATACTTCAAAAGTGAGAAGTAAGGTGGTCTCCAGTTATGATAATATGCTTTTTCCGATAATTATGACCTATAATATTGGCTGATATGCATTTCTTGATATTGTTTTCCTCTCTTAATAAGTAAATCCCATCATCTTTATTGTATATGCATGATGAAATCTGTTGGGCCTTCCGTCAGTCTGTGATTGATAACTAACTTTCCTTCTTTCCAAAAATAAAATTTTTGGGTTAGGCAAATGTGGCATCTCAAATGTCTGTGTGATGAATGCCTATGAAAGTTGACTCTCTTGTTTTTCAGGTCACCTTGATGCATCAAAAGTGAGAAGTAAGGTGGTCTATACCACCTCGAAGTATAGATTCAAGAGGGACCTGGATCTGGATGATACTCAAGTCAAGTTGAGATTGACAGATCCTAGTAAAATGAGCCTCGACATTGTAAAAGGGCACGTAATTTGTCATTTCACCCTTTTGATGTTTAGCTCTTCCTAACAATAACACTCTATGAGCATTTTTTTTTCTTTTTTAAAAACCCTTGTCCTTTTTATTCTTTAGCGTTGTATGGGCTCAAACTAAACCTGTAGTATAATGTCCTACTATGAAATCATCTGTCATGATTAGCACCTTTTAGGCTGTTTTTCAAAGTCATGTTTGCTAGCACATAATTCAAACTTCAGAACCCCCAAATTTGTGTGGGTTTTAAAGTAGAGTACAGGCCACTTGGAAAAGCACCAAATCTGTGTTTTAATGGAAAGAACTAGGTACCAAGGATCCATACATCCATTGACTGGAAAAAGGGGAAAAAATAAGCAGCCCGTATTAAGAAATAGATTAATAAATCTAGTTGTTTACAGACTTGCTTAAAACTGGAAAGATATAAACAACTAACCTAGTGTTCAGTTCTTTTTAGTGCAAAGTGAAATGACATACCACTCCGTACATAAATAGTTCATACAGATCATAGGCAGAAATCATAATCCCAAGCAATTCCAAACTAATATTTGTGGCCACTTGGAGCACAGAGCACATGAACCTGAGCTACCTTCAGAAGCATACACAAGGACCTGCAATAATCAACTGTATTCCCACAGAGTAAGCTTTTAGCAAGTTACATGCGCACCGTAGTACAATACTTTATGATACAAATGTGCAAGAAATACTCGTCACAGTGCCAACTCTGTTTCCTTCAGTAGCATTGTGTTCTCAAATAGTTTAAAAATAAAGTACGCATTTCAAAATGAACCATATTTCGCATGGCAATAATCAACAAAACTATTAAAACTGAAAACATTGGCACCACTTTAGTATGAGCATATTTCTGAAACCAAAATCCCACTAGGTAGAAGGTTAGCTACAAATTAAATCACACTTGGAACGCAGTAGCTACCACGTCAC
This sequence comes from Quercus glauca, assembly GCA_023736055.1. Classification (NCBI taxonomy): domain Eukaryota; kingdom Viridiplantae; phylum Streptophyta; class Magnoliopsida; order Fagales; family Fagaceae; genus Quercus; species Quercus glauca. The sequence continues at coordinate 18,755,824 of CM043323.1, forward strand.
CATTAAACAAGACCACACACAATTATTAAGGACATAATGTTTAAAGCATAGCTTGTACAATACATAACCAGGAATTTTCAAAGACAAACCAAATATGCCCCAAAGCAATTTCGCAGAAGAGAACAAATGTATTTAAAAGATTTACTCAACCAGACCCTTTTTAATTGTTAATTCGAAAGATTGTGTGGAATATGAGAGAAATCAAACCTGAGCTTTTTCAATTCTCCTTTGAAGCGGTATTTGTCAGATTCCAGTGAGAGAGAGATTGAGCATCATATTGTTCGTCAGTCATAAAATCATCCGGAATAGGAGGGAAGGTTCTGAGATGGAGTTGATGGACGTGAGCAGTGAGGTGGTGGCAGACAACACCAAGCCAGTGACAGCAATCCCCTTTAATGGATCAATAAGGTCTTGCTTGAAGGTGAGAAGGGCGTGTCGCTCGGTATCGATGCAACGAAGCTGAGAGTGAGAGTGAGAGTGTCCGGTGCAAAAAATGAAGAAATTAGGAAGAGGAATAATTAGAAAAGCGAGGAAATGGAATCCAAAGGAACCTCCATTATCAGATTATGAGAAAAGTAAGGGTTTTTTGTGAAAACGATACTAATTGGATGATAATTTATAGGAGCACCTCCGTCTGATTTTGTTCTGTTTTACACTGAAGCCTGAAGTCTTACAGGTAGGACCCTCCCTCCATTTCGTGGGGCCTTTATCTTCATCTGGCCACTTTTTTTTTTTTTTGGCTGCCACATATCAAATTTGCTTACCCGCCAAATGTGCAACGAATTTTATTTTATTTTGATACTAATGTGCAACGAAGTTTAGACAGAAGATTTCATTGGTAAATTATTTCCAGTGCCTTTGTAGTCTTTCCTAGAAAAAACACTTTCTCATTCAAGGGCTAGGGCCATAGACTTTAATTAATGGATTGACAATATTGTTTTTTTTTTTTTTTTTTGAGAAGGATAATATTGTTTTAATTTAAATGAATTGGGGAATTCTATATTTAACTGTATGTAAGTGAGAGTACTACTGTCTCAGCAAAAAAATAAAAAGTGAGAGTACTACTGTGGTAATTATACAGAGATATTGAGCTCAAGTAGCACATGTAATCAAGCTGAGTTTAGCATGTGGAAATACTAAATAACAGAATTCTGCATCTAGTTAATTCATTGAACTGATTGAATTTTACGCGTGAGTGTTTCCCTTAACAAAGCATGCAGCTCAAAAGTTTAAACTAGTAAATGGAAATACCCAACAAATACATAAGCCTATAACCAAGCACGTACCCAATTGAAGCTATAAATGATAACCTATTTGCAGCTTACCATTGCTAGGTCAATTTCTTCCTAACCTTGAAATCTTATATTCATAATACACTGAACCAAACAACACAATAAGACTGTTATCAAGATCATAAGGGAGGTAAATTATGACTTTCCTCAGTAATCAAATAGTGATACATTTATTTTGTGGACTTTTTTTTTTCTGTAAACACCATCCAAAATGGGACATATATGAGTAAATAATTGAGCTGTGACTTACTCCTAAATAAAATATACATTAATGTGTATACATAAGAATAGAAAAAGAAACCTTCTATATCTGCTTATTTTGATTTTCCCAAAAATTCTTCTCCCCACAATTCCACTTATTTTATTGAAATTTCCTTTCTCTGCAGAAATGCCTGAAGAGATGGAGGATCATATGGATGAGGCATAGTGCATGGGCTAGTGTAAGTGGGACCATTTTCCATGGATTCCATAAAAAATTTCTTCTGCACTCCTGCTGGACAAGCCATTGTCTCTGCACAGAGTTCAACAGCTTTTCTGGGTCTAATGGGCTTGAATGTTAAGAGCTTAGCATACTCATTTAAAAGATGAAACATGTAATCATATAAATATTCCACCTTCAAGACTTCTGAATGAATTCACTTGCTCCCTTCCCCATTCCTTGTGCCTGAGTAATCAAATAAAAATAAGTAAACAAGAAAAGGGAAAGGGAAATATGAAAATCAAAGTCAATTCAAAACTGTGTTTGAAATTTTAATTTTAATAATGTATCCTTCATATGTCCCATGAATTTTGTGTACTTGAGGTGTGAATAGAAAGATAGCAACAAAACAAGCATGGGTTTCACTTTAAAGAAATTAAACATTTCAAAAATACTGAAATGATCAGCTAGTTTGACATATGAAAGCCTTTAAGCTTTTAAGTAGTTGCTTATTGGCTTCTTATAAGTTATATCAGGCCTGTTTAAGTTTCAAAACTCATTGTCTGAAATCATCCCCCTATGAAAATTTTTGGCACTGACAATACTTATTTGGTCATCTACTTGTGGACATCAATGGTTTAATGTACATACACCAGACACCTAATCTCAACACTTTAAGAACCAACATTACACTTTTACTATTCAAAATTTTGATGAATAATGACAAAGTTGGATGCAATTACACCAATGACATCCTCTCAACAAGCCTAAGTATGATATTACCTTTTGCTTATGGCTGTTGCCCCAGTCAACTGCGAACTTAATAAATTTGCACTTGTCATCATTCCTTACAGGCCAGCAGTGGTGCACTGGCATCAAACCTCTTGTGAAGAAATCATAGTAGTGGGGCTTCACAAGTGAGCTAACAGAATCACAAACAAGAATGTATTTTTCACTGACAGACCAGGCAGAGCCTTTGATATAAATCTTATACCTGTGTTTGTTGTAATAAAATAAAAAAAAATAAAAAATCATAAAAACTGAAAACTAAAGACGAGCATGTCATGCAAAAAAAGCAGAAAGAGATTGAAATTTTTTGTCTCACCTATAATTGCATTGGCTAGCCAAGTCTGACTGTTTGTATCCTTCCTGTGATTCTCAAATCCAATCCTGCAAATGAACATCCATTATTGTACCAGTTGCTATATTTTTTTTTACATGTTACATAACAAATTTGCTCATCTTCGTATGCTCATGCAGCATCCTTTACTCTATCAATCACCATTAAACTCCTATTAACATGTTACTGGCATGCGAGAAAAGATCTACTTTTCTCTATGTAAATAGATAAAGAGAACCCTCATCTTCTTTAAAGTGTATACTTTCAGGTTTGGCTTAAAAGTTTGGCTCCCACCTACACCATAAAGTAGCTAGTGGACTCCAAAGGCTTCACTGTGAGGTACGCCTAAAGAAGAGACAACTTAGTTGCTTTCTATTCTACAGTATGTATTTCTTCTTTCCAATTAGAACTTCATTTTAATTATACATTGGAGTATAAGGGACATATGGCCTAGTTATAGAATTGGCTACCTTCATATGACAAAATATAACACTTCTAAGATTAAGCATCCAATAATGGAAGTTTTCAAATTGAAAACCAGCAACTAATCTCAAGAGCCATTTTTGAGTTCTCACCCCCCCCCCTTCTTTGGTGGTATTCTAGGTTGTGCCATAGATTCCTCAATTAAATTCTTGTATTAGTCAATAAATCACATAGTTGAATTTAACTGTCCTTAGAAAGGATAACTTTTTTTGTACTAATCAATGCAGCCATATGGTTGATATACAAATAAAAGAAATTTGAAAGAAAGAAATTCAGAATGTTACCTGAGCATACACACTAGCATTCCAGTCTTGATTGTCAGAGACATTACATTTCATGAGTTCTTGCCTGATTAGAGCAACTGATGGATTAACCTTCCAGCAAGCATAAGGTTCCCTTGCCATCCATCCCATCCTCTTTGTTGCCTTCTTTTAGATCATTCAACAAATGTTTCCAAGGCTTTATATTGATCTCAGCCCTACACAAGTACATGTCATGTTAGGACTTAGGAGGGAAGTTATAGAAAAGAGAAATTGTTTATTAAGAAAAGATCCCTTCCTTGGATAATTAAGAACATCAATTAGTTGTGCACAAGCATGTGACAAACTCACACACACAACATATATCATATATGCGTATATGTACCTATGGTTTTATTTTTAAAATGTCATTGAAAAAAATGCACTTTTTGAGAAAGGAATAAAGTATCAACACTTGAAAGTTTTTTATTTTATTTTTATTTTTTTAGAATCACCACTAGAAATTTTTTGATTTAATTTCTCTTTTAAACTTTTAATATTTTAGTTATAATAAGATATCATATTTTATTAAAATGAATATTTTCGTTAACTTGCCTTTTGAATTTATGAGAAAAATTGTATTATTTCCATTTTGGTACATCAAAATTTATATCTATGATTTATGATTGGTTTCTATATTACATTTATAATTGTTCTTATAATAAATAAAAATATGATTACGAAATACATTACTCATTATTAAATTAGTTTAAATTGTAAAAAAAATTTAATAAACATATCATAAAAATAATTATCACGCGCACTGCGTGGGTTTGCCGTTAGTATGGAATAATAAAAGACTCATGGAAAGTACTAGAGAAAAATAAGTAACAGTATGTTTCAAAAAAAGAAAAAAAAAAAAAAAAAGAAAGTAACAGTAAGGTTCAAGTTCATTTGAACATGGATTCTCAAAAAAAAAAAAAAAAAGTTCATTTGAACACATTCGCAAATGTACTGCAGCTATTATTGGCAAAAATCCAAATACCAAAAGAGAAGCAGGTTTCCATAGCTTTGGAAGAGTATCTTCAACAAATTTGTTGAATTTTATGTTGAGAACCACTAGAGGTCTGATGCTGTCATTCACCCATCTAGCGTGGTAGAAATCTCTAATCCTTGCGAATCTATTCCAGTCTGGAGCAAAGAGTCCACAATATGTACCATTCTGCAATGTAAAAGGTATAATTCTGAAGAAGCTATTGTTGTTCAAGCACAACGGTTCAAGCTTATATTAGGAAGCCAATGAGTTGGGAATTGCAGGGTTTTTGTTCCTAGTTTTATATGGGTCAAAGATAGTCAATATGCCCAGTAATGATTAAATTCTCCTGATTGAGGCTTATCATATATGTCAAAATGAGGATATTGGTCTGGAAAAGTGATTGGGTGCAATATTCAAAATTTTGGCATTTGGATATCATCATTATGGTAGCTGACCCTTGAAACAATTAAGGTTTAATCAACAACCTCAGAATTTAGCCATACCTAGGATACATTGCTATCACATTTGTTAATCAATTTAATGTACATAGCCAATTTCTAGAACCGTCTGAAATTCCTATTTGTGAGAAGTCTAATTGTTTAAGATTTTTGTGTTTGTAACCAAGTAGGAAATATAGGAGTGATCTAACAAGAACTCACTTTGACAAAATTAAGTTCAAAAGTAGCCCCATTGGAGCTGACAGTCATGACGATATTTGAATACAAATCTAAATTCTTTCATTTTGGGACTTCAACAAAATGCATATCAGACACATTGTCCTCCAAGAAATTCTGTGCAATATTTTAACTCCTTCCAAGTATGAGAGTAGAACCCAGCTTTTTAGAGTGGTGCTGCCATTCAATTGATTCAATTTAAGATGTAATGTCCACAAGGTTAACAATTTTCCCAAAGATTTTGAGATGGGACCATTGAAGAAGTTATTATATATACAAATAAAGATATGTAAGATGCCTAAATTGGCCTAAGAAATATGGATTTTCCCTGTAAGCTGACTGCTGGACAAAAACATGTTAAGGTTGTAAAGATTTAGTTTGGTAATCGGTACTTGGCATTGTAGATTACTAGAGCCTAAGGAAAGGTACGAAAGTTTATTACTAATTGCTATTGTGCCATTAAATGATTCATAGAAAGATTAAGTGGGATGTAAAATTGACATTTGCAAGGACCAACGCATGTCATGAAGTTGGCATTGACACAACCATAATGCAGAAAGAGAAGGGAGCTAATTCATTACCTGAAGCATATATTTGTTCCCCTTCCAAGGTTGACGCCACTTGTAAAAATATTGCATGGAAGAAAGATGAGAAACCCACCATAGAGCATTCATACAAAGATCATTTCCCTGCATATTAAGAAAATAAATCTCTGATAGATTTCTAAGCTGCTGGCGAATGAATACTCTAAATCCTGCAAAGGAGAGAACGAGATGTGTAAGTCTCTTCCAAGTAACCAAAATAGCTTGGAATACCCTTACCAATAGAATTATTAAACTTAAGTATTTTAGTAGTTCTAGCTAGACTAATGAAGGATTAATCTTGCCACCCATTGGTAATCTATATCAGCAGAATTTCAAATTCCTTGGTGGAGCTGGACCCAACTTTCCACTTATATTGTCACATTAGACTCTAGAAACTTTCTTGAACAGACAAAATCAACAACCCATTTGAAGGATTTTTAAGACCTTTATAACTTAAAAGGGATTGTTTCTCTTTCTCATTGCAAGTTACATTGGAGCTCCTTTGCATAAGCTAGAATACTGGGGTATTGAAAACAAAACAAAACCAAGAAAAGCACAAGAAATTAAGAAAGATATAGACATGATGAAGCAATAATTAAGGAAAAATTTTGGTCAAAGGAAGCTTAATATGTTCATCGCAGGCCGCAAAACAAGCATGTAGTTAAATAGGCTTTTCGCCAAAACTAGCCATCGATGCTTACGTCACAAATAATGTTTCAGTCAAAGGAAACTCAATATGTTCATCGCAGGCCGCAAAACAAGCATGTAGTTAAATAGGCTTTTCGCCAAAACTAGCCATCGATGCTTACGTCACAAATAATGTTTATGCCTTTGTTCATTTCTCCAGTAACTAACCATGGTGATCATTTAAATATCACCATAGAAGGAACTGCACGCCACTAGCACATAAACATCAGAATCTTCATGTATCCTAGGGTCATGATTCTCTAAGGACTTGTAAATAGGATCTTCAAAGTTCACTAACTACAAAGTTTCTTTCAGATGGGATAAAGTATTCCATAGTACACTATTGAGCTCGACTTCCAAGTTGCAAGTTTCATGTTCTTTTTCATTGGTCCACAATAGGTCGCAAGACAAGCTTTCATATTATATAGGCCTTCAGCCCAAACAAATCTAACTAGCTTTTAGGTGAGTGCTTCTTGGTCATGTCCCCCTTCTTATAGATTTGAGATGCTTGTTCTTAATTTTGAATTAAGAAACTGCATACCAGTAGCAAATAAATGTATAGAAACATGGAAACATGATATCAAATGTCATTTAGACCAAGGTGCAGTAGCTTTTGCAAAAATAATGAAGGAAGCAACATTGCCTAACCAGGTGATGGGCTCACCATCGCTGTCTTGATTAATTAAGCACAACCTTTGATTCCCTAAACATCATCTTTTTAGCTAAATGAGAACATATTCATCATAAAAAAAAAATAAAAAACATATTGATTAACTATGTATAACCCTTTGTTTCCTAAATGTCCTTTTTTTTTTAGATGAATGAGATTTATTCATCAGAAACAAATACATTGCAAACAAGACTAGCAGACTAACAAAGAACCAAAACAATACAAAGAGCCCTATCAACAATATAGGATAAAACACTATAGATTACAGGTCAACATATCATTGAAAGCAAACAGAAGATAGATAAATACAACGGTTAAGAATTACATATCATCAAAAGCAAAAAGAAGATAGACAAATACAATGGTTAAGAATTAGAATCAAATACAGTCATAGGGATGTTCCAAAAAGAACACAACCTTTGTTTTTGGCAGAATTCATAATATGCCTGCTTGATGCCAATCCATCTAGCCTTTACGACAATAATCTTGAACATAGTTTTTTCATCTTTAAGTTGTTCTCATGCCATTGAGAGTTCTCTTTATCCAAGTGTGATATATAAGAGCGATCCAAGAAACTTCAAAAATGAGAACAACAAAGCTTTTCTGCCTTTTAGAACTCCTATTGCCCCAGCTAACTATGCAGCCCAATTATCAGGTCTTCTAGGAATGGAATAAAGCCTATTAGTCAAAATACCTGGTAAGCTTGAACTACTAAACCTTTGGTGGAGTAAGTCTAATAGCATTCCATGTTGTCCCCCACATTCAAATTCTCCTGATTTTGTAGTTCTAAATTGACATTTTCCACTACATTTTGATCAAGGTTTGCCTCAAAATACTTGCCCTAAATATGAACCAAAGCCGCAAACCCTGCTGGCTGCCAACTTTAGTTTCCTCCATTGTGATCTAATGAGACCTTTGCATTCACAGTATTGACTATCATTGCTGATCTGAGGTCCATATTTAAGCAACAAAGGACCATGATGCCAACTATCCTGTCAAAGATAACTACCATTCCCATCTTCATAATGATATTTGAGAAATTGTACACCTAAATTGGGGCCTAAAAAAGAGTAAACTTCAATATGGTCAGTCCCAAGTAAGAGTCCAGATCCCCTTAAAGTACATTTTCACTAATGCTCCCCTGCAAGCACAATCATGATATTAAATGAATAACATTTTTCTAAAAAAATGAACCATCCAGTTTTAGATGTCTTGAAACAGGAGGGAAACACTGCTGAGAGACGTGTCATTTAGGAGAAAGGTATAGTAAATTAACTAGCATTTGGAAGACCTAAGAAACAAAAACTTAGCAATAAACATACTACTACATCAAAATATTGTGTATATTTAATTAACATTTCAAAAAAAAAAAAATTTTGAAAAGCTTTAAAATCAAGTTCCAAGGTAATTTTTTCGTTATGAGATTATAGAATATAACTATGAGAATATTCTCCTTAAACATTGAAGGAGAAGTAGACTGTAAAAGTACCCACACTTACACAATCTAGGCTTCCTTCTTAGTTACTGGTGGCAAAGAATCCACCAAATAACCTTGGAATTTGTTACAAAGAACACAATTAGTTTACTCATTTATGCAAAATCTTCTTGTCTTTCGTTGAAACTTTATAAAGAGATCACTAGGAGGTTCTAAAGAGAGCTAACAGGATAGCCAAATGAACACTTGGCTCCTCATGGATTGCCTTTGAACTAAAATTTGATTTTACGCTATTAATATACAGGGATTAAATGAAACTATGAAGTGAATTGCCTTTGATGTTTATAAGAATAAACACCATATTCATATATGCCAATGGAGTGAATGTAAATAATAATAATAATATAAGTTACCCAGCACAAAGATTATATAGAAATTGTCAAAATATTAATAAACATTAGTAGCCTTTAGAGAGCCACTATTTTGTAGCCTAGATTTCCTTCATAGAAACTGGTTGGAGGGGATCCAACTGATAGCCTAGAATATTGTTATAAACAACATGTCTAGTTTGTCCAGTTATGCACAATACTGTTGAGACAATGAGACTTTACAAAGTGATTGATAGGAGATTCTAAAGAAAGCTACCAGGATAGCCAGATAAACACTTAGCTCGCCTATAGGAATATCATTAAAAGTAATAGAAACAGTGACAAGGCATCATTTCAAGGTTAGTATACTACATTACTACTTTTAACGAATCAATTCCTTGTATAAACTAAAATTTGATTTTACAATATTAATCTACAGGGACTGGATAAAGTTACAAATTGGATTGCCTTGGATCTTTTTAGGAAGAAACACCATATTCATATATGCCATTCAAGTTAATCAACTAAAAATATAAGATTAACCAGCACAAATAATATATAAAAATCATCAAAATATTGATTAACATGACAACATGACCACATGACATTTGCACTAAATACTACAAATTTTACAACATTTACTTACAACGAAACAGCCCCTTTAAGCTTATTCCTCGTGTGATCTAGGAATTGAAAGTACATAATTCTCCATTTCTTGTTCAATAGTGAAATAGTAATCTACAGGGACTGAATAAAGTTACAAATTGGATTGCCTTGGATCTGCATAGGAAGAAACACCATATTCATATATGCCATTGGAGTTAATTAACTAATAATACAAGATTAACCAGCACAAATATGATATAGAAATCATCAAAATATTGATTAACATGACAACATTACCACATAACATTTGCACTAAATATTACGAATTTTACAACATTTACTTACAATGAAAAAACACCCTTAAGCTTATACCCCGTGTGATTTAGGAATTGAAAGTACATAATTCTCCATTTCTTGTTCAATAGTAAAGGACCACATACACTCCAAAACCCAATCACAAAACCAAGTGCCATGCACACATAGAACCAATCCACAACATGTCTACTGGTATCTTGACACCCTATGTTGTCAATGTTGGGTTTTGCACCACTTGTAGTACAATTATTAGGAAGTGGTGGTCCACAAAGTTTGTTCCCAATATAATTGGATGCATTGAAGCTCTGTAGTTGAGTGCCTAATGGGATTTTCCCAGTCAAATTGTTGTTTGACAAGTTCAAATGATTTAAAAATGTCAAACTTAACATGCTTGAGGGAATTTGACCTGAGAGTTGGTTCACAGAGAAATCAATAGATCCCAATGATCCCATAGTACCTATATTCTCCGGAATACTTCCAATCAAGAGATTATATGACAAATTTAATGATTGTAATCCTTGGAGAGTGGTCACTTCTATGAGTATCTCTCCTGATAAACTGTTCATAGAAAGGTCTATACTTTTTACCAATCGGAGAATGGTATTATACTCAAGAATCTGCCCTTTTATCACAAGCAATGCACTTTCAAGAGGGAACGATTCACCATAATAATACATTGAGGGATAAAAATCCATGTTGTAATTTGAAGTATCTTTTGTGGCCATGGCACTAAAATTTTTAACACATCTCGGTATGCTTCCAGATAGCTTATTACATGAAAGGTCCAAGATTTGGAGTGAAGTTAAAGCACAAAGTTCTTCCGGTATGTGACCAAGAAAATTATTTGAGCGAAGGCTAAGAATCATCAAGTTTGAACATTTATGGCCTATCCATGAAGGTATGCTTCCAACAAACTCATTTTCAGCAACATCAATGGTCATCATATTGTCACAATTTTGGAAAGATGATGGTAATTTTCCAGACAATTTGTTTTTGTGTAGGTGCAAAGACTTAAGAAGAGTCAAAGATCCAATGGATGATGGAATGTTGCCAGTGAAATTGTTGATTCCTAAATTTAGGAGCATCAAGTTGTTCCACTTCATCCAATAATTAGGTATTTTTCCAGATAAATGATTTTTTCCAAGATTGAGAAGTTGCATTTTTTTGGGCTCATTCATCTTGTAACACAAAAAGTGAGAAATAGATCCAGAAAATGAATTGTTAGAAAGATCTAGCATAGCCACGTTAGAGGATATATAAGGTAACAAACCTTTGAAATGGTTCGAACTCAGATCAATCACGGAATAAGAAAGCCAAGTCATGAGACTGTTTACTATCTCTCCATAGAGTAGATTCTGAGACAGATTTAGATAGACAAACTGAGAAGACAAGTTCCAAAAAGAAGGAGGAACAACACCAAAAATCCTTGAATTGGATATGTCCAAACGCTGAAGATGTCTTTGTGAACAAAGCCATGCGGGAAAATTTGGCCCCAAATTCCATGATTGAAAGCTTAAAGACACAAGCTGAAAAGGAGGATTCCAATTGTAACTTACTTCTAAAGTCAGTTTGTTTCTAGATGCATGAAGATGGATCAAACTTGTTAAATTGGAAAAATGAACTTCGGACACAACACCTTCCAACATATTTGATTCAATATATAAACCCCCTAGTTTGGAAAGCTGCCCAAAATTTTGAGGGAGAGTTTCATTGAATTGATTATAGGAAAGATCCAAGTATGTCAAAGATGACAGGATTCCTAAAGACACTGGAATTGGTCCTGATATTGAATTATTCCGAAGAGAAAGATGTACTAGGTTTTTAAATTGCCCAAGTACATCAGTTAAATGACCAGAAAGTCGAGCATGATTTAATTCTAAGATCTCTAGTCTATACAACCTTGATAAAATTTCTAAGATCTTAGATACCTCTTGATTCAATTTGTTGGATGGCAAGTCAATTATGATACTAACAGCAGATGTTAGGTTTCCAATGGCACTGGAGATTGTACCCTGCAAATTATTGCCGCCAAGGTTGAGAAACTCAAGATGACTAAAACTATACAACCAATTGGGAATTGAAGAGTTGAAATTGTTTCCAGCTAGACCGAGGTCAGTAAGAGAAGTCATGTTTTGGAGATCAACAGGGATTGGACCTTGAAAGTAATTGTAAGATAGATCAAGAGAAACAAGATTATGAAGACCAAAGATCCGTGATGAAGAGTTGACAGTGGGAGTCGATGGAATGAAAGGCCTAAGTTGGCAATCATACAACCGCAAGTCTAACAAGGAAGGGAGTGTGTTTGTGACTTGTAGCCAATCAGAGGCTTTGCTAAGATTAACAGAACTCATATCGAGATGTTGTAGCAAAGGAAGACCAGAAAGCCATTCAAGGTTATTCACATATAAACCAGAAAAACTAGAACTTGCGAGATTGAGATAGAGCAAATTGGAGAGATTTCCAAGTTGATGAGGTATGAGTCCCACAAATCCCGCATTAGAGAGATTAAGAGATGTTAAACTCTTCATTGAACTGAGAAATGAGGGAATAGGAGAAGCAAAGAAATTATTGAAGCTGAGGTCAAAGTAATTCAAATGCTTCAAATCAAGCAGAGAAGGATTTAGCTTACCGCCAAAGCTTGACCGCTCCCAAGCGTCATATTGTTCTTCAGTTGCAAAACCACCCGAAGGAGGGAAGGTTGTGAGATGGAGTTGATGGACGTGAGCAGTGAGGTTGTGGCAGACAACACCAAGCCAGTGACAGCAATCCCCATCAACAGTCCAAGAGGAGAGTCGATTTAATGGATCAATAAGGTCTTGCTTGAAGGTGAGAAGGGCGTGTCGCTCGGTATCGATGCAACGAAGCTGTGAGTGAGAGAGAGAGTGAGAGTGTACGGTGCAGAAAATGAAGAAATTAGGAAGAGGAATAATTAGAAAAGCCAGGAAAAGGAATCCTAAGGAACCCTCCATTATCAGATTATTATGAGAAGTAAGGGTTTTTTGTGAAAACCAATACTAATTGGATGGTAATTTATAGGAGCACCTCCGTTTGATTTTGTTTTGTTTTGTTTTACACTTCAAATTCTACACTCTGTCTGCATTCGGTGGTCTACGCTTCAAGCATTGACTGAAGTCTTGCAAGTAGGACCCTCCTTCCATTTTGTGGGGCCTTTATCTTGATCTGGCCACAGATCTTTTTTCTTTTTTGGCTGCCACATATCAATTTGCTTACCTGGCAAATGTGCAACGAATTTTAGACAGAAGATTTCATTGGTCAATTATTTCCAAAGTCTTTGTAGTCTTTCCTAGAAAAAAAACACTTTCCCATTCAAGGGCCAGGGCCATAGACTTTAGTTAATAGATTGACAATATTGTTTTAATTTAAAATGAATTGGGGAATTCTAAATATACATAAAGTACATTATGATGAAATCTTTTTGATGTTTAACTCAAATAATACTTTTTGATGTTTTTTAACTGATACATACATAAATGATTCAAAACCTCCTTTTCCTAATTATAAAATATTTATAAAAAAAATCACACAAAAGTTACAAAATAGTATTCAATAAACTTTTACATAACAAATAAACATATTTGATACACCCTATTGCTTGTGAGAATTAAAATTGAAAGTGTGCTGGCATTAAAGCTCTGTTTACTTGGAGGATGAAAAAGTAAGATAATAAAAAAGTGTGAGAATAAAAGAAAAATATTTTATTTTTTCACTATATGTGTTTAGTAATGAGAATAGAAAAGTAGAAAGGCTAAAATTAAATTACTATTATACCCTTATTATTAAAAATAGAATGATAAAAAAGTGAAGTAATTTGATATTTTTTTTAATTTATTTATTATTATCAATCTCATTTTCTTTCATCTTTTCTTCCCAATTTGGAAGAAAAAGAAAATGGTGAAACCAAGTAAAAAACTCCATCCACCCCCAAAAGTAAAAAGAAAAACTCCAATTTATTTCTTCTAGGTGCTTGAAAATTTTGATATTGATATGATTAATCAAAGTTATTCCAAATGCCATTATTTGGAACTGTATAATTATTTTTCTATATTTTTATCTCAATGTTTTCAGGAAAATGTCCACAAAAATAGTTGGACAAAGAGTTTGAATAAAATTTTACTTGATTTATATTAGAAAATACATTGAGATGCCTATATTAATATAACACGTTAAAATCCCATAATAAAAATAAAGCATGTTAAGTGTGGGGGTAAGAGCCCAAATTCGTATATTGGGCCTTGAGCCTTATCCGAGAACGCGATATGTCTGAGGAGGAGTAAATGATTGGGAAAGGTCCCAAAGTTGAGAATCACGTAAGGAGAGAATGGAGGAATATAGTCCGAGGAGTTTCTCATCCTCGGATACGATAAGTATCGGTCAGAGCCGTACTTAGGCAGTGTAGGTGACCTTCCAGGAATTTCCAACAATAAGGATGAACCTCAGGCACGTGCAAGGGCGATAAGAACCCAGAAATATCTAAGAGAAAAGCTGCTACTACCACATTAAATGCACTGCAGCTACTTTTTTGGCCGCATTTATTTGGAGAAGACCCCTGAACAATGAAAACCTAACCACTGCAACTTATAGAAAGCTAGAGAGGGTACTTGATAGGACATACTCAAGTGAAGGCTTAGATGATAGACAAGTGTATGATCAAGACGGTCTGTAAAAAACTATATAATGTAAAAGACCCCCCATGAGAAGGAGGGAGGAGAAAAATGTTGGATCAGTCAGAATTATACTTGCAAAATTGCAACGTTGATTTATATGAAGAATGACCTCCTCGAATTTGGCATCTATCCAGTCTTATATGTACAACTTTTACATGATCATTTGTTAAAACCATACTAGCCATTAGTAGCCTTGCTTGAACTTAGCTCTTTAACCTGCTCTCTATAAATTTATTGTATTGGGCTCATTGAGCTAATACCCAATTCGTTTTTGGGTTTGAGCCTCAAATTGTGACCCTACATTAAGTTTCTTATTAATAATAATAGAGTGAAGTTTAATTAGATTCTTGAAAAGAAAAAAGACGACAACAGTTCTAATGATATTTTATTTGTATGCAATTTTATTTGTATGCAAATAATCATTACTAAAATTACAAAAATTAGGTTGTATTGAACTAATTCTGGAGCTCGAAGGAATACTATCACCAATTGATTTATCGATTACACCATAGGATAGAGTTTGCAATACAAAATAGTTGCATTGGGTTTGGGTGACAGCTGCCCATGAAATGCTGGTGTATTCTCAAATCAAATGTATATGTCTATTGGTCCCTTTTGTTTGTTCTTTGTTTTCTTAGCAAGTAAAAGCTTGTCTTTCAGCATATAAAATTTGTCAAGTGGAAAACATTCAAATATTGCAATCAATTCCTGTTTCCATGTTCGTGTATTTGATAACATGCAATAAACATTTTCTTAGCAACACATCACCCAAAGAGTAAAAGCCGATTTTTTGCGTGCTGTGTGTGATCTTTTAGCTAAGTACTCTAGACTAGTATATGGCAAGCAGGTCTAGCTAGAAGGTTTCCCACCATTCCTGTCTCGTTGTCTAAATTTGGATGTAAATGTTGTTTAAGTCAATGATATTGTATTTGTTCTAGGAAAAAAAGAAGAAGCTAGTCTCCCAATTAAGTCTTCCACTATAAAAAGTTGTGTTTATTAATTTTTTTTTTTTTTTTTTGGGGGAAAAAGTTGTTTTGTCTAACAAAACTGACGGAGAGTGCTCTTGATAAAATAAGAACGATGTTAGTTTGAATATCTCATTTTCCCTTCCCTGAGGCAAAACCTTTTATTTATTTATTTAATTAAAAATAAAATAAAACAGAAGGCTTGTCTTCCACTATAAAAAAGAGAAAAGGAAAAGGAAAAAGAAAAAGAAATTTGTCTGATCAAAGGCATTCAAAATTTCCAATCAATATCACCGCGCACCCTTGATGCAATGGTCACTTTACAAGTATAAATGCTTGTAGAGTTTTCCTCCTGTTAAACCAAAACACATTAAATAGTAAACCAAAGTTTTACTTTTATTACAAAAAATTATTATAAGCTCATTATTTTGTACTGGAAGTTTTTTATTAAACGGTTATGTGGCCTTTGTCTTCTCATTAATGAGTTTTCCATGTAATAAGAAAAACATCTTACTTATGGATTGTCGCAGATATCTTCTAATTGATGTTTGTTTGTACTCATAAAATTTAATTGAAGGGTTCATTAAATTTTCACAACCAAGAAATAAAAAATAAAAATTGAGACTTATAGTTGGTTGATGACCTATTTTTTATATTTCCATCTCAATGCTTTCTAGAAATGTCTTTAAAAAAAAAAATTTGTTCAAAGAATTTGAGGATTTAAGCATTCTTTAATTAATGGATTTTCTTAGCGGATTAATGGATGGTTTAGAACTAGTATATATTTAATTTATAATTATTATGACTAATCAAAATTATTCCGAATGCTATTATTTGGAAACTTATAATTGATTGATGACTTGTTTTTATATTTCCATCTCCATGCTTCATGGAAAATATCCTTAAAAATAATTGAACAAAGACTTTGAGGCTTTGAGCATTCTTTAATTGATGGTTTATTTATTTATTTGTTGAACAAATTAATTGATGATTTAGGATGTGTGTGTGTGTGTGTGTATATATATATATATATAAAGAGAGTCCTTCTGTTTGCATAACATAAAAAAGACAGTTGGTGTTATAGTAATATGAAATGGAGTACCAAATTTGTTGTCAGAGTCTCTCTCTTCTCTTTCCCCCAATTTGGCATTGTCAATGCCAAGTCTCTGTGGAACTTAGCACTTAGGGTATCGAATTCTCTCCATCTTCTCAATCACTTAAATATATATATATATATATATATATATATATACATATAGTTTTTTTTTTTTTTTTGACAAATACCCATAAACTCAAATTTTAATAATATTTAGTTAACAGACTCATAAAATTCAAAGAAAAATAAACAAAACTTTGAGTTGCTTATTCAAAAACCCAAATTAGATCAAATGCCTTCAAAGTCCTAACCATAATGGGGTTGCTATGTTGCCACCATTGTGATCAAAATCAAAATACAAAATAATAATTCTAAACTCATGATTGTTCAAATAATGATAAGTCAATTTATATCAATTTTTTTTTTTTTTTTGTTTTGAAAATTACAAATTTATAATCCAAAGACTTTGAACCTCTAAAGTCTTAAAAGAGAGTTTGCAGACTTCGTTTTTCTTTTCCAAAGTCTTTGGAGTCTCTTTTATGCTCATATTTTTTCTTATATTACCTAATTTTCCACACCAAACTTTTTCTTTTTGATGGAATTCCACACTACACGTTGAATACACTCAATAACATTTTTCTCTATCTAGTTTTTCCAAGAAAGTGTCGTCCAAAAAAATTAAAGATTATGGGGGCTTTAGAATCTTGACAAACAATAGTTGTGCGAAGAATTCAACATTCATTTCATGGAATAGGAGATAATGAAATCTAATACACTACACGTTGAATACACTCAATAACATTTTTCTCCATCTAGTTTTTCCAAGAAAGTGTCGTTCAAAAAAATTAAAGATTACGGGGGCTTTAGAATCTTGACAAACAATAGTTGTGCAAAGAATTCAACATTCATTTCATGGAATAAGAGATAATGAAATCTAATACACTACACGTTGAATACACTCAATAACATTTTTCTCCATCTAGTTTTTCCAAGAAAGTGTCGTTCAAAAAAATTAAAGATTGTGGGGGCTTTAGAATCTTGACAAACAATAGTTGTGCGAAGAATTCAACATTCATTTCATGGAATAGGAGATAATGAAATCTAATACCCTCTAATACCGTATCCAACGTCAAACATTTAATCTTGCTTTTACTTACTAATTTAAAAGGTATTTGAAAAAAAATAAATTTATTTGGAGATTGAGAAAATAACTCTCAAGATATTCTCCATACACATGAAGAAGTAGACTTTAGCAACCAACTCTTTTACAGCCTAGGCTTCTTTCTTACATACTGGTTGCAAGGAATTTATCAAATATCCTTGGATTTTGTTACAAAGAGCCATTTAGTTTGTGCAATCACGTAGAATCTTGTTTACTCTACAAAGTGATCAATGATCACTAAGAGACTCAAAATAGAGCTACCATGATTGCTAGATGAACACTAAGATCGCCTATTAGAATGCATCAATTTTTCTTTTTAAATAGCAGTAACGGAGGTGGTGTCATGGCAAGGTATGGTAAACTACCTTTACTAGATCACTGCTTGTTTGAGCTGAAAATTGATTTTAGACTATCATATTGGATTGCCTTTGACATTTATTGGAAGAAACATCATATTCATAAATACTCTGTTTGTGATTGATAAATACCCTTTTTTTTTCTTTCCAAAAATATAACCTTCTGTGATGAATGTAAACTAAAATTCTTGGAGCGAAAAGCAAAGAGGAACTTAGAAACCTGAGGACTTTGCTGAGTCTCTGCCTGCCAATGGGTGTTGCTTGTAAAACTAACCAATGCAGATCAACACACAATAGAGTTCCAATCAGTGCCTACACAAGATTCAAACCAAAACACTTTCAGTTCTAAAGCAATCTAGAACAAAACGGCATGGAATATAAGAATAAAGCCTAAAGCTACATGTAGTTTATCTTCTAGTAGTGGCACTGTCAGTTAGAGTGGAAATGCACGTGTCAGTTATCTATTGGTAGTTTAGAGAGTTTGTTATGCTTAAATCTTGGTGGCATTTTAGCTAGAGTTTGTTAGTTCCTATTCAGAGTATAAAATAGGAATAACACTCATTGTAATCTTATCTGAGTTTAATACAATTTCCATATATTGAAATTCCTAGAGTATAAAAAATCATCATTTAATTGAATTTTAAAATGAAAGTGTTTATTCGAATTTTAACTTTTACAAAAGAGCTTCATATCTATATATTTCCATTTTATTAAATAAATAGTCAATAATCAAGTACTATGGAAATAATCCATACTTTCTCATTTTGATTACCCATTAGTTACCACATGTGCTATGATCCAAGGACAAATTGGTCCATTAACAACAATTAAAAATACAGGTGTGACTTATTTCCAGTACTTTTTTAATTGAATATATCATTTTGTTTTTAATATACAATGACAAGTGGCAATGAATTTTAATCCTCAACTTTTATTTAATTAGTGGGTGATGTGATAGTTTGTCATTAAAACAAAAAAAGATTCATTTTAAGAAAGTACTGGAGGTAAGCCAAACCCTAAAAATACAACCTACCCACGCTTTGGATTTTTCTTTTTTGGGAGGAAATCCACGTTTAGGACTAAAACTCTAACCTTGGCCATCAAAAGGAGAGCCCATTTAGACATTAAAATATAAGATCCTATTTAAAAGCTTCTCTCTTTAAAAACAAAAATTGTTCCTTTTGCTCATACTAAGAAAGTAAAAATACTTGTACATTACTCATTTTAATTTAGATTTTTAGACTTGCTCCCCAAAACAAAAGAGTGTATCTTTCTTGGGGGCAACTTTAAACATGTTCCTTAAAAAACACCTATTCTTATCTTAGTCAGATCGTCTCTACCTTTAACCAAAACTCTAAATTTCAAAACCCTAAAAACATTGTAATATCACAATTTGTTTCTCCATCCAATGATATGATAAGCCAAGAATAATAGGTATATATTGTAAGGATGGCGAAGCGGTGTAGCCAAGTCAAGTCATAGATACCATGTCCGTACTTCGGGAGAATGTGTTTTGCCCTCTTTAATGAGATGACTCTAACAAAGGAGGGGTGACTATAAGAGACCTTTTTTTTTTTAAAGACAAATATTTTAGAAATGATAATAAAATATGTACAAATAAATAAATTATAAATATAAAAGTTATATAAAAATTCTATTCCATATAATTAAAATGTTTTTAAATAAGAAATATTATACTCAAGATAGGTTAGGGTGGAGTGACCAAAATATATATATCTTGTCAGAAAATCAAACCCATAAAAAAATATTATTTTTATAGAATAATTAATGTCTAGTTTGAAGTAGGGTACTATGTTTGCAATCCCCTAGTATTGATGATTGAAGAGCCATATAAGAATTAAGAAGTCTCATTAGCTGGAGTCATAAATTTAGCAATTTAACACCACAAAAAGCTACTTTATTTATTTTACCACCGGCGGTTTTTTTTTAGCTTTCAACAGAATAAAATAATATAAACAATACAAAAAATAATATATCTACTACAATAAATAACAACCACTACCACCAACACATTAAAATAATATAACTTTTAATAAAATATTGTTTTTTTTTTACCATCTTAACTACAATGATGGCTGTGCACTATAGCCCAAAACCCAAATTTTTTGGCTTTCCCTCCACCATTACAGGCTTGCAACATGCTTTTTAGTATTGGTGGTGCTAAAAATAGTAATATGGTGTTTTAGCACCACCAATACTAATACAAGGCTATGTTTAAAATTCATTGTAATATTCTAGTATGATCGTGTCTTAGCTTCAGTTGGCTTTTCCCACCTAAAGTCATGTATCATTTTTGCTTTAACAATGGCAATAATTTCATAATTAGTAGCCAATATAGTGATTAGATGTCAATTCATGAAACAAAAGTTGATAGTTTGAATCTCTCTTTTCCCATTATCTTTAAGACCAAAACTTATTTATATTAACAAAAA
This sequence comes from Quercus glauca, assembly GCA_023736055.1. Classification (NCBI taxonomy): domain Eukaryota; kingdom Viridiplantae; phylum Streptophyta; class Magnoliopsida; order Fagales; family Fagaceae; genus Quercus; species Quercus glauca. Next base: position 18,776,468 of record CM043323.1, read on the forward strand.
AAAAAAGCCTTAGCTTCTCTATAAAAGAAGATTGTCTTATCCAAACCATTCAAACTTTCCAATCACTTTCTAATCCTTGTTCTTTAGAGCGTAGATTCGAGAAAGCAACATAGATATTTTCTCACTACATGTCTGACACATTTGCTTAGTATTCTACTACACAAAAAAAAAAAAAAAAAAAAAAAAAAAAAGTCTTTTTACCATCAAAATTTGATTAGACTCAGAAAACTTAATTGAAGTGCTCCTTTTTGTTTTTGTGGGAAAACAAGTGCTCATGAAATTCACACAACCTGAAAGAGAAAAAAGAAAAAAAATAGAAGTTCAAGCTTACAGTTTTTTTTTTTTTTAATTTTTAATTTTTTTATAATAAGTTCAAGCTTACAGTTGGTTGATGCATGACCTGTTTTCTATATGTCCATCTAATCATTTTTTGCGAAATGTCCTTACAAAAAAAATTAGACAAGAAGTTTGAGGCTTTGAGCATTTCATTAATTGATGGTTTATTTATTTATTTTTTGAGCGGATTAATTGACAGTTTAGGACTAATAAATATTTAAAATTATTGTTAGGATTAATCAAAATGATTATGAATGCCATTATTTAGAACCTTATAGTTGATTGATTGATGATCTATTTTCTATATTTTCATCTCAATAATTTATGGGAAATGTCCTTAGAAATAATTGGACAATGAGTTTGATGCTTTGGGCATACTTTAATTGATGGTTTATTTAATTTTTTTTTATCGGATTAATTGATGGTTTAACTGTTTAAGATTCATATATATTTAAAATCTAAACAATCAATAAGGGAGTCTTCCAGTTTGCATAAAGTAAGCAAAGATAATTGGTTTTATAATAAATTAAAATATAAAAGGAAGTATCGAATTTGCTGTTTGAGTCTCTCTCCTCTTCCCCCTAATTTGGCATCTCTGGAACATAACACCCATAATTTCAAATTTCAATAATATTTAGTCAAAAGGCTCATAAAATTCAAAGAAAAATAACCAAAGCTTTAAGTCTCTTATTCGAATACCCAAATTAGATCAAATGCCTCCTAACCATAATGGAGTTGCTATGTTGCCACCATTGTGATCAAAATCAAAATACAATTTACAAAAAGATAATTCTAAATTCGTGGTTGTTCAAATAATGCTAATTCACTTTTTAATACTTTTTTTAAATAAAAAATTACAAATTTATAATTGAAAGACTGAACTCTAATCTAAGTTCGTTTTATTTTTTGTCGAGAGTCTTTAGTCTCCCTTATATAAGCCGGGCAGAACTTTTTGACTTTGAAAATTTGTTCCTAGTACCAATTTCTCATTTTCACACTAATGTTGGGATAAAGATAAAGCTTGTGTTGGTGTGGCTCTAGAATCTTGACAAACAATGAGAAGAAATCAACATTCATTTAAAGGGAATAGAGGACATCGAAATCTAATTCCGTATGCATTGGGTTTTCTTTCTTTGCAGATGGGGTGAAGTTTTGGTGGGTGTACTGAAAGTCTAGATATGTAAGTCCCCAAGTCAAAGAAAAAAAAGGTCTGTTAAAATGAACTTTAGCACAGTATGCCTTTTTTATTGAGTCCCAGAAGAGTTGGTTCGGCAAAATACCTCCATTGCTAAAGAATACATTGCAATCCGAAATTTTACAAGTGAATAAAATTTCTATCTTTCTCTTAAAAAAAAGAAAGAAAAAAAGGAATCATCATAGAGCCTGCACTGTTCCCTTCAGTAACACTGCGTTCTCAAATTTTTTTTAAAATGAAGTTTGCATTTCAAAATGAACCATATATCATATGGCAACAATCTACAAAACTAGACTAAAAATTGACAATGCTGGCGAGATGATGAATTCGGTAGTTGTTTGTTTAGTTTATTTGATGCAAAAGTCGCATGCAATTAAGATTGTTCCATGCCCATGTAATTGAAACTTATGAGTGAAACAGGCCCAACCGTCCAAGCCACTAAGGCAGTGACAAACGTCTTAATGTTTTCACTCTCTAAGAGCACACAACCATACCCATACCGCACTTTTAAGTCACGATTTTAGTGTAAAGTGTGTGTACAATTATATGCAACAATTTGTGTGAAATAAACACTACTCATTGACGTCACAATTTCAACACAAAATGTATGTGTATGGTTGGGTACAACCAGTGTGAAATAAATATTGGTTATTGGACACACACTTTGAAGTCATGATTTCAGTGCAAAGTGTGTGTATAATTGTGTGCAATAGTTTGTGTAAAATAAACGTTACTCATTGAAGTCACAATTTTAATGCTTGTCTCTTAGTATATAAAACTTGTCAAGTGAAAAACATTCAAATATTGCAATAAATTCCTGTTCCATGTTCGTAGAGTATACTTCATAACATGCAATAAGCATTTTCCGTGCAACACATCAACCAAAGAGTAAGACTGATCTTTTGCGTGCTGTATGTCCTTATCAGTTCCCACACACCTGCCGTGAAGAGAATAGAGTCAAGGCTTGGTAGATGGCCAACAAGTCAACAAGTCAATGAAGTGGTATATGTTCTGGGGAAAAAAAAAAAAACCTAGTCTCCCAAGTCTTCCACTATAAAAAGTTGTGTTTATTTGTTTATAGTTGAAAAAATGTTTAATACTTTTTTTTGGTCAAAAAACAAAAAAAAAAGTTTATTAATAACAAAAAAAACTTGTACTTTAAAAGTCCTTCTTTTTTAGATCTAATAATTGCGTGAGTAATGTTATGAGCATAGCAATTTTTACAATAATTGAATTTTTAATAATTATTATTTTTTATATCGATTTTTATCTAAACTTGCTACTAATATCACATTTTTATCTATTAAATTATTAATAACAATTTGTTTCCTCAATAGTTGTATTTTTTTTTTTTTTTTTTTTGTGTGTGTGACTCTAGACTTATTTTAAATTTTTAATTGTATTCTTCTTGAGTAACACAAGTGATTGAAGAGAACGCATCATAAATCCAAAGTCATTAGTTTGAATTTCTTATTTTTCCTCCCCTTAAACCAAAACTCTTTAAATAGTAGAACAAAACTTTCCTTCCAGTATATACAAATATATATATATATATATATATATATAAGGTTGAGTTCAAGTTACACCTGGTGTAACTCTAAGCAATGTTACACCACTTAATATTTTTTAATTGGATGCGAATATTGACAAATCCACGGTTAGATTACATTATCTTCGTATATTCTTCATGCTTGCAAAATTTTGAGGTGATCAAAGATTAATAGTCATGTCATCAATCAATTGTTAAAATTCAAATTTTTGTAGTTTAAAATAATGCATAAAAGATGAGTTTATAGATTAAATGGTAAATAGCATCTGATTGATATGAAAATTGGCATGTATGTTAAGAACATATAGAACATGTAATTCAACGGTTGGATTTTCAAAATATTAATTTAATAACAAGTTATTAGGTGGTGTAACATTGCTTAGAGTTACACTAGGTGTAACTTGAACCCAACTCATATATATATATATATATATATATATATATATATTATAAACTCATTATTTTATATTAGAAGTTCTTTTACTAAACTATTATGTAGCTTTTTTCTTCTTGTTAATGAGTTTTCCATGTAAGAAAATTAGCACCTTATGTATGGATTTTTGTTGATATCTTCAAATTCATGTTTGTTATTGAAGTGCTTGTTAAATTTGCACAACTAGGAAAAAAAATATGAGGCGTATCATTGGTTGATGACATGTTTTCTATATTTCCATCTCAATGCTTTCTAGGAAATGTCCTTAAATATAATTGGACAAAGAGCTTAAGGCTTTGAGCATTCTTTAATTGATGATTTATTTATTTATTTTAAATGGATTAATGGATGGTTTAGGAGTTAGGACTCATATATATATATATATATATATATATATATATATATATATATATATATATATAATTATTGTTATGATTAATCAAAATTATTAATTCCAAATGTCATTATTTGGAGCCTTACAGTTGTTTGATGACTTGTTTTCTCTATTGCCATCTCCATGCTTTCTAGGAAATGTCCTTAAAAATAATTGAACAAAAATTTTGATGCTTTGAGCATTCTTTAATTGATAGTTTATTTATTTATTTATTTATTTTGAATGGATTAATTGACAATTTAGAACTCGCGTGCACGCGTGTGTACATACATACATATATATATATATATATATATAAAGGGAGTCCTCTGGTTTGCATAATGTAACAAAGACAATTGGTGTTATAGTAATATGAAAGAAAGTAACGAATTTGCTGTCAGAGACTCTTTCCTCTCTTGCCCCTAGTTTGGCACCGCCAATGCCAAATTTTTGTGGAATTCAGCGTACCAAATTTTCTCCCTCTTCTCAATTACATAAATTATTTGACACAACAGACATAACACCTATAAACTCAAATGTTAATAATATTTAGTTAAAATAAAATAGTCATAAAATTTAAAGAAAAATAAGCAAAAGTTTGAGTCTCTTATTTGAAAACCTAAAACAGATCAAATGCCTCCTAACCATAATGGGGTTGCTACAGTGCCACCATTGTGATCAAAATCAAAATACAAAACAATAATTTTGAACTTGTGATTGTTCAAATAATGATAATTAAATTTATGTATATATATATATATATATATATATTTTTTTTTTTTTTTGTTTTGAAAATTACAAATTTAGAATCCTAAGACTTTGAACCCCTAAAGTCTTAAAGAGAATTTTGGAGACTTCGTTTTTCTTTTCTAAAGTCTTTGGAGTCTCTTTAATGCTAGGCAAAACTTTTCAAGAGAAGTGCCTTTTTCCATCCCAAGGCCAAACCTTTTTTATAATTTTTTTTATTAAAAATAAAATTAAACAGAAGGCTTGTCTTCCACTAATATAAAAAATAATATAAAAAAAACTTATCAAAAGCATTCAAAATTTTCAATCCATTCGTCATCCATGTTCATAGAGTTTAGACTAGAGAAAGCAACAATCATCTTTCTCACATGTCAAAAAAAATATACCCATTACCCATTGGCAAGTCTTCCACTATCAAAAGCTTGTACTTCATAAGTCTTACACTATAAAAAGCAAGTCTTTCATTTTTAAAGACAATAATTGCATGAGAAATACTATGAACACAGCAAATTTCACAATAGTTGATAGGACAAATTTTTATCGATTCTTATTTGAACATGTCATTAATCTCATGTTTTTACTTATCAAATTATTAATAACAATTTTTTTCTCGATGGTTGTGAATTTTTTTGTGTGGCTCTAGACTTATTTGTATTCTTCTTGAGTAACACAATTTTTTTAAGAAGAATTTGAGAAACACAAGTGATTGGGGACAACACTTCATACAACAAAGTCATTAGTTTGAATCTCTCATTTTTCCTCCCTTAAACCAAAACTCATTAAATAGTAAAGCAAAGCTTGCCTTCCATTTACAAAAGCATTATTATAAACTAATCATTTTAAACTGGATTAAAAAAAAAAAAAAGCTTTTCTCTTCTCGTTAATGAGTTTTCCATGCAAGAAAATCAGCATCTTACTTATGGATTCTTGCTGATATCTTCTAATTTATGTTTATTATTGTACTCAGAAAATTTAATTGAAGTGCTCATTAAATTTGCACCAACAGAAGGAAAAAAAAATATTTTGAGGCTTGTAATTGTTTTTTATATTTCTATCTCAATGCTTTTTGGGAAATTTGCCAATGCTAAATATTGCCATCTCAATGCTTTTTTTATATTGCCAATACTTAATATTATTAACATTCGAGTTTATGGATGTAATGTCCACTGTGTCAAATAATTTTAGTAATTGAGAAGAGGGAAAGAATTTGACTCGTATATATTTAAAAAAAATGGAGTCCTCCAGTTTGCATAACATAACAGAGACAATTGGTCTTATAATAATATGAAAGGGGGTACCAAATTTGCTGTTATAGTCTCTCTCCTCTTTTCCCCCTAATTTAGCATTGAACCCATAAAGTCTTAGAGAGAGTTTTGGAGACTTCGTTATGTTTTTTTTTCTAGAGTTTTTGGAGTCCCCTTTATGCTGGGCAAAACTTTTCAATTTTTTCTAGAGCCTTTGGAGTCCCCCTTACGTTGAGCAAAACTTTTCAATTTAAAAAATTGTTATGCTGGGCAAAACTTTTCAAATGAAAACTGTTTCTTATTACAGTACCTAATTTTCCACACTAAACGTTTTTTTTTTTTTCTATAGAGTTTCAAATCACTGACGTATTTACCAGTTAAGCTAACTAGAATACACTAATTTTCCAAGAAAGTGTCATTCAAGAAATTAAAGATCGTTGGGTCTTTAGTCTTGGAATCTTGACAAACAATAATTGTGCGAAGAATTCTACATTCATTTAAAGGGGTGAGATTTTTGCGGGGAGTACTGAAGGCCTAATTGTGGTTTTTAAAAAAAAAAAAAAAAAAACTAGTTATGTGAGTGCCCCAGTCCAAAAGAAAAAATATTCTATTAAAATGTGCCATAATCAATAATTTTATGCACCGAGCAGTATAGGTGTCTTCGCTGTTTTAGGTTAGTTGTTTTAGTTTAAACTGATTTATATACCGTTAATAAAATTTAATGATTTTGATTGTAGTTATCCTCATTTTTCCATTTTTTTTTTAATATATTAATTGGGGATGGATTTGATCGAGCTCTTCTTGTTTTAAGAAATCTTGGGTAATTTGTAGGGGCCTGATTGAAATTTTCTTATTTTTGAGACCCTTAACGAGAAAGAGCTGTCTGTTTGAAAAAAAAAAAAAAAAAAAAGAGTTTTGTTTTTCTAATTTACTAGGATTAAATGCATCTGAATTAGGAAGATTGATTGCGGGGGAAGAGTTTTAGGGCCTATTCTAGAAAAAAAAAATGGAATTTTGAAATCGAAACCTTATACTGGTCACTAGCAAGGGGGACAGAATCAGAGCTCCTAAAAGTAATTGTCATTCCTTTTCACTATTGTTCCTCTGCTGTATTTATCTAATTAAATGAACCATCCAAATTTAAATTTCCTGAAGCTAAAGGAAATCATCATTGAGAAAAACTCATTTGGGACAAAAGTATATAGAGTTAACTATCAAAATTGCGTGCTACTAAATGTAGGAACAAAATTGAATATGACTCTAAAATGCAAGAACCAAAATGATATTTTCATTTTTTTTTGAAAAACCATTTAAATTTTACATTGTGCAAAGAAGAGGAAGATAAAAGTTTTATTGATATTTTATTTGCACGCAGATAATCTTTATTGGAATCACAAAATTTAGGTGGGATTGAGTTAATTTTGGAGCTCTAAAGGTAAACTATATTGTGAATTTATTTTTGGACTAAGTATGCTGTATCGATACCGTAATGGATAAAGATTGATGGAATAAAGGTTTTGAGTTGTTAGTCTTTTTGATAAATCATAATTGAAAGAATAAAAGAAAGAAAGAAAAAATTCTCATATCTATCGCTCGTGTGAAGTTGCAATTCAAAAGAGCTGCGGTGGGTCACAACCTTCACCTACCCTCGCGAAATAGGTGTATTATCAAAGCTATTTATTATAGAGTAATGCTAGAGACATAATAAAAAAAACACAACAATTTCACAATTATGTTATGGAGAGCTCAAGCATAATAAATTCAGCTCCAAAATGCAAGAGCACAATAATAAGTTTAAGGTTCTGTTATGGGCTCTTTTATGGGCAATTGTTAATAAATTATTTTTGAAAGATCTTGACACAATTTTTATGAGAAATATTAAAAATTATCAAAATAATTTTTTTTTTTTATAAAATTTTTTTAAAAATATCTCCTAAACTAATGCCCTTAAGGTATCCTTAACTTTTCCCATAAATTTATCATTATGCGGGTTTGATTTTTTCTTTTTTACTAAGTAAAAGCTTGTCTAGTTGAAAACATTCTGTGTTCCATGTTTGTAGAGTAGAAGACCAGAAAAGGCAATATTAACATTTTCTCATGAAACGTCAATGTCTTCCACAGTCTTCCAAAGGAAAAAGTCTTCCACTATCAAAAGCTAGTCTCCTAAAATCTTCATATAAAAAAGTTTTTCTTTTCCCCAGTGTTATGCTTTGTTTATTTCAATGAAAAATCTTATGTAAAAATAATTTTTCTTATTTTTTAATATTTGGTAGTATTAGAAAAAATTAGTTAAAGAAAAATTATCTTTGATCAATAGAAAAAGTATGGCTTATTTTTAAAGATTGTTTTCCATTAATTTTTTTTGGAAAGCAACTCTATCTCACAGCAAGCTAAATAAGGGAAATTAGGTGGCTGTTTTTTTAATTAATTTAAAGTTATTATCCAAAATAAGAAAATGAAATAGTTTTATAAAAAATACTTTTTGAAAAATAACTCATTTTCTATAAAACATTATTGCCGAAACAAACAAAGCATTAAAATTGATTGAGAGTATGCTTCTTGGTACCTCCAATTTTTAGTAGGTATAGTGTTTATAATATATATATGTAATTTTATATTAAATATATGACAAAAAGTTAAAAGTTAGCTTATTTAAAAAAAAAAAGAAAAGTGAAAATAAGATTATTTTTGAAAAAAGCTGAGACAAAAGGCAAAACAAAACTTAAACAAAAAACATTGTAACTTTTCCTAAACAGAGTCGTACTCTAAACTCATTAGTTTTGAGTCTCTTTTGGCACATCAATTGAGACAAAAACTTATTCATACGAAGGGAGATAATAAATTAAAAAAATAAATAAAAAAGCTTTTCTTCGGTCTTCCTCTATATATAAAACAAGTTTATGTTAGCCAGTGCATTCAAACTTTCCAATCAACTTTTGATCCTTGTTTTTATTAGAGTGTAGATTCCAAAAAGCAATATAAACATTTTCTGACGACACGTCTATCACGTTTGCCTAGTCTTCCACTACAAACAAAAAAGAAGAAGAAGAAGTCTTCCACTAACAAATGGGTAAAATTTATAAGCCACTCTCATGTGCACACGCAAAATATAATAATAACACATATATATTTGTTAGGTGAAAACTACATTTTCATTCTTATATTTTCACGCAATTTCACTTTGGTTCTTAACTTTTATTTCCACCGCTTTTAGTCCCTATCCTGAAAAACGCGTCTCGTTTTTATCCCTGTCGTTACATCAGAGACGAAAAATGCACACGTGCCAAATGAAGTACACTGTTGACACACTAAAAGCTGACATGGCCATTAAACTAATAATTAAACATGTTATGTGCCGTTAAAAAATGTCACGTCAACATCTAAATTAAAAAAAAATTATTATTAATTTTGACAAAATAAAAAAAATTAAAAACAGAGTGCTCTGGGTATGTGCCGATTCTTACTCCCTCTTCCTCCCACCCTCCCTTCATGAACAACCTCTTCAAGTCCTGGGTATGTGCCGCTTCTTACTCTCACTCTCTTTGATCTTTCTCTCTCCCCAGCCAATTGAGTGCTCTAGTATGGGGCTTGGTCTAGATCGGGTCTCAAGCTCAAGTCTGCTTCAAAAATGGAGCTTTGTGGATTAGTGAAGCAGCGAGATTGGCGACTAGATTCACAGGTTGTAGATTGGTTTGGGTGGTATGTTGATTTGGATTCGCAAGTTATGAACAGGTAGCTATGGGTGTTGTGAAACACAGATCGTTGGTGGTGGATGTGGTGGTCGTAAATCAAAGGTTGTTAGTAGTGGTGGTGGTTAGCGGTTGCGAAAGGAAGATATTGTGGGTGTTGGTGGTTGTGAATCGGTTTGGGTTTATTTTTGGTGTGGATAGCAGTGGTCGACTGATTTCTTTGAAATTTCTGGGTTTGGAGTTGGTGTTGGTGTGGATGGTTGTGATTAGCTGGTTTCTTTAAAGTTTTTGGGTTTGTTGTTGGTCTGGAATGTGGATAGCTATTTGTACGTTATTTCTGCATTTTTTGAGTGTTTGATTTGCTGGGTTTCGGTGTTTTGATGATCGCTAGATTTTGTGTTTCCAAGTTGAAGCTGATTTTGTGTTTCTAATTTGGGTCAGTGGGTTTCCAACTTGGAGATTGGTGTTGATTTTGTGAACAAAGAGGATGCAGATCTGTTGATTTTGATTGGTGTGCGTTGGGTTCAAATTTCTAGGTTCAAATTTTGGGTTCGATTTCTAGGTTAGGTTTTTAATTTCAATTTCAAATTGTAGATTTGTTGATGTTGATTATTGTTTGATCTGAGTTTTGAATTTTAATGTGTTAGGTTGTAAAGAAAATACAAGAAAGACAAAGAAAATAAAATAAAACAAGGATTAAATTGCGAAGAACATGTAAAATCATGTTCTGGGAAAGAATACAAAGAACATGAACATGTTCTTCCGAAAAATTAATGAAAATAAAAGAATGTGAATTGGGTTTGTTGTTTTCTCATTTTCTTTTTTTAATTTTTTTATTTAGTTAAAATTAATAATTTTTTTTTAATTTAGAAGCTGACGTGGCATTTTTTAATGCCAAATAATATTTTTATTATTATTTTAATGACCACATCAACTTTTAGTGTGCCAACAATGCACTTCGTTTGCCACGTGTGCATTTTTCGTCTCTAATGTAACGGTATGGACAAAAACAAGACGCGTTTTTTAGGACAGGAACTAAAAGCGATGGAAATAAAAGTTAGGGACCAAAGTGAGAATTGCGTGAAAATGTAGGGACGAAAATGTGGTTTTTGCCTATTTGTTATTATGAATTGATCTATTAGGGATTTGTTTACACGTTAATAAGTCATTTTGTAATTTTTTAAAAAATTCAAAATTCCATTTACGAGTCACATAAAAGATCTTAGTAGTTAGACAAACTCAAGTACAACTCATGCAAATTACGATAATCTAGTTAATATATATGGACTTGTAATATTTTTAAAAACTAGATTATGAACTTATATGCACTTGAAATTATGAGTTTAATTTTAAAATAACATTAAACTTTGAAATTTATTATATAATTATTTTATATTTTATTATCTATACACAAATTTTATTAGTGAAGAATAATTATTACATTAGAAATTTGTGCTTTATCATTTTTTATCAAGTCAAAGGCAGCAATAATTAATATTCTTTTTATTAAATTTGCGCTTTTTTTATATATCCTTTTTTCATCCTTTATTTTTCTTTTGTAGTTTTTGAGTCTTAAAAGACATTGACAAAATATGAATGATTTTATTTTTCTTTTATAAATGAAGTTTGCATGTAAAAGAAATAATAATCCAATAGTTATTATATAAATTAAAAAGAAATACGTAAACGAAAATCCATGTAACAGAAGAAGAACATAATAGGAAAAAAAATTAAGATGGGAACAAAAAGAAATTTATCCTTAGAGTTCTATTCCTCAAAATCTTGGCATGTAGGCATATTATTCATTGTATGTGTTGGAACTTAATAAATCCAGCTTTGAAATGCAAGAGCACAATAATGAATTATTATCTAGCCGGTGTTTTTTTTCTTTTTTTCTTTTTTTTTTTTTTTTAATTCTTACCAATTAAAACTTGTCTTTCGGCATATAAAATTGGTGTAGTTTTTCTGAGAAACAAATTTGTCTAGTTGAAAACATTCTCATCCTTCAATCAATCATTCTTCCATGTTTCATGTTTGTAGAGTATAGTTCAGAAAAAGGCAATATTAAAATTTTCTCACGAAACATCAACATGTCTTCCAAAGAAAGAAGTCTTCCACTACCAATAGCTAGTCTCCTAAAGTCTTCCCCTATAATTTTTTTTCCTTAATAAAAAGAGTTTTTAATTTTTTTAATTTTAGCTAACTAAATTGATTGGGAGTGTGCTTCATGAAACAAAAATAGTGAGTTCAAATCTCTCTTTTCCCCTTCCTTTCACTATAGTGTGGATTTGTTGGGTTGAGGTTTTATTCATTTTAATGGGGCCGTTCTAAAAATCTGGTTGGTTTTATTTGCCCATTGAGTTGAATCACTGAGGATTTGATTTTGGGTTTAATTCATTGGGCCATTTATTTAAGGGTTGGTATTTTTCAATTTGAGCCTTTTGTTAAATGAAGATTAAAGTTTTAGTGTGTGAGCTTCAGTCTCAGATTGGGCCTAGGTTAATGGGCTGGCTGGACTTGAGGTTGTATTATGTTGGCTGAATTTCTTTGGTTTTGTTCAAGTTGGCATATTTGTGGTGAGATGTTGCCACTCAATTCCTTTGAAGACCCATTGCCATTCTTCCATGCAGTTTGTTATATTTCCTGAAAATTGGTTTACTGTTAAATCAATTAGCTGGAAAGAAGGATATTTGGTGGGAATTTACGTTAATAATGAAAGAATTAGCAGCCATGTCGAAGTTAAAATTGTCATAGGAAATAATAAGGTCAGTGTTAGATGGGCATACCAAAAAATATGGACTAATGTAATCAATTTGACACTTAGGCATGTATAATTCTGAAAGAGAAGGTATGATAGTCATGTATTGAAGCCCAGATGAAACCTAGCATGCTTGCCGATGATGACCCCAAGAAAAGCACAAATCTAATGTAAACGTTGATTCATACAATCTAATTATCTTAAAATATTGAAAACCCAATAATACTGATTAAACTCCCTCCAAAATACATACAACATCAAACATTTACTCACCTTTTCCTTTCTTCATTTTTCACGGCAACCTAACAGAGGGTTTGTATTGTATCCCACACTATTTAAAAATGTCTGCCTTTCAAAATGAACCATATTAATATGGTAACAGTCAACAAAACTAGACCAAAAATTGAAAACGTTGACTCCGTTTTAGTATCAGCATATTTCTAAAATAAATCCCACTAGATAGAAGGTTAGATATGAATTAAATCACAGTTGGGGTAGCAGTGCGTACAGCATATCTTGCTAGTTGCCATTTCCTGTACTGAAAGCTGTTTAGACCTTTGCATTCACAGTACAGACTGAGTTATAAATAATTCAAGGTCCATATTTAAGCAGTACCCTCAAGATGCCAATTATCCAGCCAAAGATAAAGTACTATTTTCATATCCAATACGATGTCTGAGAAATTATCCAGCCAAATAAGGATCCAAAAAAGTGTTAAATTTCCATATGGCCAATCCCAGGCAATTGTCCAAATTCCTTACAGTTCATTTTCACTATTGTTCCTCTAATCCATTTATCTAAATAAATGAACCATCCTGTTTTAAATTTCCTGAAGCTAAAGGAAAGCATTGTTGAGAGAAATCTTTGGGGGCAAAAAAAGTGCAGCACTAAACTTTTTAGTGGATCAATGTCCTAGGTAATTAACCTTTCATTTAATAATTGAAAAAGTATTTGAAAAAAATAATTTTCTTTGGAGATTATAGAGAAGAAACTCCAAAGATATATGGAATATTGTACTTTCTTGATTCATATTAGAAAAAAAATTTGAGAAACTTTTGTTTTTTGATAAAATATATTGAGATTTGAGAAGCACATATAGCATGCTAAATTGCATATTAAAATGATAAGCTAGTCCGGAGTTTGGCTAGATTTTATGGCTTTTTTGGCCAAAAAATATATTATTTTATTATTATTACAAATAAGAGTAAAATCTTATGGGAGAATAGCCTCTCTTTTTAAACATTATTTTAAGCATTAAAATATCACATTTTGCATTGAAAAGGTTTTGAAAGCACAACTTTAGTGTATACACATTTTACTCTAAAATTGCAAATTTTGAAGTTTCGATGTAAAACATGAATTTTTTAGGAGGCTATTTTTCAGAAAAAATTTTCAGATAAAATAATATTATTTTTTTTTTTTCAAAAATCTCTAGATTTTACTTTGAAAGTGTTCCAAAGAAACTAGGTATAAAAGCTTTAACGATATTGTATTTTTATGCAAAATACTACTTGTAGGGACTCAATTTGTAATGGACCCTTAACAATAAAAATTTGTAGAGTGTGGGTAAAAGGGCTTGGCATCACCGAAGTAAACAATGGCTGGTATAAAGTTTATAACAAATAATTGATGACATGAGATTCATAGGAATCTTCTCGTGGAAATTTGGCTAAGTGTTTTTATCGAGAATGATCATTACTTTGGTTAAGTGTTTGCGAAACATATTTGTTCTCGGCTCAGGCCGATGATCTATTTTTCTTCGAGTTCATCCCCCCTCTTATGTTGGGGATCCTCCTGGTTATATAGTATCGTTCTTTCTAATCTTAACCGTTCATTTGTCAATTATCTAGACTCTATGTACAGGGGTTTTGTCCCATCATCTGTATTTGCAGGTTTTATGTTAGTTCTTAGCCGCCTTTGCAGACTTTCTATTAGTTGAAGTGACCGAGGCAACTGGGTTTGTTGGTCACATCACCATTAAAGCGGTCAGGATGTTGGTGGGATATGTTTAATGGATGAGGGATATTTTCCCTTTATCAATAGTCGGTGCGCCGAGGATATGAGTATCCTCGGTGAGGCCTTTAGACGACTTGGGTTTCTTCCCCTTTGTCCTCGGCGCGAGCCTTGGGCCGGGTATAGAGTGGGCCAGGGTGGTTGGTATTTGGGGCCCCACACTACTTGTTGGTGTATTCTCAAAATGTATAGTTATATTATGCATAGAAAAAGCATAATGAACTCAACTCGAATGTAAAGGGCACAATAACAATTTTATCATCAAGAAAACCAACATAATAATTATGAATGTGCAAGTGTTTAAATCTTAAAAGTTTTGGGACATTAATTTCTGATGATGCATAAAAAATAGAAATATTCCTAATCAATTTCCATCTCCAATTTTTTTGAAATCTTTCTCAAGACAAAAGTTTCTTAGAAATGCAATTTCTTACTAGTACCAAATATATTCCCATTAATGCTTTATTATAAATATTATTATTATTGATAAAAGGGTCAAAGACTTTAATTATTTTAATTAAAATTGAATCGAGGAATTCTAAGTATAAATACGGTACACATTGTGAATTTCAGTTAGCTTAATTGGTAAAGTCTCTTGTTATTAAATAAGAGATTTGAGATTTAAACCCGTCCTACACAAAAAACAAATGGGTGTATTGGCTTGTTCATAAAGAGTAATTATCATAGAGCAGATACTATAGGTTAAAATTTCATTGCGTGCATGACAAAGTGATCCTCTCTAGAGTGAGGAAATGTCAATGTCAAGGAAATCTACAATTGATAATATAAATAAAACTGAAGTTGTTTGACTTTTGGCTAACCACATAAGTCATATATATATATATATATATATATATATATATATGTATGTATTTATGCAGATACTATAGATTTTAATTTTACTTCCTTCTAGATGCCTAGAAATTTTATATTGTTCTAATTAATCTGAATTGTTTCAAATGCCATTTTTTGGGAACTTTATAGTTGATTGATGACATGTTTTCTATATTTCCAACTCAATGCTTTCCGGGAAATGTCCTTCATAAAGAATTGGACGAAGAGTTGAGCTTGATGGTTTAGGGCATGTATATATTTAAAATCCAAACGATATGAAAGATAGCCCTCCAACTTGCATAACGTAATAGAGACAATTGGTCTTATAGTAATTACAAAATTATGACTACTTTTTATTTGTAGAATAAAAGATAAAATAGAGGTTAAACAAAATATCCAAAACTTTGAGTCACTATTCGAAAAACCAAATTAGATTGGCTCCTAACCATAATGAGGTTGCTACACTGCCACCATTGTGACCAAGGTCAAGATACAAAACAATAATTCTAAATTTGTGAATATTCAAATAATGATAAATAAATTTTATTTAATATTCTTTTAGGAATTGATAAATTTATAATCCAAAGGCTTTGAACCTTTAAAGTCTTGAAAAAAGAGTTTTGGAGACTTCATTTTTTTTGTCCAGAGCCTTTGGATTTGGAGTAAACCTTACGCTAGGCAAAACTTTTCAATTTAGAAAATTGTTTCTTTAGTACCTAATTTTCCACACTAACAATAAATACACTTAATAGCATTCTTGTCCATCTAGATTTTTCAAGAAAGTGTCTTTCACGAAAATTAAATCTTGATCGCTAGGCCTTAGAATCTTGACAACAAACAACAGGAGACATCAAAATCTAATACTGTGTAAACTGGGTTTTCTTTCTTGATAGCGTGAAATTTTGGTAAGGTATTAAAAGTCTAGATATGTGGGTCCCTAAATAAAATTAGTACTTAATTTTCCACACTAACAATAAATACACTTAATAGCATTTTTGTCCATCTAGATTTTTCAAGACAGTGTCTTTCACGAAAATTAAATCTTGATCGCTAGGCCTTAGAATCTTGACAACAAACAACAGGATACATAAAAATCTAATACCGTGTAAACTGGGTTTTCTTTCTTGATAGCGTGAAATTTTGGTAAGGAATTAAAAGTCTAGATATGTGAGTCCCTAAGTAAAAGAAGAAAAATAGTATGATTAAAATGTGTCAGTGTCAAATTGTCAGCTAGTTTATGCATTGAGTATCTTTGATGTTTTGCTTAAGTTGTTTTGATTTAAATCGATTTATATACAATTAATTAAATTTAATGATTTGATTGTAAATCTCCTAATTTTTTAGAATTTTTTTATGAAATTGCAGATTGATTTGTTCCTATGGTCCATTTATCTAAATAAATGAACCACATTATCCAGTTTTAAATTTCCTGAAGCTAAAGGAAAGCGTTGTTGAGAGAAATCTCATTTGGGTGAAAACAAATGTGCAGCACTAAAATAGATTTGTCAATCCCTAGTGGATAATCTATTCTTTATAGTTAACCAAGCTATGAATCTATCCTTAGGAGTAGATTTAGAAAAAAAAAAAATTGATAATCAAATTTAGAAAATTAGATAAGCTTGCACCACTCAAATTTCGGTAGAGTAACTTTAAATATAGCATTCCATGTTGCCCCAAATTCCAAATTCCCATATTTTTGACATTTTCTTCTGCATTCTGATCAGTGTTCACCTCAGTTTACTTGTCTAAAATACTAGACTTAATCACATATCTTGCTGGTAGCTAACTTTAGTTTCCTGCACTGAGAGCTGTTTAGACCTTTTCATTCACAGTACAGACTGAGTTATAAATGATTCAAGGTCCATATGTAAGCAATAGAGGACCCTCAGGATACCATTATCCAACCAAAGATAAGAACTATTTTCATATCCAATATGATGTCAAAGAAATTTTCCAGCTAAATAAGGGTCCTGTAAGACTTCCATATGGCCAATCCCAAGTAATTGTCCAAATTCCCTTAAGATTCCTTTTCATTATTGTTCCTCTGCTGCATTTATCTAAATAAATGAACTATCTAAATTTAAATTTCCTAGGCTAAAGGAAAGCACCATTAAGAGAAAACTCATTTGGTACAAAAGTATAGTTAACTATCATTTGCCAAACTTGAGAAAACAAAACAGCACTAAACTAATTGCTGTATCAATGCCCTAGGTATTTATTTACTAATTGAAGAAGTATTTGAAAATAATAATTTTCTTTGGAGATTAATAAAAAAAACTCCCAAGATATTCTCCATAAACATTGAAGGCCAGATTCTACACATGGAGAAGTAGACTTTAGCAATCAATAACCATACCTAAACTTGGCTTTATAAATTGGCTAGCAATTCAGAACAAACTCGATTAAAATAAGACAGGCAGCTTGAAGAGTCACTACAACTTTTCGTGTAAAGATAATTTGTGTTCCCTCAGCACTACAAATAACCAGAGGAAGTTATGCATCATCCATTCATAGCATGAGTCCCATACGATTGTGGGACTAAAACTATGAGAGCAAGGATTCATGTCAGATGTATAAGATAATTGTTGGATAAACATACATGTAAAGGCAAAATCTGTGTTTTAGTGCAAAACTTGGTAGAGTCACACATTAATGAGCATGGATTGAGGGGAGTATCAAGTGGTAGGGTAATCAATTTCTCACCGAACCAAGTTGTGCAGCTTATAAAACGTTCAAGCCAAAGTAACCATATTTCTAGATACCCCACGCAATAGACTTGTAAATTTTTTGGGGCTTAAAGGAATCTAAAGCATGGTTCCGATGTTAGTTGTAGTTTTTGGAGGGCTGAGACTGCCTTCTGTTTTAAACAAGAATACTTGTATGTCCAAAGAGGGACGAATAAGGGAAAAGACAAAAAGAAAGAGAATTTCTGTATAATAAATTTTGAATCTGATAGTGCAAATAAGAATGCAGGAAAGAAGAAGAGTACAGCATAGGCAAGTTTGATTGGCCTCACCTAGTTTCCAGTTGCAAACTCAAAAACTGTCGAATAGTGATTGACCAGGAAATGAAGGATGAAGGTAATTAATATTTAAAGAAGTCAGTAAATAAGTCAATTCATTTAAGATGATTCTAAGCAAAGTGTGTATCCTACACATAAAACTAGGGTGTTAGTTTTGGGTTAGAGGCTCATATTGTACATACTCATTGGCACATAGTGTAAATTGAAATATCTAGCTGGCTTGCTAATGTCATTCAGAGTAGTATTGCCAAAAAACAGCTACGCCAGCCACCATTAAGACTTTTAGTATAAGTTTTGAACTGACGAAGGATGATGAAGTTGAGGGAGACTGAGGGGATTCCCATTCCTTTCCTCTAAGCTTGGCAGACAACCGGGATAGCAGCTGAGGAAGCCGACCAGCTTTCTTGGAAGCTGCTAGCAGGATAATAAAAGGCAAACATTAGAAGCAGGGAAACAGCAAGCCAGCTAAATTGCAGAATATATATCAAAGACACTTGGATGGCTGTTATTATGATCAGTACTGTGTTGCTACCTCTTTTTTTTTTTTGATGACGAGGAATCCCCCTCAAGGTATGAGCCAGTGGGACCACCCTTGAAGGGCAAACCCCGGATGCCTACAAACCCCACTAAGCAGGCATCGGGTAAATCGTGAAATGCCTCAACTAGGAATCAAACCAAGTTTACACCCTCCCTTACTGTCAAGGCACCCCGGGTGAGGGTAGTACTGTGTTGCTTACTAATTATTCTACAAATTTGTATGATCACAAATGAGTCAATGATTTAAACTGATAGACACTTTATAAAAAAAAATAATAATAATAAATAAACCGAGAGAGACTTACCTCTGTTTTTCAGAATTCTTTCCTCTTCACCAACACGTCTTCGAAGTACATTGAGCAAAGATCCAAAATATAATGCAAACCCCGTGCATGTAATTATGATGACATTGTAAGGCATACTAAAATCAGGAGTTGTCAATGGTACAAGTAATACTTCTGTGTAAGACAGTACTGGGCTCTTTTCCTGCACCACAGACACAGATAATAGATCAGATGAATAGGCAAAATTTAAAGCATAAATACAACTGATGGCATGCAAGGAGCAGATGGTACCTGAAATTTAGACAACATGGGTGACTTGTTTGAAGAGTTGTCTTCAAGATAATGCATGCTTGTCTAGAAGTTTGGAAAGATTGTTACAGCTCACGGAATGTCAAACCCCTGATTAGCATCTGGAGGATATTCATCGATGTGCAAAAATCCCTATTCAGACATAATAAAGAAGTAAGCAAGAATATCAACAAATTATAATGAGGAGCTAAATGCACACTCAACTTTGGCACAAAGTAATCTCTCTCTCTCTCTCTCTTCTTCCTCCTTTTTTTTTTTTTTTTTTTTTTGGCCTTTTGGACCCACCCCTGGAGAGTAAACTACATATACACAACCCCACCTACCAGAACTATGTATCAGGTAATCCAGGGGAACTCCTAGTAGGGATTGAACTCAGGATATTTGGGTTTACAGCTCATCCCAAGCCTCCAACCACTAGGCTGCACCTTGATAGATAACTTTGGCATAGAGTAATCTCAAAGTAAGAATTATAGTTAGGTAACTCCAATAACAACACATTAAGGTCCCGTTTAATAAATAGGCTCAAAGTAACATTGAGGCAATAAGGTCCCCCAATCTAAGTGGCCCAAATTATAAAAGAAAGCAAAGCTTCATGAAGTAAGGAACATTTCTAAAAATAAATAGAACTTAAGAAAAGAAGGTGCGTTCAAAGTAAACTGCATGGGTTTCCTTTTCAATTTTGTTGAAAGGCCAGCATAGTGTTCCTAACTAGTATCATCTTCACCTTTATCAAAACCACCATACGCTTGCCTTTTTATATCTATAATATACTTTTCTATATATACTTAATTAATGTATGATCATTACTTTGACAAGTTAAACATTATTTAGGCCCCTCAAATTTGGAAAAATTGTTAAGTCCATATACAGTGCCAAACTTAGAACTTCTATGACAAGGTGATGCAAATTTTCATCAAGTTTTAAGTAAATAAACACAAATTCCAGTTAAATTAATTGAAGCATTAAAAAGGGACCAAGTATGGAAGACAAGTCCTAGTCATTATAACACATGAAGTGAGAGACTACTTTTGTATGGCAATGAGATTGAATGAGTAAAAAAAATATCACCTGTTTGATGCGGGAGACACAAGAAGATTATTATTTAGTATTATTTATGTTTGCAAGCCCATTGTATTTTTATGTTTTAGGTCCTATTAGTTTATTGGCCTTTTAGTTATTGGGCTTTTAGTATTTTAATTTAGAAGTAAAGTTATTTTTGTAATAAGGCAATTAGGGTTTCCTAGCCAATTAGAACTAGGGTTTAACAATCCTTTATAAGCAACCTATTGTACTCCTTGAGGAGATAGTTGATTTTGATGAATGAAAACAATGGCCGTTTGGTTTTTCTTTTGGCCTGGTGCTGACTCCAGGTCTACCCTAGGTGCTGACTCCTAGGTCATATCATTTATTTTATTGTTATTTTAATTTTGTTCTGGTTATCCTGCGTCAATTTTGGTATCAGAGCAAACATCGATCTATTTGAAGCATCATCGCAGTCAATCCAGAACCAAAAAAAAAAAAAAAAAATTTCAGCCGTTGCATTTTCCACCTGCAGAAGAATTATATCTTTGCCTACTACAACAGAAAACCCCATAAAATCCTGCCAGCATCACCCTTTACCTCCACCATCTCACCACTGTCAAAATCCCTAGTTCTACATCCCATTAATCCACAGTAACCCACACGCCATAAACAACCATCGCAAGTGACAGCTCTACACCACCAAAGTCCAAAAATCCTTACCCACTGTCATGCTCTTCTACACAGAAATCCCAAACCCACGCCACCGATAAATCGAAGCTCCTAGATTACAAGAACTGCCATCACCGAACGCCCATCGAAGCGGCTGCCACAAGAGCCACCGCTGCCATGGCCCTCACTTGACCAGTACGACGCCGCTGCAATTCCACCAGCAACCCACTCATGATATCAATAGGTAACCCGCAGCCCTGTCTGAGTTTTTTCTATTTTCTAAATTCACCTCTTTAGTTTATCTTGCGAAGAGATTTTACCCTACCCATCTTAGAAAAAGCTCAGCCCATCCCACTAGCCAAAAAAAAAAAAAAAAAAAAAAAAAAACCATCAAAACTAATTAACCAAATAGCCCAGTCCTATACCCAGCCACTACAAAACCCACCCTGGCTCAATTTAAAAACCTATAGGCAGTCATATTAATCCATTAAACCCAGAAGCCAACCCGTGCACATCAAGTGTTCTTCAACTTCGCAGAAATTTTCCATATCGGTGTTTTGTGACTCCAAGTCTGAGCTGAAAATGACTGCCTTTGATAGAGAATTTGAGAAGGAGATTAAGGAGGCTGGGAATACACTCCTTAACCCTCCCTCCTCCATTGATGATCTCCTCACTCTTCTTGATAAAGTTGAAAATTTGTTAGCATATGTGGAGCAAGAACCATCCAAATCAATGCGAGATGCACTTTTACCCTCAGTGAAGGCACTAATCACTAATAAACTTTTGCGACATGCTGAAATGGATGTGAAGGTTTTAGTTTTATCTTGCCTTATTGAGATTACAAGGATAACAGCACCGAATGCCCCATATAAGGATGAGCAAATGAAAGAAATATTTCAATTGATTTTGGTAGCATTTGAAAATATGTCTCATATGTCTACTCGCTCTTATAAGAAGGTGGTTTCAATTCTTGATACCATTGCAAAGGTCAAGTTATGCTTGGTGATGTTGGATCTTGAGTGTGATGCATTGGTTGTTGAGATGTTTCAAAGTTTCTTGAAGATAATTAAGTCCAACCATCCACATGTTGTACTTTCCGCCATAGAAACAATTATGAATCTAGTCATAGATGAAAGTGAAGACATTTCCTTGGATCTTCTCAGTTCACTTTTTGCTATTGTAAGAAAGGCAAATCAGAATGTTTCACCTATTTTGTGGACATTAGGGGAGCAAATTATCACTAGGATTAATGCCCAGCTAGAAAAGATAATGGCACCCACTCAAAAACTACCCAGCAAGCTTGAGGGTGCACATGATATGAAAGTTGAAGTTGTTGAACGTGCTTCTGATCAACCCTCTACAGTCCTTGAAGATCTACATCTTGGTGAAGTCGAAGAGGTTAAAACCACAGTGCTTCCTATGGTTCATAAGGTTCAAGATGAGATTATACTGATTCCACACATTGATTTTGTTATTCCAAATGAGTTTGATGTGGTGGAATTCAAGGTTTTTCTTTTCCCTGTGCTCCCTAAGGTGATTCTAGATTTGAAGGAAGTGTTACTTGTCTGCATCCTAATCCTTCAACACTTTAGAACTCGAGGTCGAGTTTTCTCCAACCAGAGGAGAATGATGCGGGAGACACAAGAAGATTATTATTTAGTATTATTTATGTTTGCAAGCCCATTGTATTTTTATGTTTTAGGTCCTATTAGTTTATTGGGCTTTTAGTTATTGGGCTTTTAGTATTTTAATTTAGAAGTAAGGTTATTTTTGTAATAAGGCAATTAAGGTTTCCTAGCCAATTAGAACTAGGGTTTAACAATCCTTTATAAGCAACCTATTGTACTCCTTGAGGAGATAGTTGATTTTGATGAATGAAAACAATGGCCGTTTGGTTTTTCTTTTGGCCTGGTGCTGACTCCAGGTCTACCCTAGGTGCTGACTCCTAGTGGTTTCTCCGCTTGGTGCTAACTCCAAGCAAGGCCTAGGTGCTGACTCCTAGGTCATATTATTTATTTTATTGTTATTTTAATTTTGTTCTGGTTATCCTGCGTCACTGTTAAATTTCAATGATTGATTTCTTTAAACAGAGCCCTCTCAAGTTCACTAAACAGATATTGCAGTTTGAATGCACAGTTGATATCGGCCCAATATTCAAATGAGCTAAGTAAAATTTACAGTTAGATATGTTTGAATATTGTTAATGATGTCAGATATCCACAATAGAATATTTAATTTACTTTTTTGGGGAGGTGGGAGTGTAAACGAGCCGAGCAAAGAATTTAAAATTTCAGGATTGTCCGTTTAGCTTTGCTTCAAACATGAGTTAACTTTGAGCTAATCACCAAACTATATTATATGCTTAACCTTGGTTCATTTTATTGTCTAACAAGCTCAAGCTTGTTTAGGAGCTACTTGATTAACTCTTTTTTCTTTTCTTTTTTTCTTTTTTTTTTCATATTGAGTAAACTCTACGACTATAATTATTTTACCCATTCACAAATCTATGATAATAATTAATAACTAAGTTATAGTGAAAATTATTTTATACATGAATTCATTATAAAGGTTGTACACAATGCACAAAACTTTTGTGCATTGTGTACAACCTTTATAATGAATTCATGTATAAATATAAATATGTATCATATATACTTAAATCAAGCCTCAAACTCACAAGCTTGTTCACAAACACATTATTACGTGTGAGGATGGCTTGTTTAATAGCCGAGCTTAAACTTAGGCTTAAGCATGGCTCATTTGCCAAATAAAGTAACATTTTTTTCGATAGATAGAAAAAAAAAAAAAAAAAAAACATTATTTTCGAGCCGAGCCAGAGCTGTTAGTAAACAGGTCGGTTCATTTACAGCCCTAGGTGGTTGATGAAAGTTCAAACTAGTGAATTTGACAACCCATATGTATAAATAACATTATCAACTTTGTCCATTTTTAAGCTATGAAGTCATTTCAATGAATTAGCAGGATTCACTATTAGAGTCACTATATTGACATCTTATGCAACACATGACATAATTGGCAGTGTTTCACTCTAAGATACAAAGTTATTCATTTATGAAACCTTAGAAAATAGCATTGTGCATCTGATCAAACAAAACCAGAGCTTAGATTTGGAAGAAGTTTTTTATCAAATAAATGAAATCCCAAAAAAAAAATAATAATAATATATATATAGTGAAAAATAGCTAGATCATATGATTCATACCTTGTCGAACTCTAAAGTTAAAGCTGCTGATTTCACAGCACAAGGAAATTTTAGGAACAGCTCCATCACCCCAGGCGATACCTTGTCTTCAGAAGGTGAAACATGCATCTTCTCTACAACATTAGTGATAGCCTGAGGTTGCCCATCAACAAAAACCCGAAGAGTATGATAATAGACCTTAATATACCAAGGCACAACTTGAAAAATGTCGGCTTGCAACTTACAACTTTCTTCACCAATATTAGCACTCAGGAACCCTTCCTCCAAATCTGTGGATATAAAAGACATTGCAATAGTGCCCCTTTGATTCCCACTACCCATTAAGAACCTACTAGAGTGTAATGGTACTTGTGGACACGACCAAACTACAGGAAACTTCCATGTAAGGCCTAAATCAAATGGCTCAAAGACACTGTACCTCTCAATTGAATATTCATAAAGAACAGATGAGCTCTTCCTATGCAAGCTAAATTGCAGAATATATATCAAAGACACTTGGACAGCTGTTATTATGATCAGTACTGTGTTGCTACCTCTTTTTTTTTTTTTTTTTTTTTTTTTTTTTTTGATGACGAGGAATCCCCCTCAAGGTATGAGCCAGTGGGACCACCCTTGAAGGGCAAACCCCAAATGCCTACAAACCCCACTAAGCTGGCATCAGGTAAATTGTGAAATGCCTCAACTAGGAATCAAACCAAATTTACACCCTCCCTTACTGTCAAGGCACCCTGGGTGAGGGTAGTACTGTGTTGCTTGCTAATTATTCTACAAATTTGTATGATCACAAATGAGTCAATGATTTAAACTGATAGACCCTTTATAAAAAAATAATAATAATAAATAAACCGAGAGAGAGTTACCTTTGTTTTTCAGAATTCTTTCCTCTTCACCAACACATCTTCAAAGTACATTGAGCAAAGATCCAAAATATAATGCAAACACCGTGCATGTAATTGTGATGACATTGTAAGGCATACTAAAATCAGGAGTTGTCAATAGTACAAGTAATAATTCTGTGTAAGACAGAACTGGGCTCTTTTCCTGCACCATGGACATAGATAATAGATCAGATGAATAGGCAAAATTTAAAGCATAAATACAACTGATGGCATGCAAGGAGCAGATGGTACCTGAAATTTAGACAACATGGGTGACTTGTTTGAAGAGTTATCTTCAAGATAATGCATGTTTGTCTGGAAGTTTGGAAAGATTATTACAGCTGACGGAATGTCAAACCCTTGATTAGCATCTGGAGGGTATTCATCGATGTGCAAAAATCCCTATTCAGACATAATAAAGAAGTAAGCAAGAATATCAACAAATTATAATGAAGAGCTAAATGCACGCTCAACTTTGGTTTCTTTAAACAGAGCCCTCTCAAGTTCACTAAACAGATATTGCAGTTTGAATGCACAGTTGATATCGGTCCAATATTCAAATGAGTTAAGTAAAATTTACAGTCAGATATGTTTGAATATTGTTAATGATGTCAGATATCCACAATAGAATATTTAATTTACTTTTTTGGGGAGGTGGGACTGTAAACGAGCCGAGCAAAGAATTTAAAATTTCAGGATTGTCCGTTTAGTTTTACTTCAAACATAAGCTAACTTTCAGCTAATCACCAAACTATATTATATGCTCAAGCTTGGTTCATTTTATTGTCAAACAAGCTCAAGCTTGTATAGGAGCTACTTGATTAACTCTTTTTTTTTTTTTTTTCATATTGAGTAAACTCTACGACTATAATTATTTTACCCATTCACAAATCTATGATAATAATTAATAACTAAGTTATAGTGGAAATTATTTTATACATGAATTCATTATAAAGGTTGTACACAATGCACAAAACTCCCAATTATATATGTATAAATATAAATATATATCATATATACTTAATTCAAGCCTCAAACTCACAAGCTTGTTCACAAACACATTATTACGTGTGAGGATGGCTTGTTTAATAGCCAAGCTTAAACTTAGGCTTAAGCATGGCTCATTTGCCAAATAAAGTAACATTTTTTTCGATAGATAGAGAAAATAAAAAGAAAAAAACATTATTTTCGAGCTGAGCCATAGCTGTTAGTAAACAGGTCAGTTCATTTACAGCCCTAGGTGGTTGATGAAAGTTCAAACTAGTGAATTTGACAACCCATATGTATAAATAACATTATCAACTTTGTAAATTTTTAAGCTATGAAGTCATTTCAATGAATTAGCAGGATTCACTATTAGAGTCACTATATTGACATCTTATGCAACACATGACATAATTGGCAGTGTTTCACTCTAAGATACAAAGTTATTCATTTATGAAACCTTAGAAAATAGCATTGTGCATCTGATCAAAGAAGATCTGTGATTCAATCAGACAAAACCAGAGCTTAGATTCGGAAGAAGTTTTTTATCAAATAAATGAAATACCAAAAAAAAAATATATATATATATATATATATATATAGTGAAAAATAGCTAGATCATATGATTCATACCTTGTCGAACTCTAAAATTAAAGCTGCTGATTTCACAGCACAAGGAAATTTTAGGACCAGCTCCATCACCCCAGGCGATACCTTGTCTTCAGAAGGTGAAACATGCATCTTCTCTACAACATTAGTGATAGCCTGTGGTTGCCCATCAACAAAAACCCGTAGAGTATGATAATAGACCATAATATACCAAGGCACAACTTGAAAAATGTCGGCTTGCAACTTACAACTTTCTTCACCAATATTAGCACTCAGGAACCCTTCCTCCAAATCTGTGGATATAAAAGATATTGCAATAGTGCCCCTTTGATTCCCACTACTCATTAAGAACCTACTAGAGTGTAATGGTGCCCGTGGACACGACCAAACTACAGGAAACTTCCATGTAAGGCCTAAATCAAATGGCTCAAAGACACTGTACCTCTCAATTGAATATTCATAAAGAACAGATGAGCTCTTCCTATGCAAGCTATTTGCTTCTTTAAACATCTTGTCCGGCCTAACAGACTATTCAAAACCAGGGTTATCCTTCAACCCTCCAGAGCCTACATGAACAGGCCCAGTTATCACGTTGTCCTTCTGCAGATTCTCAAGCTCAGTGACTAAGCCTCTCTCAAGTTGAAGGTAAAGATTACTAGACTTTGCGAGAACGCATCTTCCTGTGACTTTCCTCCCAAAAATTGAACTCAAAGACCAGCTTGGTTGCAATTTTGTTTCACTCGAAATAGTTTTCCTCATTTTGTGACTATTAGGCTGAAGAACAACTGTAAGAGCTTGTTCTAGTACAATTCCTGATTCCATGCCGCTTGAATGAAATTCAGATGAGGTAAGCGCAACCATTGAGAGTGACAAAATCCTCTATATATAGAAGGTCTGTCCAATAAGGCAGAAAGCCCAGCTTTGTCTTGACATGGAAGTAGCTTCAACCAGGTGTCAGGTTCTCGGTGCAAACAGCCTCACGGGGTAATGTACCATACCTCAGACCACCTGAAGACAGGTGAAAGCCCCATTCATGAGCAGAATAAGTTGTAGAAGACTCTAGGAAGTTTATGGAAGCACAAAAAAGACCCGAAAGAGTATGGGTTAAATTCTTCCAGGAAGCATCAACCTGATCTTTAGGGACATCAAACGCAGCCCACAACTATACTCCAGGAGGCTTCGCATTGCTGCTTGAGATGGGGTCAAATCCACCCCAGCGATCATAGTTCCATCGGCCTTGCGTGAAAGATAATTCCATTTCCTTAACGTGAAATTTCTGAACCTGTCCAAGCAATACTATTTCAGGAGTAATTTAGAATATTCAAGATATTACAAAAATTCACCTTAATTTTAGGTTGAGCCTGTTCTTTGGGGGCAAATAAAAACAAAAGAGAAACCTAAGGCAGCAATTAGCATTGAGTAATCTTAGGAACAAAATATTTGTCTCCAACTTTTATGGCTTGTCCTATTTTGATTAAAGCAACATCACTCCCACTGGAGTCCACCACCACTAGGCACTAACACCTCTTTTATAACACACCAATCACAACATGCCATGTAAGTAGTTTTGAAAATTGTTGTGTCCCTAGACTTATTGATAAGTATTACCTTGTCTGTGTTTGCCAATCAAAGGTACCAGAAAGGTAGGGGTGTGTTTTCATCAAAAAAGGCAAGAATATCATGAATGCAACCCCTTTGCAGTCAAGGTCTTCAGTTGAGAAAAAGTTAAAAATGTAAAATTGAAGTTCAAAACAGCAAATGGTCACAATTTCCAGGATATGTAATTGAACAACACAAGACTTGTAGTTAAGTGTAGAACATTAGTCACATAGCACAAAAGTAAGTTGTCCCTCCCTAGTCCCTATATAAAAAATGGGTATTACTTACCTAATTCAGCTTCTAAAGGGGCAGGTTATTGTGAGTTTTATAAACCCCCCAAAAAATTACAAAATATAAACAGATACCCATATATTTTTCTTCTCTTCCAATTTAGCACTGCGACTCACAGATATCAATATTTTTGCTTTTTGGGTCCAATATCAAATGCTCAAAAAACCAAAAAACCCAACTTGGAATTAAAAAATAAAGCGAAAAGCAAAATTCCCAGATCAAAACAACAAGATCCAACAAAATTTCTCAGTTTCTCATTATAAAAAAAGAAAAAGAAGAAAACAGAGGTGAAGGAAATGGAATAATAACATACAAGTTGAGCAACGGCTTTGGGAAAGAGGTGGTGGTGGCGGCCATGGGAGGTGGAGAGCGGAGGAGCTGTGGTTTCGAAGTGGAAGTGCGCCAATACTTTCCGATCAGGCAGTGGTTTCAGAAGCAACTCTTCCGAGAATTCTTCTTGGAAAAAAACCGATCCGAAGACGGCGAAGATTGTGGAGAAGCAGATTTGGAAGGAGAGTACGAGAAGGATTGAGTGAGCCCGTCTTGGAAGATGGGCCATTGAGTGAGGATTTTGGACGTGAGGATTGTGTGTGAAGCTATAGAGAGTCCGCCATGAGAGAGGGAGTTGAAGAAAGGAAGAGAGAGTGTGTGAGTTTGGACGAAATGGGTAATTACCCATAATTACCCAACTATATAGTTAGTTGGCCCGGTTTGGAAACAATATAATTTAGTAACATCTCGAGCCTCAGAGGGTCGAGTTCTGCGCTCATACCTCGACTCTTTGATGCTCGGTTTCTATGGTTTGACGTGGCCTGTTGCCACGTGGCGTCCACATGGAACTCGAGTTTTTAAGACTCGAG
Source organism: Quercus glauca (assembly GCA_023736055.1). Taxonomy (NCBI): domain Eukaryota; kingdom Viridiplantae; phylum Streptophyta; class Magnoliopsida; order Fagales; family Fagaceae; genus Quercus; species Quercus glauca. Next base: position 18,805,927 of record CM043323.1, read on the forward strand.
TTCCACGTAGACGCCATCTGGCGCTGACAGGTCGTCCACGTGGTGATTATCGCCACCTGCCTCTGAGCTGGTCGGTCCACATGGACCTCGACTCTCTGAAAGTCGGTTTTCAATAGGTATTTTTCAAATTTTAAACGCCTCTCTCAGTCAGTCTGCACTCTCACTCACCCTCTCTCGTCTTTTCTCACTCACCCTCTCTCAGTCGCACACCTCACATCAACCTCACCTCGGCCTCTCTCTGCCTCTCACTCACTCACCGCCTTCGCTCCGTCACCGCCTTCGCTCACTCACCGCCTTCGCTCCGTCACCGCCTTCGCTCACCACTGCCTTCGCTCCGTCACCGACTCACCCGCTCCACTCTGCAACTGAACTTTCTCCGCTGCTTCTTTCTTTCACTGTGAATGGGTATGGCCGATGCATCCACTATTTTATTTTTCTGTTTTTTGTGAATGTGCGTCGGTGATTTTCATTTTCATTTTAATTGAATTTGATTTATTTATTTTTGTTGTTGATTTATTGTGAAAACGCTCAATAATTTTCTGTTTTTTCTTTTTTCATTATTTGTAGTTCTTTAGATTGTAATTTTGTTTGTGAATGCTGAGCCTTTACTGTTTGGTTGCCGAGAAACCGTGGGGAAAATCAAATAAACTTTGGTTGACGAAAATTTTTTCCTATTTTGGTCTCTATATTGAATTTCTAATAGAAGTGTTAAAAAATATCGAAGCTTTATTCTTTTTTGAGTTTGAATTGGTTTGTGGGTTTGATGATTTTTGTTTTTTTTTGGGTTTTGTTTTTGCTCTGTGTTCTGAAGTTTATTGCATTGGGGATAACAATTCTCTTGGTTAAGCTTATTGGGCTTTCTTCTGAAGTTTATTGCGCTTTGTATCTTGCACATATGTTAAGTTTATTTGCAACTAGATATTAATTTATACAACCATTTGAAAATCTCAGTATGCCATATATATTATTGCTAATTTCGTATTACATGATATATCTCATATTCTCATTACTGTTGTCAATTAAATTTTGATTAGAGTTCTCATTAATTTTTTTTATCAAAATAAAAAAAAAAAAAATTTAAATGGCGTTATCAAACAAACATTGTTTGATAATGTACTTGAACAAAAAGAATGGACTGATTCATTTTCATAAAGTAATGACTAAACTGACAAATATTAAATTACAGGGACTAATTTGACAATTAAAGTGAAAATCAAGGGATAAATTGAATCTTAGCTTAATTTTTATTAGCATCATGCCATCATCATGACACAATTAACCTCACTAATTATGAAAAATATTATGTATCTAGAGTTATTGTTAGTTAATTATATGGCTATGTGTGATTAATTTGTTAGAGGAGATATAATCTCTTCTCTTTGTTTTTTTACCAAAACTCAAAAGAAGCTAGTAAATAATACGTATAAGCAATGGTGGGTTTAAGAGTTACCTCAATGCTAATAACATATTTTGTAGTACTTCATTTCTGTAGCTATTGTTTGTTTTAGAACTATTGATCAATAAATCTGTGTTCTGTGGGTTTGATTCAAAAGTGAAGCTTTTAACTTCCATTGCTGGCATTGGATTTGAATTGGTTATTTAGTTAGTTAACAATGGGTTTTTGTTGGGTTTGATTCAAAAGTGTTTGATTGTACTTTACTTGTATTGGCATTGATTTAGTTAGTTATAATGATATTTTGTTAGTGAGAGATTATGGTTTGCTTGGACATATTAATGCTTATTGTTTTGTGGCATTGGATCATCAATTCATCATATGCTCATCAATATCTATTATGTGCTAACTGCTTACCTTGTTTGTGCAGTATGGATGCTGCAAATGTTGCACGGATTAACCATGCAGAGCCTGGACCCATTGACACGTCGTTGTTGACACAACAGCCCAACCATCGGTCTGAAGCTATTTGGAATGGGCAGGTAAAATGCAACACTAAATCTTTATGCATTATGTACATGTATTTAATTCATACAATGTACACGCTGCACCTGTCAAATATTAATCCATGGTTCTGTTTTGTGCAGGATCCAGGGACCCTTACCTGCCGCAGCCGTAGTTCAGAGTTCTCTAATCGAGAGCCAATGGTGGACGACCGAGTCGTTAACATTATGAAGGCACTTGGTTTGGAGGGACTTCTCTGGATCCCGGGTAGAGAGATTGACCATGGCTTGATAACGGCCTTAGTGGAGCGATGGCGACCCGAGACGCACACCTTCCACATGCCACATGGTGAGGTCAGCATCACATTGCAGGATGTGGAGGTTCTTCTCGGGCTTCCTGTTGATGGTGACGCTATAACAGGAAGCACGCAGAAAACCTGGACAGCGGTGTGTCGGGAGTTCCTTGGGTTTCAACCTATAAATCAAGAGCGACATAAGCAATTAGATGGGCAGAGGATTCTCATAAGTCGACTTTTGGAGCAAGTTGCTGGTCCATTGCCGGCTAATGCTGAAGAGGATGACGTGCATAAGTACGCACGATGCTACATCCTAGCGCTACTGGGGGACACAATATTTGCGGACAAATCCGGCGATAGGGTGCATCTAATGTGGGTACAGCAGTTGGAGGATCTTCACAACCCACATATGTACAGTTGGGGAAGTGCTTGCCTTGCATGGTTGTACCGAGAGCTATGCAAGGCAAGCGATAGGGGCACCAGTCAGATCGGTGGATGCTTATTATTGGTCCAGTATTGGGCATGGGCTAGGTTCCCCTATTTGTGCCCGGCAGTTGAGCGTGGCCCGCCAGTGGGTGCTTACGGTCCTCCAGTGCGTGCTCCACTGGCCTTGAAGTAAGTCTTTCTTGAATCCCATCCCCACTCCCTTTATTTTGGACAGAGTACATTCTCTCTTCCAACACCCACTACACCTTTTTAACTAATTATTATTTGTTGGTGAAATTTTTTTTTTTTTTTTTGGGTTGACTAGGTAACTAATTGTTTTTTTATAAAGGCAGTTTTGGGCAACCCTTGATGAAATAACATAGTCTTTGAAGAGTTCATTATTGCTGTGAAAATGTGCTTGGGTGTTGAAAAATAGTATTTTTAATATTGTTACGTGATAACTAATAACTTCTACAACTTTGTGACTGTCATGTGCCTTGTATGTGCTCTGTTTTTTATAGGGACTGTTGAAGTTCTAGTGATATTATTAATTGAGTAAATATCTATAACATTATCTTAGTTGTTATATGTGATTACATTATAGATTTAATCATAACATTATCTTCATAGGAAAGTTGTAGATATTGATCCATTGTTCTTGATTGTGCTAGGTGGTTGTGGGTCCCAAACAAGAAAAATAGGCCCGCCCAAATTTTCAGGGACAGGTATCGCGAGCAACTAGCTTCAATGTTGCCAGGCCAGGTATAAAAATGCCTTATTTTACACGTTTAGGAACAATTTTATAGGTTTGGTTAATTTTTAAATATAAAGCCTGATGTCTTGTGTACTTGTTTTTTGGCTGTTGTAGGTGGTGTGGCAGCCATATGAAGCTGAGTTCGACGACCTTCCGCCGTGGTGCGTTGCTGGGAGGGCCGTGTGGACGGCAACAGTGCCGCTTGTGTGTTTCCACATAATAGAGAAACATACACCGGATCGTGTCGTTCGACAATTTGGGATGATCCAACAAATTCCCCTTTTTGTTGACACTGATACAGTCCTACATAAAATTGATTTGAGGGGGAAGGTCGGTGTGGATTGGACGCGGAGACATGCTGCGCATATAGTCCACTAGCGTAATCGCCTTCAACGGCGTTTTGAAGTAGTGCTTGGTGAGATGCCTCCACATCACGAGTACTTTGGCTGGTTCAACAGGGTAACTCGGAGGTTCGTCGATAGGCCCGGTGCTAAGTTGACTATGCTGGTAACTTCTTCATGTCTTCTACATCTTACTGTACTTGTTAGCACGAAACTACTGTTTACAAAACATGATATATGTTATTACATTCTCTGCTTAGCACTTGCTCTCCCTATAATTTCCAATTATTACTACCATATCCAATTCAAAACCAACATTTATTTTATTATCGATTGGCATTGTTGATGATTTGCGCATTACTAATGTGGGTTTTTCATGTGCAGGTTTCACTTGTCCACCGTTTGTTGAGGCATCACCCAGTGGGCACGGAGGAGCACCAGGACATTACTGATGTGCTGACGGCAGTGCATCATATTGACCGTGTACAACCTCCCATCCCTGAGGCCCCGAATGAGGAGGCAGCTACTCATGCGGGCCCAAGCACTACTGAGGGCCCAAGTACGAGCACATCTCCAACCGGATGTCCCTCTCGTCCGCCTGTTGCTACCCCTCAGGTTGTCCCTACTCCCGATTCGTCTCCATACACCCCATATGCATCTCCTAGCTTTACCATCCCTGCATTCACCTCACATCCATCCTCTAGCTTTACCATCCCTGCATTCACCTCACATGCATCCTCTAGCCTTACCATCCCTGCGTTCACCTCACATCTATCCCCTACCCTTACCATCCCTTCATCCACTCCACATCCATCATCTAGCCCCACCATCCCACATCCAGCTTCTCGCCCCACCATCCCTTCACCCCCGCGACATTCTTGTCATGGGTCTGACATTCGTCCACCCCTCCCACAGTCATTTCCTGAGCTGTCACCCATTCCATCTTTTGACCTGGGTCTTCATCCAACCCCACCTGAGATGCAGCAAGAGCCACCCTCCCACAGTACATCTATTGGCCATTCTTCAGCCATCAACCCACCCCATATTCAGGTTGAGCAGGCTTTTGGGTTACCTGCAATGGCAGAAGGTCGGCCAAAACGTGTATCAAAGCCACCTCCTTGTGGGACAGAGGGGCACAAACATGGACACAATGCTGCGCCGGAGGCATCTGATGAAGGACATGCAAGACCTCCTCCTGCTTATACAAGGCAGCGTAAGGTTCAAAAAAGGTAACTCATCCAATACTTGTTAACCGTACTTGTTGATAGAAACCCGAATAAGTAGATATATTAGATAGTCCTGTAGTTGCCAGCAAACTGATTTGTTCTATGCTATTTTGGGTGTGTGTGCATTAATGCTGGGTGGAATTAGTTCAGTAAAATTGATCAAACTAAGCCTAGAGAGTGGAATTATATAAAAATTATGGGCCTATATGAGTATGCTGTATGAAAATGTTGGCCCTTATAAGTATGGATTTTGTGAATGATTTGAGACCTTAATCTTTGCCTGGTTGCCAAGAAAACTGAAAAAAATAAAACTTTGATTGAATTATGACAAGTTCGATATTTTGCGAATGTTAAACTAATTTAAATCAAGTTGTTGCGTTATGGTCTAAGATAGATGGGTTTTTAGCCTCCATCTATTTCCCTTCAAATCCTCATTAAAAGAATGAAGCATATTATATACTGATTTTTGCCTCTCTTTTTTTGGATTGAAGATGAAGCTTTCAAGGGAACGGGATTCTTTGGAGAATAAAGGTCTCCCAGTTATAGTTGGAATTGGTAATTCTAACTTTATTGATATTCTCTCTCTTTCTCCTTGTGTTTTACTTTGTGATTGTTAGCTATGATTCCCTTTCAAAAGTAGCTTGGTTGGCAGTTTAAATGTGGTTAGTAGAAGTGTGTGGCAAACCATTTTTTTGATTGGCAATTCAATAGACCATCTCAATTCTTTGGCATAGGTTCTTCAGTTTACATAATGGATAGATTACTCAGTGGAAAAGAGTAATTCTGTCTTTCTAGTTATTGCTTGGGACTATAAATTTTGTTTCGTCATCGGATTTGCTAGTGCAGTTGCCTTATGTTATGAGTCCCATTCACCTTTGAGTTTTGATATAATTTTGGTGCTCCGTTCTCCAAAATTTGTTGTTATTGCTCACATGGATTGTTGTTATAAATTGATTTTCTATGCAAATATAATGTACTTGACTATATTGTGATTCAATTTGATTAATTTGACTTTGAATTTTGTGTCAGAGGCTAAGGCTTATTGAAATTTTTGATGTAAAACGGCTTCAAATGCGCTATGCTACTTCTCTGATTGGGTAAGTTACTAAAATAAGTTTTTATGATTTTTATGCTATTAGTTTTATTACTGACCTGCGTTTCCTTTTGTAGGGGACCATCCACTGTAGCTACTTTTGTAGCTGTATATGCACTTTTTGGGCCAACCTTTCCTGGAATTTATGACAAAGTTAGAGGTGTTTACAATCTATTTTACCCAGTATGTATATGGAATACATAACTATGTCATAGTTTTATTTTTTTTCCTAATATATCCTTGTCTAATTGTCCTACATCTTGGGGCCTGTCTTATGTGCATATTTTGCAGGGCCTATCCTTTGCTTTTCCAATTCCTAGCCAGTATACACATTGCTGCCATGATGGGGAAGGTATTGTTTAAGCATTTCCCAACTTGGGTTTTTACTTGTTTGAGTGAATTTCCAAGTTTTGATTACTTAAATTGACTCCTTTATTTCTTTTATGAAAGCGGAATTGTCATTAGAGTTTCCGGATGGCACCACACCTGTGACTTGCCGTGTCTCCATATATGATAGTTCTACAGACAAGAAAGTTGGTGTAGGATCCTTAATGGACAAGGCTTATGCTCCTCCATTACCTGCTGGCAGTCTTTACATGGAAGAGGTGCATGTTAAGGTTTGGTTTCATCCTTCATCTTCCTGCAGTATTTTGATTGAATTGTCATTGTGCTTGAGTCTGGTATCATTTCAATTGAATTGTTTGCGGAATCCAGTGGGCCATCTTATGGATGGTAACCTGCTTCTCCTATTAGCATCAACCATTTCGCTTTAAGTATGGAAATTTTTTGGACCATCAAATAAAGCTTTGATTTTGAATGTTTTAGTGCTTGCCAATTGTGTTACTTATTTAGTTATTTGGATTCTGAGGTGTAGTTTTTTGACCCATTTGAGTTTGACTATTGGATAAAATTTAATTCAATGTTGGTATTGTCCAGCTTGGAGAAGAATTATATTTCACTGTTGGTGGCCAACATATTCCTTTTGGTGCATCCCCACAGGCAAGTTTTAGGTTTTATGCAATTAAGCTTTAGTATCTTTTTTCTTGGTAAATGCTTTCCTGCTCACATATTACTTTATGCTTTTGTTTTATTTTGTGTCATAAAATTTTCCATGGAATCTTAGATGTCATTTAGGCTCTTAATGGAGGTGCAATGTAATCAGAATTGTTTTCTTTCTTTCACCCTCACTCACATGCACATGCACAGATGTGCAAGCTAAATAAAGTAATTGCTATCAACTTGACTCACAAAGCCTTATCTTAAAGAATTCTGGAACTGCGTTGGAAACAAAACTATCATACATTTAACGAGTTCTATTTGGGCATAATTTGGTATTTCTTAATGATAATTAAAAAACTTTGTCACTAGGATTTTAAATTACATAAATTAGTTTAATTGCTGGATTGTTCTTTCTCATACACATACCTTTTATTTTCTGGGTTCTGTTAATGACCTATTGTTTTTAGAAGTTTCAAGTGATATTTTAAAATTTCCATATACTTCTTTGTCATTTTCTGGTTAGTTTGTGTTCTTATGAGGAGCCAGATTGATGCAATGTTGTCATGCCTAATTTTTTAGTTTTCTTTTTCCTGCAGGATGTGTGGACTGAATTACGTCGTCCTTGTGGAATTCATCAAAAGCAGGTATTACTGAGACAGGAATATTTCTTTCTCATTATTGTTTATCTAGTGCGAGATATTCTATTAAGTCATACACCATGCTGTGTTTTCTGTCTCTTTGACATGAAATGCAATGATGAAAGTATCTTTTTAGCACAGAGGCAATCGAGTGTTGCATGCTTTAGAAGAAAATTTATATTTTATTCTAAGACATAACGATGAACTAAGTTGCATTGTTTGCTTTTGACATCCATGTTGTGTCCTGTAATGCTCTTTAAGTCTTCCATTGCCACATTGGTTGAAAATTCTATTTTTTTTTAATAATTTCTTTCCCTCATTGGAAGGTGTCTGAATTCTAGTATATTTATGACACTGGAATAATCTTGCTATGCTTGTATCTGCGGCTGCATAGGTGCTTGGGCTGTTTTTGTTATCCGGTGTCTAAGCACTATCATTACTATATTTGAATTGTTTGTCATAATTAGTGAATATTGCTTAATCAATTATTACGAAAAACATTTCCAGTTACTCCATTCCCTTTTAGTGTTGTGCTAGTGGATTTTATCTATTGAATTGGTAAGCAGAAGGTGATAATGTGATCCAATTTGTCTCTCCATGTATGCTTTATATTATGAAGTTCTGGTGCTAAATAAATTTTTGACAAGGCTATAACCATAGCTCTATTTCGATGGCTAAGGAAGCTAGTAATTATATATAGGTTAAATTGTCCTTCCCTGAAATATAACCCAGGTTCTAGAGGGGTAGAAGAACATTCAGGTTTGAGATTAGGTGGTTAAAGGTGATGGCGATTTTGGAGAAGATGAAAACGTGGTGGGAGTCTCACCAGTTTCAAGGGTTCCTGAGCTATAGATTGGAAAATAAACTTGAAGCACTAAAAATGGAATTAAAGAAATGGAATGAGGAAGAGTTTGGAAATGTGGAAACATTGAAGAGTAAGTTGGGGTTCAATGATATCTTAGATGATATTTCAGGGACAAATGTAGAACCAAAACAATATCATTTTCTAGGTCCTATTTCTCATCCCTAAAATATGCATTCATGTTAGACATGATGAAAAAATACTTAACAATTTTGCTGGTAATCGTTAAATATTTGTCTCTTACGGAGCTGAGGGTTTCTGAAGTTGATGGCATGCACGACTTTAAGTCAAACATGTAAATATTGAATTTCTTATAGTTTTACTTCAAAAACTGAAAGCGATTATAGTTTTGCTTGGTCAGAAGAGATGTTGATGAAGCAGATCCAAATGCATTGGAATATTATGTTTTTTGAGTTGTATGCTCTCTTGACTCTTTGCATTTCAAATTTTCAATGGATTGCATGCTGATATAGTTTATTTCTGCTTGGCAGTTTGTTGAATATGGAATTGAGGGAAGCATTATACTTCTCCAGACGTGCATAGATCACTTGAAATTTTACAACACAGACTCGAAGAACATGCAGCTGGAATTGGCTGTTGCATCAATATTTAAATTCCTCTTGGGCAAACCAAATTTCAGCACAGTGTTTTGTGAGTCGCTAAGAAATACAGAGATCAATGAGGGAACTCTGGAGAATTTCTCTACTGTATTACACCTGTCTGTATCGGAAACAATTGGTATTGGTCTAGCTTTATCAGATTCTGAAAATCTTGATACGAGGAATTGTGGTACGTTTCAATTTTTAAGTGGAAGTACAATCTTGATTTCAAAAATTTATTCTTGCATGATTAGTTTCCTTTTCACTTATTGTTATGTGTATATATTGCACCGTTTGATATGGACTTTTTTATGCTTTTTAGGCCAAAGTTTTTGTTTGGCTCAGTTGAAGGAATTGTGCACCAATCCTGTTTCAGTCGGCTGTACGTGATCAAATAAATAATATTGTTCTGCTCCTCCAGCGTTCTGAGGGCCTTTCCAAGCACATGGATTCCTTTATGCAAATGTTATCTCTAGTGCAGTTTAATGATGTCACCCCATTTGTTTTGACTCCATTACTTTCAGATGAACTACGTGAGGCTGATTTTCTGAGGTTACGATCTTTCTTCATTGTATTTCTTCTATATTGGTTGTGCTGTTGATTACAAAGCTGTCCTGTCCTGTTTTTGTGGTGTTGAAAGATATTAGCTGTCTAATAACGGTAGTTACAAAGCTGTCCTGTCCTGTCCTGTTTTTGTGGTATTGAAATGCTTCTAACATTGAATTCCACAGAGCTGCTCATGAGTTGAGTTGAAATTTCATTCCTATAAAACATTAGCACAAGGATTAGCCTCTATTGTTTATAAAACAACCTTGTTTCCCTAGTTTTGTGAACTTAAAGAGTTTCATGAGTCACAGGACCAGAAATATTTAAGCTTCGAAGTACTTTTCTTCTGGTGTCTTTAGTTTTAAGAATATCTTTGTTGTACCAAGTATTGAACAATAAGTTTCCTTGCACTCTCAGTCAGCCAGGAAACTTATTGTTCAATGTTATAGTTTTAAGAAAAGCCAGTACTGATCTGTGAAAATATGAAGGGAAAAAGAAGAAATTAACTAATTAAGGATAAGATAACACCCATGAGATCATACATATGTGTGTGTGTGCGCACTTTTCATAGAAATTAAGGATATGATAACACCCATGAGATCATATGTGTGTGTGCGTGTGTGTGAGTGTGAGTGTGTGTCTATTGAATTTACCGTAGGATATGGCCATCTATAATGAGTATTCCACCAGTCCATCAATGTAGTTCTTGCATCCTTTGGCAGCTTTCCTTTCTTTCTTTTCTTTAGAAACTCTTTCCTCAAGCTGCTAAGATAGCCACTGTACTTACGAAGGAGCATTCCTTTAAGGTCCTGCTCACCTGAAGTTCCAGTACCAGAAGAGTACTCTTGACTTTCAGGTGCATCCACCTCCCCACAGCTTAATTCCTCCTCTGAAGTCCCAACTGCACCTTCATCTGAATAGACATAGAAAGAAAGAAATGTTACGTGGTAATCGGAAAAAGATTCAAATACATCCATACCCCAATTAGGTCGTCAGAGATATCAAGACTTATGGTCACAGCCCGTTGTAATTGTAACAAGTTTAGATTCAAATATTCAATGTACTAGGACTGACTTGTAGTGCAAGCAAAATAACATCCTAATTCCACTTGTACTATCTATCTAGATCAATTACAGTGGACTCAGGCATAGGGTTTTGATATATATGACATAGATAAATAGAAATTATTCAATCTGTATACAAATTATTGGAAGTTTAACTTCAGTAGTAATCCATTAAAGAGGGTAGAAAAAAGAAAAATATATGATTCAAAGTTGAAACTCTAAAAGAATTTGCATGTAGAAACAATTAAACATGACTTTCAATAATGCTATGCAGCATGTGGCTAATTTTAGTCATTTTGTTTCTACTTTCACCACATTAATTAATACATCAATTAAAAACCGTAATGCTTCATTCGGATTAAATATTTGAAGAGATATTGGCTTTCAGTTTTTAGTTTAAATAAAGTATGAAAAGTGCAATTTTTTTTCTATACATGAATAAATGCAAGACATTAATTTGTAAATTTGAAATGATTAAGCGGAAGATGTTATTATTAACTGCTTAACAAAAGTAGTTTTGTTACAGAAAAATCCTTAAATAATATTACATCATGTTAGAATTCATATCAAGAAATTTATTCCAATAAATGTTCTTCAAATATCTTGATTTTAAATCCTTAACTTCATGCATAACCTAATAGGGATATTTCATAAACAAACACTGCCTCCAGAAGTTAAAAACTGCCTTCTTCTTTTTTTCTATTGGCCCATTTTGTTTAGCACTAAGTTCTGAACATGCTAAGAGTAGCTAGTGAACAATGAAATTTCATCTTCAGTTCCAGCTTTATTTAAACAAATTAAGAAGGTTCATGGACATGGCACACTTCACTACAGAATTACCATTCAAACAGTTCAGGCCCTCGTGAAGAAGCACTCAAACACAATCAGACAAAATAGCTGTCATGTCCTGTCCTGTTTTTGTGGTGTTGAAATGCTTCTAACATTGAATTCCACAGAGCTGCTCATGAGGCAGGTGCAGCTACTGCGATTGTGAACGTGGGTGTAACCCGGGCTGATGATATTGTGCCCTTGAAAATCAATGCCCGATTAGGAGAGGTATAGTTTCTTGAGATCATCTTGGCCACTAGTCCTACACACTGTTTTTGGCTTTATCAGTGCTTACTTTCCTTGTACTGTTACAGATCTTGCCAAGAGTGCTTGACATGGGATCTCTCAGTATCCCTGCTCTCCTTTGATTATACTTGGAATGAGGTACGTTGGAATCATAAATATAATTTTCGTGTAATGGTGATTTGGATGGTTGTTGGGCACCACATGGACTTGGAATGGTTTCAGGAAATTACTAATATTAATTGCAATTGTTAAGTTATTCGTTTATCATTCTCAAGACAGATGACTTCTATTTGAAGGATGGTTATCTGACTTAATGAGCCATTTAAATGGGATAATGTTTAATTTTTTTTCTATTTTTTCCTCCAGGCCCTAAATAAGCCTCATTACAAGCTTAAGTCGACTATAGGCTTGGCTAGTTTATCCTTCTGTTTATACTTGTGAGTTTGTTCATGAAAAATCAATTTGCTTGGGTACAACTCGTTTACTAAACAAACGTCAAAAGTAGGCTTAAGCTTGGCTTTGTTATAAGCAAGTGAACATAAAAAATTAAGAAACTTAAAAAAGAAGAAGAAGCTTTTTACAAGTTGAGCCCGAGTGGTTAGTTTACTTGGGTCATGCCCAAGGAAGCGTATGCAATGTTGTTAGTATAATAGTTTGCAAACAATTTTTTAGAATGTAAATGCTTGTAACCACTGATTACTGTGATGTTCAAATGTAATGGCTACCGCTATAAATTTATCTGTAGGTGTAGGAGTATTTATTGCTTTTCAGCATCAGTTTCTCTGTTCAAGCAATATTTTGTACTAAAGGCCTGTACTTCTTTTGCTTGATAGAGAGACAAGGAATAAGTCAGTTTGAGAGAGACATTGTGTACATGCTTTTCCAGACTTCTTTTGCTTGATAGAGACAAGCTCCATATTCTTGGACCTCATAGGTAGGGTCCAAGGGAACTGATCAAAAGGCTGATGGGTTCTACAGTAGGATATTTTGGATTGTTGGACTCCCGAAAAGCACTATCGATGGACTGCATCTAAGTGGTAACCATTTCTAGATGTAGACCATCGATAGTGATTTTTGGGAGTCCAGCAATCCAAAATATCCTACTGCAGAACCTCATCAGCCTTTTGATCCGTTTCCTTGGACCCTACGTATGAGGTCCAATAATATGGAGCTCGAAGGTGCTGAAGGTGTAGAAATAGCTCTACAGTTGGCAAGGAAATGGGGTTCCGAGATGGCATCCAGGAGATGCTTCCAGACCAGACCTTGAGAATGCTCCCATCTTCTACCCAACTGAAAAGGTCTTTCACTTTAGCAGTAAAATTTGACTGTACGGCTCCAAATTTCTATTTGCTACTTTTCTTATGCAACTGAAAACTATCTGCAATAAGGCTGTAACGTGACTGCAAGGAAAAAATGTTCTTGGATTTTATTGAGAGTGAGAATGGACCAAGGGAGGCGAAGAATTAAAACAGAACACAAAAGGTCATTGTTTGAATTAAAATTTTTCTTTTTCTTTCTTTCTTTTCCTTTTACAGTTCGTTTATGTAAATTTTTGGGTCTTATTATGTTTTGCCTATTCGTTGTTTTACAGTTCATTCATGATAGTGCTTCTCTGTTCAATCACCAATGAACTAAGGTACGCACATATTCAAGGAAAACTATTAATATTTATGCTTTTCGCTCTTAATTATACAAATTCCTTTGCTTTCTGATTATTTATTTTTTAAACGGTGAAATGAGAGGCGCTAGAAATAAAAATCCTGTAAATCTGCCTTCAACAGTGCTGCTAATAACTTACTGTATTAACTTACTTATATGCTCTACTTTCTCATTAGAAGTTTAGGAAAGAAATAATTATGATTTTGTAACTTTAAGTATTAGCACACCAGAAGGTTCCTTGACATGATTTGGTGGTTGCAATAAAAAAGGTTCTAAATTCTAATTCTAATTTGGGAATATACGTATTGCTTCATATCATATATTGGTGTAGAATCCGATTTGCTTCTCTCTTTTTTTTCGTGTGTCCGAAGCCAACGAGAAGAGGATCGTGAAGTTCCATCCCAAGGATCGTGAATTCAATCATTTCTTTCAATGCAGCCTTTAAAGTATCTCACAAGTATTTGTTTTGGAGCAGCAAATCACCGGTTGTGGAGATGAGCAAAAGCAGTTTGCAGAGAAGTGTCTCTCCTTTTTAGTATGGAAGGTTTTTTTTTTTTTTTTTTCCCAATTTGTTATAGGGATGAATTTCGATAGGTACATTTTGTGAATTTCTATAATTTCTTTTCACTTTCACGATGTTATTGTTACTTTAGATTACTGCATTCTATTTTGATTGTCAAATTAAGTCTATTACATCACATACGTTTTATTTAAAGCAAATTCACATAAAGCCGTTTGTATTAGCAATTGTTCTTGAAATTACCTAAATGCATGCTTAATGGTTTTGAGAAGAAAGAGTTCTGAATTTTACTCATTATGAAATTTACTTGCAAAGGTAAATGAGCAAGACAGGAAGCAAGCCCATAGTGCGTGCTGACATCACTTGATTTTACTATAGAAGAGTAAAAGAATTACATAGTGAGATATTTTTCCTTTTAAATTTGTAGGACATACTAATGAGATGCACTTTGGATTCAATTTTCAAAGTTGGGTTTGGGGTAGAATTGAATTGCTTGGAGGGGTCAAGCAAGGAGGGAACTGCATTCATGAAGGCATTTGATGATTCAAATGCCTTGGTCTATTGGCGCTATGTCGATCCATTTGGGAAGTTGAAGAGGTTTCTTAACATTGGCTCCGAAGTTGCCTTTAAGAAGAAAATCAAAATCCTTGATGATTTTGTGCATGGAGTAACCTTGATGATTGCATGGCTAATATAACTGATGCAACACTAGATCAAATGCATTATCTTCATGCGGCATTGACTGAGACTTTGAGGCTATACCCTGCAATTCCCTTCGTAACTAACTTGGGAACTTTATTCGTTTTCAATTTTGACACTAATCTTACCATCTTCCTGACAAGTATAGAGTGAAGAAAGGGGATGGTGTATACTACATAGCTTATGCCAACAGAGGCATGTGTTCTATTTGAACTAATCTCTGGTCCTTTTGCAAATTAGTCAAGATCTCAAACTGCAGCATCCAATTCACATTTGATTAATTTTGAATATTTGTGAAGTCCAGGAAATGGAAAAGATAATGACAATTATAAGTCAATGTTTACCCGTGAAATTTGCTGAAGCCCATAGAAATTCTCTAATGCATCACTTTCATGGGGGTGTAGAATACTAGTTCCATGTGATTGTTGTGGCCTGGACGAAAATTTACTTACTAAACCATTTTTTGCAATAATCGATTTATTTCTTGCTTTGTGAGATTTCTTCTTTGGTATACAAACTGGGCATCCAGATGAGGCACCTCTATTTGATGCCTCATTTTCCGGAACTTCACATTGAAGATGTGTTGCATGACCACAATTAAAAACACAAATGCTAAAGCTAGAAGAATTATTCGGGAAAAGGCAATTACATATACAACATATAGGACTCCGGGGTGCATACGCATTAGAGGCCCCCTTCTTAAGTAAGCTCATGGTATAGAATGTATCATCCTCTATTAAGGATTTGGCAGTGTCCTAAAACAACAAATTAAAAATTATAATCAATAGAAAATTTTATACTCTGCAATATTTTATAATTACAGTCGAGTGAGTCAGCCTTATATCTAACTTTAAAAAGAAAGTCATTTATCCACTAGAATGTCAACAATTAATATGCACGTGCAATCAGAAATTACAATCAAACTAAAATATCACTATTAAGTGTGCTTGACCATTGTACAAGAGTAGCTTGTATCTAAAACCAGATGCCTTGATGCAAGTTTGCTGCTCACTTCAGTGCAGCAGAAATACTAAATGCAACGTGCCATGCACCTCTTTGCAACAATTATATAAGCAACTTTCAAATTCGTTGCATTAGCTATGAGAAGACGTTAATATCCCAAAGATGGGAGAGGAGTTCATTAATGATAGTAAACAAAGGTCCTAGAATCGCACTAAAGAACTCAAATTCACAAGAAGGTTTATGACCTAATCATGCATGTTGGCATAGTTAAATCTCAACAAAGATGCAAAAATAATTTCCATTATATAAACTAATGCAACAAGTATACACAAGGCCGACCACATGACTAAAGCAAATGATGAGTTTAAAAAGTATATCTACCAGAATTCGCCTTTCAAAGCCATATATTCCGAGCATACCCAGTATGGTAAGTTTAAAATCACCAAATTCCTGGCTGCCATTATCAGAGAGGAGTTTGGACATGATGGTTGGAAGGCGAGCATATCCTATCATTCCCTCAACAATGTTTTTGATGAACTGAGAGAACAATTTCCTCAAGATATGAGCCCCTCTGTGCGAGTTTGATATTCTCCAACTAACTATGCATGCTTCATCCCCATGTGAGACTGGTGATTCGGTCAGCAGTGGAACATGATTTTCTCCTCTAGATACCATTTCATCACAATATGAATCCATCAAAGGTTCACAAAACCTAAAATGAATTTTTGTGAAGAATTAGCAGTATTAAAGAGCAGAACTAAGCATATGAAGAGCAGTTTCTTATTTAGCAACTTTATGAAGAGCAGAACAGTTGTTAACATGAAAACAAAGCAAGTGAAACTAAGCATATGGATATATATTCTCAGTATCTTTCAAGGTCATGTAAAAGCCAAACAAACCATACATGATAACAACCTGAGCCTTAATGACATATTCAAGTCTTTCCTATTTATATCTATCCTTGTTGATTTTCTAGAAGCTACTATCTCATTCAATCTCCACTCTGACCTGACAAAAATTAAAAATAAGAGAGAGAGAGAGAGAGAGAAACCTACTCCACTACCTTATTTTTAATCTTTTAGAGGCTACCTTATCCTGGAGCAACTGCAGTTCACCATTTCAAAACCTTTTGTTTTACTGAGAAGAAACTCTTTAATGCAGGATCAAACCAAAAGTTATTTCGATATTTTATTATAGATTTTCAGTGGATAATTTCAAATTGTAACATAGTTATTTGATTAGTATTTGATTAGTATTAGAGATTGTTTAGAATTATCGGATTAGCATTTGAGATTAGCATTAAAATACGGTCGTTAGTTTCCAAATGCGACGAACAAAAACCAAATGAAATTGATTGCATATTATATAAAAACAATGAGGGCACTTGCCTAGTTTATAGCACTACCACTTGTTGAAGCCCCACGGGAAATGGGACAGCATCTGCGATTATGCCCCTCTTGATGACACACTCCGCATCGCTGCCTCGGTTGAATCTCCCTCAAGTCCGGATCTTCCCTCCGGCTTCCCCGTTCTCGCCGTACCCCATCCATTTCATTCCTTAATCTGGACTTCACAGGACGACCTTTGGCCCGCAACAGCTGTGGGTCAGGCACCCACCGTGGTCCGCGAACGTCCCTCCACAAGGACTCCGACTTGGGCACCACAAAATGATGTGAATATGTGTGGATTGCGTTGCTCAAACTGTAACATGGATCGATATAGCTTGTCGCATCGCGGTGCAGAGCTTCCAGAACTGTAATTGCATGTGAACAAGGGATCTTCAAGCTTTGCCACTTTCCGCAGCCACATGTCTTAGCAAATACTTGCACTTCATGACTGTGGTTTCCCCCTCCACCTCTATTGTCGTTGTATGGGGTAAGCACTTGATATACACCAGTTTCATGATTAAAATGCCTCAGAATGTGTCTTTGGGTTTTCTGCTCATTTTTGTTATAGATCTCCATTGCATAATCACTCCATAACTTACCTCTAGAGATATCAGAAGAAATGTGTTTATGTCGATCGTGGAAATATGCAACAAGTTTGGCCCAAGTGAACTCAGCCATTGCAGCAATGGGCAAACCGCGGGCACCTTTAAGTACCCCGTTAAAGCACTCAGAGATATTGGTTGTCATTGCCCCGTAACGTTTTCCACCATCATGTGACTGGGTCCATTTTTCCACATCCTCGCTAATTAGATATGTGTGTGGCATATAGCGTGCAATATGGCGATCAGTAGGGTCTACACCCCTCAGTAAATTAATCTCGGCCTCCTTAATGGTTTGCATTATGGACTCAAATTTAGCTGCATGAGTCGCATATCCAGCTTTTAGGGCCAATGCCTTTAGAGTCGGGTCATCAAAGTGTGTGTTGAAATTGCTAGCAACATGTCGAAGGCAATATCGATGAAATACCTGTTCTGTACCATCTTGACCTCTAGGCCACTCTCGAATGGCGCATTTGATACCTTTATGTCGATCAGAAATAATGCAAATGCCCTGGTTAGGTATGACATGCTCTATTGAAGTCCTTAGACACTCTAAAAACCACCCCCAACTAGCCCCTGACTCCTTGTCCACAACAGCAAAGGCGAGAGGTAAAACCTTTTGGTTAGCATCGGTTGTCATTGCAATCATCAATACCCCTTTATATTTACCATACAAATGAGTCCCATCAATACTGATCACCGGTCTGCAATATTGGAATGCAGCAATGCATGGAGCGAAGGCCCAATATACATAGCGCAGTAACGCAGTACCGTCGAGTGGCCTAGGTATGGTGTGATAACTGTACTGGGTACCCGAATCCTGATCCAAGTATGCCAATAACAACTTTCGCAACCTTTGGTAAGACTCCTCCCAATCCCCAAATATCTTAGCAATTGCCTTTTGTTTTGCGTCCCATACTTTATAGTAAGAAAGCTCATGCTTATACTTAGTATGTATGATCTCCCAGAGCTCATCAATACGAGCAGTGTGATTTTTTCGCAATTTTTCCACAATTTCTGATGCAACAAAATTAGAATCCATCATTCTACCGTCTCTACGTAGGCCAAAGGGTATACAAGTGTGTGGACCCTCATAAGACGTGACCATCCACAGACCATTAAGTTTAACCTTCATAAATGCCCCAACGTACCACTTGCAGTTGTCGTCAACACATGCGGCGCACAATTTAGTTGGGGTTGACCTTCGGATTCTAAAATTTCTATTATGACTTGCTGCATATATTGTCAATGCACGCTTCACTGCCTGTTTATTTGCAAAAGTCAATCCTTTAGAAAAATGCATCCCATCTTCCCAAGTAGAAACAAATGGTATCTGAAGACGTGAAGGATCAACCATATTTTCCCAAGTATTTGCGTAGAATGAGTCGGCAGGAGGTCTGTAGCCAGTGGTCGTATTTGCATCATGCTGGATGCCAATATCATCGTCTGCAGCACCTTCATCATGGTTCTCCATATTTTCCTCTTCAAAATTGGGAACAACTTCGTGGTCATCTACATCGTTCTCCAAGTCGCCTCGCTCAACCATCTCTTCGTACTCATCCACACCATCACTATTTTCACCATCATTTGCAGCATGCTCTTCGTCTTCATCTTCATCTTCCTCCTCTAAATGTGTCTCTTGAGGATGAAGGGTTTCACCAGTATTGGCAACATGATCTTGAAATGGGGGCATATAACCTCCCACAGCATGATCTTCGTCTTCGTCTTCCTCCTCTAAATGTGTCTCTTGAAGATGGAGGGTTTCACCAGTATTGGCAACATGATCTTGAAATGGGAACATATGACCTCCCATTGAAGAGTCCATTGTATATCCTCCCATTGTATACCCTCCCATTGAATACCCTCCCATTGAAGAGTCCATTGTATACCCTCCCATTGTAGTGCATCCATTGTCTAGGGTTGTAAATTGTACAGGCGTAGTTGTTTCTTGCACTATCTCAGTATCAACTTCTGCACTTGCCTCCAAACTTACGTACAACTCAGCAGCATTTACTTGGGGCATTTTCTGTATCCTATTAAACATCATCTTTACATGTTTGTCTTCTTTGATTGCCATATACCCATAATTTATCCGTTCGTGAAGGACTTCTTGTGGGTAACGATAAATAATCTTGATATCATACCAAGCACGGTTCAAATTCAATTCGCCCATGATTTTGCTCTTCAAATCATTTAACGTCTTCAGCTTACGACGTATCATCATGTAGTAGCATTGGATACCCGGCCCTCTAAACGGGATTCCGTCAATCTCTTCAGGATTGTCAAGGGGTCCACCGAAGTATACATTAAAATCAATATTCTTCAAAGAGTGTGAACCTATTAAAGAGTCAAGTATAGTATGTTAGTGACATATTTTATCTCTTTCATTTAACATCAATTACAAAACTTTTTCTATCTACTCAAAATACAAAAATTACAACTTCTCACGCCACAATTGCATATACTCACCCCACATCACATACAATTCTACTAGCGCAATCATTATCATTTTGTATTCAAACAATGAAAATCCTAAAGACAAAACTCACCCCTATTACAAAATTTTAACTCAACTCTAACAAAAATATAAATAAAAATATCAAACCAAACAACAAAAGTAATGAGGATGTGCAAATGAATGAGTGCAATTATGTAACATCATTATTCCATATATAATTTCAATTTTTAGGTATATTAGAGTCTAATTCTAATTGGGCTCAAGAAAAATACAACTCTAGCCCCCTTCATCAAATCTGCCCAAACGAACAAGTTAATGATTATTTAGTTGTTAAAGAAATGTAATATTTTTTTTACTTATTAGAAATAGGACATGAAAGTTGCATTATGTCCATTTTCCTTTGATCAACTTAATAATTATTTAAAATATATCATTATTACTAATATTTTTGCCTTTATTTTTCACATAAAGTAAAATCTTATGATCATCGATTCGATACTATGATTTACTCTATGAGGACCTCTTATAGGTCCTGTTTAGGATCTCAATTTTAATAACCTTGGTTTTACTTGTAAATTACAAATTTCTACCAGAAACATATTCATATAGATAATGTTTAATAGATCATGTTTAGGATCTCAATTCTTTTATAGATCATGTTTAATTTATTCATAAATGTTTTTTTAATTATAAATATCTACTAGAAAGGTATTCATATAGCTATGAAAATATTTGAAAAAGATCCAAAAAAAAAAAAAAACTTAACAAATTAATTGAATCTTAGAGGGATATTTTTTTGTCTTTAAAGTATTAAAATGGGTATTTGGATAAATTTTTTTTTAGTAAATTAGTAATAAACCATAGCAAAAATTTTAGATGAAAAAGATTTCAAAAATTAAATATTTAAGTATAAGAAAATGTCACATTCGCCTAAAGTCCCTTAATACATTGAGTTGAACCTGTTGTCCTGGTTCCAAAATTCAAAGCCACCCTACTTGGTAGCACATGGCTGAAGCCTAAAGGTCTCAATAAGGCAATAAGCACCTTTGAATGAATATTTGGGTCAATACCATTATCCATATTACAGTAGTGAGCTTTTGCCAAATGGAACACTTGTAACCATAGGCCAGTTGATGCATTAAATCTAGTTTATAGAAAAATAGTAATACATGAAAATGTTGATGTTTAATATAAATAATAAAAAATGGAACTAAAAATATTAATTTTAATAATTTCATTGCTAAATATAATAATATTATAACATAATATTATTTTTCCATTGCTAATTTCATTGCTAAAAAAATAATTATACTCTTTATAAAAAGTATTGAATTTTAGTTAAGTTAAAATATTTTTGTATTAATGAAATAACATAGAGCAGAGGGGTTCATTAGACATTACCAAAAAAAAAAAAATTATATATATAAAGTGGTATATATATATATATATATAAAGTGATATACATATATATAAACATATATATATATATATATATATATATATATATATATATATATATATATATATTTACGTGGTTACTACAAACAAATATTTTTATTAGGAAATGTCATGACAAATTCAATACAAGCAACACTTTCTAAAGCAGTTATATATACACTAAACAACCAACTAGAGAATGAGGATATATATATATTTAAGTGGTTACTACAAACAAATATTTTTATTAGGAAATGTCATGACAAATTCAATACAAGCAACACTTTTTAAAGCAGTTATATATACACTAAACAACCAACAAGAGAGTGAGGAGGAGACCTTTACCTGACATGAAGATGTGCAAATGTACTACTGGGATTGTATGAGAGTGAGAGGGAGAGAGAGGGACACTACAATGATCGGCTTGTATGAGAGTTAAGAGGGGAGTATTGTTCTGCTCTGTAGAATGAGTATGAGAGTTGAGAGAGGAGTAATGCAGAGTGAGAGAGGAAGAGTTGAAAGAGAAGACAAAGAGCCTCAGTCAAGTGACATAAAGTAGTCAAGAGGAGCATGTGACCAAGCAGAGAGCATAGCTACAAAAAACGTGAAGGAACGTGAAGGGCAGCAGTTTTTCAAAATTATATAATTGCTCAGACTGCCAGTGACATGACCAGAAGGGACTGGACACTGTCACATGGAACTCGAGTTTCTGAGACTCGAGTTCCATGTGGACGACACATGGCAACAAGCCACGTCAAAGCAGTGTCCACATAGAACTCGAGTTTCTGAGACTCGAGATCTACGTGGAACTCGAGTCTTAGAAACTCGAGTTCCATGTGGACGACACGTGGCAGAAAGCCACGTCAAACCACAGAAACCGAGCCTCAGAGGGTCGAGGTATGAGCACAGAACACGACCCTCTGAGGCTCGAGATGTCACTAATGTATATTGTTTCCAAACTGGGCCAACTAACTATATAGTTAGAGAAAAAAAAATAGTTAGCTATTTTCGCCTGTGAGTTTCAACGTTGGTTTGTTTTTCTTCAAAGAAAAATATTGGCCGAACCAAAATTCAAACTACGCCGTTTTAAAGTTTTGGCCTTTTGGGTGAATTATCATTTTTTTTTTAAAAAAAAAAATTTTAAGTTGAACTTTTATCATTTTAATCCTTAAACAGTCTTAAACTTCAATTTTAATCAAATTGGTTTTCTGTCCATTTTCGTCTATAATGTTTGGCGTAAATGCACTTTTAGTCCCTACATTTTGACGTTTTTCCATTTTAGTCCCTACATTTTATTTTTTCCACTTTTAGTCCCTAATTCAATTAACGTATGCTATTTTCGTCCTTTCCGTCAGTCAACCGACGGAAATAGCTGAGCTGGCAGCCGGAAGAATTAAGTGGCATATTAGAGGCTGACGTGGCCAATAATTTAATAATAAAAATACCACGTCAGCATCCATGTCAGCATTTAAATTAATAAAAAATGCCAGGTTAGAACAAATTAAAAGTAAACATTAATATAATTAAAATATTAAAAAAAATGTTCTAAAAAAAAAATTAAAAACAAACATCTGAAGCACTCTCTCTCTGCCGATTCACATTCTCCCTCCTCTCTCTCTCTCTCTGCCGATTCACATTCTCCCTCCTCTTTGATCTTTCTCCCCCAGCCGATTCTTTTTTTTTTTTTTTTTTTGATAAACTCTCCTAGCCGATTGAATGCTTTGAAATGAGGTGATGAAGTGTGAAATCAGTTGGTTGAACTCTTCGGCTTCGGTGGGCTACGGCGGTAGCGAAGGCCTGAAAAGAAGAAACAAGTAAGGGGTGACTGGGGTGGACCGACCAAATACCCTCCGATGATAAAGTTAGTTTTCTAACAAGGAAAATGTAGTTCCAACTTTTCGGGAGTAATATTTCAGAATTTTTCTCATACCTTTGCATGGTTCAGACCAGTCCTTATATAGGGTACTTCGAAGCGGTTATTGGTTTGAATAACTTCCCCCAGATTCTTGGAATTCAGACCTCAACTGCTATTGAGACCATAACCGTTGCTGGAAGTTACATACTTGGGAGGGATTGGCGGCGATGAACACGGACTGGTTACCTGTTCCAGATTTTGCTCCGTCCATGTGCAATGCCTATGGACGACCCTCTGTCATGCCGTTGTTTGGTTGTCCATGCGCTTCGCATGTGAGCGACCCCTTCGACTTGATTATGGGGTTTATTCAATTGGTCAACTTCCCAAGGACGAGAGTTCTGGACGAATAGGAGATGGTCTTGGATGTCTGGCTAACCATTCGAGATGGACGACCCATCTGGACGAGCTATAGATGTAATTTTTTGTTATCCCATCAGTTGCCCCCTTGTCCAGGGTGTCGTCCAGGGACATTATAGGGATTTTATCCCCTTTATACAACCACGTGTCATGGTTTAATACGTTGAGCAGTTAAATCGATTGCATTTCCCCATGCGATTGCCACGTGTCATTTTTTTAGTGGATGATGTCGCTTCGCTGACCCTACTCCTGGGCCCTATAAATAAGCACATTCTCTTTCTTACCCTTCACCTCATCATAAACTTCCTTCTGCTATCTCGTCCAAGACTCTCGTCTAGCATTCGTCCTAGTTCTCAGGTACTTCCTCTTCTCTTTAGGTTTTCGTTTTCGTCTTTCCTTTAGTTATGTCTTCGTCTAGTAGTATAGAGAGAGAGATAGACGAGTATCAGGACGTCTCATCTGGGAGTTATGAGAGTGATGAGGGTAGTACTAGTTTTAGTATTAGTTCCTCGGACGAGCAGTACTCGTCCGGAGTGCCTGGCATTCCCTTGGAAGAATTTCAAGAAATGCAACGTAGGATGGCCTCCGGAACTGGTGCTAGCTCGTCTAGAGCGCCACCCAGCCCTTCTCAGGACGAGGAGGAGGAAGAAGAAAACATCATATATAGCTGTGCGCCTGAGGTTGCATCCACTTTAGACGTTCCCAAGTTAAAAACCTTAGTAGATAGATACCAAATTCCTGTTGAGCTTAAACCTCGTCTACCCAGGGAAGGAGAGTGGTGTTGTTCGCCTTCCTCTGGTTTGGGAGTATATTCGTCCTATCTTTTAGCTGGTCTTAGGTTCCCCCTTAATCCGTTTTGTAGAGGTCTCCTTCACAGATTAGGTATTGGTCCCAACCAACTTAATCCCAATGGTTGGAGGACGATAGTTGCCATGCAAGTGTTATGGCGTGAGGCATTAGAAGGGAACTGTCCTTTAACGGTGGACGAGTTCCTTTATTGTTATAAGCCCTCAGAGATAAAGAAATCTGCTGGTTTCTACCAGTTCTCGTCCAGAGGCTCACATTATAGTTTAATAACGGGTCGTAGCTCGTCCGATAGGCTCTGGAAACAAGAATTTTTTATCATTTCTGGAAACTGGGCTGGGGACCCAACTGAAGTTAGTAATGCCCCCTTCCCTCCTTTTACCAGCCCCATAGGTCGCCTTCGTCCTGAGGGTATGTTTTCTTTCTATGCCATTTCTTTCATTCTTTGCATTTTTTCTCAACTTTCAATCGTCTAACCATCTCTTTTTTACTGGTGCAGCTGTTACTCGTCCAAGATTGGACGGGTTTTATTTAGACCAAATAGATAAAGTTCGTGCCTTCCCTAGAAGGAGTTTTCACGAGCTAGTAACCTTCAGCAGCTTGGCTACTTGGGGACTTGGTCCAGAACCCACTGCTGAAAATTTGGGTCACGAAGAAACTACCCGTAAAAGTAAGTGTCGTCCATCTCCACATTATTTCCTTTTTGCCTTCTTTTTTTTTTTTAACTGATTTCTTTCGTCATAGGAATAATTACAATGAGGGAAAACAAGGAGAAATCAATAGCTAGTGGGGACGAGGATGCTTCTGTGCCCCCTGTCGTCCAGAAAGGGGCCGTCCAGGCTGGGAAGAGGAAATCTAAGAAAATTTCAAGTGCTGTGGACCTGGACGACCTTCCTAGTCGTCGAGGTCCTAAGAAGCCAAAAACCACTCAAACCTCCCTTCCCAAGGTCCCCAAATTTGTGCCACCGACGGTGAATCTGGACGACCCTCCTGTCAATGTGGAGCCCGTCCAGATAATCCATCCTGCTTCAACTGATCCCACTCCCTCTCTAGCCAAGACTCCTCGCAAGCCTCATCCGTCTGAAGCGTCTGATCGTCCTTCGAACCTGGTGCTGGACGAGGGATATGCATGGAGGACGTTCAAAGGTATCGTCACTGACAATGAAGTTAACGAATGTTATAACATGTCAGTGAAGGAGTTTGAACGTTCTGGTATCCATGATCTCTTCAAGGTATGAGTTCCATTCGTCTTTGAGTGTTTTTACTGAATCTTTTAAAAAGTAGAATTTTCTAACTTTCTTTCGTCCATGCACAGGCTATGTCAAAGTTTTACACAGCGACGTGCCAGGCCAAGGAACTTGCTGAGGAGGCCAAGATGGCGAAGGGGAAGACTGAAGAGCTGAACAAGGAAGTCTTGTTGAAGAAGGGGGAAGTGATCAGGCTGAAGGACGACTCCAACCGTTTGCTAGCAAGTGAGACGAAGCTGAAGAACGAGGTGGAAGAGCTCAAGGCAGATGCTATTGAAAAGGATACTCGTATTGCTTATCTAGAAGGACAAGCTTCAGAATTTGCCTCGTCCTTGGAGAAAGCTCGTGAAGAAGCCATAGCAGCTTTCAAGAAGTCTGACGAATATAAGAATCGTCTAGACAGCCACTATGCTGCTGGCTATGAAGACTTCCGTGCTGACGCTAAGGAGGCCTTTCCTGAGTTGAACTTTGATTCCTTCAAGCTTCCTCTTGCAACGGAGAGTTCTGTGCTAGCGACGAGTTCTGAGGACGTCAATGTGGTAGATGACTCTAATGAAGTGACTCAGGACGATCCGAAGACGAATCCAGCAAAATGACTTCCCTCTTTCAGAAAGTTTATGTTTTTGCTAAAGTGCCCTAATGTTTTGGACTTTTACTTTTTCTCTTCTTTCCTTTTTATTTAAATTTATTCAAGTACAATTTTCTCGTCCAAGTTTATGGACGAGTTTCATGAACAAGCAATATACTCAAGGGTTTTTGGACGGTGGTCGTCTACCCTTTAATTTTTATGAATGTATGAATGCTTTTCCTTTTCACTGTTCATTGTGTTTGAATATTCTTTAAGCTTTTGTGATCAAGCTTCATTCATGTCGTCCAAACCATTTTTATGATTGTGGGATTTTCCCTCTTACTAAGGCTTCACCTCATCTTTAATATATGGACGAGCTCCTTCGTGTATAACATTATTTGTAATGTTCGTTCATGAATGATGTCTTTTCACCAGATTCAATTGTTGCTCATTGGACGACTTTTTATTCGTCCTTAATAAAAACTTCCCAACTAATGCTCGTCCATGGGCTGGATTGTTAAGTTGGTTAGGTTCGTCTATGGGGCTGTAGTGTTTTTACACATTTATTCGTCCATGACGTAGATGATTATAACTCAGGTTTGTCTCGTCTTGAGCTTAGACGGACATACCTTGTTTATTTTTCTTGCTTTATCCTTATTTAAAGGAAAGCTTTTGGACGATACTTCCTTGCGTCCAAGGATTTTACTCGTCCTTGGCTTTTTCGCCTTCCGTGGATCATTTTGAATCATAGAAAATGAAGGATTCCTATACAATCATACATATTTAAAACATACCATATGTATATTTAGAAATCCATACTATGTAGTCATTCGTCCACAATCATGGCACATGCTTAAGAGCTTGTGCTTTTAGGGAATTAAAAACACGTAATACAACATAACTTCGTCCATGAGTAGCATAACATACTTACACATTTAAAACAAAGTAGTAATAAGCAAATACTGGAAGATAATATTAAACATTACTTCAAACGTCCAAGGTTCTCGTCCATGTCAGGGCTCGTCCATGACCACCTTTCATTGATAGTATCTCCTTAGGTGTTCAACATTCCACGGGTGCTCTAACTTTCGTCCATCCAGGGCTTCCAAATAGTAGGATCCTTGTCTCTTGGAGTTGATAACTCTGTAAGGTCCTTCCCAGTTTGGTCCCAACTTCCCATGGGCCGGGTTTTTGGTTGCCAAAGAGACCCTTTTAAGGACGAGATCTCCAATGCTGAAGCGCCTGGGTTTCACCATGGCATCGTGTTGTCTTGCCATGAGATTTTTGTACCTTGTAGTTCTTTGCTCCGCGTCCATCCTTACCTCGTCTATAAGATCAAGGTTAAGACGAAGCTGCTTGTTGTTTTCCTCATCTTGGTACTTCATCACCCTATGGCTGGCCATATGTACTTCTGCTGGTATGACTGCTTCACTCCCATAAGCCAGTTTGAAAGGAGTCTCTCCTGTGGGAGTCCTTGCTGTTGTTCTGTAAGCCCACAAAACACCTGGTAATTCATCTGGCCATACTCCCTTTGCCCCTTCAAGCCGAGTCTTGATGATTTTCAACAAGGATCGGTTTGCTACTTCTGCTTGTCCGTTAGCTTGTGGGTGGGAGGGTGAGGAATAGTGATTCTTGATTCCCAGCTGATCACAAAATTCTCTAAAGGGGGTGTTGTCAAACTGTCGTCCATTGTCAGATACTAGTACTCTTGGTACCCCAAATCTGCATATAATGTCCTTCCAGACGAAGTTTTTGACATTTTGTTGTGTAATTTTCACCAAGGACTCAGCTTCCACCCATTTAGTGAAATAATCTATACCAACTACCAAGAATTTCATCTGTCTAGTTCCAGTTGGAAAGGGGCCTAAAATATCCAAACCCCACTGTGCAAAAGGCCAAGGGGCCATCATTGGGGTGAGGTACTCTGAAGGCTGTCTAGGAATGTTACTGAAACGTTGACATTGGTCACATACCTTAACATATGCTTTAGCATCAGCTTGGACGGTCGGCCAGTAGTACCCTGCACGTGTGACCTTGTGGACGAGTGATCTAGCTCCTGAGTGGTTTCCACACGCTCCTTCATGAACTTCTCTCAGCATGTAATTAGCCTCGTCTGGAGCTAAACATCTCAGGTATGGCTGTGAAAAACCTCTTTTGTACAACACCTCGTCCATAAGGATGTATCTGGCTGATTTAACTCTGAGCTTCCTTGCTTCATCCTTCCCTTCTGGAAGCCTTCCGTCTTTCAAATACGAGACTATCGGAGTCATCCAATTTTCCTCTCCTTCTATTTGCAACATTTCTGGAAGGTCTATACTTGGCATGTATCGTATTTCATCTAACTCGTTCATGGCTTCATTAGCGGAGGCTTCCTTCGCTAGAGTGTCTGCTTCCGTGTTCTCTTCCCTCGGGATTTGAACGAAATTAGCTTCCCTGAATTTCTTCACAAGGCGTAACACCTTCCTCAAATATTTCTTCATTCTATCTTCCTTTGCTTCACATGTTCCATTTACTTGGCCTATGACCAACTGTGAATCTCCCAGGACGAGTACTGAGCTTGCTTCTACAGATCTAGCCAACTCCAACCCTTTAAGAAGGGCTTCATACTCCACCTCATTGTTAGTTGTCTGGTACTGCAAGCGAGCTTTGTACTTCAGTTTATCTCCTTCTGGTGACTGCAAAACAACTCCTATACCTCCTGTATACAGTGTAGATGATCCATCTACATGGACGACCCATTTTTTACTGCCTTCTTTCTCATCCAAATCCTCATAACTTGGAGTGAATTCTGCAATGAAATCTGCTAGGGCTTGTGCTTTTATTGCATTCCTCGGTTGGTACCGAATATCAAATTCACTGAGCTCAACTGCCCATTGGATCAATCGTCCTGCAGCTTCAAGTTTGTTCATTGCCTTCTTGAGTGGATGATCAGTCATGACTATGACAACATGACCTTGGAAGTAGTGTCTTAACTTCCTGGAAGCTGTTATTAGCGCGAAGGCTAACTTCTCTATCAATGGGTACCTTCCTTCCGCTCCTCTCAATGCCCTGCTAGTATAATACACAGGCTTTTGCACCTTTTCTTCCTCCCTGATCAACGCTGAGCTTACGGCATGTGGGGACACTGCTAAGTACAGATATAATTCTTCTCCTAGCACGGACGGACTTAGCAATGGAGCCGTAGTGAGATAGTGCTTTAGGTCCTGGAAGGCCCTTTGGTACTCGTCCGTCCACTCAAACGCCTTCCTGAGAATCTTAAAAAAGGGCAAACACTTATCAGTGGCTTTTGAGACAAACCTGTTCAAAGCTGCAACTCGTCCAGTTAAGGATTGGACTTCCTTGATGTTTTTCGGTGATTCCATGTTCAGTATGGCTTGGATCTTGTCTGGATTTGCCTCAATTCCTCTTTCTGATACCATGAATCCTAGAAACTTTCCTGACGATACTCCGAATGCGCATTTACTTGGATTTAGCTTCATCTTGTACCGTCTAAGTGTTTGAAAAGTTTCTTGAAGATCATCTAAGTGGCTTCCTTCATCTAAGCTCTTCACAAGCATGTCAACCACATATACCTCTACGTTCCGTCCTATCTGTGGACGAAACATATGATTCACCAACCTTTGGTAAGTTGCCCCTGCATTCTTCAGACCGAAGGTCATCACCTTGTAGCAAAACAAGCCTTGACTTGTAATAAAAGATGTCTTTTCCTGATCTGCCTTGTCCATCTTTATCTGATTATATCCAGAGAAGGCGTCCATGAAGCTCAACAATTGATGGCCAGCCGTAGAATCAACCAGTTGGTCAATACGAGGTAAGGGATAACTATCCTTAGGGCAAGCTTTGTTCAAGTCGGTGAAGTCAACGCACATCCTCCACTTGCCATTTGCTTTTTTCACCATCACTACATTTGCCAACCAATCCGGGTAATAGACTTCCCGGA
The DNA here is from genome assembly GCA_023736055.1 of Quercus glauca. NCBI lineage: Eukaryota > Viridiplantae > Streptophyta > Magnoliopsida > Fagales > Fagaceae > Quercus > Quercus glauca. Next base: position 18,836,295 of record CM043323.1, read on the forward strand.
TGAACTGTGCTGTGATTAGTTTTTGAACCTCTTCCTTGATTGCCTTCTCTCGTTCAGGGGCGAACACCCTCTTCTTTTGACGGACAGGCTTAGAAGAGGAGGACACGTTCAGTCAGTGAGTGATTACACTTGGATCAATGCCAGGCATGTCGTCATGACTCCATGCAAAAACATCGGCATTCTTTTTTAGAAACTGGACGAGGTCTTTTTTCGCCTTTTCCTTCATACTTGTTCCAATTCTAGTGAATTTCTCAGGATCATTTTCTTGCAACAAAACATTCTCTAATACTTCGGTAGGTTCCGCAACAACTCTTTTCTCTTCTATACTCATAGTCTGCATCTGCTCGTCCACAGCCAACATGGCTAGATAACACTCTCTGGCTGCCAATTGATCTCCTTGTGCTTGCCCAATCCCACACTCCGTAGGGAATTTAACTGATAGATGGTAGGTGGATGTTACCGCCTTCCAACTGTTCAAAGTTGGTCTTCCAATGATGGCATTGTATGAGGATGAACAATCCACCACAAGGAAATTTACTTCCTTAGTTATCTGCTGCGGGTATGACCCTACCACTACAGGCAAGGTAATGGTACCTACGGGCTGCACTTTCATTCCTCCAAATCCTATCAGTGGCGAGCATGCTGGACGAAGCTGATCTCGTCCAAGCCTCATTTGCTGGAAGGCAGGATAATACAATATATCCGCCGAGCTTCCATTATCCACCAACACCCTTCTGGTTCTGTAATCTGCTATAAGTAAGGTAATGACTATGGCATCGTCATGTGGATGATGAATTCTTTCAGCTTCTTCATCTGTAAAAGAAATGGTTGACTCGTCCGTCCCCCTCGTCCCTGGGGGTCGTCCAGAGAGTTGGACATTTTGCACTGCTTTGAGGTACGTTTTCTTTGCCTTGGAAGATTGTCCTGTCGATGTTCCACCGATGATAACTCTTATTTCTCCAAGTGGGGGCCGTGATGACTCTTCCATTTTTGCCTTCAATTTTTCATCTTTATGATCCCTTCCAACGAAATGCCTCAACTTTCCTTGTCTAATGAGATTCTCAATCTGCTGCTTCAAGTCGTAACACTCGTCCGTGTCATGGTCATGATCCCTATGGAAGCGACAATATTTATTCTTATTGCGCTTGTTAGGATCTCCCTTCATCTTTTCTGGCCACTTCAAGGAAGGATCATCCTTGATCTGCATGAGCACTTGATCGAGTGGGGCATTTAATGGTGTGTAATTCTGACTCCTTGCTGATGGGCCTGCCTTCCTGCTATCCCTGTCACGATCCTTCTTGTCTTCCGTTCGTCCCTTCTTTGGACGAGGCCCTTGATCAGAGTGACGCGGGAGGTTGACTTCCATTCTTTCAGCTCTCTTCCTCTTTTAGCTATGATGGCGTCTTCCGCGTTCATAAAGTTTTGGGCTAAATGGACGAGTTCAGCCATGGATTGGGGCTCTTTCTCATACAACTTGTGAATGAATAAGTCCGAGTTAACTCCATTATGGAAGGCTGCCAATAGTAGTTTGTCGTCCACCTCGTCTACTGTCAGGGCTTCCCTGTTGAAGCGTGTGATGAAGGAACGCAAGCTTTCATTCTCTCCTTGCTCTATGGTCAGCAAACTGGACGAAGAACGTTTGTGTCTCTGTCCTCCAATGAAATTATTGACAAATAATTTGCTTAACTCCTCGAAAGAACTTACGGAATTTGGGGGTATTTTGCTGAACCATACTCGCGCTGGTCCCTTGAGGGTGGTAGGGAAGGCTCTGCACATAATCTCGTCTGGAACTCCTTGGAGATGCATTGTTGTCTTGAAAGTAGCAATATGATCAAAAGGATCACGTGCTCCATCATATGAATCCAGGGAAGGCATTTTGAACTTCGGAGGCAAGGGATGCCCATTGATGGAAGCCGTGAAAGGGGAATCTGTTCGGTGAACCAAATCCTCGACGGGATTTGCCCTTCTCATGTTTTCTTTCATCTCGTCCATAACCTTCCTTATCTGATCCATTTCCTTCTCCAAATGTGGCACCCTTCGCGAAGTGGTGCCTTTTGACTGAGCCTCGGGCTCAGCATTTCCTCCTCTGTCTTCCTGATTTTGGGATTGTCTCTCAGCATGTCCTTCACGGCGTTGCCTCTCCATCTCCCTAGTCAATTCTTGATTCTGGCGAGTTAACTCCGCCATTGCGGCCGCCATGGATTGTATGTGTTGGATGGAAGGCGACCGCATGACAGGCGCTGATTGGCGATCGCGATGGGGGTTGCTTGAAGCGTCTCTGCTTCCTTGATGGCCTGGGCTTGTAGCCCTCGACCTAGTTCGAACCATTCAACCTTTTTTGTTGCAGAAAGCCAAATCGTAAAACAACTTACGCTTCCCACAGACGGCGCCAACTGATGAAGTGTGAAATCAGTTGGTTGAACTCTTCGGCTTCGGTGGGCTACGGCGGTAGCGAAGGCCTGAAAAGAAGAAACAAGTAAGGGGTGATTGGGGTGGACCGGCCAAATACCCTCCGATGATAAAGTTAGTTTTCTAACAAGGAAAATGTAGTTCCAACTTTTCGAGAGTAATATTTCAGAATTTTTCTCATACCTTTGCATGGTTCAGACCAGTCCTTATATAGGGTACTTCGAAGCGGTTATTGGTTTGAATAACTTCCCCCAGATTCTTGGAATTCAAACCTCAACTGCTATTGAGACCATAACCGTTGCTGGAAGTTACATACTTGGGAGGGATTGGCGGCGATGAACACGGACTGGTTACCTGTTCCAGATTTTGCTAAGTATCGTGGGGTCGTCCATGTGCAATGCCTATGGACGACCCTATGGACGACCCTCTGTCATGCCGTTGTTTGGTCGTCCATGCGCTTCGCATGTGAGCGACCCCTTCGACTTGATTATGGGGTTTATTCAATTGGTCAACTTCCCAAGGACGAGAGTTCTGGACGAATAGGAGATGGTCTTGGATGTCTGGCTAACCATTCGAGATGGACGACCCATCTGGACGAGCTATAGATGTAATTTTTTGTTATCCCATCATGAGGTTTTGTGGATTAAGTTCTCAAGCTCGACCATGGAGTTTTATGAATCAGTGGAGGCGAAGGATCGGTTTGGGGTGGTGGGTTGATTTGGATTTGTGGGTGTGTTGTGTTGCTGTGAAACCCCAGACCGGTGGTGGTGGTGGTGGTTGCGAAGGATCGGTGGTTGTGCTGGCTATGTTGTTGTGATGGTCCCCATGGCAAAGCCTCAGGTGCAAAGCCCAGATCAGTCCTCACGGCGAAGCCCAGATCGGTCCTCACGGCGAAGCCCAGATCGGTCCTCACGGTGAAGCCCAGATCGGTCCTCACGGCGAAGCCCAGATTGTTTCTAACGGCGAAACCTCAGGTAGTGGGTGTTGTGAAGCCTCAGGTAATGGGTTTATGGGTGTTGTGAAGCCCAAGTCAGTCATCACGGCGAAGCCACATCTCTACCTCTCCTCCATTCTGCTATATTGAGAATTTTGATGGGTATTTGGGAAAGAGATGGTTTTGGATAATAATTTTGGTTGAATATATAATTGATTTTTGTGGAAGAATTTGGGCACAAATTTTGGAATATTATGGGTTTCTATTCTTTTGTTCTTGTGTTTGAATATTTTGGGTTGTTGTTCTTCTGTGTTCACGATCAAGATGAACACAGATCTTAATTGATTTTATTTTTAATTTTGTTTTTTCTCTTTTTGGCTGGGTTTTTCTGGGTTTGTGTGTTTGTTTGATTCAATGAGCCGAGTTGGCCAGGTTGGTTGATTTTGTTGTTGATTGTTTGAAATAAACTGAGTTTTGTTTGAGTTTTTGGGTTTTTGAGTGTTTGAGATTTCTGGGTTTTCTTTGGTTTTATGATTTTGGCTACGAATCTTTGGGGGAAGAACGAGAAAAACTGATGGGTTTTCTTCTCAAATTTTATTGCATTATTGATTTGATTTTAAGTGGGAAAGGAAGTTGATTCAATGGGTTTAATTTTGGATTCGTGTTCTTGGTTTTGAATTCGTGTTCTTGAGAGAGAAGAGAGTGATTCAGATATTTGTTTTTAATTGTTTTTTTTAATATTTTAATTAGATTAATATTTACTTTTAATTTGTTCTGACCTGGAATTTTTTATTAATTTAAATGCTGACATGGATGCTGACGTGGTATTTTTATTATTAAATTATTGGCCACGTCAGCCTCTAATATGCCACTTAATTCTTCCGGCTGCCAGCTCAGCTATTTCCGTCGGTTGACTGACGGAAAGGACGAAAATAGCATGCGTTAATTGATTTAGGGACTAAAAGTGGAAAAAATAAAATGTAGGGACTAAAATGGAAAAACGTCAAAATGTAGGGACTAAAAGTGCATTTACGCCATAAAATGTTTTGTTAAGTAATTATAAAAAATGTAAAAAATCCTTTTTTTTGGGTAAAAATATTATTTTGATCCCTACATTTGGGTTCACTTTCAATTTGGTCATTACGATTCAATAGCAGTCAGTTTAGTCCCTCTTATTTTTAATTTGCAGTTAATTTGATTCTTATGATCAATTTACTAAAGGAAATTGATTGTAAGTGAAAAATAATAAAAACCAATTGACTGCTAACAAAATATAGAGACCAAATTGATAGTGACTCCAAAATGATATTTTCTTTTTTCTTTTTTTTTGGCGTAAATGCACTTTTAGTCCCTACATTTTGACGTTTTTCCATTTTAGTCCCTACATTTTATTTTTTCCACTTTTAGTCCCTAAATCAATTAACGCATGCTATTTTCGTCCTTTCCGTCAGTCAACCGATGGAAATAGCTGAGCTGGCAGCCGGAAGAATTAAGTGGCATATTAGAGGCTGACGTGGCCAATAATTTAATAATAAAAATACCACGTCAGCATCCATGTCAGCATTTAAATTAATAAAAAATGCCAGGTCAGAACAAATTAAAAGTAAATATTAATCTAATTAAAATATTAAAAAAAACAATTAAAAACAAATATCTGAATCACTCTCTTCTCTCTCAAGAACACGAATTCAAAACCAAGAACACGAATCCAAAATTAAACCCATTGAATCAACTTCCTTTCCCACTTAAAATCAAATCAATAATGCAATAAAATTTGAGAAGAAAACCCATCAGTTTTTCTCGTTCTTCCCCCAAAGATTCGTAGCCAAAATCATAAAACCAAAGAAAACCCAGAAATCTCAAACACTCAAAAACCCAAAAACTCAAACAAAACTCAGTTTATTTCAAACAATCAACAACAAAATCAACCAACCTGGCCAACTCGGCTCATTGAATCAAACAAACACACAAACCCAGAAAAACCCAGCCAAAAAGAGAAAAAACAAAATTAAAAATAAAATCAATTAAGATCTGTGTTCATCTTGATCGTGAACACAGAAGAACAACAACCCAAAATATTCAAACACAAGAACAAAAGAATAGAAACCCATAATATTCCAAAATTTGTGCCCAAATTCTTCCACAAAAATCAATTATATATTCAACCAAAATTATTATCCAAAACCATCTCTTTCCCAAATACCCATCAAAATTCTCAATATAGCAGAATGGAGGAGAGGTAGAGATGTGGCTTCGCCGTGATGACTGACTTGGGCTTCACAACACCCATAAACCCATTACCTGAGGCTTCACAACACCCACTACCTGAGGTTTCGCCGTTAGAAACAATCTGGGCTTCGCCGTGAGGACCGATCTGGGCTTCGCCGTGAGGACTGATCTGGGCTTTGCACCTGAGGCTTTGCCATGGGGACCATCACAACAACATAGCCAGCACAACCACCGATCCTTCGCAACCACCACCACCACCACCACCACCGGTCTGGGGTTTCACAGCAACACAACACACCCACAAATCCAAATCAACCCACCACCCCAAACCGATCCTTCGCCTCCACTGATTCATAAAACTCCATGGTCAAGCTTGAGAACTTAATCCACAAAACCTCATTTCAAAGCATTCAATCGGCTAGGAGAGTTTATCAAAAAAAAAAAAAAAAAGAATCGGCTGGGGGAGAAAGATCAAAGAGGAGGGAGAATGTGAATTGGCAGAGAGAGAGAGAGAAGAGAGTGCTTCAGATGTTTGTTTTTAATTTTTTTTAATAATTTTTTTTTGAGAACATTTTTTTAATATTTTAATTATATTAATGTTTACTTTTAATTTGTTCTGACCTGGCATTTTTTATTAATTTAAATGCTGATATGGATGCTGATGTGGTATTTTTATTATTAAATTATTGGCCACGTCAGCCTCTAATATGCCACTTAATTCTTCCGGCTGCCAGCTCAACTATTTCCGTCGGTTGACTGACGGAAAGGACGAAAATAGCATACGTTAATTGAATTAGGGACTAAAAGTGGAAAAAATAAAATGTAGGGACTAAAATGGAAAAACGTCAAAATGTAGGGACTAAAAGTGCATTTACGCCTTTTTTTTTTAGGCATGATGAAACATGTTAATTTTATAAAATGGAATGACTAACTTGATTGGGAAATTTGAAGCTTAAGGATTAAAATGATAGTTAAAAAAAAAAAAAAAGGTATTAGAAAGAAAAAATAAAAAAGATAATTCGTCCAAACTTAAAGGATATAATTTGGGTTTTAGCCTTAAATGATTATTTAGGCTTTGTATTAATTATTTTTTGATGTTTTATTGCATTCCTGAGAAGATCCAAAAATATTTTTATGTTTTTAGCTCATACAAAAGATGAAAAATTTTCTTCTAGCAAGATTGACAATTTTTTGTCATATGAATGATACTAGGAATTTTGAATTTTGCTTCATTTCTACGTAAGTTTGTTAAGTTATTGAAGTAAAATTAATAGGACTTTTAGCATTTTCCTTTCCATACTTATGAAAAAAGAAAATAAAGCTCAAAAGGCAAGTGCATGAATTACAATCAAATGAAGTAAGTTTGCATGAATTACAACTTTCTATAGTAATTTTGCATGGAGCAACTGCATCAGTTGATGCAAAGTTGTGCAAAATAGAAAAATGTGCTCATTTTACATATTTTGAGCAAAAAAACACCCACATCAATGGGTGTAAAATTGTGTATATATGCTCGGTTATTGTAGCACTAGCATATATTATTTTATTAGTTTTTCTCTCTCTTATCTTTGGTGCTCTCCTTTTTCTCATTTTTTTTTTCTCTCTGCTTCTTTTTCCTTCTCTCGTCTCCTTCTGGCTCCAACCCTCTGGCTCCAACCCTCGCCGTCCTCATCACCAGCCTCACCGACTCCAGCCTCACCATCCTCATCTCCGGCGCCGCTGGCTTCGTCAGAACCTACTAAAGCGACAAGGCGATGAACGAGTGCTTCGTCGGAGCTAAAATCTTAATATTTGTGGTGGCGCAACTAAAATCTCACAGTCGTTCATGGTGGTTTGTGTGGTGGTGGTGGTGGAGATGGGAGGATTTAAGAAAATTTTGTTTAATTTGTCTTAAATCTGAGTTGTTTGGTTTGTGAGAAAATCTGGGATGTTGTTTGGATGTTTTGTGGTTATTTTATTATGAAATGGAGGATTGTAATTATTGTTTAGTTGATGAGAAAGTGAGAGAGAGGCGGATTGGGTCTAGGAGAGAGAGAAACGGTGAGGGAGATGAGTTTCAGATTGGGTCTGTGAGAGAGAAGCGACGAGGGAAAGAATAATAAAAAATTGTAAAAGAATGAATATTTTATTGAATAAATGTGTAGAATAGATAAACTGATGTGGTTGTTTTGTAAAAATGGGTGTGTAAAATAGAAAAAGTAGCTTTTTTGTGCAAAATAGAAGGAAAGTTTGCATCAACTGATGCAGTTGCTCTAATGAATTATAAATTTAGTATCATGCAAAATTTACTGTAGAAAGTTGCAAATTTGTTTTCATTGTTTTTTATTATCTCTCTCAGATTATGTGATGGTGTGACGATGGTGCCATAGGTCATGCGGTGGAGGCATTGTGGGTAGTTGGTGGATCATGGGTTGGTACGGTGGTGGTTGTGTGGGTTATGTGTTTTGGTGGGTCTTGTGATGGTGGTGCGGGTCTTCGGTTTATTTGCATTGGTAGGTTATGGGTGGTAGTTGTAGTTGGTCATTTTGTTGTGGGGTGGTTTTTGCAATGATAGTGGTGGCTAGTTTTTGTGGGTTTTTGGGTGGCTGGTTTTTTTTTTTTTTACAAGTGTTTTTTTTATATATTATTTTAATTAATAAGTTGTATGTTAAAATAGAAGATGGAATGTGGGGTGAATTGTGAAATAAAACTAGCCACCACTATCACTGCAAAAACCACCACACAAATTGGAGAATGGTGCTATACTAAAAAATGTTTCCCTTTATCATAAGCAATGCACTTTCAAGTGCGAGAGTTTAACCATAATTAGAAATATAACGATAAGGATTCAAGTGGTCATTTGAAATATTATTTGTGGCCATGGCCCTAGAATTTTTAACACATCTAGGTATGCTTCCAAATAGCTTATTATGTGAAAGGTCCAATATTTGGAGTGAAGTTAAAGCACATAGTTCTTTTGGTATGTGACCATGGAAATAGTTTGAGCGAAGGATAAGCACCATCAAGCTTGTACATCTATGCCCAATCCATGAAGGTATGTTTCCAACAAGCCTATTTTCAACAACATTAATAATTACCAACTTTTTACAATTTTTCAGAGATGATGGTAATTTTCCAAAGAATTTGTTGTTGTATAGATGCAAAGAACTAAGATAAGTCAAAGATCCCATGGATGATGGAATACTACCACTGAAATTGTTGTTCCCCAAATTCAAGACCTTCAAGTAGTTCCAATTCATCAAACAATTAGGTATTATTCCTGATAAAAGATTTTTTTTTTTAAGATTGAGATATCCTATGGTTTTTTGCTCATACATTCTAAAACAAAAAAAGTGAGAGATGGATCTAGAGAATGAATTTTTAGAAAGATCTAGCGCATACATAGTAGAGGATATACAAGGTAAAGGACCTTTGAAATGGTTTGAACTTAAATCAATCACTGAAGCAGACAAAATCACGTGAATTTCTCCATGAATTAGATTGTGGGAGAGATTTAAAATTTGGAACTGAGAAGACAAGTTCCAAAATGAAGGATGAACCGCATCTGAAATCCTTGTATTAGAAATGTCTAATGACACCAAATGCCTTTGTGAACAAAGCCAAGGGGGAAATTTTGGCCCTAAATTCCATGATCGCAAGGATAAAGACTCAAGCTAAAAAGGAGGAATCCAATTTTGACTTGCTTTTAAAGTCAGTTGGTTTCCAGTTGTACCTTGCAAATTACAGGAGCGAAGGTTGAGAAACTCAAGACGACTAAACTATACAACCAATTGGGAATTGAAGAGTTGAAATTGTTGAAAGATAGATCGAGGTGCCTAATAGTGCAAGAGGCACTGGTAAAAAAAAAAAGAGGAAAACGCAAACGCACAAAAGCCAGCTGCAATCCAAACGCTCACTTAGTCTTCCATTACAAAGAAAGGAGTCTTCCACCATAAAAAAGCTTATGCTTTAAAGTCTTCCACCATAGATAAATAAATAAAAAAAAGCAGGTTTTTTTTTTTTTTTTTTTTAAAGATAATAATTGCATGAGTAATGTTATAAACATAACAATTTTCACAATATTTGAAGGACAAAATTTGGGACTAAGACATAGGGGAAGGGAGAAGGGAGTAGGAAAGAGGAAGACAATACTTACAACACTAGTACTTCCAAAAAGGCCTAACCTTGGTTTTTTTTTTTTTCAAACTTTGATGAATCTCTCCTTTTCCCTTCCCTAAGGCCAAACCTTAATAATGATTTTTTTGTTCAAAATAAAATAAAAAATATAAGAATTGGACAAGGTTTTTATCCAATTACTTTACAGATAAATCCTTCAAACTTCTCATAGATCTTTTTATTTGATATGAATTTTGAAAATCTAAACAATAGATTGCATATTTTTTATGTTCTTAACATGTATATCAAATTTCGTTCAAATCTGATGTTATTTTCTATTTGATAAATAAATTTATTTTTTATGCATAAATTTAGATCGCAAAAACTTAAAATTTAAACATTTGATTGATGACATAACTATTGATTTTTGATCCTTTTGAAATTTTACAAGCATGGAGAATATAATAAAAATGTGCAATCTAATAGTTAAATTTTCAAAATTTTCAATCAATTCGTGATCCATGCTCATAGAGTTTAGACTAGAGAAAGCATGTTGAGTCGTCTTCTCTACAACACGTCAACCCATTGGCATAGCCTTCCACTACAAATAAAGAAGTCTTCTACTATCAAAAGCAAGTCCTTCATTATTAAAGTAATAATTGCATGAGGAATTTTATCAATACAACAATTATTACAATAGTTGATTTGGCAAGTTTTTAGAAAAAATTACACTTTACACTTTAAAGTTTAAACTATACCTCCTCATTTACTCTCTAAATTAGGAGAATGCATGTTTATCCCCTTAAAAAATTACTCATCAGATGCCAACATATTACTTAACCGCCATATAAGCAAGTCCACTAACGGAGAGGCTATTTTTGGTAATGGAGAGAAACTTTAGGGAGTGAAATCTGATTTTTCAAATTTTAGGGTGTAAAATCCAAGTAACCCCAAACTTTAGGGGTGTACTTTGCAACTCATTGCGTTTCGGGAAACTTAACTTTGTTAGATAGGGGAATAGATTTAACAATCCCTAGTGAATAATCTATTCTTTATACATAGTTAACCAAGCTATGAAACTATACTTGGGAATAGAATTAGAAAATTAGATAAGCTTACACCACTCCAATTATTTCGGTAGGGTAATTTTAATGGCATTCCATGTTGCCCCAAATTCGAAATTCCTAGATTTTTGACATTGCTTACTGCATTATGATCTATGTTTAATAGCATTCCCAGTTTACCAGTCTTGAATATGAAACTTAATCACATATCTTGCTGGTTGCCAACTTTAGTTTCCTGCACTGAGAGTTGCTTAGACCTTCGCATTCACAGAACTGACTGAGTTATAAATGATTCAATGTCCATATTTAAGCAATAGAGGACACTCAAGCTGCCAATTATCTAGCCAAAGATAAGTACTATATTCATATCCAATATGATGTCAGAGAAACTGTCCAGCTAAATAAGGGTCCAAAACAGTGCAAGACTTCCATATGGCCAATCCCAAGTAATTGTCCAAATTCCTTTTCACATTGTTCCTCTTGCTGCATTTATCTAAATAAATGAGCCATCCAAATTTAAATTTCCTGAAGTTAAAGGAAAGCACCATTGAAAGAAAACTCATTTGGGTAATAAATATAATTACTTAACTATCATTTGCCAAACTTGAGAAAACAGAAGTGCAGCTCTAAACTAATTTATCAATGTCCTAGGTAATTAAACCTTTTATTCATTAATTGAAAAAGTATTTGAAAAAGATAATTTTCTTTGGAGATTATAGAAAATAACTCTGAATATATTCTCCATAAACATTGAAGGTCAGATTCGGCATAGGAGAAATAGACTTTAGCAACCAACTTTTCTGCAGCCTGGGCTTCTTTCTTACATACTAGTTGCAAGAATCCACAAAATAGCCTCAGATTTTGTTACAATGAGCCATTTAGTTTGTGCAATTATGTAGAATCTAGTCAATTTTTGTTTGAGAGTTAGATCGCCTATTGGAATGTATCGATTTTCATTTTAAATAGCAGAAACGAAGGCTAGGTGTCAACAATTAGCTCACCTGTGGGAATATATCGTCTTTTCTCTTTTAAGTAATAGAAACAGAGGTTAGGCATCATTTCAAGGCATATTATATTACCTTTAATAAATCATTTATTTGTATGGTACTACATATTGGATCGCCATTGACCTTCTTCATAGGAAGAAACCTTTTTTTTTAAGAACTAGAAGGAAACACCAGTTTTATATATGCCAACTGAGAATTTAACTACTACATAAGTATAAACCAACACAAAGATTATATAGAAATCATTGAAATACTAATGATTAACATGATCATGACATTATACTAAATATTAAGAATCTTACAGCAATTACTTACTACTACAAAACAACACCTTTTAAGCTTGTACCCCATGTGATCTAGGAACTCAAAGTACATAATTCTCCATGGCATGTACAATAGTAAAGGACTGCATACACCAAAAAACCCAACAACAAAGCCAAGTGCCATGCTCACATAGAACCAATCCACTTCAACTCCACCAGTATCTTTACTCCCTATGTTTACATTGTTGGGTTTTACTTCATTTACAGTACAATTATCAGTAAGTGGTGGTCCGCAGAGTTTGTTTCCAATAAAATTGTATGCATTGAGGCTCTGTATCTGAGTGCTCAGAGGGATTTTCCCAATCAAATTGTTATTTGACAAGTTCAAATGATTTAGAAATGTCATACTTGACATACTTGAGGGAATTTGACGTGAAAGCTTATTCACCGAAAAATCAATAGACTCCAATGATCCCATAGAACCTATGTTCTCAGGAATACTTCCGCTTAAGAGATTATATGACAAATTCAATGATTGAAATCCTTGTAGACTGGTCACTTCTATGGGGATCTCTCTTGATAAACTATTCTTGGATAAATCCATACTTTTTACCAATTGGAGAATGGTGCTATACTCAGAAACTTTCCCCTTTATCACAAGCAATTCAATTTCAAGAGAGATATGTTCACTGTAAAAAATTGCCGAGCGATTAAAAGTCATGTCATGATTTGAATTATTTTTAGTGGCCATGGCACTAAAATTTTTAACACATGTTGGTATGCTTCCAGAAAACTTATTATGTGAAAGATCCAAGATTCGGAGTAAAGTTAGAGCACAAAGTTTTTTTGGTATGTGACTATAGAAATTATTTGATCCAAGGTTGAGAACCATTAAGCTTGAATATCTATGTCCTATCCATGAAGGTATGCTTCCTTCAAACTTATTTTCAGCAACATCAATAATCACCAACTCTTCATAATTTTTCAAAGAAGATGGTAAATTTCCAGAGAACTTGTTGTTGTACAGGTGCAAAGACTTAAGAAGAGTCAAGGATCCAATTGAAGCTGGAATGTTGCCAGTGAAATTGTTGTTTTCCAAATTCAAGACCACCAAACTATTCCATTTCATCCAACAATAAGATATTTTTCTTGATAAAAGATTTTTTCCTAGATTTAGAAGTTCTATTTTTTTGGGCTCATTCATCTTATAACACAAAAAGTGAGAAATTGATCCAACAAATAAATTATTAGAAAGATCTAGCACAGTCACGTTAGAAGATATATAAGGTAATGGGCCTTTGAAATTGTTTGATCTTAAATCAATTACTAAAAAAGTAGACAATATCATTTGACTGTTTGGGATCTCTCCATAGATTTGATTGTGGGAGAGATTTAGAAATTTGAAATTAGAAGACAAGTTCCAAAGTGAAGATGGAACTATATCTGAAATCCCTGTGTTGGATATGTCCAAAACCCAAAGATGACTTTGTGAACAAAGCCAAGAGGGAAATTTTGGCCCTAAATTCCATGATTGCAAGCTTAAATCCTCAATCTAAAAAGGAGGAATTCAATTGTGACTTACATCTAAAGTCAGTTGGTTTTCAAATGCATAAAATATGTTCAATCTTGTTAAATTGGAAAAATGAACTTCAGACACAACACCATTTAACATATTTGATTCAATATATAAATTTACTAGTTTGGAAAGTTGACCAATATTTTGAGGGAAAGTTCCATTAAATCGATTATACGAAAGATCCAAAAATCTCAAAGATGTAAGATTTCCTATAGACTCTGGAATTGGACCTGAAATTGAATTATTCCAAAAAGAAAGTCTCAATAGATTTTTAAATTGCCCAAGTTCATTATTCAAATGACCAGATATTTGAGAATTACTCAATTTTAAGATCTCTAGGCTATACGAAAGACACCCTGATAAACTTTTCAGGATTTCAGATATCTCTTGACTCCAATGGCTGGATGAGAATATGATTTCCCTTAAGTTACAGAGATTACCCAACGATCTTGGCAACTTTCCTTCAAGTTCATTGTATGACAGGTCAATACTAATGATGGATGTTAAGCTTCCAACAGTATTGGAGATTGAACCATGCAACTTATTGGATCCAAGGTTGTGAGACTCAAGATGAATAAAACTATACTACCAGTTGGGAATTGAAGAGTTGAAATAGTTGCTAGATAGATCCAAATGTGTAAGAAAAGTCTGTTCTGGAGATCAATAGGGATTGGACCTTGAAAGTCATTGTCAGATAGATCAAGAGAAAGCATATTATGAAGACCAAAGATCCATGATGGAATTAAAGTGTTTTCAAAATTGTTGGATGAAAGATTAAGGGTGGTGAGGGATGAAAAGTTAACACTTTGTGTTGATGGAATGTATCGAAGTGCACAATCTGACAACTGCAACTCTAACAAGGAATAAAGTTTGTTTATATCATGTAACCAATCTAAGGCTATGTTGAGATTTACATTACTCATGACAAGATGTTGTAGCAAAGGAAGACCAGAAAGCCATTGAAGGTTATTAACATATAAACCATTACCTTCAAGATTGAGATAATGCAAATTTGAGAGATTTCCAAGATGATAAGGTATCACTCCCCCTAATCCTGCATTAGAGAGATTAAGAAATCTTAAACTCCCCATTGAAGTGAGGAATCTGGGAATTTGAGTACCATTGAAATTGTTATAGCTCAGGTCCAAGTAATTCAAATGCTTCAAATCAAATTCAAGAAGAGAAGGATTTATATTACCACCAAACTTTGACCGCTCATAAGCTTCAACTTCAGCATCATTTATGTCAACATCACCTGAATAATCAAACGGAGAAATCAAATGGAGGAAGAGGAAAGCTTCTAAGATGGAGTTCATGGACATGACTAGTAACGGTGTGGCAGACAACTCCCACCCATTGACAACAATCCTCATCACCAGCCCAAGAGGCAAGGCGGTTCAATGGATCATTAAGATGTTGCTTGAACTTGAGAAGGGCTTGTTGCTCGCTTTCAATGCAATGAACCTCAAACTCTCCGCTGCAGAAGAAGTTGGCATGAATACTTGCAATAATGACACCAATGTACATACACCATACACCTAATCTCAACACTTTAAGAACCAACATTACACTTTTTACTTT
Organism: Quercus glauca; assembly: GCA_023736055.1. Taxonomy (NCBI): domain Eukaryota; kingdom Viridiplantae; phylum Streptophyta; class Magnoliopsida; order Fagales; family Fagaceae; genus Quercus; species Quercus glauca. Next base: position 18,851,453 of record CM043323.1, read on the forward strand.
TCAAAATTTTGATGAATAATGACAAAGTTGGATGCAATTACACCAATGACATCTTCTCAACAAGCCTAAGTATGATATTACCTTTTGCTTATGGCTGTTGCCCCAGTCAACTGCGAACTTAATAGATTTGCACTTGTCATCATTCCTTACAGGCAAGTAGTGGTGCACTGGCATCAAACCTCTTGTGAAGAAATCATAGTAGTGGGGCTTCACAAGTAAGCTAACAGAATCACAAGCAAGAATGTATTTTTCACTGACAGACCAGGCAGAGCCTTCAATATAAATCTTATACCTGCGTTTGTTGTGAAAGGAAGAAACCATATTACTAATTAATAATGCACATAGTCAACAAAAAGAGATGATAAAGTGAACATGGAAATAGTAAACAAAAAAGAAAAAGAAAAATCATAAAAACTGAAAATTAAAGACAAGCATGTCATGCAAAAAAAGTAGAAAGAGATTGAAATTTTTATCTCACCTATAATTGCATTGGCTAGCCAAGTCTGACTGTTTGTATCCTTCCTGTGATTCTCAGATCCAATCCTGCATATGAACATCCATTATTGTACCAGTTGCTATATTGTTTTACATGTTACATAACAAATTTGCTCATCTTCATATGCTCATGAAGCATCCGTTACTCTATCAATCACCATTAAACTCCTATTAACATGTTACTGGCATGTGAGAAAAGATCTACTTTTCTCTATGTAAATAGAAAAAGAGAACCCTCATCTTCTTTAAAGTGTATACTTTTAGGTTTGGCTTAAAAGTTTGGCTCCCACCTACACCATAAAGTAGCTAGTGGACTCCAAAGGCTTCACTGTGGGGTACGCCTAAAGGAGAGACAACTTAGTTGCTTTCTATTATTCAGTGTGTGTTTCTTCTTTCCAATTAGAACTTCATTTTAATTATACTTTTTTTTTTGGATAGGTAACTTCATTTTAATTATACATTGGAGTATAAGAGACATATGGCCTAGTTATAGAAGTGGCTACCTTCATATGACAAAAAATAACACTTCTAAGATTAAGCATCCAATAATGGAAGTTTTCAAATTGAAAACCAGCAACTAATCTCAAGAGCCATTTTTGAGTTCTCCAACACCCCCCCACCCCCCCTTGGTGGTATTCTAGGTGTTGTGACATAGATTCCTCAATTAAATTTTCTTGTATCAGTCAATAAATCACATAGTTGAATTTAACTGTCCTTGGAAAGTATAACTTTTTTTGTACTGATCAATGCAGCCATATGGTTGATATACAAATAACAGAAATTTGAAAGAAAGAAATTCAGTATGGTTAAGAATTAGAATCAAATACAGCCATAGGGATATTCCAAAAAGAACACAACCTTTGTTTTTGGCAGAATTCATAATATGCTTGCTTGATGCCAGTCCATCTAGCCTTTACGACAATAATCTTGAACGTAGTTTTTCATCTTTAAGTTGTTCTCATGCCATTGAGAGTTCTCTCCATCCAAATGTGATATATAAGAGCGATCCAAGAAACTTTAAAAATGATAAAAACAAAGCTTTTCTGCCTTTTAGAACTCCTATTGCCCAAGCTAACTATGCACCCCAAGTATCAGGTCTTCTAGGAATGGAATAAAGCCTATTAGTCAGAATACCTGGTAAGCTTGAATTGCTAAGCTTTTGGTGGAGTAAGTCTAATAGCATTCCATGTTGTCCCCCACATTCAAATTCTCCTGGTTTTGTAGTTCTAAATTGACATTTTCCACTACATTTTGATTGAGGTTTGCCTCAAAACAATTGCCCTGAATATGAACCAAAGCCACAGACCCTGCTGGCTGCCAACTTTAGTTTCCTCGATTGTGATCTGATGAGACCATTGCATTCACAGTACTGACTATCATTGCTGATCCGAGGTCCATAATTAAGCAACAAACGACCAAGATGCCAACTATCCTGCCAAAGATAACTACCATTCCCATCTTTATAATGATATTTGAGAAATTGTACACCAAAATTAGGGCCTAAAAAAGAGTAAAACTTTGATATGGTCAGTCCCAAGTAAGAGTCCAGATCCCCTAAAAAGTACATTTTCACTAATGCTCCCCTGCAAGCACAATCATGATATTAAATGAATAACATTTTTCTAAAAAAAATGAACCATCTAGTTTTAGATGTCTTGAAACAGGAGGGAAACATTGCTGAGAGACGTGTCATTTAGGAGAAAGGTATAGTAAATTAACTAGCATTTGGTAGACCTGATAAACAAAAACTTAGCAATAAACATACTACAGTATCAAAATATTGTGTATATTTAATTAACATTTAAAAAAAAAAATTGCAAAGCTTTAAAAACAAGTTCCAAGGTAATTTTTTTGTTATGAGATTATAGAAAATAACTATGAGAATATTCCCCTTAAACATCAAAGGCTAGATTTGGCATTGGAGGAGAAGTAGACTGTAAAAATACCCACACTTTCGCAATCTTGGCTTCCTTTTTAGTTACTAATGGCAAAGAATCCACCAAATAACCTTGGAATTTGTTACAAAGAACACAATTAGTTTACTCAGTTATGCAAAATCTTCTTGTCTTTCGTTGAAACTTTATAAAGAGATCACTAGGAGGTCCTAAAGAGAGTTAACAGGATAGCCAAATGAACACTTGGCTCCTCGTGGATTACCTTTGAACTAAAATTTGATTTTACACTATTAATATACAGGGATTAAATGAAACTATGAAGTGAATTGCCTTTGATGTTTATAAGAATAAACACTATATTCATATATGCCAATGGAGTGAATATAAATAATAATAATATAAGTTATCCAGCACAAAGATTATATAGAAATTGTCGAAATATTAATAAACACTAATAGACTTTAGAGAGCCACTATTTTGTAGCCTAGAGTTCCTTCTTAGAAACTGGTTGGAGGGGATCCAACTAATAGCCCAGAATTTTGTTATAAACAACATGTCTAGTTTGTCCAGTTATGCACAATACTGTTGAGACAATGAGACTCTGTAAATTGATTGATAGGAGATTCTAAAGAAAGCTACTAGGATAGCCAGATGAACACTTAGCTCGCCTATAGGAACATCATTTAAAGTAACAGAAATAGTAACAAGGCATCATTTCAAGGTATAGTATACTACATTACTACTTTTGACGAATCAATTCCTTGTATAAACTGAAATTTGATTTTACAATATTAATCTACAGGGGACTGGATAAAGTTACAAATTGGATTGCCTTGGATCTTTTTAGGAAGAAACACCATATTCATATATGCCATTCGAGTTAATCAACTAAAAATATAAGATTAACCAGAACAAATATGATATAAAAATCATCAAAATATTGATTAACATGACAACATGACCTTTGCATTAAATACTACGAATTTTACAACATTTACTTACAACAAAACAGCATCCTTAAGCTTATTCCCTGTGTGATCTAAGAATTGAAAGTACATAATTCTCCATTTCTTGTTCAATAGTAAAATATTAATCTACAGAGACTGAATAAAGTTACAAATTGGATTGCCTTGGATCTACATAGGAAGAAACGCCATATTCATATATGCCATTCGAGTTTATCAACTAATAATACAAGATTAACCAGCACAAATATGATATAGAAATCATCAAAATATTGATTAACATGACAACATGACCACATGACATTTGCACTAAAGATTACGAATTTTACAACATTTACTTACAATGAAACAACAACCTTAAGCTTATACCCTGTGTGATCTAGGAATTGAAAGTACATAATTCTCCATTTCTTGTTCAATAGTAAAGGACCACATACACTCCAAAACCCAACCACAAAACCAAGTGCCATGCTCACATTGAACCAATCCACAACATGTCTACTAGTATCTTGACACCCTATGTTGTCAATGTTGGGTTTTGCACCCCTTGTAGTACAATTATTAGGAAGTGGTAATCCACAAAATTTGTTCCCAATATAATTGGACGCATTGAAGCTCTGTAGTTGAGTGCCTAATGGGATTTTCCCAGTCAAATTTTTGTTTGACAAGTTCAAATGATTTAAAAATGCCAAACTTGACATGCTTGAGGGAATTTGACCTGAAAGTTGGTTTACAGAGAAATCAATAGATTCCAATAATCTCATAGTACCTATAGTCTCCGGAATACTTCCAATCAAGAGATTATATGACAAATTTAATGATTGTAATCCTTGGAGAGTGGTCACTTCTATGGGTATCTCTCCTGATAAACTGTTCATAGAAAGGTCTACACTTTTTACCAATTGGAGAATGGTACTATACTCAAGAATCTGCCCTTTTATCACAAGCAACGCACTTTCAAGAGGGAATGATTCACCAGAATAAGACAATGAGGGATAAAAATTCATGCTGTAATTTGAAATATCTTTTGTGGCCATGGCACTAAAATTTTTAACACATCTCGGTATGCTTCCAACTAGCTTATTACTTGAAAGGTCCAAGATTTGGAGTGAAGTTAAAGCACAAAGTTCTTCCGGTATGTGACCAAGAAAATTATTTGAGCGAAGGCTAAGAATCTTTAAGCTTGAACATTTGTGTCCTATCCATGAAGGGATGCTTCCGTCAAACTCATTCTCAGCAACATCAATGGTCATCAAATTGTCACAATTTTTGAAAGATAATGGTAATTTTCCAGAAACTTTGTTTTTGTGTAGGTGCAAAGACTCAAGAAGAGTCAAAGATCCAATGGACAATGGAATGTTGCCAGTGAAATTGTTGATTCCTAAATTTAGGAGCTTCAAGTTGTTCCACTTCATCCAACAATTAGCAATTTTTCCAGATAAAATATTTTTTTCAAGATTGAGAAGTTGCATTTGTTTAGGCTCATTCATCTTGTAACATAAAAAGTGAGAAATAGATCCAGAAAATGAATTGTTAGAAAGATCTAGCACAGTCACGGCAGAGGATACATAAGGTAACAAACCATTGAAATGGTTCGAACTCATATCAATCACGGAATAAGAAGAAAAATTCATGAGACTGTTTACTATCTCTCCATAGAGTAGATTTTGGGACAGATTTAGAAAGCCAAACTGAGAAGACAAGCTCCAAAATGAAGGGGGAACAACACCAGAAATCCTTGTATTGGATATGTCCAAATTCTGAAGATGTCTTTGTGAACAAAGCCATCCAGGAAAATTTGGCCCTAAATTCCATGATCGCAAGGATAAAGCCACAAGTTGAAACGGAGGATTCCAATTGTAACTTACTTCTAAAGTCAGTTTGTTTCCAAATGCATAAAGTTGGATCAAACTTGTTAAATTGGAAAAATGAACTTCGGACACAACACCTTCCAACATATTTGATTCAATACATAAAATCTCTAGTTTGGAAAGCTATCCAAAATTTTGAGGGAGAGTTCCATTGAATTGATTATAGGAAAGATCCAAGTATGTCAAAGATTGAAGATTTACAAAAGACACAGGAAGTGGACCCGAAATTGAATTATTCCTAAAATCAAGTCTCACTAGATTTTTCAATTGTCCAAAATTTTGAGGGAGAGTTCCATTGAATTGATTGCTTGAGAAATCCAGGTATGTCAAAGATGAAAGATTTTGTAAAGACACTGGAATTGGACCTGAAATTGAATTACCCTAAAAAAAAAGTTCGACTAGATTTTTAAATACACCAAGTTCATCCGGCAAATGACCATGCAGTTGAGAAAAACTTAAGTCTAAGATCTCTAGTCTATCTGAAAGACACCGTGATAAACTTTCTAAGATTTCAGATATCTCTTGACTCCATTTGTCGGATGACAATCTAATTTCCCTTAAGTTACAGAGATTACCCAACGATCTTGGCAACTTTCCTCCAAGTTCATTGTATGACAAGTCAATACTAATGGCAGATGTTAGGTTTCCAATGTCACTGGAGATTGTACCTTGCAAATTACTGGAGCCAAGGTTGAGAAACTCAAGACGACTAAAACTATACAACCAATTAGGAATTGAAGAGCTGAAATTGTTTTCAGATAGATCGAGGTGCCTAAGAGAAGTCATGTTGTGGACATCAATAACAAGAGGAATGAAAGGAAGCTGGCAATATGACAACCGCAACTCTAACAAAGAAGGGAGTGTGTTTGTGAGTTGTAGCCAATCAGAGGCTTTGCTAAGATTTACAGAACTCATATCGAGATGTTGTAGCAAAAGGAAGACCAGAAAGTCATTCAAGGTTATTCACATATAAACCATTAGGCCAATAACTTTCGAGATTGAGATAGAGCAAATTGGAGAGATTTCCAAATTGATGAGGTATGAGTCCCACAAATCCCGCATTAGAGAGATTAAGAGATGTTAAACTCTTCATTGAACCGAGAAATGAGGGAATAGGAGAAGCAGAGAAATTATTGAAGCTGAGGTCAAAGTAATTCAAATGCTTCAAATCAAGCAGAGAAGGATTTAGCTTACCACCAAACATTGACCACTCATAAGCTTCATATTGAGCAGCATATTGTTCCTCAGTCATTGAATCATCTGAAACAGGAGGGAAGGTTCTGAGATGGAGTTGATGGACGTGAGCAGTGAGGTTGTGGCAGACAACACCCTCCCATAGACAACAATCCCCATCAACAGTCCAAGAGGAGAGTCGATTTAATGGATCAATAAGGTCTTGCTTGAAGGTGAGAACGGCGTGTCGCTCGGTATCGATGCAACGAAGCTGAGAGTGAGAGCGTCCGGTGCAGAAAATGAAGAAATTAGGAAGAGGAATAATTAGAAAAGCCAGGAAAAGGAATCCTAAGGAACCCTCCATTATTAGATTATTATGAGAAGTAAGGGTTTTTTTGTGAAAACTAATACTAATTGGATGGTAATTTATAGGAGCACCTCCGTTTGATTTTTTTTTTTTTTTTGGAGAGACTGCCCCTTAAAAGCAAGGGGCTCACATAGTACTAACAATTTCTGCAGAATATACAGCAAAGGAAAACACAGGAACTTCCTCCATCCAGGTACAAAAATGAAGAAAGTTACATGCTGATCTTGCAAGACTATGTGCAACCATGTTCCCTTGTCTACGAGTGTGCTGGAAAATCACGCACCTGAACTGAGCCGACAAGGCCTTAATATCAGAGATAATGTGACCAAAGGCCGCTGCAGAGTAATCGTCACTCTTCATGGCTTTAATGGCAATTTCAGAATCACCTTCTAGGATGACTTGATCAAAACCAAGTTCTTTGGCAAAGATGAGAGCCCTCCTTGCTGCTAACACTTCCACCAAGTTCTTTGTTCTGTTTTACACTAAAAATTCTACAGTCTCTCTGCAACCGGTCTATGCTTTAAGCATTGACTGAAGTCTTGTAAGTAGGACCCTCCATTTTTTCTTCAAGACTTCAATTAAAAAAAAAAAAAAAAGTGCCAATTAAGTGGCTCTTGCTTAAAATAATGATATTCAATTTAATACCTTTTTTTTAAAAAAAAATTACAAATTCATAATTTAAAAAACTTTAAACTTCTAAGGCCTGTTTGGTACATGTATTTAAACACATATTTTTAATTTTTAAATAATATTATATGTATTTTTACACATTTTTTTACTCACATATATTTTCAAAAAAACTAAAAATTATTATGTAAATACACGGCCAAAAGGCCCTCAGGTCTTCAAAGAGACTTACAGAAAGTTCGTTTTTTCTTGCCAATGGCTTTTAGAGTCGCTCTTGTATACACTAGGCACAAATTTCCAGTTTAGAAAAATTGTTTGTTAGTATCTGATTATTATTATTATGTAAATAGTAGTAAGGTTTTCACTAATGAAAATGATACTAATTGGATGATAATTTATAGGAGACTAATGAGAGTCTTGTGCTTGATCAGTTTTTAATCTGAATGCTTTTTGTTTTACCCTTAAGATTCTACAACACATTATCTTCATTTTCTGGGCTTTTATATAATAACTTTAAAGGAAAATTTTTTGTTGTTGGGAGCAATGGATTTTAATTGATTTTTTTAAGAATAATTTTAATTGATTTATACTAGAAAATACATTGAGAAACCTATATTAATATACAATTCCTATAAAAAAAAATAAAGCATTTTTAAGTTTCTTATTAATAATAATAGAGTGAAGTTTAATTAGATTTTTGAAAAGGAAAAAAAAAAGATGATAACAGTTCTAATGATATTTTATTTGTATGCAAATAATCCTTATTGGAATTACAAAAATTAGGTTGGATTGAACTAATTTTGAAATTCTAAAGGAATACTATTACCAATTGATGTATAATTTCTTCTCAAATGTATATATCAATTGGTCCATTTTGTTTGTTTTTTGTATTCTTAGCAAGTAAAAGCTTGTCTCTTAGCATATAAAATTTATTAAGTGAAAAACATTCAAATATTGCAATCAATTCCTGTTCCATGATCATAGAGTATACTTCATAACATGCAATAAGCATTTTCTCGGCAACACATCAACCAAAGAGTGAGATTGATCTTTTGCGTGCTGTATTTCCCTCTTAATTCCCACACACCTACCGTGAAGAGAATAGAGTAAAGGCTTAGTAGATGCCCAACAAGTCAACACGTCAATGAAGTGGTATTTGTTCTAGGAAAAAAAAAAAAAAAAAAAGGCACTAGTCTCCCAAGTCTTCCACTATAAAAAGTTGTGTTTATTTGTTTATAATTGAAAAAATGTTTAATACTTTTTTTTGGGGGGGGGGGGGGGGGGGGGGGGGTGGGGGGGGACGTTTTATTAATAACAAAAAAAGCTTGTACTTTAAAAGTCTTTTGCCATAAAAAACAAGTCTTTTTTTTTTTAGACCTAATAATTGCATGAGTAATATTATTAACATAGTAATTTTCACAATAGTTGAATTGTTAATTATTATTATTATTTTATCGATTTTTATCTAAGCTTACTATGAATATCATATTTTTATCTATTAAATTATTAATAACAATTTGTTTCCTCGATAGTAGTATTTTTTTTTTTTTTTTTTTTTTTTTTTTTTTTTTGTGTGTGACTCTAGACTTATTTTAAATTTTTAATTGTATTCTTCTTGAGTAACACAAGTGATTGAAGAGAATGCTTCATAAAACCAAAGTCATTAGTTTGAATTTCTTATTTTTCCTCCCCTTAAACCAGAACTCTTGAAATAGCAAAACAAAGCTTTCCTCCTCCTCCCCCCCCCCCCCCCCAACACACACACACACACACACACACACACAAACTCATTATTTTATATTAGAAGTTCTTTTACTCTTCTTGTTAATGAGTTTTCCATGTAAGAAAATTAGCACCTTATTTATGGATTTTTGTAGATATCTTCTAATTTATATTTGTTATTGAAGTGCTCATTAAATTTGCACAACTAGGGAAAAAAATATGAGTGGTTTCTAGTTAGCTCAACTGGTAAAGTCTCTGATGGTTGAAATCTAATGATAAAGAGTTATAATTAAGAGCGGATGCCATAAGTTGAAACTCTAAAAAAAATATATATATGAGGCATATCATTGGTTGATGACATGTTTTATATATTTCCATCTCAATGCCCTCTAGGAAATGTCCTTAAAAATAATTGGACAAAGAGCTTAAGGCTTTGAGCATTCTTTAATTGATGATTTATATATATATATATATATAATTTATAATTATTGTTATTGTTATAATTAATCAAAATTATTCCAAATGCCATTATTTGGAACCTTACAGTTGTTTGATGACTTGTTTTCTATATTGCCAATTCCATGCTTTCTGGAAAATGTCCTCAAAAATAATTGAACAAAAATTTTGATGCTTTGAGTGTTCTTTAATTGATAGTTTATTTATTTATTTATTTTGAACGGATTAATTGATGATTTAGAACTTGTATATATATAATTTTTTATAGGGAGTCCTTTGGTTTGCATAATGTAACAAAGACAGTTGGTGTTATAGTAATATGAAAGGTAGTACTGCATTTGTTGTCAGAGTCTTTCTTCTCTCTTGCCCCTAGTTCGGCACTACCAATGCCAAATTTCTATGGAATTCAACATACCAAATTCTCTCTTGCTTCTTAATTACCTAAACTAGTGTGTAATCCTATGTATATGCACATGTACAATTAAAAACAATCACAACTATACGGTTTAAATTATATATAAATATAAATATAAATAAATATAAATATATATATATATATATATATATATATTAGAAGATGTTCAAATTATAAATTTATAAATGGTATTAGCTTACACTTTTTTTTAAACCATATATTTCTAAAATATGTAATGATTTCTCATTATATATATATATATATATATATATATATATATATATATGATTTAAAATTTAATTGGTTTTAAACTCTTTGGTTTTTGTACCTAATAATTCAATTGCCACAAAAATTAAAAACTTAGAGGGACATATGGCGGAAAATTAAACTCCAATTGAAATCCAATTGGATTTGGACTCTTCAATTTTTACACTCAATAATTAACTTTGCACAAAATTAAAAATTAATTGAGACATGTGGCACAAAATTGAGTATTCAATTAAAATTTAATTGAATTTTCTCTAAACTTTAGATATATATATATATATATATATATATATATATATATATGTGTGTGTGTGTGTGTGGGGCCAATTGCCTGAAAAATTAACGGAATCCATAGAAGGTGGGCTTGAGGCCCAACGGGCCTGTCCGAGGACACTCATCTGTCCGAGGATACTCTTCTGTCCGAGGATACTCCTCTAACCGAGGACGAGATCTATTCCTCAAACCCGCTTGCGAAGTGGATGTAACTATTTTAATTATCAAGGAGCTTCGCTGAGTTACATGCAAACTAAACTAATGAATATTGATCAAAAGAGAAACCGGAAAAGGTAACAAATATCTCCTAAAAACTGCTGTCTCCTCCACATTAAATGCTTTCCACCTAACTCTCTGGCCACATTAATGTGGAGGTGATACCTGAACAGTAACCAAGCAGCCTTATAACCACCAAGCGGAGGATCCGGGAAGTTCGGGATGGGACAGAAAGAAGTTCCCAGAAGGGAACTTACACGTGTACGGTGAAAATAGAACGGAGAAAATAGTATATAAGGTGAAATCGAAATACTCAAAGGAGGAGCAAAAAAAGAAAGAGAAAAGGAGGAGCAAAAAAGAAAGAGAAAAGGAGGAGAGAAAAGAATAGAGAGAGATAGACACTTGAAACTTAGCCGAGAAAAAGAAAAAGGAGAGTATTTTCCTTCATTTACCTTGAAATTCTTTCTATCGCGCCAGAACGACGTCTCTTTCTACTTACTGGAGCTAGTTCTTACACCCACACTTTATAAATTTTATTGTCCAGGGTCCAAGACATTTTGAGTCCCTACAATATATGTGGGTGTGAAAGCCCAACGCTACGTATTGTGCCTGAGGCCCAATTTGAATATCCTTGTTTGTCCGAAGAGGTAAAAGGGATTAGGGCTGAGTTCGTTTGGTGGAAATGCACTTGAAAATGAATGATGGGATACGTCCGAAGACGATCCTGTTGGTCCGAAGAGGCCCCCATCATCGGATCATTAGAGAGCTTGATCAAGCAAATATACTGAAGGCCTGAGCGACCTTCTCAACTGATTCCACGGTAAAGAGCAAACTCTAGGCATGCCTAGGGATGAGAAGAACATAAAAATATCTTAAAGGAAAAACTGATACCACCGCATTTAATGCACTGCAGCAACTTTCCTGGCCGCATTTATGTGGAGAAGACACCTGAACAGTTCAGTCTCAGCTACTACCACTCACGGTAGACTAAAGTAAACATCTGATGTGACATGTACTCAAGTGAATGCTTGGATGAAGAACAAGTGTTCGGTGAAGATGAGGAAGAAGGAGGATATATAAAGGGAATAGGTCTCTAAAAAGAAGGGGGGAGAAGAAATTGTATTGATTCTGTCTATAAATATTAAGCCTCTTCAGATTTAAGGGAGATCCACTAGATGACAGTCTGAACATTGTTTTATCCTGACTTGCATAAATAAATCGTTGTTAAATCCATAACCAGCCCAGCTATTTCACCAATTTCTCTACAAATTTATTGTTCGGGGTTCATTAGTCTCACAACCTGCAAAGCCTGGACTTAGCCTACCAAATTTGGACCCTACAATATATATTTAGATTATTCGACATAGTGGACGTAACTCCTATAAACTCAAATATTAATAATATTTAGTTAAAATTAAAGACTCTTAAAATTTAAGGAAAAAAAAAAAAAAAGCAAAACTTTGAGTCTCTTATCTGAAAACCCAAATTAGATCAAATGCCTCTTAATCATAATGGGGTTGCTACGCTGCCATTATTGTGATCAAAATCAAATTATTATACCAAATGATAATTCTGAATTTGTGATGGTTCAAATAATGCTAATTCAAATTTTTTTTTTTCAATAATAAAATTACAAATTTATAATCCAAAGACTTTCAACCTCTAAAGATTAAAAGAAAGTTTCGGAGACCTTGATTTTTTTTTTTTTTTTTTTTGGTCCAAAGTCTTTAGTCTCCCTTATACAAGCTAGGCAGAACCTTCCGATTTAAATTAAAAAAAAAAAAATTGTTTCTTTTTACCAGTTTCTCCTTTCCACGCTAATGTCAGTGTGGCTCTAGAATCTTGACCATAAATGTTTGTGTGAAGAAATCAACATTCATTTTTAACGGGAATACCATATGCATTGGGTTTTCTTTGCAGATGGGGGTGAAGTTTCGGTGGGGTACTGAAAGCCTAGAATGATATGTGAGTTCCCAAGTCAAAGAAATAAAAAAGTCTGTTAGATGAACTTTGGCACGGTATAAAAAAAAAAATGTGTGTTCACATAGCGCGCACTGTTTCCTTCAGTAACACTGTATTTTTTTTTTTCCAACCGTGTTTCTTCAAGGCTTTCAATCAGAGACTAATTACTGTTCGCGCCAGGTGAGCCTACGAAGGGATAAAGCGCATTGTATTCTTAAATATTTTTAAAATAAATTCCGCATTTCAAAATAAACCATATATTATATATCCACGTTGCAACAATTTTTAAATAATATTACGCGTATTTTTACACACTTTTTCACTTACAAATATTTATAAAAAGACTGAAAATTATTATTTAAATATACGTACCATACAAGCTCATATTTTTAGAAAATTCTTAGGTACTTTTAGAGTACTGAGAAATAATACTCTCTCTTTATTATATTTATAATAAACCTTATCATAAATTTAATGAACAAACCACTTTATAAATATGAAAGAAATAAGCACAATTTTTTATACTATAAAAAGTAGCTAAGAGTTACTCCATATTTCTTTTTGTTTTTTTATATTAGTTACTCCATATTTCTGAAACAAAATCTCCGGTTGAAATTTAGACAGGAATTAAATCACATTTGCAGTGAAGTGTCTGTTGGATTGTGTGTATGATACCGTGTGGGTCCAGCCACTTAATTGGTCAAAGCTCATTTATGGACTTGTCTTCTCAAGCCCCACAAAATCAGCTCTTAGTTTAATGCAAAACTGACTAGAAGCGTGTGAGACACGCTGAAGTTGAAAAGAAGAAAAGACTGAGTGCACGATGGAATTGTTTTAGAAAGCTTGCATGAATGTTCATGTAAAAAACTACGAGACGTTTGGTTCATGTATTTGACAATATTTATTTTGGATAATTCTACTGTACCTCCCAAAAAAGAGTACGGTACTTGGTAACTTGTTATATTATTTTTTTCTCCCATTTAAAAGTTTCATTTTTATATTGTGTAATTTCAACATCATATGTGACAATTCTTTTCTTACATTTTATGATTCCCTTATTTTTTTCCTCACATTTGACAGTTTCATCCTTATATTGTACAATTCCAACATCGTGACAGTTTTTTCTCATATTTGGTGGTTTCTTTACTTTTTTTCTCACATTTGACGTTTCTATCCTCACATTATGCAGTTCCAACCTCACATATGACAATTCTTTCGTTACATTAGGTGGTTCCCTTACTTTTTTCTCACATTCGACGATTTCATCCTCACATTGTGCAGTTCCAACATCACATGTGATAGTTTTTTTGTCACATTCGATGGTTCTCTTACTTTTTTTCTCACATTTGATAGTCTCATCCTCACATTGTGTAGTTCCAACATTTTATTGTCACATTGGATAGTACCACATTTGGTGGTTCCCTTATTTTTCACATTTGATGGTTCCTTTATTTTTCACATTTGATGGTTCTATTGTCACATTACGCAGTGCTAACATTACATATAACTGTACTTTTATCATATTCGATGATTATTTTATTTTTTTCTCACATTTGATAGTTTTATTGTCACATTGGATAGTACCAACATTATATGTGATCGTATTTTTATCACATCAATAGTTCCCCTTTTTTTTTTCTCATATTTAACGGTTCTATTGTTACATTGGACAATACCAATATTATATGTGACCAAAATACCCCAAAACTCTCTAAAAATGCTGGGATACCCTTAAACCTTGAAAATGACTGAAATACACTTAAAATCAAAAAAATATCCAAAATACCCTTAGAATCTAGAAAATGACCTTGAAACTTAAAAAAATGACTGAAATGACTTTGTAACCTAAAAAGTGACTGAAATACCCTTAAAACCTAAAAAAAAACAACTGTAATACACTTGAAACCTAAAAAAATGACCGAAATACTCTTAGAACCTAAAAATAACCGAAATTACCTTAAAACCTATAGAACCCAAGTTGTTGTATTTTGTTGTATACTTATTGTAATTTAAAAGATAATAAGTTATCTATTAAATAAATAAATAAAAACACTATCCAGTATACACACACACTTATTTTTTTAATTTTTAATTTGAAATTCCCACAAAAACACTTAAGGTTGTGTTTGGATGGCAACATTTAGATTTAGATTTGGATTTTAAATCAATAGATTTAAAATGCCTTGATTTGAAATCCATTGATTTTAAATTCTTGTTTGGGTCTTTTTATGGAACTCAAGATTTGAAATTCTATTATTTGAATACCTAAATTTGAATTGGAATTTAGAATTGGATTTAAGATCATAAAACATTTTTTCCAATTATTATTTTTCTTAATCCTTCTACATTTTAGTAACATTTTTACAACCGCACACCGTTAGTGTGATGGTTACTCTACAAAAACAAGTGCTTGTGGGGTGTGAGGGGCAAGGGCGGGGGTTCAAATTTTTAGGAGGAAACTTCACACACATATACATTTAGATTAAACTAGAGTAAAATTTCTATCTTATATTAAAAAAAACATTTTTAATAAATACACGAGGTAATGAAAAAGCCATTGATAACTCAATTGACAAGATCATGACTAAAAATCTGTCATCATAGACAACTAATAATTTGCTATTAGTTACAACTTAGACTTGTAAAATATGAATTTATCATATAACTAAAATAGTTCTTATTGTTCCATCATAATCATTATTAGTGGAGAGGACAATCATAACATAATCGATCTAGATATTATGGACATTTGACCCCAAAATTTATAACACACTTTCATGTGCTACAAATAGGTCTCTTTGTTGTAAAGTATCTAAAGAAAGAAGCTAGACTACAAAGAAATCAATTATAAGTATCTTGACTACTACTTACTTTGCTACTTGCTCATCACAAGAAGGAAAAAAATTCATTTACAAAGGAAATCCACTACAATGTATTTCCTTCACATCTATATTTGAATACCATCATGGAAATAATTGAAAATGAGACAATCAAAAGCAACTTGCAATGGGTCTTTATGTTTAGATCATTCATCCCTAAGTTTTCAACAAGTCAACTTCTAACTTGTAGGAATTTCTTATTGTCCCTTCTGCAACTCAAGTGGTAAATGAAATATCTGCATTCCTATGGTATAACTATCAACCCTTAGAAAAATGAGATGTTCATAAGAGCACATCACTTTGCATAGAGCCTCAACTATTTATTAATATAATTGAAATGATTCAACAACTTTGGCTTATCTAGCTCAACCTGCAAATATTAGCAAGTTCCACATCATATAAATAAGTTTAAAATAAATTCAAATAAACAACGGCATGCTAAAAAATAAGAATATGATGAACTTCTATGAGGTTTCTTATCATTTGAAAGTTGAGTAATAATGTAAATGACTGTTGCTGCAATTGATATTGGGAATCTTCTGAAATTAGGGAAAAAAAAGATTCATTAATATAAAAAATTGCCAACCAAAGATAAATATCAACAAACTTATTTTCAAAACACATGAAAATCTTAGTCTCACTCACAAGTCACAACACCATATTATCTCACATTTGTAAGTTACTATAAATTGTAGTCTCCAAATTATACAATCATCTATATATTACTAAAAGCTGAAGCGTAGCGTTTAATGTTGCTGCACTTACATTGCGCCACATCAGCGACCATGTCATTTCCATCTTCTTCTTTTTTTTTGTCCTAGAATTTTAAAATAGTTTTTACAAATTTCAGAATCGTAATAAATCTATAAATTTCAAAATAATAATAAATCTATATCTATATATTACTAAAAGCTGAAGCGTAGCGTTTAATGTTGCTGCACTTACATTGCGCCACATCAGCGACCATGTCATTTCCATCTTTTTTTTTTTTTTTTTGGTCCTAGAATTTTAAAATAGTTTTTACAAATTTCATAATCATAATAAATCTATAAATTTCAAAATAATAATAAATCTGTATAATAAATTTTAGTCCTATCCCCACCATAAAGCCCACTTCTTATCTATTTAATTCCACAATAAAGCCCAACCCAAATGCTTTTCAACTTGAAGGAAAAACAGGAAATTTGTAACCGTGAAATAGGGTCTCACAAAGGGTTTTGTGTGAGAAGCACAGCATGACAAAAGGAAAGGACAAACTGTTACGCATCGTTTCAGGAAAAACAAACTGTTTGAAGTTTTGCTCTACGGTTTCACACCGTTTCAACCTAAGGAAAACACAAAAGTCTGAAACCGTGAAGGGAAGGAATCTGATACCATTTGAAACCATGAAAATCTCTCCACCTTCCTGCTCTACGGTTTCACAGTAACTGCCACTTATCCGACTTCCTTCCTTCCTGTCTTCCTCTCCTCACAATATATAAATTCTAACAGAACCTGACCGATTGGTTTGAGGTATCTCTAAATCCCAATTTTTTTTGTCCTCCTTTCTTTTGCTTGATGTTTTTTGTTTCCCTTTTTTATATTTTGTTACTGCCTCTTTTGTGTTGTGGTGTGGATAATTGTTATGCTGAAATTTTGATTGCTGGGGCTTATAATTTGAGCTCTGACTTTTGGTTCAATACTGACAAAAGCTCTACTGCCTCTTTCGTGTTATGGTGTAAATGATTCTTTTGATTGCTGTGGTTTTTAATTGAAGCTGTGTCTTTTGGTTCTATACTGACAGAAGTTGAAGAAAATTACAATGTCATATAAATCAATAAATTCAATACGGACAGATGCTGCAGAAATACCACCAATAGATTATCTTTTGATTTATATGAATTGGTAGAAATGGTTTGATTTATATGAATTGGTAGTAATGTTTTGGTAGCAATCTTTTGATTGTTGTGGTTTTTTATTGAAGCTGTGTCTTTTGGTTCAATACTGACAGAAGCTGAAGAAAATTACAATGTCATATAAATCAATAAATTCAATACGGACAGATGTTGCAGAAATACCACCAATAGATTATCTTTTGATTTATATGAATTGGTAGTAATGGTTTGATAGCAAAACCACCAATAGATTATCCGTAATGAATTGCTACTCGGTTTTGAATTATATGAATTGTGTAGGCTGTTTGGATTGTCTTATTTCTAATAGATTCAATACTAAAAATTCCCAACACGGCGTTTATACCTGTTAACTTTCATCCAAAATATATTGGGCCAATTTTCATCCAAAACACCTTCCATAGTAATGATTTGATAGCAAAACTGCCAATGGAATATCCGTAATGAATTGCTGCTTGGTTTTGAATTATATGAATTATGTAGCCTTTTCGGTTTTACTACCAAAATATAATGTAAAAGACATTGTCTTATTTATAATAGATTCAATACTAACAAAACCTAAAGAAAAATTCCCAACACAGCATTTATTCCTGTCAACTTTCTTCCGAAACATTGTGGGTCAACTTTCATGCCACAAGCTATGATGTAGGGGGCACATCATCACCTTCCATAGTATCCCTCAAGCTGGATTGTTTCTTTAGTTTATGTAACCAAAAGAATTAAACAAAAGAAATACGACATTGTTTAGTGAGTTGCTTTGCTGGAAAAAAAAAATGAATTGCTTTGCTGTGGTGTGGATGATTGTTTTGATTGCTAGGGTTTTTAATTGGAGCTCTTTCTTTTGGTTCAATACTGACAGAAATTGAAGAAAATAACTATGTCATATAACTTATTAGACTTAATACTGGCAGATGCTACAGAAAAACAGGCAATAGATTATCTTTTGATTTATATGAATTGGTAGTAATGATGTCCCAATAGATTATCTTTTGATTTATATGAATTAGTAGTAATGAGTTGCTTTGTTGGGAAATTCCATTGTAAATAAATCTGAATTTCTCCCACCTTTCATTAGAAATAAAAATGAATTGCTTTGCTAAAAAATTACATTGTAAATAAAGCTAGATTGTTTCTTCAATTAGAAATAAAAAGAAGAGGCTATGCTAAACTATTTTAGTTATATCTTTCGGTATGCTAGAATAAATTTATATTATTGTTTGGTTGTGTAGGCTGTTCGGTTTTACTACCAATTCGTTACGGATTATCTATTATGGGTAGTTTGTTTAGTTTTACCACCAATTCATTATGGATTATCTATCAAATTGCAAAGACACCAATAAGAGCTTGAATTTCTATGAGGTTGAATATATGTCGTTGATCAGTGAAATGGATAGCTTCAGAGAGAATACAAGTTAAGGCGAATAAAATAGTGCAAAAGATAAGGGCCCTCAAGTTGTTTTTCTTGGGTTCATAAATTTTGAACTGTAAAATATAAAAAAGCAAAAGCAAAAAGAAAAATATAAAAAAGAAGGCATATAGAGCATGTAGGTAAGAATTCAGGCAATGCTAAAATGGGTAGTGGAAGCTTCTAACACAAAGTGAATGTATGTGTATTAAAAGCAAAAACAAAGGTAGTAAAAAAAACAATATACCCCAAAACACAAAACATTATATCTTTTTTAGTGTATGTGTATTTGCACGTGAGTGTTTGCGTTCATTCATCAAAAAAAAAAGTCTTTTGTTCAAAATGAAAAGGTCTTGGATTTAATTTTGTGAATTCTTATTTGGGTTCATGTGGCTACCACTTAGAAACTTGATTTTAGGGTATAGTTTCTCTTCTAGATATAAATTTGAAATTCATAAGGAATTTTAAATTCTAATTCATTTTGGTTTCCATTTGGGATTTATAGGTTCTAATTTGAACCAAGGTGGAACCACAATTGACTTTGAGATTGTGTATTTGAACTTTTAGGGGAAATTGATCTTTGGGTTTGAATATTTATGATTCATTTTGTGGTGGGTTTGTGCATTGAGATTAGAGTTTGGTATTTAACTTATGAAGACAATTTCAGGTTTTGCAAATAGGATAGGTTTATATAGTAGAAAGGAGATGAATTGAATCACAACGGCCTTTGAGATTATGTATTTGAAAGTTTAAGAGATATTAAGAAGAAGGTTTGATTTTTAATGATTTATTTCATGGTGGGATTGTGCATTGAGATTAGAGTTTGGGATATTCTCTGCAAATTTGAAATTTATCATTGAGAATGAATTATGGGTTCAGTGAATTTGGGTCTAATTTAAAAGTGGTCTTGGTCTAAGGTTTTGTCCAAATAGAAAATATTTATAACAAACAACAGCAATGGCTGCCACTACTGTATAAGATTGGTTTACAAAATTGACGGGGCCATTGGAAGTTGTCATGGTTTTTAGTGCATAAGATTGTACATTCACATTGCTAAACTCATTTGAATAGTGATTGTAGTAATGCATGTCAATGACTACATGATTGAAGTTTCCAACAAATGAGTGTTGCTCCTTTGGATGAGCATTCCCCAACTGGTTTGAGAGGATCGCATAAGCACTTGGTGTGTACTTTCTCACAGCATCATACCCGGATTTATAATAGTTTTTAAGGTTGTTTGGAGTTACTCCTGGTTCATGAGGTTTGTTCATTAACTCAATTGTTGCAAGACTTGGATTGTTGCCATACCTGCACAAAAACAAGGTCTAATTTAGGATGTAGGGACATTCAAAATTCATCAGTTGCTCTTATTGGAGTGGTCTATATTGCAAATGTGGTATATCACTCTTAGACAGCATTCTCAAACCATTTTATCGAAAAAAAACATTAGCAGTTAATCAAAGATATGGTGCTTTATAGTAAGAACCTTTTTGCTAGGAAGTCTATGACTGCTACAGTATCCTTCATTGGAATCTCCCCATTCTTGAAATCCATCTCTTGTCCCACTGTGATCATTTCCATTCTGTGATCCTTAAACTACATGCAGGTCAGCAATTACTTTCATCCCATATTTCATAAAATTTTTGAAGAAAACATCAATTTAAAGTAATTTGTTACGACCTTTGTTCTTAATAATTTGTTCATCGTGTATCTTAAAAGAGCTTAATTGGGATCACAAGTAAAACTGTCTTTTTAATATATATGGCAGGAAGTTAGAATATGGGAAGACTTCTGGGTCATGGTCATAATTTCAAATAGATTGCTAAGATAGCTTAGTGGTTCAACAGCTTGCTAATTGATGCAATGAGAGGAGAGTGGGACTTGGCAAAGTCACATGACCTATTTGATATAGCTTCAATTTGTGCCATTGTTAAAATTGCTCTTAAGAAGAAATACACTAGATAAGATTATGTGGGTAATAAATGCTCAAGGGAGGTTTACTGTGAGGTTAGCTTATTTTTTGCAATAGGGGGTGATGTCAAGAATAGAGATCAATCTAGAAGAAGCAATGGAATTTGAAAATACTATGGAGAACAACTTAGAAAATTTTCCCTACTAAATGCAGGTTATAAGAGTTGGGATCATTACTACTTAACACAAGCTAATCAAGATCTAACATTTTAGGTGGTTTTTTAGGATCATCAAGATCTATTATTGTTTAAGTTTTATAAATTTTTCCTGCTATTGGATAATGCAATTGGTCTGAATGATTGATAGGATACTTTTAAACTCATATATAATGGCTACATTATAATGATTTTTAGTTGTTTGAGTTTTGAAATTATCTACAAGTTAATTTGTAATTATCAAAATGTTTAATGTTGGCGATACTGTTTTATTTGTCAGAAAGGAATTGATATTGATATAATGCAGAAGAACATCAGTACATGCCGTGCCAAAATTGTATCACTCTGTGACTAGCAACTGGATCAACCTACCGTGCAATCACTTGAAAAAATTCAATAATTCAAAGCTTCATTAAATTCATTGACATTATAAGAGGGGAGGGGTCTGGCTTTTTGGTTCTTTGGATCTGAAGGAAAGAGGAAACATTTTGAAAATTAGGCTACTTATTGGCCTTAATAAATAGATAAATCGTCAAATATTTAGAAACAAATTATAAGTTGCATGTAACTTTGCAATATGAACTAAACATTTCACTTGCATATCTCTTTTTCAACCACAAAGTGTACCAATAATGAGAAGCTCTATTTTGAAAGGGAACTTAAGTGGGAAATAAATGTGTCTACTGGAGGAGCAATGATTTATAATTTTTTCCATTATGCAAATTTTTCCGTGCATCGCACGGGTTAGCGACTAGTTTTCAAGTATTTGTGCAGCTTGCTTCATCTCAGTTGGAGTCAGTTACTCTAAAATCCAACATTGACATAATACTCCAAAAACAGGGCTTATATTCATCTTATATAATTAAATATTAGATCAATATGCCTTGCATTATATTTTTGGAGGGAAAAAAAAATAAAAAAAGGGACCCCCTAAGCAAAATGCAAATGAGTGGGGTAAATGGAGAACCAATAGCAAGATCATAATTAAGGAAATACTTAAACCACAATTGAAGAATGAAGAAAAGGAAGTGAAATTACTTGGAACTTGCATAAGACCCATAAGGCATGTGCGATTTTGCCCCATCAACAAACACTTCACTGTACATTTTGTCTGAGTGGTGCAATCTTCCTAGATTAAAGAGAGAACAACATTTAAGCTTCAAGCATCCACAGGACCAAGAAAAATACATAATTCAAATGCTCCAATTGAAATGACAATAGATACCATGCTTAAATACCTGCAATAGCCCTTAGTAAAGTGGACTTTTCCCTAATCTAGCAGGACCCATGATTACTGTCACAGTTCCAGGCAATGCATAACCATTCAAACTCTTCACAACTTTGTCAGAGTACCTCCTTTTACCCTTATTGTGACAGTCAAGTCTTTCCAAACAACTGAAGCCCCTGTAATTTTCCTTGCTACAACTACAACCTCTGGTAGTGGTGGAAATGGCAAGGGCCCACTATTGAGCTTTGAGAGAGATGAGGAGGCTGGGGTGATCGCAATGTTAATAGTATCACGGTCACCTCCTTCCTCCGCCCTCACATCAACATCGGTATCCTCCCATTCTGGTGAATCCTTAAATGAGATGGGTTGTCTCAGTGAACCAGGTTTATGCAAATAGAAAAAATTACTTGAGGGCACCCTCCTTGCTGGACTACTTGTTGAAAACGATGAAGACCTATAATCATCAGACTGAGACTGTATTTCATGCAAATGGGTCACACACGAGAAGCTTCATTTAGCAACAAGTGAAAATAAAACATATTGCAAAGATGAAAAGCTGATCAAAGGGGAGAGGAAAAAGTACTTTTGCTGCATTACATAAATCCCAATCCCATTCTTTAACCATCGAATCATATAAAGTTAAGAGAGTAGTTCATCACCAATAAACCAGATAACAAAGAATCAAAGCTAGGAGTGAGATACATCCAAACACTTTAGATACTTCCCAAAATTGATGTCTACAATAAGAACTCTCCATGAAATTATTTTAATTGTTCTAGAATCTTCAACATATCGAAGTACCAAGCAATAGCCAAACAAATATTCAAGCCTATAATGCAAAATAATAGGCAAACGAAAGTCAAGCATTCCCCTGGCAAATCTTAAACTCTCATGAGCAATATTTGACCGTATCTAAAAAGTAGTACAATAATATATCACAGGACAGATTAAAGAATCATTTTGAACCAATCAAAGCTATTTCTCTAAAAAAAGAAAAAGAAAAAAAAACCACTAAGAACACAAGCAAATCATTAACACAAAATACAAATAATTTGGAAATAAGGGTTTCGTTTTGATCCTTACCTTCACTGGTGAGTAAATCGGGATGCAGAAAGGAGATCATTGGACACAAAGCACGCAGGCAAGAGAGAAGAAACAAATATACTCAGATCAAAACAATCAATTCTCTTTAGCTAGTCTTGTAACCGCTTGGTTCGCCCCCTAGAATTCAGAGAACGCGAAAGAAGATAATCTAATTCTTTGTTTTTTGTTTTCTTTTTTGGTTTTATACGGTAACTTGCTCTACCAGTAATTGGTATTCCTCTCAACTTAGACATACGGTTTGGATTGAAAGCATTAGAATTGACGGTCAAGATATTAGTGGGTACCTTACCCACTAAAAAAATAGAGGTTACTATAGATCGACAACCATTTATTTTGTTGTTTGACAATATGTGTAGAAAAAAAAAAAAAAAAAAAATGTGTAATATTATTTAAAAATTAAAAATATGTATTTGAATAGGTGTACTAAACACTCCTAGATATGCCCTGAGCAATTTCATTGAAAAGATTGTTTACTAGATCAAAGAATTCCAACAATATCATGTTCCCTTCTTTTTCTAGTATCTTTTCTATTAAATGAATTTGAGACAAGTTGCAAAAATGCAACAAGTAAGACCAACTGATACATACAAGTTACTTGAAAGGTTTATGATACTTATAAATAGAGAATAATGGAGAACTTGGAAAGTACTAGAGAAAAATAAATAACCGTTAGGTTCAAGTTCATTTGAACATATTGGAAAATGTCCTGCGGCTATTATTGGCAAAAATCCAAATACCAATAGAGAAGCAAGTTTCCATAGTTTTGGAAGAGTATCATCAACAAATTTGTTAAATTTTTAGCTGAGAGCCACTAGAGGTCTGGTGCTGTCATTTCACCCATCTAGCTTGGTACAAATCTCCAATCCCTGCGAATCTATTCCAATTTGTAGTGAAAAAGGTATAAACTATTGTTGTTCAGGTACAACGGTTCAAGCTTATATTAGGAAGCCAATGAGTTGGGAATTTCAGGATTTTTGTTCCCAGTTTTATATGGGTCAAAGATAGTCAATGTGCCTAGTAATGATTAAGTTCTCCTGATTGAGGTTTATCTTATATGTCAAGAACTATCAGGGCACTCTCTATTTGTGTTTTGGAACAAAATGAGGATATTGGTTTGGAAAAGTGATTGAGTGCAACATTCAAAATTGTGGCATTTGGATATAACCACTATGGTGGCTGACCCTTGAAGCAATTAAATTTAATCAACAACTTCAGAATTTAGCCATACCTTGGATACATTGCAATCACATTTGTTGATCAATTTAATTTTTTTGATAAGTAATAAGTTTATTGATATCAAAAAGGAGAACACCCTAGCACACAAGGAGTGTACAAGGGGTCCAAATGATCAATTTAATGTACATCCAATTTCCAGAACCTTCTAAAATTCCTATTTGTGAGAGGTCTTACTATTTAAGATTTTTGTGTTTGTAACCAAGTAGGAAATTGTGAACTGATCTAACAAGAACCCACTTTGAAAAAATTAAGTTCAAAAGTAGTCCCATTGGAGCTGACATTCATGACAATAGAGTTTGAACACAAGTCTAAATTCTTTTTATTTTGAGACTTCAACAAAATGCAATTCAGACACATTGTCCTCCAAGAAATTCTCTGCAATATTTTAACTCCTTCCAAGTATGAAGGTAGAACCCAGCTTTCTAGTGTGGTTCTCCCATTCAATTGATTCAATTTAAGATGTAATGTCCACAAGGTTAACAATTTTCCAAGAGATTTTGAGATGGGACCATCGAAGAAGTTATCATATATACAAAGAAAGATATGCAAGATGCCTAAATTGGTCTAAGAAATGTGGGATTTTCCATCTAAGCTAACTACTGAACAAAAACATGTTAAGGTTCCAAAAATTTAGTTTGGTACTCCATACTTGGTCTTGTAGATTATTGGAGCCTAAGGAAAGGTACAAAAGTTTATTACTAATTGTTTTTGTGCCATTAAATGATTCATAGAAAGATTAAGTGGAATGTAAAATTGACATTTTCAGGGACCAATGCGTGTCATGAAGTTGGCATTGAGGCAACCATATTGCTGAAAGAGAAGGCAGCTAATTCATTATGTGAAGCATATTTTTGTTCCCCTTTCAAGGTTGACGCCACTTGTGTAAAAATATTGCATGGAAGAAAGATGAGAAACCCACCATAGAGCATTCATACAAAGATCATTTCCCTGCATATTAAGAAAATAAATCTCTGATAGATTTCTAAGCTGCTGGCGAATGAATACTCCAAATCTTGCAAAGGAGAGATCGAGATGTGTAAGTCTCTTCCAAGTTACCAAAATAGCTTGGAATACCCTTACCAGTAGAATTATTAAACTTAAATATTTTAGTAGTTCAAGCTAGAGTAATGAAGGATTAATCTTGCCACCCAATGGTAATCTATATCAGCATAATTTGATATTGCTTAGTGGGGCTCAACCCAACTTTCCACCTATATTGTCACATTAGACTCCAGAAATTTTCTTGAACAGACTAAGTCGACAACCCATTTGAAGGATTTTTAATAGCTTTATAAAGCGATTGTTTCTCTTTCTCATTGCAAGTTACATTGGAGCTCCTTTGCATAAGTTGGAATACTAGGGTATTAAAAAGAAAACAAAAGCAAGAGAAGCACAAGATATTATGAAAGATATAGACATGATGAAGCAATAATTAAGGAAGAATTTCAATCAAAGGAAACTTGAAACGTTCATAGCAAGCCACAAATCAAGCATGTAGTTAAATAGGCTTTTCACCAAAACTAGTCATTGATGCTTAAGTCACAAATAATGTTTATGCTTTTGTTCATTTCTCCAGTAATTAACCATGGTGATTATTTAAATATCACCTTAGAAGGAACTGTATACCACTAGCATATAAACATCATAATTTTCATGTATGCTAGGGTCATGATTCTCTAAAGACGTGTAAATAGGATCTTCAAAGTTCACTAAATACAAAGTTTGTTTCAGGTGGGATAAAGTATTCCATAGTACACTGTTGAGCTCGACTTCCAAGTTGCAAGTTTCATGTTCTTTTTCATTGGTCCAAACTAGATTGTAAGACAAGCTTTCATATTATATAGGCCTTCAGCCCAAACAAATCTTACCAGCTTTCAGCTGAGTGCTTCTTGGTCATGTCCCCTTTCCTATAGATTTGAGATGCTTGCTCTGACTTCTGAATTAAGAAACTGCATACCAGTAGCAAATAAATGTATAGGAACATGGAAACATGGTATCAAATTTCATTTAGACCAAGATGCAGTAGCTTTTGCAAAAATAATGAAGGAAGCAACACTGCCTAACCAGGGGATGGGCTCACCATCACTGTCTTGATTAATTAAGCACGGCCTTTGATTCCCTAAACATCATCTTTTTAGCCAAATGAGAACATATTCATCATAAAAAAAATAAAGCAATATTGATTAGCTAAGTATAACCTTTTGTTTCCTAAATATCCTTTTTTTAATTTATTTTTAAAGTTGAATGAGATTTATTCATTAGAAACAAATACATTGCAAACAAGACTAGTAGCCTACCAAAAAAGAACCAAAATAAGCTGATTGCTGGACAAAAACATGTCAAGGTTGCTATTATGCCATTAAATGATTCGTAGAAAGATTAAGTGGGAGGTAAAATTGACATTTTCAGGGACCAATGTGTGTCATTAAATTGGCATGGAGGCAACCATAATGCTGAAAGAGAAGGGAGCTAATTCATTACCTGAAGCATATTTTTGCTCCCCTTTGAAGGTTGACGTCACTTGCGTAAAAATATTGCATGGAAGAAAGATGAGAAACCCACCATAGAGCATTCATACAAAGATCATTTCCCTGCAGATTAAGAAAATAAATCTCTGATATATTTCTAAGCTGCTAATGAATGAATACTCCAATTCCTTCAAAGGAGAGATCAAGATGTGTAAGTCTCTTCCAAGTAACCAAAATAGCTTGGAATACACTTACCAGTAGAATTATTAAACTGAAGTATTTTAGTAGTTCTAGCTAGAGTAATGAAGGATTAATCTTGCCACGCAATGTTAATCTATACCAGCAGAATTTGAAATTCCTTGGTGCAGCTGTACCCAACTTTCCACTTATTTTGTCACATTAGACTCCAGAAATTTTTTTGAACAAAGTCAACAGCCCACTTGAAGGATTTTAAGACCTTTATAACTTAGAAGGGATTGTTTCTCTTTCGCATTGCTAGTTACATTGGAGCTCCTTTGCATAAGCTGGAATATTAAGGTATTAAAAAGAAAACAGTACTAAAAGGAAAACAAAAGCAAGAGAAGCAAAAGAAATCATGAAAGATATAGACATGATAAAGCAGTAATTAGAGAAGAATTTCGGTCAAAGGAAACTTAATACGTTTATAGCAGGCCACAAAACAAGCATGTAGTTTTCACCAAAACTAGTCATTGATGCTTAGGTCAAAAATAATGTTTATGCCTTTGTAGGGAACCACAGCATGGGGAATGTCCGCGTCTCGTCGCAAGGCTCATTTTGAGGCAGTTTCTTAACGTCAGAGATAGTGCCATAGCGGGGACTTCCTATTTCTCCAGTAATTAACCATGCTGATCATTTAAATATCAGCTGAGAAGGAACTTTATACCACAAGCAGATAAACATCAGAATTTTCATGTAGGCTAGGGTCATGATTCTCTAAAGACTTGTAAATGGGATCTTCAAAGTTCACTAACTACAAAGTTTCCTTCAGGAGGAATAAAGTATTCCATAGTACACTTTTGAGCTTGACTTCCAAGCTGCAAGTTTCATGTTCTTTTTCATTGGTCCACAGTAGGTCGCAAGACAAGCTTTCGTATTACATTGGCCATCAGCCCAAACAAATCATGCTAGCTTTCAGCTGAGTGCTTCTTGATCATGTTCCCCTTCTTATAGACTTTAGATGCTTGTTCTGAATTCTGAATTAAGAAACACCATACTAGTAGCAAATAAATGCATAGGAACATAGAAACATGATATCAAATGTCATTTAAACCGAGGTGCAGTAGCTTTTGTAAAAATAATGAAGGAACATTTCCTAACCAGGTGATGGACTCACCATCACTGTCTTCATTAATTAAGCACAACCTTTGATTCCCTAAACATTATCTTTTCAGCCAAATGAGAACATATTCATCATATAAAAAATAAAACAATATTGATTAACTAAGTATAACCTTTTGTTTCCTTATTATCCATTTTTTTTAGATGAATGAGATTTATTCATCAGAAACAAATACATTGCAAACAAGACTAGTAGACTACCAAAGAACCAAAACAATACAAAGAGCCCTATTAACAATATAGGATAAGATACTATAGATTACAGGTCAACATATCATCAAAAGCAAACAAAAGAAAGACAAATACAAGGGTTAAGAATTAGAATCAAACACAGTCATAGGGATATTCCAAAAAGAACACGACCTTTGTTTCTGGCAGAATTCACAACATGCCTGCTTAATGCCAGTCCATCTAACCTTTACGACAATAATCTTGGACGTAGTTTTTTCATCTTTAAGTTGTTCTCATGCCATTTAGAGTTCTCTCCATCCAAGTGTGATATATAAGAGCAATCCAAGAAACTTCAAAAATGATAACAACAAAGCTTTTCTGCCTTTTAGAACTCCTAATGCCCAACCTAACTATGCTCTTCTAGGAATGGAACAAAGCCTATTAGTTAGAATACCTGGTAAGCTTGACCTGCCAAACTGTTGGTGGAGTAAGTCTAATAGCATTCCATGTTGTCCCTCACATTCAAATCCTCTCGATTTTGTAGTTCTAAATTAACATTTTCTGCTACATTTTGATTGATGTTTGCCTCAAAACACTTGCCCTGAATATGAACCAAAGCTGCAAACCCTGCTAGCTGCCAACTTTAGTTTCCTCCATTGTGAGCTGATGAGACCTTTGCATTCACAGTACTGATTGTCATTGCTGATCCGAGTTCCATATTTAAGCAACAGAGGACCAAGATGCCAACTATCCTGCCAAAGATAAGTACCATTCCCATCTTCATAATGATATTTGAGAAATTGTCCACCTAAATTAGGGCCTTCAAAAGTGTAAAACTTCCATATGGTCTGTCCCAAGTAAGAGTCTAGATTCCCTTAAAGTACACCCCTGCAAGCACAATCATGATGTTAAATGAATAACATTTCTCTAAAAACTTAGCAATAAACTTACTACTGTATCAAAATATTGTGTATATATAATTAACATTTGAAAAACTTTAAAATCAAGATCCAGGGTAATTTTTTCTTTATGAGATTATAGAAAATAACAATTGAGAATATTCTCCTTAAACATCAAAGGTTAGATTTGGCATTGGAGGAGAAGTAGACTGTAAATACCCACAATTTCGCAATCTATGATTCCTTCTTTAGTTACTAGTGGCAAAGAATCCACCAAATAGCCTTGGAATTTGTTACAAAGAACACAATTAGTTTGCTCAGTTATGCAAAATCTTCTTTTCTTTCGTTGAAACTTTATAAAGAGATCACTAGGAGATTCTAAAGAGAGCTAACAGGATAGCCAAATTAACACTTGGCTCGTCATGGATTGCTTTTAAACTAAAATTTTATTTTACGCTATTTAATCTACTGATTCATTTATGCCAATGGAGTGAATAATAATAATAATAATAATAATAATAATAATAATAATAATATTTGTTACCCAGCACAAAGATTATATAGAAATTGTCAAAATATTAATAAACATTATCACACGACATCTACACTAAATATTAAGAATCTTACACAATTTAATTACAATGAAACAACACCCCTAAGCTTGACAAACCAATAAAATGGAGCCAAATGCATATTCATTTTATGTGGTACTCATCTTTTTTCTTTGCTAATTTTTCGCAGAAACAAGACAACATTTAAATATTTACGAATTAAGTATAATAAAAAAAATAAATAAAAAAAAGGTTTTGAAAGGAGAGAGTTTTTCAGTGGAATAAAACGAGAGAGGTCCCCCATGTAGTGTTCTTCTATTGGTTCTTCAGCTCCATTGATGTTGGGCCTGTTGGGTTGGTTCAATTTCCCCATGGTTAAGAGCAACTGGTTACGGTAAGGCTTTGAGTTTGAGGAGGACTCAGGATATGGGTCAATATTGGGCTTCAGAAAAAAGCCTTGAAGCCCAAACAGACTCGGAAAAAAGCTTTGCTTTTTAAGTAGCTCAACTTGGTAAGCCCAAGAAAGGAATTTACAGGAACTTGTTGGGTATTATACTTCATAACAAGTAACGGAGTTTGCCGACGTGGATGCCAGCTCATCAAGAAGTGGTGGTGGAGAAATTTGGAATCCCAGAGATGAAACCATATGAAGACTTCACTCTGAAGTCTCTGCCTGTCAATGAGAATTGCAAGAAAAGCAAGATATTTTTCATTGCACGGTAATTCTACTTTCCCTCAAATAAGTCTATATTCATGCTTAAAGAACTATTGTTTCTTCTTTGGTATACATAATAAGCATGTTGAAGTAAAGAATAAAGGAAGGCACCATGATTAGTAAAACTTTATTAGTACTCAAAGCGCAAAAATCATGGCAAATTTTGCTTCCCAGGTAATGTAGGTGCTCTCAAAATGCTAATGGCACAATGGAACGAGCAAAAATTATATTTGGTTCCGGGCTGAATTCTAAAATATTTAACAATTTTCTGTTCAATGGCAAATTGTTAAAATATAGTGAAAGTTAACTCTGTTGTTTTTCAGGTCACCTGGTACATCAGAGGTTTGAAGCAAGATGGTCTATGCTAGCTCCAAGGATATATTCAAGAGGGAATTGGATGGCATTCAAGTCAAGTTGTAAGCAACAGATCCCAGTGAAATGAGCCTTGACATTATAAAAGGGCGGGCACTTTAATTTTTTTCATTTCACCCTTTTGATGTTTAACCCCTCCTATGAGAACATTGTTTTTCCTGTCCCTTGTACTGTTTATTCTTTGGTCTCGTCTGGGCTTACACTAAACTGTAGTATAATTTTCCATGTTATAAATTCATCTATCCTGATTAGTACTTTTTAGGTTGTCCCAGAGTAGCAGTATGTTTTAAGAAATACATTAGTAAATCTAGTTGTTTCCAGGCACGCTTACCGGTTACCACTATGTATGTAAATCTAGTTGTTTGTATAGATCATAGGCAGAAATCATAATCCTTAGCAATGTATTCACGTACAGTTTGGAACAAATTCAGGAGGTAATGAGACCTATTACAATTCCAAACTAATTTTTGTGGCCCCTTGAAAAACATGAATCAGAGATACTTTCTGAAGCATGCACAAGGAGGACCTGCACCAATCATCTATAGTATTGCCGTAGAGTAAGCTTTTAGAGAGTTACATGTGCATCATAATACAAAACTGTACGATACTAATGAGTGAGAATTAACTCATTATGGTGCTTACTCTGTTTTCCTTCTAGAGCATTGTGTTATCAAATCATTTTAAAATTAAGTCTGCATTTCAAAACAAAAAATATTTTATATGGAAACAATCAACAAAACTAGACTATAATTGAAAATGTTGGCTCCATTTTAGTATCAACATATTTCTGAAATAAAATCCCAACGGGTAGAAGGTTAGATATGAATTAAATCACATTTGCAGTGCAGTGCCTACAACAGCGGCAAGACCAAACAAATGTTAAGGACATAATATTTGAAGTATATCTCATAGAAGATGATGTCTTTTACTTAAATACCAACGTCAAAAAGAACAAAGATGATGCCTCTCACATAAATACCAACTCACTCAAAATTTCAAGGAACCAATTCACTTTTAACAACATTGTTGTCACATTGATCTTTCATGTCATTGATAAACCTGAAATCATGATGCCTTGCAATCCTTTTGAAGAAGAGAACTCCACAGATTCCCTCAGAACAAACAGAACATCCAACTCTCATATCTATACGTAACGAGGAATTTTCAAAGTCATCCTCATTTTTGTCAATT
The DNA here is from genome assembly GCA_023736055.1 of Quercus glauca. NCBI lineage: Eukaryota > Viridiplantae > Streptophyta > Magnoliopsida > Fagales > Fagaceae > Quercus > Quercus glauca. The sequence goes on from CM043323.1 coordinate 18,883,753, forward strand.
GCTTTTGAGCACTTTTGGGAAAGAGGACCTTCATTGAGTTCAAGATTGGCAATGTAGCTAAATGCATCAAAAATCGTAGACTGGGTGTGTGAAGGAATTGTTCTAAAACAATTGTTGTATGAAAGTTCATGTAACCAAGAAAAGACAAATTATATATGCCCTGGAAAATTTTGCCAAAAATACTGTTTATTTAGAAATCAGGGATTTCCAACAATATCATGTGACTTAGAGACAAGTTCAAGAAACGAAATCCTGTAAGACCTCAGTAGAAACTGATACAAACAAGTTACTTGAAAGGTCTATGCTCCTTTCAAATATGGGATGATAAAAGACTCTTAAAATGTGCTAGAGAAAAGAAGAAACCGTTAGGATCAAGTTCATTTGAACACCTTCGTATATTTCCTGAGGCTATTATTGGCAAAAATCCAATACCTAAAGAAAAGCAAATTGCCATATTTTTGGATGAGTATCATTTCTCCCATCCAGCTTGGTACAAATCCCTGTGAATCTATTCCAATCTAGATCAAGGACCCTAAAATGTGTGTAGTTAATGAAAAAGCTTGAGCCCTTCTTGTTCAAGCACAAGGGCTCAAGCTTGTATAAGGGAGCCAGTGAGTTGTGAATTACATCTGAAGGGTTATTGTTTGACTTTAATAAAGATAGCCAATGCATCTGGCAATGATGCAGTTCTCCTCATAGACATTTATCCAATACGTCTAAAAGTATTAGGCCAATCTCTATTTATGTTTTAGCAAAAATATGAGGATATTGGTCTAGAAAAATAATCAAGTGCAATATTCAAAATTGTAATGTTTGGAGATAATCGTGGTAGCTGACCTTTGAAACAATTAGAGCTCAATCAATGAGTTCAAAATTTAGCAATACCATGGATACATTGCAATCAAATTTGTTTTCAGGAAGATTGATCAATTTAAGGCACATAGCCAAATTCCAATGCCAGTCTGAAAGCGTTTGCAATTCTAATTGTGAGATGTAAAAATACTTAATCTTTCTGTGTTGGTAACCATGCAGGAAATGTTGGAACAATCTGACAAGAACTCACGGTGATGGCACTGAGTTTAAAAGTAGGAGCTCCATTGGAGCTTACATTCATGACAACACAAAGTGTGAAGACAATCTAAATTCTTTTAATTTTGACCTTAGCAAAATGCATTTTGGACACATTTCCCTACAAGGAATTTTGTCAGATTATGACTAGAAAATTGACATTTTTAGGGACCAATGCACGTCATGAAGTTGGCATTGAGATGACCATAATGTTGAAACTTGAAAGAGAAGGAAGCCAATTCATTGCCTGAAGCCTTTTCTTTTTGCTTTGAAGATTGATGCCACTTGCATACAAATATTGCAAGAAAGAAAGATGAAAAACCCAGACCACTCACATAAAGATCATTTCCTTGTGGTTTAAGAAAATAAAGCTGTGATAGATTTCTAAGCTGCCAAGAATGAATACTCCAAATCTTGCAAAGAAGAGGTAATGCAGGAGCATTAGCCAAAATTATTTTAGGATTTATTATTTCAAATTTTCTTTATCTCATAGGAGATTGGACTATTGTAGACTTTTGTTTTTGAATTGAGATAGGGATTAGATTTAAGTTTAGATAGGAATTAATTTCTGTTTTAGACAAGATTATCTTTTATTTCTAGAAGCTCTATAAAAGGGTTCTATATGGTTGTATTTTGAAGAGACAATTGATTAATGAAATTTCAAAGTGGAGTTTTCCAAATTATTGTGTGCTGATTCCTGACACACATCAAGATTCAAGAGGTCAAGATGCTAATTTTCTTGACTCCATTTGTTGTTTGACAATATGATTTCCCTTAAGTTACACAGATTACCCAACGATCTTGGCAACTTTCCCTATAGATTAAGATAAAGATGTGATAGATCTTTTAGCTGTAGAGGAATAAAAACTCCAAATCCTACTAAGCAAAGGTCTAAGTCTCTCCAAGTAACCAAAATAGCTTGGAATGCCCTTAACAGTAGAATTATTATATGGAAAGTAATTTAGTAGTTCTAGCTTGAGTAATGAAGGGTTATATTTCCATCTAATGGTAATCTATATCCATCAGCATGATATGAAATTCCTAGGTGGATCTCAATCCAACTTTGCACTTACATTTTCACTGTCCATCTACATAAATCTTCTTGAAAAGACAAAGACAAGCTATTTTGAAGGATTTGTAAGATCTTTGAAAATTAGAAGGGCTTTTTTTCTCTTTCTCATTGCAAGTTACATTGGAGTTTCATTGCACAAGTTGGAGTTGTAGGGTATTACAAAGAAAACTAAAGCGGGAGAAGAACAAGAATTATGCAAGATATAGACTAGATGAAGCAATAATAAAGAAAGAATTATGTTCAAAGGAAACTTCACATGTTCATGGCAAGCTACAGCAAACGCTTAGATTAAATAAGATTTTAGCCAAAATGAGCCATCAATGCTGAGCTCACAAATAATGTTTTTTCCTTTGTTTATTTTCTCTAGTAATTAACGATGGTGATGATTTAAACCATAGAAAGAAGCAGATTATTGTTTATAGTATGATTTTCATTTATGCTAGGGCTTGTTTATGGTATGACTTTTGTGTATGCTAGGGCCATACTTCTCTGAAGATTGTAAATAGAACCTTCAAAGTTCATTAACTACAAACTTTCTTGCAAGTGGGAGAAAACATGCCACAGGACACTACTGACTTGACTTGCAGGTTGCAAGTTTCATGCTCATTTTTGTGGGTTCAATATAGGTTTCAAGACATGCTTTTATATTACAAAGGCCTTTAGCCAAAGCAAAGCTTACTAGCTTTTAGCTGATTACTTCGTGGTCACACCCCCCTTCTTATAGATGAGTTACCTATTCTGAATTCTTAATTAAGAAACTGCATACCAGTAGTAGATAGATGCCTAGGAACATGAAAACATGATATTGGATGTCATTCTGGCCACGGTGCAAAACCGGCTTGAGCTGTAGTACTTTTTGCAAACATAATGAAGGAACCAACATAGCCTAGACTGGTGATGGGCTCAATCAGCACTGTCTTGATTAATTAAGCACAACCTTTGGTTTCCTAAAAATCTTCCCCCCCCCCCCCCCCCCACCCCCCAATGAATTTATATCTATTCATCATAAACAATTAAAATAGTATTAATTAATTAAGCATGGCATTTTGTGTCCTAAACATATTTTTGTTTTTTTAAGAAGAATGAGAACTTATTCCTTAGAAACAATTATAGCAGTAACAAGACAAGCAAAAAAACCAAAACAATACAAAGATCCCTATAAAAAATATGGGATAAAATACTACAAATATCATCAAAAGCAAATGGAAGATATACCAATCCAACTGTTAAGACTTAGGAATCAAATACAGTCTCCATCTAACCTTTGTTTCTAGATGAATCCTCAATATTCTTGCTTAATGCCAGTCTCCATTTCGTTGCCTAGGACTCCTCCTTAGAAACTGGTTGGAAGAGAACCAATTGATAGCCTTGAAATTTGTTATAAACATGATTATTTTTTCCAGTTATGCACAATTTTGTTGTTTTTCATTGAGACTTTACAAAGTGATCACTAGGAGATTCTAAAGAGAGCTAGCAAGATAGTCGGATCCCAGATGAACAATGTGAATGGATCAAATTTTGTTTTTCAAGGTATAGTATACTACTTTTATTGAATCCTTCACTTGTATAAACTAAGATATGGTTTTACAATATTAATCTACAGGGAGTAAATGAAACTACAAATTGGAAGAAACACCATATTCATATATGCTAATAGAATGTATTAACTAACACAAAGATGTTATAGACACCATCAAAATGTTGATTAACATGATCACATGACACTTGCATTAAATATGAAGAATCTTACAACATTTACTTACAATGAAATAACACCCTTAAGCTTGAACTCCATGTGATCTAGGAATTGAAAGTACATAATTCTCCATTGCTTGTTCAATAATAAAGGACCACAAACACTCCAAAACCCAACCACAAAGCCGAGTGCCATGCTCACATAGAACCAATCAACTCCAAGTCCACCAATTTCTTTACTCCATATGTTTTCATTGTTGGGTTTTACACCATTTGTAGTACAATTATTAGCAAGTGGTGGTCCACACAGCTTGTTTCCAAAAAAACTGGATGGATCAAGGCTTTGTAATTGAGTGCTTAAAGGGATTTTCCCAGTCAAATTGTTGTTTGACAAGTTCAAATGATTTAAAAAGTTCAAACTTGATACACTTGAGGGAATTTGACCCGAAAGTTGGTTCAAAGAGAAATCAATAGATTCCAATGATCCCATAGCACCTATATTCTCAGGAATACTTCCAATCAAGAGATTATATGACAAATTCAAAGATTGTAATCCTTGGAGACTAGTAACTTCTATGGGGATCTTTCCTGATAAATTGTTCTTGGAAAAATCTATACTTTTTACCCATTGGAGAATGGTGCTATACTCAAAAAGTTTTCCCTTTATCACAAGTAATGCACTTTCAAGTGGGAGAGTTTCACCATAATAAAATGTCGAGGAAATAAACCTCATGATGTGATTAGAATTATTTTTTGTGGCCATGGCACTAAATTTTTTAACACATCTGGGTATGCTTCCAAATAGATTATTATGAGAAAGGTCCAAAATCTGAAGTGAAGTTAAAGCACAAAGTTGATCTGGTATGTGACCATGGAAATTATTTGTGCGCAAGTTGAGAATCATCAAGCTCGAAAATCTATGTCCTATCCACGAAGGTATGCGCCCTACAAACTCATTTTCAGCAACATCAATAGTCACTAACTTCTCACAATTTTTCAATGAATATGGTAGTTTTCCAGAGAATTTGTTGTTGTATAGGTGCAAAGACTTAAGAAGAGTCAAAGATCCAATGGATGTTGGAATGCTGCCAGTGAAATTGTTGTTTCCCAAATTTAGGGCCACCAAGCTATTCCACTTCATCCAACAATTAGGTATTTTTCCAGATAAAAGATTTCTTTCAAGATTAAGAAGTTTTATTTGTTTGGGCTCATTTATCTTGAAACACAGAAAGTGAGAAATAGATTTGGAGAATGAGTTTTTAGAAAGATCTAGCACAATTACCTTAGAGGATATAAAAGGTAACAACCCGTTGAAATGATTTGAACTCAGATCAATCACGAAAGCAGAAGACCAATTCATGAGACTGTTTACTATCTCTCCATAGAGTAGATTCTGGGACAGATTTAGAGAGACAAACTGAGAAGACAAGTTCCAAAATGAAGGGGGAACAACACCGGAAATCCCTGTATTTGATATATCCAAATTCCAAAGATGTCTTTGTGAACAAAGCCATGTAGGAAAATTTGGCCCTAAATTCCATGATTGAAAGCTTAAAGACTCAAGCTGAAAAGGAGGATTCCAATTGTTACTTACTTCCAAAGTCAGTTGGTTTCCAAATGCATAAAGTTTGACCAAACTTGTTAAATTGGAAAAATGAACTTCAGTCACAACACCTTCAAGCATATTTGATTCAATATATAAAGTGTTTAGTTTGGAAAGTTGCCCAAAGTTTTGAGGGAGAGTTCCACTAAATTGATTAAATGAAAGATCCAGGAATGTCAAAGTTGAAAGATTTCCAAAAGACACTGGAAGTGGACCCGAAATTGAATTATTCCAAAAAACAAGTCTCACTAGATTTTTCAATTGTCCAAAATTTTGAGGGAGAGTTCCGTTAAACAGATTATGTGAAAAGTCCAGATTTGTCAAAGATGAAAGATTTCCTAAAGACATTGGAATTGGACCTGAAATTGAATTCTTTGAAAAAGAAAGATAGACTAGATTTTTTAATTGCCCCCAAATTTTGAGGGAGAGTTCCGCTGAACTGATTATTTGAAAAATCCAGGTTTGTCAAAGATGAAAGATTTCCAAAAGACACTGGAATTGGACCTGAAATTGAATTATACTGAAAAGAAAGTTCGACTAGATTTTTAAATATCCCAAGTTCATCCGTCAAATGACCATGAAGTTGAGAATAACTTAAGTCTAAGATCTCTAGTCTATCAGAAAAGCACCCTGATAAACTTTCTAAGATTTCAGATAACTCTTGACTCCATTTGTTGGATGACAATCTGATTTCCCTTAAGTTACAGAGATTACCCAACCACTTGGGAATTGAAGAGTTGAAATAGTTTCCAGATAGATCGAGGTGCCTAAGAGAAGTCATGTTGTGGACATCAACAACAAGAGGAATGAAAGGAAGCTGGCAATATGACAACCGCAACTCTAACAAAGAAGGGAGTGTGTTTGTGAGTTGTAGCCAATCAGAGGCTTTGCTAAGATTAACAGAACTCATATCGAGATGTTGTAGCAAAGGAAGACCAGAAAGCCATTCAAGGTTATTCACATATAAATCATTAGAATAATAGCCTTCGAGATTGAGATAGAGCAAATTGGAGAGATTTCCAAGTTGATGAGGAATGAGTCCCACAAATCTCGCATGAGAGAGATTAAGAGATGTTAAACTCTTCATTGAACCGAGAAATGAGGGAATAGGAGAAGCAGAGAAATTATTGAAGCTGAGGTCAAAGTAATTCAAATGCTTCAAATCAAGCAGAGAAGGATTTAGCTTACCACCAAGCATTGACCGCTCATAGGCTTCTTCTTGTTCTTCAGTTTCAAAACCATCTGAAGGATAAAAGGTTCTGAGATGGAGTTGTTGGACGTGAGCAGTGAGGTTGTGGCAGACAACTCCAAGCCAGTGACAGCAATCCCCATCAACAGTCCAAGAGGAGAGTCGATTAAATGGATCAATAAGGTCTTGCTTGAAGGTGAGAAGGGCGTGTCGCTCGGTATCGATGCAACGAAGCTGAGAGTGAGAATGAGAGTGTCCGGTGCAGAAAATGAAGAAATTAGGAAGAGGAATAATTAGAAAAGCCAGGAAAAGGAATCCTAAGGAACCCTCCATTATCAGATTATTATGAGAAGTAAGGGTTTTTTGTGAGAACAATACTAATTGGATGGTAATTTATATAGGAGAACCACCGTTTGATTTTGTTTTATTTTACACTAAAAAATTCTGCACTCTCTCTGCAACCGGTCTATGCTTTAAGCATTGACTGAAGTCTTGTAAGTAGGACCCTCCATTTTTTTCTTCAATAAAAAAAAAGTGCCAATTAAGAGGCTCTTGCTTAAAATAATGATATTCAATTTAATACCTTTTTTTTTTAAAAAAAAATTACAAATTCATAATCTAAAAGACTTTGAACTTTTAAAGTCTACAAAGAGAGTTACGGAAAGTTCATTTTTTCTTGCCAATGTCTTTTAGAGTCGCTCTTGTATACACTAGGCACAACTTTCCAATTTAGAAAAATTGTTTGTTAGTACTTAGTATCAGATTATTATTATGTAAATAGCAGTAAGGTTTTTACTAATGAAAATGATACTAATTGGATGATAATTTATAGGAGACTAATGAGAGTCTTGTGCTTGATCAGTTTTTAATCTGAATGCTTTTTGTTTTACCCTTAAGATTCTACAACACATTATCTTCATTTTCTGGGATTTTATATAATAACTTTAAAGGAAAATTTTTTGTTGGTGGGAGCAATATTGATTTTTTTAAGAAGAATTTTAATTGATTTATACTAGAAAATACATTGAGAAACCTATATTAATATACAATTCCTATAAAAAAAAAAAGCATTTTAAGTTTCTTATTAATAATAATAGAGTGAAGTTTAATTAGATTTTTGAAAAGAAAAAAAAAAGATGATAACAGTTCTAATTTTTGTAATTCCAGTAATCTTTACTGGAATTACAAAAATTAGGTTGGATTGAACTAATTCTGGAGTTCTAAAGGAATACTAATACCAATTGATGTATAATTTCTTCTCAAATGTACATATCAATTGGTCCATTTATTTGTTTTTTGTATTCTTAGCAAATAAAAGCTTGTTTCTTAGCATATAAAATTTGTCAAGTGAAAAACATTCAAATATTGCAATAAATTCATGTTCCATGATATCGTAGACTATACTTCATAACATGCAATAAACATTTTTCTCCACAACACATCAACCAAAGGGTAAGACTGATCTTTTGCATGTTGTATGTCACTATGTCCCTCTCGGTTCCCACACACCTACAATGAAGAGAATAGAGCCAAGGCTTAGTAGATGGCCAACAAGTTAACAAGTCAATGAAGTGGTATTTGTTCTGGGGGAAAAAAAAGGCTAGTCTCCAAAGTCTTCCACTATAAAAAGTTGTGTTTATTTGTTTATAGTTGAAAAAAATGTTTAATACTTTTTTTTTTGGACAAAAAAAGAAGAAAAAAGTTTATTAATAACAAAAAAAGCTTGTACTTAAAAAGTCTTCTGCTATAAAAAAAAAAAACAAGTCTTTCTTTTTAGACCTAATAATTGCATGAGTAATATTATGAACATATCACGATAGTTGAATTGTTAATTATTATTATTTTTTATCAATTTTTATCTAAGCTTACTACTAATATCACATTTTTATCTATTAAATTATTAATGACAATTTGTTTCCTCGATAGTTGTAATTTTTTTCTTTTATTGTGTGACTCTAGACTTATTTTAAATTTTTAATTGCATTTTTCTTGAGTAACACAAGTGATTGAAGAGAACGCTTTATAAAACCAAAGTCATTAGTTTGAATTTCTTATTTTTCCTCCCCTTAAACCAAAACTCTTTAAATAGTAAAACAAAGCTTTCCTCCACCCCCCCCCCCCCCTCCCCCCCACCCATACACACACATATTATAAACTCATTATTTTATATTAGAAGTTCTCTTACTAAACTGTTATGTAGTTTTTCTCTTCCCGTAAAAGAATTTCCCATGTAAGAAAATTAGCATCTTATTTATGGATTTTTGTAGATATCTTCTAATTTATGTTTGTTATTGAAGTGCTCATTAAATTTGCACAACTAGAAAAAAAATATGAGTGGGTTCTAGTTAGCTCAACTGGTAAAGTTTTTGATGGTTGAATAAAAGATCTGGAGTTCAATTTCTGCCTACACTTAAAACAGATTAGTGTCTTGGTCTAATGATAAAAAACTATCGTTAGGATCAGATGCCATAAGTTGAAACCCTAAATATATATATATATATATATATATATATGTGTGTGTGTGTGTGTGTGTGTGCGTGTGTATATGAGGCATATCATTGGTTGATGACATGTTTTCTATATTTCCATCTCAATGCTTTCTAGGAAATGTCCTTAAAAATAATTGGACAAAGAGCTTAAGGCTTTGAGCATTCTTTAATTGATGATTTATTTATTTATTTTAAACAGATTAATGGATAGTTTAGGAGTTAGGACTCATATATATATATATATATATATATATATATATATATATCAAATTTATAATTATTGTTATGATTAATCAAAATTATTCCAAATGCCATTATTTGGAACCTTACAGTTGTTTGCTGACTTGTTTCTATATTGCCATCTCCTTGCTTTCTGGGAAATGTCCTTGAAAATAATTGAACAAAATTTTTGATGCTTTGAGCACTCTTTAATTGATAGTTTATATATTTATTTATTTTGAACGGATTAATTGATGATTTAGAACTTGTATATATATAATTTTTTAAAGGGAGTCCTTCGATTTGCATAATGTAACAGAGATAATTGGTATTATAGTAATATGAAAGGTACTACGCATTTGCTGTCAGAGTTTTTCTTCTCTCTTGCCCCTAGTTTGGCACTACCAATGCCAAATTTTTGTGGAATTCAACATAACAAATTCTCTCCTGCTTCTCAATTACCTAAACTAGTGTGTAACCTCGTGCATATGCACATGTACAATTAAAAACAATCACAACTATACGGTTTAAATTATATATATATATTTTTAGAAGATGTTTGTTGAGGCTCATTTTTTTTAAGACCCAGCAGGCCCAAGGCCCAAAGTTGTGGGCAAACTGAAAGAGACAGCAAAAAAAAAAAAAAAAAAAAGAGAAAAAAGAAAGCATAGGCATGATTTAAGGGTCCATGTGATGGGTCCAGAAGAAGCAAATGGGCTTGAATAAGCCCGGAAAGAGAAAAAGAAAACATAGGCATGATTTAAGGGTCCATGTGATGGGTCCAGAAGAAGCAAATGGGCTTGAATAAGCCCGGAAAGAAAAAAGAAACGAATCCGTAAAAAGGATGAGAAAAAGAAAGAATGGGTCACAGCAGGCCCACTGCAATAAGAGAAAAAGAAAGTAATAGGCAAATGGAGAATCCATGAGCCCAAAGAATAAGATTTGTAGAGAAAATTGGGCCGAGGAAGCCCAAAATGGGTTAGCAAAGAAACCCATAAAGCAAAACCAAAACGGGCCAGGGATGCCCACAAGAAAGCACAAGAGACATAGAAGCTAGCAAGAAATGAAAAAAAGGAAGCCCAGCAAGTATACTAGGCTACTGAGAAGGAAAGTATACAAAAGAGCCCCGCAGGACTGGGTTGGACAACAAAAATAGCAAACTTAGCATGGCAGGAGGCGCAAAACCACAAAAGCAAAACACCCAAACGGAAAGTCCACCACAGAGCTCAACCCTCCAAAGAAAGGGACAACGCATGGACGTTGGCCTGCCGGAAAATAATCCACATCAGAAAATGCCAAAAAGCGCACGGCAGGATATGCACACCCATTTTCAGACCTCGGCAAACGAACGGAACATCAATGAGGTAACGCATGCGAACGACCCAGGCATTACCAGCCTATACCCAGCCACTATGGGAAAGGGTGATGTCATGGGAGAGGGCATGGTCTTGCGGTGGGGGGGAGGAGCGGGAACCCATTTTTGCGATTCTTGCCCAGACTCTTTCGGTGGGCATAGTCCTGCTGGGATGACATGCCACACAAAAGAGGCAAGGTTGGGTAAGGACCGCTGGGTGCATGCCATGAGAGACCGAGAGAGAGAGGACACACTGGACGAAGTAGAGAAAGAAGTTTCGTTGTCTGAAAGCCACAAGTCAATGGTGGATCAGAACCATTTGACTCGGTAAGTGGATGGCAAAAGGCTACGATAACAGAATAGGGCTATAGAAAGGCTAGAACAGTAAAATCGGCCACGGCAAGCTCTATATAAGGGACTTGCGGCTGAAGGAGGAAAAGGGGGGAAGAAAAAAAAAAAAAAAAAGAAAGGAAACAAAAGAAAAACAGAAAGAAAAGAGTTGAAAGAAAAGAAAAATACAAAGAAAAGAATTGAAAGAAAGAAACAGAGGGAAGGAAATTCTAAAAAAGGAAAAAACAGAGCGCTTATGGCAGGCATGCACCCAAGTGGGTTAACCTCCTCTCTCCCTCAATAGCCTTGTCCTCAAAAGGCAATACGAAATTTATACCTGGGCATATACCATCTGGGGCTGTCCTCTCAAAGCAACTAATTTCACCAAAGTGAAGTTATTTGCGTTGAGGGAGTAGTTTTCCCTTCCGTGGTTGAAGTCCTGCGGTAATATTAAAAATGGCATACTCGTTATTTTACTCTGCTAAGTTCGCTTAACTATTTTGTTTAAGCGTTTTTCTTTAAAAGCAAGGCCTTTAAGTCGTTTATCGTGTTCGTTGTGAAAGAAAACAGTAAATACTTTTTTTTTTGCGTTTTCTATTTTATCCCTGCTTGCCGTAACTTGTTGACAATAACTCTGCTTGCTGTGAGCTCTTAAATGAACTTTGGCAGATGCGGCAAAGATTGTGCACAAGCCGAGCCAAGGTGTGCTCCAATTGCGCCGGTTCCAACTCCTCACCCAGAAACTACCCGGGCCTAGTGCGTCAGGAGCTTGTCTGAGACCCCAAGCAGGCCCACCCCCTTACAATGTTCAAATTATAAATTTATAAATGGTATTAGCTTACACTTTTTTAAATCATATATTTCTAAAATATGTAATGGTTTCTCATTATATATATATATATATATATATATATATGATTTAAAATTTAATTGGTTTTAAACTCTTCGGTTTTTGCACCTAATAATTCAATTGTCACAAAAATTAAAAACTTAGATGGACACATGGAAAAAAATTAGACTCCAATTGAAATCCAACTGGATTTGGACTCTTCAATTTTTACACTCAATAATTAACTTGGCGCAAAATTAAAAATTAAGTGAGACACGTGGCGCAAAATTGAGTATCCAATTAAAATTTAATTGAATTTTCTCTAAACTTTGGATATATATATATACACACACACTACTATTTAAGGGGTTTCCCCCTGTTTGGATTCCTCATTTTTTAGTTCAAAAATGCTCCTACACTCTTACATTTAAGTAGAGACAAAACTAAAGGACAATCCGGTAAAAATGCAACTCTAACTCCTACTAAAACATTGCCTAAAAATTAAGACTACTCTCCTGTTAATTTTCAAGTTGCTTTATCCATTTATAAATTAGATACTCAAAAAGTAAAAAAAAAAAAAAATAGATTCTCAAAATAAAAATTATATATATAAAATAAAAACACAGTTTTTTTTTTTTGCTAAAAAAAAGTCTCATCGCACGTGCAAAGCCCGTGTGATGAGGCTAGTGTGTGTGCGTGTGTGTGTATATATATGTATATATATAGATTATTTGACACAGTGGACGTAACTCCTATAAACTCAAATATTAATAATATTTAGTTAAAATAAAAGACTCATAAAATTTAAAGAAAAATAAGCAAAACTTTGAGTCTCTTATTTGAAAACCCAAATTAGATCAAATGCCTCTTGATCATAATGGGGTTGCTACGTTGCCACCATTGTGATCAAAATCAAATTGCAATTATATCAAATAATAATTCTGAATTCATAATTGTTCAAATAATGCTAATTCAAATTATTACTTTTTTTGTTATAATAAAATTACAAATTTATAATCCAATCACTTTCAAACTCTAAAGATTAAAAAATAAAAAGAAAGTATCGGAGACTTTGAATTTTTTTTTTTTTTTTTTTTGGGTCCAAAGTCTTTAGTCTCCCTTGTATAAGCTGGGCAGAACCTTCCGATTAAAAAAAAAAAAAAAAAAAAAAGTTTCTTATTACCAGTTTCTCCCTTCCACGCTATTGTCGGTGTGGCTCTAGAATCAATGTTTGTGTGAAGAAATCAACATTCATTTTTAATGGGAATACCGTATGCATTGGCTTTTCTTTGCATATGGGTGAAGCTTCGGTTTTTTATGTCCAAAGTCTTTAGTCTCCCTTATATAAGCTGGGCAGAACCTTCCGATTTAAAAAAAAATTGTTTCTTATTACCAGTTTCTCCCTTCCATGCTAATGTCGGTGTGGCTTTAGAATCTTGACAATCAATGTTTGTGTGAAGAAATCAACATTCATTTTTAATGGGAATACCGTATGCACTGGGTTTTCTTTGCAGATGGGTTGAAGTTTCGGTTTTTTTTTTTGGTCCAAAGTCTTTAGTCTTCCTTAATATATGCTGGGCCGAACCTTCCCGATTTAAAAATTTTTTTTTTCTTATTACCAGTTTCTCCCTTCCACGCTAATGTCGGTGTGGCTCTAGAATAAATGTTTGTGTGAAGAAATCAACATTCATTTTTAATGGGAATACCGTATGCATTGGCTTTTCTTTGCAGATGGGGTGAAGTTTTGGTGGGGGTACTGAAAGTCTAGAATGATATGTGATTTCCCAAGTCAAAGAAATAAAAAAGTCTGTTAAAATGAACTTTAGCACAGTATTTAAAAAAAAATTGTGTTCACATAGTGCGCACTATTTCCACTTATAACATATAGTTCACACAGTGTTCACATGGTGCGCAGAATTTCAAATTGCTTGGGTGGTGGGGCTCAACCCAACTTTTCACTTATATTGTCACATTAGACTCCAGAAATTTTCTTGAACAGACTAAGTTGGCAACCTACTTGAAGGATTTTTAATAGCTTTATAAAGGGATTGTTTCTCTTTCTCATTGCAAGTTACATTGGAGCTCCTTTGCATAAGCAGGAATACTAGGGTATTGAAAAGAAAAAAAAAGCAAGAGAAGCACAAGAAATTATGAAAGATATAGACATGATGAAGCAATAATTAAGGAAGAATTTCGGTCAAAGGAAACTTGAAACGTTCATGGCAGGCCACAAAACAAGCATGTAGTTAAATAGGCTTTTCACCAAAACTAGTCATTGATGCTTAGGTCACAAATGATGTTTATGCCTTTGTTCATTTCTCCAGTAATTAACCATGGTGATTATTTAAAGATCACCTTAGAAGGAACTGCATACCACCAGCAGATAAACATCATAATTTTATGTATGCTAGGGTCATGATTCTCTAAAGACTTGTAAATAGGATCTTCAAAGTTCACTAAATACAAAGTTTGTTTCAGGTGGGATAAAGTATTCCACAGTACACTATTGAGCTCGACTTCCAAGTTGCAAGTTTCATGTTCTTTTTCATTGGTCCAAACTAGATTGTAAGACAAGCGTTCATATTATATAGGCCTTCAGCCCAAACAAATCTTACCAGCTTTCAGCTGAGTGCTTCTTGGTCATGTCCCCCTTCCTATAGATTTGAGATGCTTGCTCTGACTTCTGAATTAAGAAACTGCATACCAGTAGCAAATAAATGTATAGGAACATGGAAACATGGTATCAAATTTCATTTAGACCAAGGTGCAATAGCTTTTGCAAAAATAATGAAGGAAGCAACATTGCCTAACTAGGTGATGGGCTCACCATCATTGTCTTGATTAATTAAGCACAACCTTTGATTCCCTAGACATCATCTTTTTAGCCTAATGAGAACATATTCACCATAAAAAACAATAAAGCAATATTGATTAGCTAAGTATAACCTTTTGTTTCCTAAATATCCTTTTTTAATTTTTTTTTAAGTTGAATGAGATTTATTTATTAGAAACAAATACATTGCAAACAAGACTAGCAGACTACCAAAAAAGAACCAAAATAAGCTGACTGCTGGACAAAAACATGTGAAGGTTGCAAAGATTTAGTTTGGTAATTACCAGTTGGCCTTGCAGATTACTGGAGCCTAAGGAAAGGTATGAAAGTTTATTACTAATTGCTATTATGCCATTAAATGATTCATAGAAAGATTAAGTGGGAGGTAAAATTGACATTTTCAAGGACCAATGCGTGTCATTAAGTTGGCATGGAGGCAACCATAATGCTGAAAGAGAAGGGAGCTAATTCATTACCTGAAGCATATTTTTGCTCCCCTTTGAAGGTTGACGTCAATTGCGTAAAAATATTGCAGGGAAGAAAGATGAGAAACCCACCATAGAGCATTCATACAAAGATCATTTCCCTGTAGATTAAGAAAATAAATCTCAGATATATTTCTAAGCTGCTAATGAATGAATACTCCAATTCCTTCAAAGGAGAGATCGAGATGTGTAAGTCTCTTCCAAGTAACCAAAATAGCTTGGAATACACTTACCAGTAGAATTATTAAACTTAAGTATTTTAGTAGTTCTAGCTAGAGTAATGAAAGATTAATCTTGCCACCCAATGTTAATCTATACCAGCAGAATTTGAAATTCCTTGGTGCAGTTGTACCCATCTTTCCACTTATTTTGTCACATTAGACTCCAGAAATTTTCTTGAACAAAGTCAACAGCCCATTTGATGGATTTTAAGACCTTTATAACTTAGAAGGGATTCTTCTCTTTCGCATTGCTAGTTACATTGGAGCTCCTTTGCATAAGCTGGAATACTAAGGTATTAAAAAGAAAACAGTACTAAAAGGAAAACAAAAGCAAGAGAAGCAAAAGAAATTATGAAAGATATAGACATGATGAAGCAGTAATTAGGGAAGAATTTCGGTCAAAGGAAACCTAATACGTTCACAGCAGGCCACAAAACAAGCATGTAGTTTTCACCAAAACTAGCCATTGATGCTTAGGTCAAAAATAATGTTTATGCCTTTGTAGGGAACCGCAGCATGGGGAATGTCCAAGTCTCATCGCAAGGCTCATTTTGAGGCAGTTTCTTAACGTCAGAGATAGTGCCATAGCAGGGACTTCCTATTTCTCCAGTAATTAACCACGTTGATCATTTAAATATCACCTTAGAAGGAACTTCATACCACCAGCAGATAAACATCAGAATTTTCATGTAGGCTAGGGTCATGATTCTCTGAAGACTTTTGATGTTTAGCTCTTCCTAACAAAAATATTCTATGAGCATTTTTTTTTCCATCCCTTGTCCTTTTTATTCTTTAGTGTTTTATGGACTCAAACTATACCTGTAGAATAATGTCGTACAATGATTTCATCTGTCATGATTAGCACCTTTTAGGCTGTTTTTCAAAGTCATGTTTGCTAGCACATAATTCAAACTTCAGAACCCCCAAATTTGTGTGGGTTTTAAAGTAGAGCATAGGCCAATTGGAAAAGCACCAAATCTGTGTTTTAATGGAAAGAACTAGGTACCAAGGATCCATACATCCATTGACTGGAAAAAAAAAGGGAAAAAAGAAGCAGCAGCCCATATTAAGGGGTAGATTAATAAATCTAGTTGATTACAGACTCGCTTAAAACTGGAAAGATATAAATAAATAACCTAGTGTTCTATTCTTTTTAGTGCAAAGTGAACTGACATACCCCTCCGTACATAAATAGTTCGTACAGATCATAGGCAGAAATCATAATCCCAAGCAACTCCAAACTAATATTTGTGGCCACCTGGAGCACAGAGCACATGAACCTGAGCTGCCTTCGGAAGCATGCACAAGGACCTGCAATAATCAATAGTATTCCAACAGAGTAAGCTTTTAGCAAGTTACATGCGCACCGTAGTACAATACTTTATGATACAAATGTGCAAGAAATACTTGGCACAGTGCCAACTCTGTTTCCTTCAGTAGCATTGTGTTCTCAAATAGTTTAAAAATGAAGTAAGCATTTCAAAATGAACCATATTTTGTATGGCAATAATCAACAATTCCACTTGTTTTATTGAAATTTCCTTTCTCTACAGAAATGCATGAAGAGATGGTGGATCATATGGATGAGGTAGTGCATGGGCTAGTGTCCTTGGGACCATTTTCCATGGATTCCATAAAAAATTTCTTCTGCACTCCTTCTGCTGGGCAAGCCGTTGTCTCTGCACAGAGTTCAACAGCTTTTCTGGGTCTAATGGGCTTGAATGTTAAGAGCTTAGCATGCTCATTTAAAAGATGAAACATGTAATCATATACATGTTCCATTTTCAAGTCTTCTTGAATGAATTCACTTGGTGCCTTCCCCATTCCTTGTGCTTGAGTAATCAAATAAAAATAAGTAAACAAGAAAAGGGAAAGGAAAATATGAAAATCAAAGTCAATTCAAAACTGTGTTTGAAATTTTAATTTTGGTAATGTATCCTTCATATGTCCCATGAATTTGTGTAAAGAAATTAAACATTGCAAAAAAACCTGAAATGATCAGATAGTTTGACATATGAAAGCCTTTAAGCTTTTAAGTAGTTGCTTATTGGCTTCTTATAAGTTATATCAGGCCTGTTAAAGTTTCAAAACTCATTGTCTGAAATCATCCCCTATGAAAATTTTTGGCACTGACAATACTTATTTGGTCATCTACTTGTGGACGCCAATGTACATACACCAGACACCTAGTCTCAACACTTTTAAGAACCAACATTACACTTTTTACTTTTCAAAATTTTGATGAATAATGACAAAGTTTGATGCAATTACACCAATGACATCTTCTCAACAATCCTAAGTATGATATTACCTTTTGCAAACTTAATAGATTTGCACTTGTCATCATTCCTTACAGGCCAGTAGTGGTGCACTGGCATCAAACCTCTTGTGAAGAAATCATAGTAGTGGGCTTCACAAGTGAGCTAACAGAATCACAAGCAAGAATGTATTTTTCACTGACATACCAGGCTGAGCCTTCAATATAAATCTTATACCTGCGCTTGTTGTGAGAGGAAGAAACCATATTACTAATTGATAATGCACAATCAAAAAAAAAAGATGATAAAGTGAACATGGAATTAGTAAACAAAAAAGAAAAAGAAAAATCATACAAACTGGAAACTAAAGACAAGCATGTCATGCAAAAAAAGCAGAAAGAGATTAAAATTTTTTATCTCACCTATAATTGCATTGGCTAGCCAAGTCTGACCGTTTGTATCCTTCCTGTGATTCTCAAATCCAATCTTGCATTTGAACATCCATTATTGTACCAGTTGCTATATTGTTTTTACATAACAAATTTGCTCATCTTCATATGCTCATGAAGCATCCATTACTCTATCAATCACCATTAAACTCCTATTAACATGTTACTGGCATGTGAGAAAAGATCTACTTTTCTCTATGTAAATAGAAAAAGAGAACCCTCATCTTCTTTAAAGTGTATACTTTTAGGTTTGGCTTAAAAGTTTGGCTCCCACCTACACCATAAAGTAGCTAGTTGACTCCAAAGGCTTCACTGTGGGGTACGCCGAAAGAAGAGACAACTTAGTTGCTTTCTATTCTTCAGTATGTATTTCTTCTTTCCAATTAGAACTTCATTTTAATTATACATTGGAGTATAAGGGACATATGGCCTAGTTATAGAAGTGGCTACCTTCATATGACAAAAAATAACACTTCTAAGATTAAGCATCCAATAATGGAAGTTTTCAAATTGAAAACCAGCAACTAATCTCAAGAGCCATTTTTGAGTTCTCTCTCTCTCTCTCTCTCCCCCCCCCCCCCCCCCCCTTTTTCCTCTTTTGGTGGTATTCTAGGTGTTGTGACATAGATTCCTCAATTAAATTCTAGTATTAGTCAATAAATCACATAGTTGAATTTAACTGTCCTTGGAAAGGAGAACTTTTTTTGTACTGATCAATGCAGCCATATGGTTGATAAACAAATAACAGAAATTTGAAAGAAAGAAATTCAGTTTGGTTAAGAATTAGAATCAAATAGAGTCATAGGGATATTCAAAAAATAACACAACCTTTGTTTTTGGCAGAATTCATAATATGCCTGCTTGATGCCAGTCTATCTACCCTTTACGACAATAATCTTGAACATAGTTTTTTCATCTTTAAGTTGTTCTCATGCCATTGAGAGTTCTCTCCATCCAAGTGTGATATATAAGAGCGATCCAAGAAACTTCAAAAATGATAACAACAAAGCTTTTCTGCCTTTTAGAACTCCTATTGCCCAAGCTAACTATGCACCCCAAGTATCAGGTCTTCTAGGAATGGAATAAAGCCTATTAGTCAGAATACCTAGTAAGCTTGAACTGCTAAACTTTTGGTGGAGTAAGTCTAATACCATTCCATGTTGTCCCCCACATTCAAATTCTCCTGGTTTTGTAGTTCTAAATTGACATTTTCCGCTACATTTTGATCGAGGTTTGCCTCAAAACACTTGCCCTGAATATGAACCAAAGCTGCAAACCCTGCTGGCTGCCAACTTTAGTTTCCTCGATTGTGATCTGATGAGACCTTTGCATTCATAGTACTGACTATCATTGCTGATCCGAGGTCCATATTTAAGCAACAGACGACCAAGATGCCAACTATCCTGCCAAAGATAACTACCATTCCCATATTTATAATGATATTTGAGAAATTGTACACCAAAATTGGGGCCTAAAAAAGAGTAAAACTTTGATAGGGTCAATCCCAAGTAAGAGTCCAGATCCCCTAAAAAGTACATTTTCACTAATGCTCCCCTGCAAGCACAATCATGATATTAAATGAATAACATTTTTCTAAATAAAATGAACCATCCAGTTTTAGATGTCTTGAAACAGGAGGGAAACACTGCTGAGAGACTTGTCATTTAGGAGAAAGGTATAGTAAATTAACTAGCATTTGGTAGACCTGATAAACAAAAACTTAGCAATAAACATACTACCGTATCAAAATATTGTGTATATTTAATTAACATTTCAAAAAAAAAAAAAAAAATTGCAAAGCTTTAAAATCAAGTTCCAAGGTAATTTTTTCATTATGAGATTATAGAAAATAACTATAAGAATATTCTCCTTAAACATCAAAGGCTAGATTTGGCATTGGAGGAGAAGTAGACTGTAAAAATACCCACACTTTCGCAGTCTTGGCTTCCTTCTTAGTTACTGGTGGCAAAGAATCCACCAAATAACCTTGGAATTTGTTACAAAGAACACAATTAGTTTACTTAGTTATGCAAAATCTTCTTGACTTTCGTTGAAACTTTATAAAGAGATCACTAGGAGGTCCCAAAGAGAGTTAACAGGATAGCCAAATGAACACTTGGCTCCTCGTGGATTGCCTTTGAACTAAAATTTGATTTTACACTATTAATATACAGGGATTAAATGAAACTATGAAGTGAATTGCCTTTGATGTTTATAAGAATAAACACTATATTCATATATGCCAATGGAGTGAATATAAATAATAATAATATAAGTTACCCAGCACAAAGATTATACAGAAACTGTCGAAATATTAATAAACACTAGTAGACTTTAGAGAGCCACTATTTTGTGGCCTAGAGTTTCCTTCTTAGAAACTGGTTGGAGGGGATCCAACTAATAGCCTAGAATTTTGTTATAAACAACATGTCTAGTTTGTCCAGTTATGCACAATACTGTTGAGACAATGAGACTTTGTAAATTGATTGATAGGAGATTCTAAAGAAAGCTACTAGGATAGCCAGATGAACAATTAGCTCGTCTATAGGAATATCATTTAAAGTAATAGAAACAGTAACAAGGCATCATTTCAAGGTATAGTATACTACATTACCACTTTTAATGAATCAATTCCTTGTATAAACTAAAATTTGATTTTACAATATTAATCTACAGGGGACTGGATAAAGTTACAAATTGGATTGCCTTGGATCTTTTTAGGAAGAAACACCTTATTCATATATGCCATTCAAGTTAATCAACTAAAAATATAAGATTAACCAGCACAAATATGATATAAAAATCATCAAAATATTGATTAACATGACAACATGACCTTTGCACTAAATACTACGAATTTTACAACATTTACTTACAGCAAAACAGCACCCTTAAGCTTATTCCCCGTGTGATCTAGGAATTGAAAGTACATAATTCTCCATTTCTTGTTCAATAGTAAAATATTAATCTATAGGGACTGAATAAAGTTACAAATTGGATTGCCTTGGATCTGCATAGGAAGAAACGCCACATTCATATATGCCATTGGAGTTAATTAACTAATAATACAAGGTTAACCAGCACAAATATGATATAGAAATCATCAAAATATTGATTAATATGACAACATGACCACATGACATTTGCACTAAATATTACGAATTTTACAACATTTACTTACAATGAAACAACACCCTTAAGCTTATACCCCGTGTGATCTACGAATTGAAAGTACATAATTCTCCATTTCTTGTTCAATAGTAAAGGACCACATACACTCCAAAACCCAACCACAAAACCAAGTGCCATGCTCACATAGAACCAATCCCCAACATGTCTACTAGTATCTTGACACCCTATGTTGTCAATGTTGGGTTTTGCACCGCTTGTAGTACAATTATTAGGAAGTGGTGGTCCACAAAGTTTGTTCCCAATATAATTGGACACATTGAAGCTCTGTAGTTGAGTGCCTAATGGGATTTTCCCAGTCAAATTGTTGTTTGACAAGTTCAAATGATTTAAAAATGTCAAACTTGACATGCTTGAGGGAATTTGACCTGAAAGTTGGTTCACAAAGAAATCAATAGATTCCAATGATCCCATAGTACCTATATTCTCCGGAATACTTCCAATCAAGAGATTTTCCATCTCAATGCTTTCTAGGAAATGTCCTTAAAAATAATTGGACAAAGAGCTTAAGGCTTTGAGCATTCTTTAATTGATGACTTATTTATTTATTTTAAACAGATTAATGGATAGTTTAGGAGTTAGGACTCATATATATATATATATATATATATATATATATATCAAATTTATAATTATTGTTATGATTAATCAAAATTATTCCAAATGCCATTATTTGGAACCTTACAGTTGTTTGATGACTTGTTTCTATATTGCCATCTCCATGCTTTCTAGGAAACGTCCTTAAAAATAATTGAACAAAAATTTTGATGATTTGAGCATTCTTTAATTGATAGTTTGTTTATTTATTTATTTTGAACGGATTAATTGACAATTTAGAACTCGTGCGTGTGTATATATATATATATATAAAGGGAGTCCTTTGGTTTGCATAATGTAACAAAGACAATTGGTGTTATAGTAATATGAAAGAAAGTACCGAATTTGCTGTCAGAGTCCCTTTCCTCTCTTGCCCCTAGTTCAGCACCGCCAATGCCAAATTTTTGTGGAATTCAATGTACCAAATTTTCTCCCTCTTCTCAATTACCTAAATTATTTGACACAACAGACATAACACCTATAAACTCAAATGTTAATAATATTTAGTTAAAATAAAATAGTCATAAAATTTAAAGAAAAATAAGCAAAAGTTTGAGTCTCTTATTTGAAAACCTAAAATAGATCAAATGCCTCCTAACCATAATGGGGTTGCTATAGTGCCACCATTGTGATCAACATCAAAATAAAAAACAATAATTCTAAACTCGTGATTGTTCAAATAATGATAATTAAATTTATATACCTTTTTTTTTTTTGTTTTGAAAATTACAAATTTAGAATTCAAAGACTTTGAACCCCTGAAGTTTTAAAGAGAATTTTGGAGACTTCATTTTTCTTTTCTAGAGTCTTTGGAGTCTCATTAATGCTAGGCAAAACTTTTCAAGAGAAGTGCCATCCCAAGGCCAAACCTTTTTTATAAATTTTTTTTATTAAAAATAAAATTAAACAGAAGGCTTGTCTTCCACTAAGTTTTAAAAAATAATATTAAAAAAAAAAAAACTTATCAAAAGCATTCAAAATTGTCAATCAATTCGTTAACCATGTTCATAGAGTTTAGACTAGAGAAAGCAACAATCATCTTTCTCACATGTCAAAAAAAATATACCCATTGACAAGTCTTCCACTATCAAAAGCTTGTACTTCATAAGTCTTACACTATAAAAAGCAAGTCTTTCATTTTTAAAGACAATAATTGCATGAGAAATACTATGAACACAGCAGATTTCACAGTAGTTGATTGGACAAATTTTTATTGATTCTTATTTGAACATATCATTAATCTCATGTTTTTACTTACCAAATTATTAATAACAATTTTTCTTCTCGATGGTTGTGAATTTTTTTGTGTGGCTCTAGACTTATTTGTATTCTTCTTGAGTAACACAAATTTTTAAGAAGAATTTGAGTAACACAAGTGATTGGGGACAACACTTCATACAACAAAGTCATTAGTTTGAATCTCTCATTTTTCCTCCCCTTAAACCAAAACTCATTAAATAATAAACCAAAGCTTGCCTTCCATTTGCAAAAGCATTATTATAAACTAATCATTTTAAACTGGAATTTAAAAAAAAAAAATTGTTAAGTAGCTTTTCTCTTCTCATTAATGAGTTTTCCATGTAAGAAAATCAGCATCTTACTTATGGATTCTTGCTGATATCTTCTAATTTATGTTTGTTATTGTACTCAAAAAATTTAATTGAAGTGCTCATTAAATTTGCACCAACAGAAGGAAAAAAAAATATTTTGAGGCTTGTAATTGTTTTTTATATTTCCATCTCAATGCTTTTTGGGAAATTTGCCAATGCTAAATATTGCCATCTCAATGCTTTTTTATATTGCCAAAACTAAATATTATTAACATTCGAGTTTATGAATGTTATGTCCACTGTGTCAAATAATTTTAGTAATTGAGAAGAGTGAAAGAATTTGACTCCTATATATTTTAAAAAAATGGAGTCCTCTAGTTTGCATAACATAACAGAGACAGTTAGTATTATAATAATATGAAAGGGGTACCAAATTTGCTGTTAGAGTCTCTCTCCTCTTTTCCCCCTAATTTAGCATTGAACCCTTAAAGTCTTAGAGAGAGTTTTGGAGACTTTTTTTTTTTTTTTTTTTTTTTTTTTCTAGAATCTTTGGAGTCCCCTTTACATTGGGCAAAACTTTTCAATTTTTTCTAGAGTCTTTGGAGTCTCCCTTACATTGGGCAAAACTTTTCAATTTAGAAAATTGTTATGCTGGCCAGAACTTTTCAATGAAAATTGTTTCTTATTACAGTACCTAATTTTCCACACTAAACGTTTTTTTTTTCTATAGAGTTTCAAATCTCTGACGTATTTACCAGTTGAGCTAACTAGAACACACTAATTTTCCACACTAAACATTGAATACACTTATAGTATTTCTCTCAGTCTAGTTTTTCCAAGAAAGTGTCATTCAAGAAAATTAATCGTTGGGTCTTTAGTCTTAGAATCTTGACAAACAATAATTGTGTGAAGAATTCTACATTCATTTAAAGGGGTGAGATTTTTGTGGGGGGTACTGAAGGCCTAATTGTGGTTTTTTTTTTTTTTTTAATAAAAAAACCTAGTTATGTGAGTGCCCCAGTCCAAAAGAAAAAATATTCTATTAAAATGTGCCATAATCAATAATTTTATGCACTGAGCAATATAGGTGTCTTTGATGTTTTAGGTTAGTTGTTTTGGTTTAAACTGATTTATATACTGTTAATAAAATTTAATGATTTTGATTGTAGTTATTCACATTTTTCCAGTTTTTTTTAATATATTAATTGGGGATGGATTTGATCGAGCTCTTCTTGTTTTAAGAAATCTTGGGTAATTTGTAGGGGCCTGATTGAACTTTTCTTATTTTTGAGACCCTTAACGAGAAAGAGCTCTGTTTGGAAAAAAAAAAGAGTTTTGTTTTTCTAATTTACTAGGATTAAATGCATCTGAATTTGGAAGATTGAGTTTGCGGGGGAAGAGTTTTAGGGCCTATTCTAGAAAAAAAAATAAATAAAAAGGAATTTTGAAATCGAATCCTTATACATTTAGGGGTGTCAATTTGGGTTAGCGTGTCAAATTCGTGTCGTGTCAAGGTAGGGGTATTCGACTAAAATGCTCAACCCGAACTCAACCTATTTAATAATCGTGTTATTATCCTTCAACTCTAACCCGATCTGTTAATAAGGCGGGTTAACCTGACCCAACCCACTTGACATGCTTAATAAATGGATCATGTTGGGTTGACACAAATATAACATAACCTATTTCAACCTACATAATATTAAATGTAAGATCTATCTAGAAATATTTTTTTTACATCTCAAAAGTTGTACATACACTTCAGGTCTTCAACCCACATTCAAAATAATATAATTCAACAAAAATATAATATTTATCTAGAAATAAGTTCTTTACACCCCAAAAGAAGTGCATACACTTCAACCCAAATTCAAAATAACATAATTTAACAAAAATAAAATAACGTAGTTCAACAAAAATATAATATCCTCAAGGTTTGTAAAGTTTCAATTTCCAATAATATTCATTGTAAATTTTTGTAATTACTAACTTTTCTTTTTAAATTTAAAATATAGGTTGGATTTAAAAGGTATTTGACAAATCTAAAATAAAATGAATATTTATTTGCTATGCTAGTTAAACGAGTTGTTTTAAATGGGTTATTTCGAGTTAACACAAATAAATTGGTGTGTCAAACGTGTCTATTACGGATTACGCGGGTTGACCTGCTTATGACATGTTTCTTATCATGTCGCTTTCGAGTTGACCCGTTTATAACTCAAATCCACTAAGGCCCAACCCTAATCCGCAAAAACCCGTATCGTGTTCGCGGATTGGATTGAACATTGACACCCCTACTTATGCTGGTCACTAGAAAGGGGGACATAATCAGAGCTCCTAAAAGTAATTGTCATTCCTTTTCACTATTGTTCCTCTCCAAATTTAAATTTCCTGAAGCTAAAGGAAATCATCATTGAGAAAAACTCATTTGGGACAAAAGTATAATAGTTAACTATCAAAATTGCTTGCTACTAAATGTAGGGACCAAATTGAATATGACTCTAAAATGTAAGAACTAAAATGATATTTTCACTTCTTTTTTTTTAAAAACTATTTAAGTTTTACAGTGCAAAGAAAAGGAAGACAAAAGTTTTATTGATATTTTATTTGTACGCAGATAATCTTTATTGGAATCACAAAATTTAGGTTGGATTGAGTTAATTTTGGAGCTCTAAAGGTGAACTATATTGTGAATTTATTTTTGGACTGAATATGCCGTATCGATACCATAATGGATAAAGATTGATGGAATAAAGGCTTTGAGTTGTTAGTCTTTTTGATAAATCATAATTGAAAGAATCAAAGAAAGAAAGAAAGAAAGAATTCCCATATCTATCGCTCGTGTGAAGTTGCAATTCAAAAGCGCTGCGGTGGGTCACAACCTTTACCTACCCACGCGAAATAGGTGTATTATCAAAGCTATCTATTATAAAGTAATACTAGAGACATAATAAAAAAAACACAACAATTTCACAATTATGTTATGGAGAGCTCAAACATAATAAATTCAGCTCCAAAATACAAGAGCACAATAATAAGTTTAGGGTTCTGTTATGGGCGCTTTGATGGGTGCTTTTATAGACCATTGTTAATAAACTATCTTAGGAAGATCTTGACACAATTTTCATGAGAAATATTAAAAATTATCAAAATAATTAATTTTTTTTCTCTATAAAAAGTTTTTAAAAATATCTCCTAAACTAATGCTCTTAGGATATCCCTTAATTTTTCCCATAAATTTATCATCATGCGGGTTTGATTTTTTTCTTTTTTACTAAGTAAAAGCTTGTCTAGTTGAAAACATTCTGTGTTCCAGTTCCATGTTTGTAGAGTAAAAGAACAGAAAAAGGCAATATTAACATTTTCTCATGAGACGTCAATGTCTTTCAAAGGAAAAAGTCTTCCACTATCAAAAGCTAGTCACCTAAAATCTTCGTATAAAACAGTTTTTCTTTTCCCCAGCGTGTAAAATTGATTGGGAGTATGCTTCTTGGTACCTCCAATTTTTAGTAGGTATAGTGTTTATAAATATATATATATATATATATATATATATATATATTTGTAATTTTATGTTAAACATGTGACAAAAAGCTAAAAGTTTACTTATTTTCAAAAAAAAAAAAAAAAGTGAAAATAAGATTATTTAAAAAAAAAGCTGAGATAAAAGGCAAAACAAAAATTAAACAAAAATTATTGTAACTTTTCCCAAACACACTCATACTCTAAACTCATTAGTTTGAGTCTCTTTTGGCACATCACTTGAGACTAGAACTTATTCATACGAAGGGAGATTAAAAAAAAAAAAAAAAAGCTTTTCTTCGGTCTTCCTCTATAAAACAAGTTTATCTTAGCCAGAGCATTCAAACTTTCCAATCAACTTTTGATCCTTGTTTTTATTAGAGTATATATATATATATATATATATATATATATATATATATATATATGTATGTATGTATGTATGTGTGTATGTATGTTAAATGAAGAGTAGATTTTTTTATTAGAGTGTAGATTCCAAAAAGCAATATAAACATTTTCTCTTACGACACGTCTAACACGTTTGTCTAGTCTTCCACTACAAACAAAAAAGAAGAGGAAGAAGTCTTCCACTAACAAAAGGGTAAAATTTATAAGCCACTCTCCTGTGCACACACAAAATATAACAATAACATATATATTTGTTATTATGTATTGATCTATTAGGGATTTGTTTACATGTTAATAAGTCATTTTGTAATTTTTTTAAAAATTCAAAATTCCATTTACGAGTCACATAAAAGATCTTAGTAGTTGGACAAACTCAAGTACAGCTCATGCAAATTACGAACTATGTTGCACGGACACGGACACAGACACGGACACGGATACGGGGATACGGCAATTTTTGAAAAATAAGGACACGACACGGCGGGGACACGGCGGTTAAATAATTAATTATATTTTATATTTAGACATATTTTTTAATATTTTTAGACATAAAATACACTTATGTCTAGAATTTAAATTATGTAAGAATTACAAATAAGTAAACTAACACTCAAAGTAGTACAATAATACATAATATTTAACTTTAATAAATAAATAAAACTATAGCAGGACACACAAAAATAAAAACCACTAAATTCACAATAAATATTATAATTTATAAGACAAAACAAAAAACTAAGTAAAAAAATACATTAACGTGGGATTAAAAAAAAAAAAAAACCCCCGCGTTATAACTTATAACTTAATGAAAAAAAAAAAAAAATATATATATATATATATATATATATATAAAACGCCAAAGTAAGCTCTGTACCACATCAAGTGTCAAAACTTGATGGTGCACAGTAAATGCACATGATCCATCTGATGCCTTGAAGAAAAACAAAAAAGTAAGCTCTGGTGCATGTCCCAATATGTTCACCCTTTTGACCAAAAAATAAAAACTTGTCTCATTTTAAAATAAAATGGGACTCTGTCTTTCAAGGATGTAGAGAAAACAGGGAGTCGCTCACTGAAATGAAAACAAGAAGAGAAAGGATAGTACACCTAAACCGTGTGCTCTGTTGAAAGGAGGAAGAAGAAGTGAGGGATGATCCTGCAAGCTGAAATTTGGACTATCATGGTCATCCAACAATCCAAAGATAAAGATATGTAAGTACCAAAAATACTCAGGAAAAAAAAAAATGGTAAGTTTCGGTGTACGGAATTGTCTTCCCTGCTTCTCAGACTCAAAATCTGTGATTTTCTTTTTTATTCTTTTTCTTTTTCTTCACTACTGGCATGTCGGACGCGTCGGAGCCGTGTCGGTGCGTGTCGGAGAAACGGAAAAAAAAAAAAAAAAAAAGGACACTCGCCGGACACGGGAATCCGACGAGTCGTACCCGTTCCGGTGTCCGACACCAACACGACGCCAAAAATGGCGTGTCCGTGCAACCTAGATTACGAAATCCAAGCGATATGAAAGGGAGTTCTCCAACTTGAAAAACGTAATAAAGACAATTGGTCTTATAGTAATTACAAAATTAGGACTATTTTTTATTTGAAAAAGAAAAGATAAAATAGAAGTTAAACAAAATATCCAAAACTTTGAGTCTCCATTTGAAAACTCAAATTAGACTGGCTTCTAACCATGATGGGGCTACTATGCTGCCACCATTGTGACCAAGATCAAAATACAAAAATATAATTTTGAATTTGTGATTATTCAAATAATGATAAATTCGTTTTAATACTTTTTTTATTTTAGGAAATTATAATTTTATAATTCAAGACTTTGAACCTCTAAAGTCTTGAAAAGAGAGTTTTAGAGACATTGTTTTTATTGTCCAAAGTATTTGGATTTAGAGTAATCCATATGCTGGGCAGAATTTTTCAATTTAGAAAATTGTTTCTTAGTACCTAATTTTTCACACTAACAATGAATACACTTAATAGCATTTTTGTTTGTCTAGATTTTTCAAGAAAGTGTCTTTCAAGTAAATTAAAGCTTGATTGCGAGGCCTTAGAATCTTGACAACAAACAATAGGAGACATCGAAATCTAATACCGTGTAAACTGGGTTTTCTTTGTTGACAATATGAAATTTTGGTAAGGTATTGAAAGTCTAGATATGTGAGTCCCTAAGTAAAACAAAAATAAATAAAAAAAGTCTAGTTAAAATGGTTCAGTGTCAAATTGTCAATTAGTTTATGCATGGAGTATCTTTGACTTTTTCACTTAAGTTGTTTAGGTGTAAATTAATTTATATACCATTAATTAAATTTAATGATTTTGATTGTAAATGTAGTGACCCAAAAAAGGGGGGTCTTGCATTCCATGGAATCCCACATCGCCTAGGGAAGCACATTAAGATGTGCTTATAAGAAGTGATCTCCTTTCAATGTGCAGAGGCCTTTTCCCTAGCGCAACCTAGGGGAGAACAAAACCGTGAGGGGTATGGGACCCAAAGTGGACAATATCTACACAGTTGGGGCAGGGTCGTTACAGATGGTATCAGAGCCATGCCCTAACCGGAAGTGTGGGTCCCACACGCGAGGACGCATGTGCTCGTAAGGGGGGTGGATTGTAGTGACCCAAAAAAGGAGGGTCTTGCATTCCATGGAATCCCACATCGTCTAGGGAAGCACATTAAGATGTGCTTATAAGGAGTGATCTCCCTTCAATGTGCAGAGGCCTTTTCCCTAGCGCAACCTAGGGGAGAACAAAACCGTGAGGGGTATGGGACTCAAAACGGACAATATTTACACAGTTGGGGCAGGGTCGTTACAGTAAATCTCCTAATTTTTTATTAAATTGCAAATGGATTTGGTCCAAAGTGGAGCTCTTCTTGTCTTAAGAAATCTTGTGTATGATTTGAACTTTTCTTGTTTTTGAGACACTTGAAGAGAAATAGCCGTTTGTTTTAAAAAAGAGTGTTCTTTCTCTAATTTATTAGTGATGAAATGCTTCTGAATTACGAGGATTGAGTTTGCATGGACGAAGAGTTTTAGGGCCTATTCTTGAGGTCCTAAAGCATATAAGGTATTCATCAAAGGTAAAAGAAACCAATTTTTATTGAATGGATAAAGTCAATTTACATGTCTTGGATTTGTTAACCTCTAGTGAATAATGCTTGGGAATAGATTTAGAATATTAGATAAGGTTGCACCACTTAAAGAGTAACTTTAATAGCATTCCATGTTGCCCCAAATTTGAAATTCCCATTTTTTTGACATTGTCTTCTGCATTCTGATCAGTGTTCACCTCAGTTTACCTATCTTGTATATGAAACTTATTGCATATCTTGCTAGTTGCCATTTCTTGTACTGAAAGCTATTTAGACCCTTGCATTCACAGCATAGACTGAGTTATAAATAATTCAAGGTCCATATCTAAGCAGTACCTTGGAAGCAACCAAGCAACCAATAATCATAGATTGTACATCACTCCATCAGTGGAATAATCTTTCCCTATTTGGCACTCTCTTCCAATAAACATATTTTTGATCTGCCCTAGGATAGAGTCCACCAAATGAGATTGAACTCTATATGTGAAATTCTGGTACTTAGTCTAATGTGTAATTGGTTTCAGATTATGAAGTTAAGAAACAAAATAAAACAATTCACCTCACTGGGAATGAAATTAGGATAGACACCATTCCATAAGGGAGGGCGCTTTGACGTCATTACTAGTCCTTTGAAAGGTGAATTAGAACTAGAACCCCTTCCATTTTGCACATTGTATGAGTCACAGTGGAACTGAAGGCATCCCTCATTCTCCTTGGAACCATTACCAAGTGAAGGAGGAGACATCCCCTAATTCAGATCGAGATTGTGGTTGTCACCTGCACCAAGTCACATTCACAGACATTTCAACAACTACAAATTTCTTTAAGTTTCACAGACATGCTTAATTCTTTGGGTAGCACCACCTTGCTTTTTTAACATTGCATCAACTTAAATCCTTTAATCACACATTTCAAACCAATACCTTCATACAAACTATAGAGAATCCCATCCCAAAGTACCCAAACCAGCCACATACCAATTCATAATTCACAACAATCAAAATCCCCACATACTACAATACAACAAACTTCAATAACAAACACTGATAAATTTGCGAAATGGAAATGAGGATGAA
Organism: Quercus glauca; assembly: GCA_023736055.1. Lineage (NCBI taxonomy): Eukaryota > Viridiplantae > Streptophyta > Magnoliopsida > Fagales > Fagaceae > Quercus > Quercus glauca. The sequence goes on from CM043323.1 coordinate 18,915,295, forward strand.
AACACTACCTTGGAAGCAACCAGACCCCTATGTCTCCTCTGAGAGAGACCACTCCCTACTCCCAAATGCTCCACTGAAGGACCAACTTTCACTGTTGATAGTTGAAGCCCCTGAAATGAAGGCAAGTTCCTCGTTGAAATTGAGGATGATGTAAATTGAGCTGTAGCTATTTCTGGGTCTACTCTCAAATCCCACAAAAACAAAAAAACCATAAATCAAATTAATAAGCCAAGTCTAGAAAGCTTTATTGGAAAAAAGAAAAAAGAGCTTTACTTGACCAACCAAATCCAAACACGGCTCAGTCAAAATTAATATACACAAAAAAATTATAGGAAAGTTAAGAGGAAAATATAACAACCTCTCTTATAGACAGATTTAAAATTAAAAGAAATAACATAATTTTTAACAATATTACTATAAACAAGAAACTGAAAATATAATAAAGAATCTGAAAAGTGACCCAAAAAAAACTATATTACTAAATCTAAATATGTGAGTAACTTCTACAGCAAATGTTCAAGGTAACAGGCACTTCAAAAGAAAATAAATTCAAAAATACATTCTACCACATTTGAAATCTAGCTGGAAAAGATAATGATCATAATACTATAATTTCTAAAATTCATGCTTAGTACAAGTCCATCCCTCTCTTTATCAGCTCATAATCATAATTGACACAAAAACGAGCGTAGCACAATACTCTGGGATACCCTTTTTGAAATGTCCAACGCCTTCTTGCAATACAACACTGGTGCAGCAGCAACTACATTCGTAGTAAATGCCCCTGTACATAAATTTTAACATGAAAAAGTATCTCCAATCAAATCCTTTATTTGCTTAAATTCTCAAAGTGCCATATTTGTTAAAGTGCACACAAGTCAAGAAATAACTTCAAACTACAAACAATTGGAAAATATATATTTTTTCACTACAAAATGAAAGGTACTAATCCGAGTTACTATGCAAATAAATTCCCTAAGAAAAATTAAAGCTAGCTAACCCGCAGATATGGCATCGACATCACAAGTGACAAGTGTACATTATTCCCCAGCCATGGTGGTTCACATTGTTAATTTTTAACAATGTAAGATTCAAATTCTGAACTGCAAAATGGATTGGCATCATGATTTTTATATAATTTTTTAATATTCCATCAAATTCTAAATTTCCAAATTACATTAACAGCAAAAACAATAAACGAATAACTTCTATATCTTTGTTCAAGTCTTGTTCCCAAATCAAGGTACTGACAAAGCAAAATCAAGCATTACCTGATGATCAAGACACAATTTCAATTTTAACTAGCATTTTCATTGGTCAAGAAAGTAAACTTCAATGGGTGTAAAAAGCAATTCAGCCATTTTTGTGATAATTAAGAGTAATTAAACAATAATTCCAGATTTGCAGTTTAATTATAAAGTTGTATAAAATCGATTTAAAAATTGAAAAAAAAAAATACAAAGACTGAAGGTTAAGTTTTTATGGAGATGATGGTACCATCGTCTCTTACACTAAATACCACAATCAAAACAAGAGAAGTGCCTTTTGGTCATCTCACAAGTCCACTTGTTTGTGATGCAATCTAGTAATGAAAATATGCTTTGTCCAATAATTATGACATAGTATACTAAAAGAAGTGCTGCAATGCATTTCTTGATATTGTTTTCCTCTTGAACAAATAAATCCTATTATCCTTTATTGTATATGCATGATGATTTCCGTTAGGCTTTCCGTGATTGATACCTATCTTTATTTTAGTTCAGTTTTTTAGTGTTACATGTGCATCATAGTACAAAATTGAACGATACAAATGTCAGAGAAATAACTTGTTTTAGCGCTTACTCTGTTTCCTTCTAGAGCATTGTGTTATCAAATCATTTTAAATTTAGTCTACATCTGGAAATGAAACATATTTTATATGGTAACAGTCAAGAAAACTAGACTAAAACTGAAAATGTTCACTTCATTTTAGTATCAACATATTCCTGAAATAAAATCCTGCTGGGTAGAAGATTGGATATCAATTAGATCAAATTTACAGTGTAGTGCCTAAAACATCAACAAGATCAAACAATTGTTAAGGACATAATATTTTAAGTATATCTCATAGAAGATGCCTTTTACTTAAATACCATTGTCAAAAAGAACAAAGATGATGCCTTTCAAAATTTGAAGGAACCAGCTCACTTTTAACATTTTAGTCACACTTATCTTTCATGTCATTGATAAACCTGAAATCATCATGCCTCGAAGTCCTTTTGAAGAAGAGAACTCCACAGATTCCCAATGAACCAATAGAGTACCCAACTCTCATACCTATACATAACCAGGGAATTTCAGAGTTATCCTCATTTTTGCCAATTGCTTTTGAGCACTTTTGGGAAAGAGGAGCTCCACTGAGTTCAAGATTGGCACCGTAGCTAAATGCATAAAAATCTTAGGCTGGGTGCGTGATGGAATAGTTCTAAAAACATTGTTGTATGAAAGTTCATGTAACCAAGAAAAGACAAATTTGCTTCTCAAAAAAGAAAAAAAAGAAAAAAAAAGAGAGACAAATTAAATATGCCCTGTACAATTTTGCCAAAAAGATTGTTTATTAAGAGTTCAGGGATTTCCAACAATATCATATTCCTAGCTTTCACTGCTATCTTTCTCATCAAATAACTTTGAGACAAGTTCAAGAAATGAAATCCTGTAAGACCTCAATAGAAACTGATACAAATGAGTTACTTGAAAGGTGTATGCTCCTTTCAAATATGAAATAATAAAAGACTTAAAAAGTGCTAGAGAAAAGAAGAAACAGTAAGGTTCAAGCTCATTTGAACACCTTGGTAGATGTCCATTGGCAAAAATCCAATATCAAAAGAGAAGCAAGTTGCCATATTATTGGAGTATCATTTCACCATCCAGCTTAGTACAAATCCCTGTGAATCTATTCCAGTCTAGATCAAGGAGCCTATAGTGTGTGTACTTGATGAAAAAGGTACAATTATGAACAAGCTATTGTTGTTCAAGCACAAGGGTTCAAGCTTATATAAGGGAGTCAATGAGTTGTGAATTGCATCAGAAGGGTTATTGTTCCCAGTTTAATACGGGTCAAAGATAGCCAATGCATCTATCAATGATTAAGTTCTCCAGATAGAGATTTTTTTTTTTTTTAATAATAAAACTTCATTGAAAGAAAATGATCAACTACAAAAAGCCAAGCACACAGGAAGTGTGCTAAGGTAAACATGAAAACAAACAAAACTAAGATGCGTGAAAAGTACAACTATCAAGCAAAGCAGGTAAGGAATTAAAAGTGGAAATGCTCCGTTATCCACCAAGCAAAGTAAGGAAAAAGCTAGTTTCAGGTCTTGAGTTGAACTTTCAGTTCCTTCAAAAATCCGAGCATTCCTCTACCACCAAATGTCTTACATTAGGCAATGTGGAATAATGTTCCAAATAAACCCATTTCTATGTTTGCTAAACTTACCTGGCCAGCTAGATAAAAGCTTCATTACACCACAATACATATCCAATGTACCCCAAAAAGAGTGAGCACCATGCACCATAACTCTCTAGCTACAGGGCAACATAAAAGTAAGTGATTAGTAGTCTACCCAGCTCTCTTACACATACAGCACCCGTCAATAACAAGAAGCTGACATTTTTGCAATTGTCATTTGTTAAAATACGACCCAATGCTACCGTCCAAATGAAGAAACTAACCTTTGTTGGCACCTTTGGTTTCCACACTATCTTCCAAGGAAAAGACATATGAGAAGGGGGTTGTAAGACTATAGTAAGATCGCATATCATAAACTCCTCCAGAAGACAGTTTCTAGCATAACTTATCCACCCCGTCCCCTCTACACACTCCAAAATAAAGTAAATCCATAAAGGAAGCAGTAGAATCTAACTCCTAGTCTTGACCCAACCGAGTAAAGCTAATGTTCTAATGATAGCTATCCCTAGAGAAGGAAATTAACTGTGCCACTGATGCCTCTTTATTACATGCAATGCCATACAACTTAGGGAATTTCCCCTTTAAAGGAGTTACCCTACACCAAGACGGTGAATAGTATCCCAACCCTTCCTTATAATCTTCCAAAGACATACACCACAAGGCTGCTATTCAATATTAGAACACCAGGCCAATCTCTATTCATGTTTTGGCAAACATGAGGATATTGGTCTAGAAAAATAATCAAGTGCTATATTCAAAATTGTAATCTTTGGAGATAATCATAGTTGCTAACATTTGAAACAATTAGAGCCCAATCAACGAGTTCAGAATTTAGCAATACCTTGGATACATTGCCATCAAATTTGTTCTCAGGGATATCGATCAATTTAAGTTACATGGCCAAATTCCAGTACCAGTTTGGAAGCGTTTGAAATTCCTATCAGATTAATGGATCAATAAGGTCTTGCTTGAAGGTGAGAAGGGCGTGTCGCTCGGTATCGATGCAACGAAGCTGAGAGTGAGAGTGTCCGGTGCAAAAAATGAAGAAATTAGGAAGAGGAATAATTAGAAAAGCGAGGAAATGGAATCCAAAGGAACCTCCATTATCAGATTATGAGAAAAGTAAGGGTTTTTTGTGAAAACGATACTAATTGGATGATAATTTATAGGAGCACCTCCGTCTGATTTTGTTCTGTTTTACACTGAAGCCTGAAGTCTTACAGGTAGGACCCTCCCTCCATTTCGTGGGGCCTTTATCTTCATCTGGCCACTTTTTTTTTTTTTTGGCTGCCACATATCAAATTTGCTTACCCGCCAAATGTGCAACGAATTTTATTTTATTTTGATACTAATGTGCAACGAAGTTTAGACAGAAGATTTCATTGGTAAATTATTTCCAGTGTCTTTGTAGTCTTTCCTAGAAAAAACACTTTCTCATTCAAGGGCTAGGGCCATAGACTTTAATTAATGGATTGACAATATTGTTTTTTTCTTTTTTTTGAGAAGGACAGTATTGTTTTAATTTAAATGAATTGGGGAATTCTAAATATAAATAAAGTATACATTAGGAGAAAATCATGGCAAAGTGTGTAGCTCTAGAATGAGGAAATGTTTAGGAAATTAATAGAAGCACAAAAGATTGTCGGCAGTCTACTTTTGCTTTCTTTTTGTTGACATTTTCTTCATGTCAAGATGATGAACTTAATAATCCATTTGGGTTGAGAGAGAGGAAGGAAGAGTAAAGTATATTTGGCCCAAAATTAGCCTATTTTTAGCCTATTTTACTCTATTCCCCTCCACTTTCCCTCCTTCTCCCACCATCCAAACAGGTCGTAAATAATTATAAGTTTTTGTTACACACGTTAGGTTACAGGGATGATCATTTTGTTTAATCTAATTAGAATATTTTTATATAAAAAAAAAATCACACAAAAGTTACATTATTTGTATCAAATTACTTAAGAAAATTTTTATTTTTAAAAAGAAAAGAAAGAAAAAAAAAAGTTACATTATTTGTATCAAATTTACATTATTTGTATCAAATTGTTTAAGTCAATGAAGTTGTATATGTTCTGGGAAAAAAAAATAGTCCCCCAAGTCTTCCACTATAAAAAGTTGTGTTTATTTATTTATTTTTGTTGAAAAAAAGTTTTTATTTTGTTTTGTAAAAAAAAACAAAAAATTTATTGTTTTGTTTAACACAATTGTGGAGAGTAGGCTTGATGAAATACGGATGATGTTTGTTTGAATATCTCATTTTCAAAAACAAAAAAAATTTTCATTTTCCCTTTCTTAAGGACAAACCTTTTTATTTTCTTTTTTATTATAAATAAAATAAAACAGAAGGCTTGTCTTCTACTATAAAAAATAAAAAAAAAAAGTTTGTCTTACAAAAGCGTTCAAAATTTCCAATTAATTCGTAATCCACGTTCCTAGGGTTTAGATTAGAGAAAGCAATAAGTCATTTTCTCACAACACATCAACCCATTTGCTTAGTCTTCCACTATCAAAAAGCTTATGCTTTAAAAGTCTTCCACTAAAAAAAAAAAGTCTTTTATTTTTTTAATTACATTAGTAATGTTATAATTATAACAAATTTCACAATATTTGAAGGACAAAATTTGGCAACAAACTTAGTTATAACCTAAAACTACAATTCCACTCAATATATTTTTATTAATATGAATTTTGACAAATCTACCATTAGATTACATTTTCTTCTTATATCCTACTTACTTGCAAAATTTTCAATAAAATCAAAGTTTAATAAATATGTCATCAATTGATTCTCAAAAAAAAAAAAAAATGTCATCAATCAAATGTTTAACAAGGAAAAAACTTGAGGACAACCCGATAAAAATATATCTCCAACTTTACTTAAAATGCCTACAAAATAGGATACTCTCATACTAATCCATTTTTTCACAGCAAACTTATTCAAAAAAAAAATTTAAAAGGAAAATTATGACACTAGAATAACCAAAAAAAAAAAAAAAAAATTCATCGCACACACAAAGTGCATGTGATGAGACTAGTAAAATCCTATTATGATTGAGTCAACTTTGACTCAAGATGTAATGATTTTATCTTCTTCTTAATGAAGTTACAACATTCTTATTAATATATATATATATATATATATAGTACGCTTGATAAAATAAGAAGAATGCTAGTTTTTTCTTTCTTTCTTTTTGATGAGTTAACAACACTAAGACACAGGGGAAGGGGGAAGGGGGTGAGAAAGGGAAAGACAAAATTTACAGCATTAGCACTTTCAAAAGGGCCTAGCCTTGGTTTTTTTTTTTTTTTTTTTTTTTTTTTTCTAAACTTTGATGAATCTCTCCTTTTCCCTTCCCTAAGGCCAAACCTTAATAATGATTGTTAATTCAAAATAAAATAAAACGTATAAGAATTGGACAAGGTTTTTATCCAATTACTTTAAAGATAAACCCTTCAAACTTTCCATATATCTTTCTATTTGATGTGAATTTTGAAAATCCAACCGATAGATTGCATATTTTTTATGTTCTTAACATGTATATCAAATTTTGTTCAAATCAAATGTTTTTTTTCCATTTGATCAATAAATTTATTTTTAATGCATAAATTTAAACTTGAAATTTAAACAATTGATTGATAGCATAGCTATTGATTTTTGATCATTTTGAAATTTTACAAGCATAGAGGATATAATAAAAACGTGCAATCTAATTGTTAAATTTTTAAAATTCACATTCAATAAAATAATAAAATAAAAGTTTGAAGGGAAACTTTTTTTCCTTCATAATTTTCAATCAGTTTGTGATCTACGCTCATAGAGTTTAGACTAGAGAAAGCATGTTGAGTCATCTTCTCTAACAACACGTCAACCCATTTGCATAGTCTTCCACTACAAATAAAGAAATCTTCCACTATCAAAAGATTGTACTTTAAAAGTCTTCCACCATCAAAAGCAAGTCCTTCATTTTTAAAGTAATAATTGCATGAGGAATTTTATCAACACAACAATTATTACAATAGTTGATATGGCAAGCTTTTAGAAAGAAAATTACACTTTACCCTTCTAAACTATACCTCCTCATATACTCTCTAAATTATGAGAATGCATGTTTATTCCCTTTAAAAATTACTCATCAAACGCCAACATGTCACTTAACCACCATATAGGCAAGTCTACGAACGGAGGGGCTATTTTTGCTAACGAAGAGAAACTTTAGGGAGTGAAATCCAATTTTTCAAATTTTAGGGTGTAAAATCCAAGTAACCCTAAACTTTAGGAGTATACTTTGCAACTCAATACTTTTCGGGAATTTTAACTTTGTTAAATAGGGGAATGGATTTAACAATCCCTAATGAATAATCTACTCTTTATATATAGTTAACCAAGCTATGAAACTATGCTTGGGAATATATTTAGAAAATTAGATAAGCTTACACCACTCCAATTATTTCGGTAGGGTAATTTTAATAGCATTCCATGTTGTCCCAAATTTGAAATTCCTAGATTTTTGACATTGCTTACGGCATTATGATCTATGTTTAATAGCATTCCTAGTTTACCTGTCTTGAATATGAAACTTAATCACATATCTTGCTGGTTGCCAACTTTAGTTTCCTGCACTGAGAGCTGCTTAGACCTTTGCATTCACATAACTGACTGAGTTATAAATGATTCAATGTCCATATTTAAGCAATAGAGGACACTCAAGATGCCAATTATCTAGCCAAAGATAAGTACTATTTTCATATCCAATATGATGTCAGAGAAACTGTCCAGCTAAATAAGGGTCCAAAACAATGCAAGACTTCCATATGGCAATCCCAAGTAATTGTCCAAATTCCTTTTCACATTGTTCTCCTCTTGCTGCATTTATCTAAATAAATGAACCATCCAAATTTAAATGAAGTTAAAGGAAAGCACCATTGAGAGAAAACTCATTTGGGAGATAAATATAATTACTTAACTATCATTTGCCAAACTTGAGAAAACAGAAGTGCAGCACTAAACTAATTTATCAATGTCCTAGGTAATTAAACCTTTTATTCATTAATTGAAAAAGGTAATTTTCTTTGGAGATTATAGAAAATAACTCTGAATATATTCTCCATAAACATTGAAGGTCAGATTCTGCACAGGAGAAATAGACTTCAGCAACCAACTCTTCGGCAGCATGGGCTTCTTTCTTACATTCTAGTTGCAAGAATCCTAAAAATAGCCTCAGATTTTGTTACAAAGAGCCATTTAGTTTGCGCAATTATGTAGAACCTAGTCAACTTTTGTTTGAGAGTTAGATCGCCTATTGGAATGTATCAATTTTCATTTTAAATAGCAGAAACGGAGGCTAGGTGTCAACAATTAGCTCACCTGTGGGAATATATCATCTTTTCTTTTTAAGTAATAGAAACAGAGGTTAGGCATCATTTCAAGGTATATTATATTACTTATAATAAATCATTTATTTGTATGGTACTACATATTGGATCGCCATTGACCTTCTTCATAGGAAGAAACCTTTTTTTTTTTTAAGAACCAGAAGGAAACACCAGTTTTATATATGCCAACGGAGTGAATTTAACTACTATATAAGTATAAACCAACACAAAGATTATATAGAAATCTCTAAAATACTAATGATTAACATGATCATGACATTATACTAAATATTAAGAATTTTACAACAATTACTTACTACTACAAAACAACACCTTTTAAGCTTGTACCCTATGTGATCTAGGAACTCAAAGTACATAATTCTCCATGGCATGTACAATAGTAAAGGACTGCATACACCAAAAAACCCAACAACAAAGCCAAGTGCCATGCTCACATAGAACCAATCCACTTCAACTCCACCAATATCTTTACTCCCTATGTTTACATTGTTGGGTTTTACTTCATTTACAATACAATTATCAGTAAGTGATGGTCCGCAGAGTTTGTTTCCAATAAAATTGGACTCATTGAGGCTCTGTATCTGAGTGCTTAGAGGGATTTTCCCAATCAAATTGTTGTTTGACAAGTTCAAATGATTTAGAACTGTCATACTTGACATACTTGAGGGAATTTGACCTGAAAGCTTATTCACCGAAAAATTAATAGACTCCAATGATCCCATAGAACCTATGTTCTCAGGAATACTTCCGCTTAAGAGATTATATGACAAATTCAATGATTGTAATCCTTGTAGACTGGCCACTTCTTTGGGATCTCTCTTGATAAATTGTTCTTGGATAAATCCATACTTTTTACCAGTTGGAGAATGGTGCTATAATCAGAAACTTTCCCCTTTATCACAAGCAATTCAATTTCAAGAGAGATATATTCACCATAAAAAATTGCTGAGCGATTAAAAGACATGTCGTGATTTGAATTATTTTCAGTGGCCATGGCACTAATAATTTTTAACACATGTTGGTATGCTTCCAGAAAACTTATTATGTGAAAGATCCAAGAATTGGAGTAAAGTTAGAGCACAAAGTTCTTTGGGTATGTGACCATAGAAATTATTTGATCGAAGGTTGAGAACCATTAAGCTTGAACATCTATGTCCTATCTAATAAGGTATGCTTCCTTCAAACTTATTTTCAACAACGTCAATAATCACCAACTCTTCACAATTTTTCAAAGAAGATGGTAAATTTCCAGAGAACTTGTTGTTGTACAGGTGCAAAGACTTAAGAAGAGTCAAGGATCCAATCGAAACTGGAATGTTGCCATTGAAATTGTTGTTTTCCAAATTCAACACCACCAAACTATTCCATTTCATCCAACAATCAAATATTTTTCCTAATAAATTTTTTTTCCTAGATTTAGAAGTTTTATTTGTTTGGGCTCATTCAACTTGTAACACAAAAAGTGAGAAATTGATCCAACAAATAAATTATTAGAAAGATCTAGTACAGTCACGTTAGAACATAAATAAGGTAACAGGCCTTTGAAATGGTTTGATCTTAAGTCAATTACTGAAAAAGTAGACAAAATCATTTAACTGTTTGGGATCTCTCCATAGATTTGATTGTGAGAGAGATTTAGAAATTCAAAATTAGAAGACTAGTTCCAAAATGAAGATGGAACTATATCTAAAATCCCTGTGTTGGATATGTCCAAAACCCAAAGATGACTTTGTGAACAAAGCCAAGAGGGAAATTTTGGCCCTAAATGTCATAATCGCAAGCTTAAATTCTCAATCTGAAAAGGAGGAATCCAATTGTGACTCGCATCTAAAGTCAATTGGTTTTCAAATGCATAAAATATGTTCAATCTTGTTAAATTGGAAAAATGAACTTCAAACACAGCACCATTTAACATATTTGATTCAATATATAAATTTATTAGTTTGGAAAGTTATCCAACATTTTGAGGGAAAGTTCCATTAAATTGATTATACGAAAGATCCAAAAATCTCAAAGATGTAAAATTTCCTATAGACTCTGGAATTGGACCTGAAATTGAATTATTCCAAAAAGAAAGTCTCAATAGATTTTTAAAATGCCAAAGTTCATTATTCAAATGACCAGATATTTGAGCATGACTCAATTTTAAGAACTCTAAGCTATACAAAAGACAACCTGATAAACTTTTTAGGATTTCAGATATCTCTTGACTCCAATGGTTGGATGAGAATATGATTTCCCTTAAGTTATAGAGATTACCCAACGATCTTGGCAACACTCCTCCAAGTTCATTGTATGACAGGTCAATACTAATGATGGATGTTAAGTTTCCAACAGTATTGGAGATTGAACCATGCAACTTATTGGATCCAAGGTTGATAGACTCAGGATGAATGAAACTATACAACCAGTTGGGAATCGAAGAGTTGAAATAGTTGCTAGATAGATCCAAATGTGTAAGAAAAGTCATGATCTGAAGATCAACAGAGATTGGACCTTGAAAGTCATTGTCAGATAGATCAAGAGAAAGTATATTATGAAGACCAAAGATCCATGATGGAATTAAAGTGTTTTCAAAATGGTTGGATGAAAGATTAAGGGTAGTGAGGGATAAAAAGTTAGCACTTGGTGTTGATGGAATGTACCAAAGTGCACAATCTAACAACTGCAACTCTAACAAGGAAGAAAGTTTGTTTATATCATGTAACCAATCAGAGGCTATGCTGAGATTTACATAACTCATATCAAGATGTGGTAGCAAGGGAAGACCAGAAAGCCATTGAAGGTTATTAACATATAAACCATTACCTTCAAGATTGAGATAATGCAAATTTGAGAGATGTCCAAGATGATAAGGTATCACTCCCCCAAATCCCGCATTAGAGAGATTAAGAAATCTTAAACTTCCCATTGAACTGAGGAATCTGGGAATTTGAGTACCATTGAAATTGTTATAGCTCAGGTCCAAGTAATTCAAATGCTTCAAATTAAGAAGAGAAGGATTTATATTACCACCAAAATTTGATTGCTCATAAGCTTCAACTTCAGCATCATATATGTCAACATCACCTGAATAATTATACGGAGGAAGAGGAAAGCTTCTAAGATGGAGTTCATAGACATGACTAGTAATGTTGTGGCAGACAACTCTCACCCATTGACAACAATCCTCATCACCAGCCCAAGAGGCGAGGCGGTTCAATGGATCATTAAGATGTTGCTTGAACTTGAGAAGGGCTTGTTGCTCGCTTTCAATGCAATGGACCTCAGACTCTCTGCCGCTGAAGAAGTTGGCATGAATACTTGCAATAATGAGCAAGCCAAGGAAAATGAATGTATTCAGGAAAATGAATGTATTCATGATAATGCTAACTGATTAAGTTGTAAATAACAGCAAGGTTAGCTCACGACAATATATAATACTAATTGCATGGTAATTTATAGGGGAGAGAGCAGAGTTTTATTTTTTTAAAGCTTTCTTTCATATTTGGCAACCAATATGAATGGGTTTTGGATTTTGACTTTTGAGTTTGGACTTGATTTAGACGGATTCAGATCCTCTAGAGTTCCTAGAGTACTCTGTCAAATAAATTTCCTTAAATCTTAACCGTTCTTTAATGATTTAATGGTCTAGATTTTGTCATGTCAGCATTCCATTAATAATAATCTTAATTGTTTTGTTTTCAACATTATTATATTATTTTAAGAGTATTGTTAGTAGAATGCTGATATGGCAAAATTTAGACCATTAAATCATTAAAGAATGGTTAAGATTTAAGGAAATCTATTGGTAGAGTACCCTTGGAACTCTAGAGGATCTAAATCCGATTCAAACGCATAACAACCCCTCCAAAGTTAAGAGCATCACTCTTCAGCAAAAGTCAACCATAGCCGGAAAACAGCCCCTCTAATTTTTCAAAGTGCGTGGAGTTGGTGAGATGAAAAAGAATTTGATGATGCAAATTTAAGTTGAGTTTTTCTTCATAAAAAATAATAAAATAATAAAAAAACTGAAATTTTCAACTAAAAAAAATTAAAGCTGAATTTTGGGAAATCTAAGTATAAATTCAAAATTTTCTCTAGGGGCAACGGTTTGATATTGTTTTAACTTTTTTTTTTTTTGGTAAACATATTGTTTTAACTTTTAAACAATGTTACACTGTCAAATAACTTTTTATGATTTAGCATTTTAAAAAGAAAAGTGTTACGTGCACAATATTTTCATAACAAATCATATGTGGTAAGTTATTATTGGTTATAATTTGCATCTATAACTTAAATTACTTTTTGGCTACCCATAACAACAAATAACAATCTATTACTTGGAATTTGTTGTGAAAGTGTTGTGAACATAATATTTTTCTTTAAAAAATCTATTTGTTAAATTACATATTCTTTATGCTTTTAAAATTCATGTCAATTTCATACTATTATGATGTTTTTTATTGTTCGATTTATAAATTCATTTTTTATATGTAATTTAAAATGGTTCGGTTAACGAATACTCTTAAGGCATTTGTTAATAAACTATTACAATATGTGAATCAAAACTATTAAAACTCCCTTTCAATAGTAAGTTCTATCTTTTTGCCTCCTCTCTCTGGCTCTCCCTCTTGATACCAACCGTTGAATGTTGTTGACTGTCGGTTGACCAACCATTGGCTAGCAATTAATTTTTCTCAAATGACATTTATTTTGCTCAAATTAATTACTTTCCAACTTAATTTTTTGTGTAAACTCCAAATTTGAGGTCTATTTTCCAATTTGACACTCTAAATCGCCCCCAAAAAAATTTATTTTCCATTTGGGGTTTATTTCCTTAAATGAAAGATTTTGTTCATATAAGTATTAAGAATTACTCAATTACAACAAACATTAATGACTCATTTTCAATATGGCATTGAAACACAGGAACATGGATTAATTTTTCTAAAATTGATTTTCATGAAACGATTTCCATCAAAGCAAAATAGAGTGCCAACTGTCAAAGTCTTTGAAGTCTCCCAGAAGCTGGGCAAATCTACTCAATTTAGACCCCAAAAAAAAAAAAAAAAAAAAAAAAAAAAATTGTTTTCTAGTACCTATGTTTTTTTCTTCCCTTCCACATTAATGTTTACACTAGTTTTTTCAAGTGTCATTCAAATTCAATCAAGTTAAGCAGAGCTCTTGGGACCCAATAATCTTTGACAACCAAACAATATTTGTGCAAAGAATTCAATTTTCATTTACCGCACACCTTGAATTCATACCGTACACAGTAGGTTTTCTTTGCTCATAATGGGATCGTTTTACGGTGGGGTACTAAAAGTTCAGTTACATGAAGGAGTAGCTAGTATAGGACCATAGCCCATAGGTATCGACGTATTGTCTCTTGACAGGTAATCTCTTAAAACAAGAAGGGCTCGACTAAATCCAACAGCTACATAAGTTTTTCTGAAAAATTTGGAGGATTAGGGAGGAAAATCATTAAACTAAATAATTGTATGAACAAACTCACTAAGTTTTTATTAAATAGAACAAACCAGGAGAGGATTTCTGTTTTGAGTAATTTAAGTGCCTTGAATTCGATAACATATTCTTAACAATCAGGCAATGGCAAATCAACGGTCACATGTGGAGAGAGATATAGAGAGAGCAAAGATAACGGAGCTTAATTTAGGAGAGTTTTTATCGTGTGAAATTTATTTGTGATAGTTTGTTGGGTACTAAACGTTTCAAGAAAACATTTTCATGAGCTCTTTTAAGGGGGAAAATGTTTTTCACTAATGTTGGACTTGTTTTCCATTTATTACAGAAACCATTTCTTTTTACTTTGTTTTCTGCAGTACCAAATACCGGGAAACATTTTCTGGTGAAACAAACGTAAGGAAAAGAGAAAAAACAGTTCGTTTGGAAAATGAGTGTTGTTTCTCTAATTTAGTGGGATGAAATGCTTAGGTTAAATCTTCTTATTATAGAATTAGGAAGATTTACTTTGAAAGTCTATAAAAAATAAAAAATAGTCTTTGAGGTGTTCTCAGTTCTCACACAGGTCAGAACTTTTAAATACAGAAACCAGTACCTAGCTATTTGAGAAATGTGAAACAAGTTTAAATAATATGTTGATTGTACAACACACACAAAAAAGGGCCATTCAACAATTGCTACGGATTCAATGTTTTGTGGGTGGGGGAGCTGTTATCCCTCAGAAGCAACTTAGTAAGCAATTTGCTCACCAACACTTGAACATAGTCTTCTGCATCCAAAGTAAAATGTCAACCTTATCACTCATAACAAAAGCTTATTTTCTTCAATTGTTCCTTAGTGTCTCTAAAAATAATTCCACTAGCAACACTACTTGCAAGGCAATCAAAAGCAATTGTTGATTTTTTTAGTAGTGGAAAAATGAATGCTGAAGGGTTATTTGACCGTTCTAGCCGTCCTACTCAAGCTAGAATGGCAATGAACTGTGTCAAATCATAAAAGAATTGTGTCCATAAAATGAATATTTAGAGACATCAAAACCATCAAAAATTTATCTATGATGCTTGAGAATGATTTTTGAGATGCAGAGATCTGTAGGGAAATAAAACTAAAATTTGGTTAGATGCTTGGAACTGCCTACCTCTTAAGTCCTGAATTTTACTAACTCATATATTATGGTCCAATTCCAACATCATACTTGTGACTCTAGGCCTTTAAGAACAAAGAAATTTCTTACAATCAGTTTAATGATACTTCTCTGGAGTCTGGACAAAGAGATCAAGAAAAACACCTGTGAAACTGCGAGGTGAGATATTATAATTAAAAAAATACCAATTCGTGGAGATTGATAGGCTATATTGTATTTTGTTACTTTTCAATGGCTTAAAAAAATGATTTAAGTAACTCTTATCAAATAATCAATTTGAGTAGTATTTAACATATATACAAAGTGTTCATACGGTTTTTGAATAGTTATCTCTGACGACAAGAATAGAGAATCAGAATATTTCCCAATAGTCAAGTCTTGGTTTCCAAAAGTATCCTTGCCATGCCCATTATGTTGTTAAGCATGAAAAGTCTGCAGAATCTGGCAGAATTCTCAGCACAGGTCACACAAGAAAAGAAGAAGAAAGTGAACAGTGAATACAAGTTGAGAATGAAATCTATATTTAACTGTATGTAAGTGAGAGCACTACTGTATCAGCAAAAAAAAAAGTGAGAGTACTACTGTGGTAATTATACAGAGATATTGAGCTCAAGTAGCACATGTAATCAAGCTGAGTTTAGCATGTGGAAATACTAAATAACAGAATTCTGCATGTAGTTAATTAATTGAACTGATTGAATTTTATGCGCGAGTGTTTCCCTTAACAAAGCATGCAACTCAAAAACTTAAACTAGCAAATGGAAATACCCAATAAATACATAAGCCTACAACCAAGCACGTACCCAATTGAAGCTATAAATGATAACCTATTTGCTGCTTACCATTGCTAGGTCAATTTCTTCCTAACCTTGAAATCTTATATTCATAATACACTTTGAACCAAACAACACAATAAGACTGATATCAAGATCATAAGAGGAGGTAAATTATGACTATCCTCAGTAATCAAATAATGCTACATTTATTTTGTGGACTTTTTTTTTCCTGTAAACACCATCCAAGATGGGACATATATGAGTAAATAATTGAGCTGTGACTTACTCCTAAATAAAATATACATTATGTGTATACATAAGAATAGAAAAAGAAACCTTCTATATCTGCTTATTTTGATTTTCCCAAAAATTCTTCTCACACAATTCCACTTGTTTTATTGAAATTTCCTTTCTCTGCAGAAATGCATGAAGAGATGGAGGATCATATGGATGAGGCATAGTGCATGGGCTAATGTACGTGGGACCATTTTCCATGGATTCTATAAAAAATTTCTTCTGCACTCCTTCTGCTGGACAAGCCATTGTCTCTGCACAGAGTTCAACAGCTTTTCTGGGTCTAATGGGCTTGAATGTTAAGAGCTTAGCATACTCATTTAAAAGATGAAACATGTAATCATATACATATTCCATCTTCAAGTCTTCTTGAATGAATTCACTCGCTGCCTTCCCCATTCCTTGTGCCTGACTAATCAAATAAAAATAAGTAATCAAGAAAAGGGAAAGGGAAATATGAAAATCAAAGTCAATTCAAAACTGTGTTTGAAATTTTAATTTTGGTAATGTATCCTTCATATGTCCCATGAATTTTGTGTACTTGAGGTATGAATAGAAAGATAGCAACAAAACAAGCATGGGTTTCGCTTTAAGGAAATTAAACTTTGCAAAAAAAACTGAAATGATCAGATAGTTTGACATATGAAAGCCTTTAAGCTTTTAAGTAGTTGCTTATTGGCTTCTTATAAGTTATATCAGGCCTGTTTAAGTTTCAAAACTCATTGTCTGAAATCATCCCCCTATGAAAATTTTTGGCACTGACAGTACTTATTTGGTCATCTACTTGTGGACACCAATGTACATACACCAGACACCTAATCCCAACACTTTAAGAACCAACATTAAACTTTCAATTTTCAAAATTTTGATGAATAATGACAAAGTTGGATGCAATTACAACAATGACATCTTCTCAACAAGCCTAAGTATAATAAACACTAGTAGACTTTAGAGAGCCACTATTTTGTAACCTAGAGTTCCTTCTTAGAAACTGGTTGGACAGGATCCAACTAATAGCCTAGAATACTGTTGAGACAATGAGACTTCGTAAATTGATTGATAGGAGATTCTAAAGAAAGCTACCAGGATAGCCAGATGAACACTTAGCTCGCCTATAGGACTATCATTTAAAGTAACAGAAACAGTAACAAGGCATCATTTCAAGGTATAGTATACTACATTACTACTTTTAACAAATCAATTCCTTGTATAAGCTAAAATTTGATTTTACAATATTAATCTACACGGACTGGATAAAGTTACAAATTGGATTGCCTTGGATCTTTTTAAGAAGAAACACCATATTCATATATGCCATTCGAGTTAATAAACTAAAAATATAAGATTAACCAGCACAAATATAATATAAAAATCATCAAAATATTGATTAACATGACAACATGACCACATGACATTTGCACTAAATACTACGAATTTTACAACATTTACTTACAACGAAACAGCACCCTTAAGCTTATTCCCCGTGTGATCTAGGAATTGAAAGTACATAATTCTCCATTTCTTGTTCAAGAGTAAAATATTAATCTACAGGGACTGAATAAAGTTACAAATTGGATTGCCTTGGATCTGCATAGGAAGAAACATCATATTCATATATGCCATTGGAGTTAATTAACTAATATACAAGATTAACCAGCACAAATATGATATAGAAATCATCAAAATATTGATTAACATGACAACATGACCACATGACATTTGCACTAAGTATTACGAATTTTACAACATTTACTTACAATGAAACAACACCCTTAAGCTTATACCCTGTGTGATCTAGGAATTGAAAGTACATAATTCTCCATTTCTTGTTCAAAAGTAAAGGACCACATACACTCCAAAACCCAACCACAAAACCAAGTGCCATGCTCACATAGAACCAATCCACAACATGTCTACTAGTATCTTGATACCCTATGTTGTCAATGTTGGGTTTTGCACCACTTGTAGTACAATTATTAGGGAGTGGTGGTCCACAAAGTTTGTTCCCAATATAATTGGACGCATTGAAGCTCTGTAGTTGAGTGCCTAATGGGATTTTTCCAATCAAATTGTTGTTTGACAAGTTCAAATGATTTAAAAATGTCAAACTTGACATGCTTGAGGGAATTTGACCTGAAAGTTGGTTCACAGAGAAATCAATACATTCCAATGATCCCATAGTACCTATATTCTCCGGAATACTTCCAATCAAGAGATTATATGACAAATTTAATGATTGTAATCCTTGGAGAGTGGTCACTTCTGTGGGTATCTCTCCTGATAAACTGTTCATAGAAAGGTCTATACTTTTTACCAATCGGAGAATGGTACTATACTCAAGAACCTGCCCTTTTATCACAAGCAATGCACTTTCAAGAGGGAATGATTCACCATAAGTAGACATTGAGAAAACCAAATCCATGTTGTAATTTGAAGTATTTTTTGTGGCCATGACACTAAAATTTTTAACACATCTCGGTATGCTTCCAGATAGCTTATTACATGAAAGGTCCAAGATTTGGAGTGAAGTTAAAGCACAAAGTTCTTCCGGTATGTGACCAAGAAAATTATTTGAGCGAAGGCTAAGAATCATCAAGTTTGAACATTTATGGCCTATCCATGAAGGTATGCTTCCAACAAACTCATTTTCAGCAACATCAATGGTCATCACATTGTCACAATTTTTGAAAGATGATGGTAATTTTCCAGACAATTTGTTTTTGTGTAGGTGCAAAGACTTAAGAAAAGTCAAAGATCCAATGGATGATGGAATGTTGCCAGTGAAATTGTTGATTCCTAAATTTAGGTGCATCAAGTTGTTCCACTTCATCCAACAATTAGGTATTTTTCCAGATAAATGATTTTTTCCAAGATTGAGAAGTTGCATTTTTTTGGGCTCATTCATCTTGTAACACAAAAAGTGAGAAATAGATCCAGAAAATGAATTGTTTGAAAGATCTAGCACAACCACATTAGAGGATACATAAGGTAACGAACCATTGAAATGGTTCAAACTCAGATCAATCACGGAATGAGAAGACAAATTCATGAGACTGTTTACTATCTCTCCATAGAGTAGATTTTGGGACAGATTTAGAAAGCCAAACTGAGACGACAAGTTCCAAAATGAAGGGGGAACAACACCAGAAATCCTTGTATTGGATATGTCCAAATTCTGAAGATGTCTTTGTGAACAAAGCCATCCAGGAAAATTTGGCCCTAAATTCCATGATCGTAAGGATAAAGACACAAGTTGAAACGGAGGATTCCAATTGTAACTTACTTCTAAAGTCAGTTTGTTTCCAGATGCATAAAGTTGGATCAAACTTGTTAAATTGGAAAAATGAACTTCAGACACAACACCTTCCAACATATTTAATTCAATATATAAAGTCTCTAGTTTGGAAAGCTGTCCAAAATTTTGAGGGAGTGTTCCATTGAATTGATTATAGGAAAGAACCAAGTATGTCAAAGATTGAAGATTTCCAAAAGACACTGGAAGTGGACCTGAAATTGAATTATTCCAAAAATCAAGTCTCACTAGATTTTTCAATTGTCCAAAATTTTGAGGGAGAGTTCCATTGAATTGATTGTTTGAGAAATCCATGTATGTCAAAGATGAAAGATTTCCAAAAGACACTGGAATTGAACCTGAAATTGAATTATACTGAAAAGAAAGTTTGACTAGATTTTTCATTTGTCCAAAATTTTGAGGGAGAGCTCCGTTGAATTGATTGTTTGAAAAGTCCAGGTCTGTCAAAGATGAAAGATTTCCAAAAGACACTGGAATTGAACCTGAAATTGAATTAGACTGAAAAGAAAGTTTGACTAGATTTTTCATTTGTCCAAAATTTTGAGGGAGAGCTCCGTTGAATTGATTGTTTGAAAAGTCCAGGTCTGTCAAAGATGAAAGATTTCCTAAAGACATTGGAATTGGACCTGAAATTGAATTCTTTGAAAAAGAAAGTCCCACAAGATTTTTTAATTGCCCCAAATTTTGAGGGAGAGTTCCGCTGAACTGATTATTTGAAAAATCCAGGTTTGTCAAAGATGAAAGATTTCCAATGGCACTGGAGATTGTACCCTGCAAATTACTGTAGCCAAGGTTGAGAAACTCAAGACGACTAAAACTATACAACCAATTGGGAATTGAAGAGTTGATATTGTTTCCAGTTAGATCGAGGTGCCTAAGAGAAGTCGTGTTGTGGACATCAACAACAAGAGGAATGAAAGGAAGCTGGCAATATGACAACCGCAACTCTAACAAAGAAGGGAGTGTGTTTGTGAGTTGTAGCCAATCAGAGGCTTTGCTAAGATTTACAAAACTCAAATCGAGATGTTGTAGCAAAGGAAGACCAGAAAGCCATTCAAGGTTATTCACATATAAACCATAACCTTCGAGATTGAGATAGAGCAAATTGGAGAGATTTCCAAGTTGATGAGGAATGAGTCCCACAAATCTCGCATTAGAGAGATTAAGAGATGTTAAACTCTTCATTGAACCGAGAAATGAGGGAATAGGAGAAGCGGAGAAATTATTGAAGCTGAGGTCAAAGTAATTCAAATGCTTCAAATCAAGGAGAGAAGGATTTAGCTTACCACCAAACATTGACCGCAAATAAGCTTCATATTGTTCTAGACTTTCATAATCAGGAAAGGTTCTGAGATGGAGTTCTTGGACATGACCAGTGAGGTTGTGGCAAACAACACCAAGCCAGTGACAGCAATCCCCATCAACAGTCCAAGAGGAGAGTCGATTAAATGGATCAATAAGGTCTTGCTTGAAGGTGAGAAGGGCGTGTCGCTCGGTATCGATGCAACGAAGCTGAGAGTGAGAGGGAGAGTGAGAGTGTCCGGTGCAGAAAATGAAGAAATTAGGAAGAGGAATAATTAGAAATGCCAGGAAAAGGAATCCTAAGGAACCCTCCATTATCAGATTATTATGAGAAGTAAGGGTTTTTTGTGAAAACGATACTAATTGGATGGTAATTTATAGGAGCACCTCTGTTTGATTTTGTTTTGTTTTACACTAAAAAATTCTGCACTCTCTCTGCAACCGGTCTATGCCTTAAGCATTGACTGAAGTCTTGTAAGTAGGACCCTCCATTTTTTCTTCAATAAAAAAAAGTGCCAATTAAGAGGCTCTTGCTTAAAATAATGATATTCAATTTAATACCTTTTTTAAAAAAAAAATAAATTACAAATTCATAATCTAAAAGACTTTGAACTTTTAAAGTCTACAAAGAGAGTTACGGAAAGTTCATTTTTTCTGGCCAATGTCTTTTAGAGTCGCTCTTGTATACACTAGGCACAACTTTCCAATTTAGAAAAATTGTTTGTTAGTACTTAGTATCAGATTATTATTATGTAAATAGCAGTAAGGTTTTTACTAATGAAAATGATACTAATTGGATGATAATTTATAGGAGACTAATGAGAGTCTTGTGCTTGATCAGTTTTTAATCTGAATGCTTTTTATTTTACCCTTAAGATTCTACAACACATTATCTTCATTTTCTGGGCTTTTATATAATAACTTTAAAGGAAAATTTTTTGTTGTTTCTGGGCTTTTCCATGATCGTAGAGTATACTTCATAACATGCAATAAGCATTTTCTCCGCAATACATCAACCAAAGAGTAAGACTGATCTTTTGCGTGCTGTATGTCCCTCTCAGTTCCCACACACCTACCGTGAAGAGAATAGAGTCAAGGCTTAGTAGATGGCCAACAAGTCAACAAGTCAATGAAGTGGAATTTGTTCTGGATTAAAAAAAAAAAAAGCTAGTCTTCCAAGTCTCCCACTATAAAAAGTTGTGTTTATTTGTTTATAGTTGAAAAAATGTTTAATACTTTTTTTTGGGATAAAAATGGTTTATTAATAACAAAAAAAAGCTTGTACTTTAAAAGTCTTCTGCCATAAAAAAATAAGTCTTTCTTTTTTAAACCTAATAATTGCATGAGTAATATTATTAATATAGTAATTTTCACAATAGTTGAATTGTTAATTATTATTATTATTTTATTGATTTTTATCTAAGCTTACTATTAATATCATATTTTAATCAATTAAATTATTAATAACAATTTGTTTCCTCGATAGTTGTAAATTTTTTTTTTTAGTGTGTAACTCTAGACTTATTTTAAATTTTTAATTGTATTCTTCTTGAGTAACACAAGTGATTGAAGAGAACACTTCATAAAACCAAAGTCATTAGTTTGAATTTCTTATTTTTCCTCCCTTTAAACCAAAACTCTTTAAATAGTAAAACACTGCTTTCCACCCCCCCCCCCCCCCCCCCCACCCCACCCACACACACACACACTAATTATTTTATATTAGAAGTTCTTTTAGTTTGAATTTCTTATTTTTCCTCCCTTTAAACCAAAACTCTTTAAATAGTAACACCCCCCCCCCCCCCCCCCACTCACCCACCCACCCACCCACTAATTATTTTATATTAGAAGTTCTTTTACTCTTCTTGTTAATGAGTTTTCCATGTAAGAAAATTAGCACCTTATTTATGGATTTTTGTAGATATCTTCTAATTTATGTTTGTTATTGAAGTGCTCATTAAATTTGCACAAGTAGGAAAAAAAATATGAGTGGGTTCCAGTTAGCTCAACTTGTAAAGTCTCTGATGGTTGAATAAGAGAGCTGGGGTCCAATCCCCGTCTACACAAAAAATCGATTGGTGCCGTGGTCTAATGATAAAGAGCTATCATTAAGAGCAGACAACATAAGTTGAAACTCTTAAAAAAAGGGGGGGGGGGGGGGGGAAATATGAGGTATATCATTGGTTGATGACATGTTTTCTATATTTCCATCTCAATGCTTTCTAGGAAATGTCCTTAAAAATAATTGGACAAAGAGTTTAAGGCTTTGAGCATTCTTTAATTGATGATTTATTTATAGATATAGATATATATATATATATATATATATATATAATTTATAATTATTGTTATGATTAATCAAAATTATTCCAAATGCCATTATTTGGAACCTTACAGTTGTATGATGACTTGTTTTCTATATTTGTTTTCTATATTGCCATCTCCATGCTTTCTAGGAAATGTCCTTAAAAATAATTGAACAAAAATTTTGCTACTTTGGGCATTCTTTAATTGATAGTTTATTTATTTTGAATGGATTAATTGATGATTTAGAACTTGTATATTTATAATTTTTTAAAGGGAGTCCTTCTGTTTGCATAATGTAACAGAGACAATTGGTGTTATAGTAATATGAAAGGTAGTACTGCATTTGCTGTTAGAGTCTTTCTTCTCTCTTGCCCCTAGTTCGGCACTACCAATGCCAAATTTCTATGGAATTCAACATACCAAATTATCTCTTGCTTCTCAATAACCTAAATTAGTGTGTAACCCCATACATATGCACAGGTACAATTAAAAACAATCAAAACTACACAGTTTAAATAATATATATATATATATATATATATATATATATATATATATAAAAGAAGATGTTCAAATTAAGGCTGTCAAGAGTACCTGATGACCCGCCAGAACCAACCAAGCCGACCGGAATCGACCCGTCACGGCCAGACTGACACCTCCGACGGGTTGATGACGGGTCCCAATCTCCAGAACCTAACCCCGGCGGGTCGAGTGGCAGATTCCGTCCTCAAAAACCCGATCTACCCGACTCGCTTGACAAAACCTCAAAAAGAAGGCCAAAATCCAGCGACGTTTGGGCTTCTCAGCTCCGATCCGGCCACATTTGGCCTTCCTTTACTCAGATCCGCTCAAATCCTCACTCCGATAAGCTTAAATCCGACAAATCTAGCCCAGATCTACTCAAACTCGGCCAAACTCCGGTAAGCTTGACTCTAACTCGACCAAATCTCTTTAGAGCTCGGCAAATATCGGCCATATTTCCATAGATACAAAGGAATATTGACCAAATCTTGTTAGATCTGGCCAGATCTAATGAGCTCCGGGCATATTTCAGCCAAAATCCGGCGAAATCGAAAAACTTGAAATTGACCGAGGAAAATCCGAAATCTGATATGACCTGACCCGGTTGATCTGAAACTGCATTTGGGTCGCTTGCAGGTTGAAATCTTCCCCATTCGAGAAGGCCAGGTTGAGTTCGGTTTAGGCACAAACCCGACCTGTGAACACCTCTAGTTCAAATTATAAATTTATAAATGGTATTAGCTTACACATTTTTTAAATCATATATTTCTAAAATATGTAATGATTTCTCATTTTATATATACTAGTAAAGGCAGCACGTGCAAGACACGTGTTAGCCATGGAAAAAAAAGTAGTGATTAGGATCAATTTTAGATTTTATTTGTATCACAAAATAAAAATATACATCATTTGATTTTTAAAATACATAGAGATTTACATTAATCAAAAGAGACATTAATTTTAAAATTTTTGATAATTATGTCATAAAAAGTTAATCTCAATCATATAAGATTGTGACAGATCCCAGTCTAATATTTTATTATTTTATTTTGACCTATAACTTACACCTCAATAGTTGTGAATATATTGTAATAACAACAAAATGTCACAACATTTTTAGTTGTGCTAAATCTCGATATAATATTTTATTATTTTATTTTATTTTGACCCATAAGGGATTGACACGTGCGTCACAACATTTTCATAATATCTCTATGTATATATTGTACTTAATTACAATGTAAATTTATATTGTAGACACAAAAAAATTGGCAAATTTTGTACACATTTACAAAATTTGTACAATATTTACCATTTTTTGTGCAAATGTGTATAATATTAACCACTTTTGTGTATTTACAATGTAAACTTGTATTGCAAGTACAAAGTAAATATATAAAGATCTTAAAAAAAAAAATAAATAAATAAAATACTCTTCATGAACCTTTGGCTCTATTTATGTAGTTAACTCTATTTATGTAGTTAACAGATATGCCAGCTTACATAAATATTTAAAAGAAAAAAAAAAAAACACAAACTGATAATTGGAAGAAAAAGAAAAAAAAAGCCTTTAGGCACTGTATAAATTAATGTTAAAATGTTGTGGACTTAGCTTTTTTTTATTTGATCTATAAGAAACTGAGATCTCAACAATTGTGAAAATATTGTGATAACAATAAGTGTTGTAACATTTTCTCAAAACATTTATTTTTAGTTGTGGTTGGTCACAGTCTCATATTTTATTATTTTATTTCGACTTGTAAGAAATTGACATGTTAATAATTGTGAAAATATTGTGAAATTTGTTATATCAGTATAACAATATATATATATACCAACTTACATAAATATTTAAAAGAAAAAAAAAAACACAAACCGATTACTGAAAAAGAAAAAAAAGAAAAAAACTTTAGGCACTTTAGCTACCGTGCCAGTTGAATAATCCAAAAACACTACACAATAAGTGTTGTAACATTTTCTCAAAATATTTATTTTTAGTTATGGTTGGTCACAGTCTCATATTTTATTATTTTATTTTGGCTTGTAAGAAATTGAGACGTCAATAGTTGTGAAAATATTGTGAAATTTTTTGTGTCAGTATAACAATATATATACCAACTTACATAAATATTTAAAAGAAAAAAAAAAACACAAACTGATTACTAGAAAAAAAAGAAAAAAAAAAACTTTAGGCACTTTAGCTACAGTGCTAGTTGAATAAACCAAAAGCACTGCACAATAAGTGTTGTAATATTTTCTCAAAATATTTATTTTTACTTATGACTGGTCACACTCTCATATTTTATTATTTTATTTCGACTTATAAGAAATTGACATGTCAATAATTGTGAAAATATTGTGAAATTTGTTGTGCCAGTATAACAATATATAAACCAGCTTACATAAATATTTAAAAGAAAAAAAAACACAAATTGATTACTAAAATAAAAAAAAACTTTAGGCGCTGTAGCTACCGTGCCAGTTGAATAAACCAAAAACACTGTACAATAAGTGTTGTAACATTTTCTCAAAACATTTATTTTTGTTTGTGATTGGTCACAGTCTCATATTTTATTATTTTATTTCGATTTGTAAGAAATTGACACGTCAATAATTGTGAAATTTGTTATGTCAGTATAACAATATATATACCAGATTACATAAATATTTAAAAGGAAAAAAAAAACTGTAGCTATTGTGAATTGGGGGAAAAAAAAAGTGGCTCACAAAACCAAAGCACTGTAGCTAAAGTGATTTAGCGCATTCGCGCTTTTATATATATAGATTTATTTTCAGTTATGGTTAGTCACAATTTCATATTTTATTATTTTATTTTGACTTTTAAAAAATTGACACCTTAATAATTGTGAAATTTGTTGTGTCAATATAACAATATATATAAAAGGAAAAAAAAAGTACAAATGGAAGACTGAAAAAAAAAAAAAAAATGCAGCTACTGTAGCTACAGTTCCGCTTGGTACTGTAGCTACAGTTCAAAACTTAAAAAAAAAAAGAAAAAAAAGTGACAAAGTGGCTCATCAAAATGGCACTGTAGATGAACAGTGCAAAAACACTTAATGAACAGTGCTAAACACTAAAGCAACAATGAAATTGACATCTCAATAATTGTGAAAATATTGTAAAATGTGTTGTGTCAGTATAACAATATATATAAAAGGAAAAAAAAAAAGTACAAACAGAAGATTGAAAAAAAAAAAAAAACTGTAGCTACCGTAGATACAGTGCCACCTGAAACTGTAACTACTGTTCAAAACTAAAAATAAAAAAAAAAGATAAATTGGCTCACCAAAATGACACTATAGATGAATAGTGTAAAAAACACTGAATAAACAGTGCTAAAACACAGTAACGGCATTGCTGCTTTTTACAAAACATTTATTTTCAGTTGTGATTGGTCACAGTTTCATATTTTATTATTTTATTTTGACTTATAAGAAATTGAGACCTCAATAATTGTGAAAATATTGTGAAATTTGTTATGTTAGTATAACAATATATATAAAAGGAAAAAAAAATACAAACGAAAGACTGAAAAAAAAAAAAAAAAACTGTAGCTACTGTTCAAAAGTAAAAAAAAAAAAAAAAAGACAAAGTGTCTCACCAATATTTCATTGTAGATAAACAGTGAAAAACACTGAATGCACAGTGCCAAATCACTGTAGCGGCATAGGTAGTGCTAAAACACTGTAACGGTATTGCCACTTTTCACAAAACATTTATTTTCACTTGTGGTTGGTCACAATTTCATATTTTATTATTTTATTTTGACTTATAAGAAATTGACACCTCAATAATTGTGAAAATATTGTGAAATTTATTGTGTCAGTATAACAATATCATATTATATATAATAAAAGTTGGGCTTAGACGCCGTGGTTGCACCACGTGGCTTCACTAAATTGCAGAAATTTTATTAAATTTTTAGATTTTTAAAAAACTAAAAAAGAATAGTATACTAAAAAAGAACTTGATTATTAAGAGATAAGCACAATTCAAATTCATATTATAAATATATTTGTTCTTATCGTTTTCTCCTATAATTTCTAAGTTGATAAAAATTTTGATTTTGATTACATTCCAAATTCTTCAACTATTCCTTATCTTATTATCTTAGTATCTTATTATAATATATAAGTCGATAAGTAGAACACTTAAAACAAAATTCAGCTTTACACTTCCATAAATTTTTTATTACACGTAAAAAATTGTAGAATTTTTTTAAATTTTTTTAATATATATATATATATATATATATATTTAGATTTTTAGATTTTAAATATATAGATATAGATATAGATATAGATAAAATTTTTCTTCTCTTATAATTTCTTAGTTAATAAAAATCTTAATTTAATTACAATTCAAATTCTTCACTTAATCCATCTAATCCTTATTTAATTATTGTACTATACTACACCTAAAAAGAAAACATTTATATATTATAAAAAAATGACACGCATCCAAGCCTCCCATTCACACAAAACCCTAAACCTAGAACAATAGAATATACTCCCATTCACTTCCATCCAAGCCTCTTCTCTGCGGTATCTAGATCTCTCTCAATCTCCTTCCATCCAGTTTCATTGTATTTGATGTTTGAAACAAAAAGAGAGTCAAGCGGATTCACTAGAGCCTGAAGTATACACATGGACATGGTGGTAGTTGGTCAATTTATTGAAAAAAAATTAAAAACACCACTACCACATGACATGACCATTCGGTGGCTTGACAAAATTTACACTACAAAAAAAAACACATCCAAAGCCGACTCATCTTAGTAGTGTCTAATTGCTCTCAATAATTATATTTTATTGAATTATTTCAATATGTGAATGCTTAAATCTCATGACAATGCAGGCATGCGTTCTTTCTTCTTTTATTATTATTATTATTTTCATTTTGTTTATTTTCTTTAGTGTTATTATTGGTTTTTTGTCTTCATGTGATTTTAATTAATGAATTCAAAACATTCGAAAACATTGTCAAGTTTCTAAAGGCTCCTTCTTTGTTTTTGTATTTTGTTTTTATTAAATTATTAGGTTTTGAGTATTGGTTGCCTTTTGTTTAAACTAATTTTCTTAGCTTTGATCTAATAGGGTTAGGGTCTTAGAATTAATGATTAAATATGATTAGAATTAATAGAATAATTTTAACAATTTTCTTATTTGATTTTTATGTTACATCAAATTATCAAGATGTTCTACACGTGTATTCTTGAATTATCAACTTTAATTTTAATTTATAATATTATCAAGATTATATTAATTTAGATTTATCAATTTTTTAGTAAGCTTTTTTTAAAATAATTATCAATTTAAAATTCAATTTGGAATTATCAATTTAATTTAGTTTTAGGAAGAAATCTTACTCCTTATTTTAATGAGATAATTATTTATACTTGATAATTTTTTCTTTTATCTTTATTGAATCTATTAAAATATATAATTATTTATACATTTATTTTATAAGTTTTTTCATAAAACCGTGCAACGCACGGGCCTATAACTAGTATATATAAAAGGAAAAAAAATACAAACAGAAGACTGCAAAAAAAATGTAGCTACTGTAGCTACAGTATTGATTGGTACTGTAGCTACTGTTCAAAAGAAAAAAAAAAAAAGTGCCTCATCAAAATTTTACTGTGGATGAATAGTGAAAAACATTGAATGCAAAGTGCCAAATCACTGTAGCGGCATAGTCACTACAGTGCTTGCATAGTGAAAAACACTGGATGCACAATGCCGAAGCACTGTAGCGATATAGCCGCCAAAGTGTTGCGAAAAATATTTTGAATGTAGCACTTTTTTTTTCATAATACCTTTAATTTCAGTTGTGGATGATTTTAGTATGATATTTTATTTTAACCTATAAAGAATTAACATATCAACGATTGCAAAGATATTATGACAATTTATTGTGTTCATAAAATAAAAAAAAAAGCGGACAGGATATTACCCCCAAAAAAAAAAAAAAAACAGAAAAAAGAAAAAAGAAAAGAAAGTGGTGAAAAAAAAGAGAGAGAAAGGACTCTCCAAAAAGCACTGTCGCCGCTACAGTGCTTGCACAGTAAAAAAAAGTTATTTGCACAGTGCCAAAGTACCGTAGCGCTATAGCTGCTTTTTATATATAAGATATGATTTAGAATTTAATTGGTTTTAAACTCTTCAGTTTTTGTACCTAATAATTCAATTGCCACAAAATTAAAAACTTAGATGGACACATGGCGGAAAATTAGACTCCAATTGAAATCCAGTTGGATTTGAATTCTTCAATTTTTACACTCAATAATTAACTTGACACAAAATTAAAAATTAAGTGAGACACGTGGCACAAAATTGAGTATCCAATTAAAATTTAATTGAATTTTCTTTAAACTTTAGATATATATATATATATATAGATTATTCGACACAGTGGACGTAACTCCTATAAACTCAAATATTAATAATATTTAGTTAAAATAAAAGACTCATAAAATTTAAAGAAAAATAAGCAAAACTTTGAGTCTCTTATTTGAAAATTCAAATTAGATCAAATGCCTCTTAATCATAATGGGGTTGCTATATGCTGCCACCATTGTGATCAAAATCAAATTGCGATTATACCAAATGATAATTCTAAATTCATGATTGTTCAAATAATGTTAATTCAAGTTATTACTTTTTTTAATAATAAAATTACAAATTTATAATCCAAAGACTTTCAACCTCTAAAGATTAAAAAGAAAGTTTCGGAGACTTAGATTTTTTTTTTTTGGTCCAAAGTCTTTAGTCTCCCTTGTATAAGCTGGGTAGAACCTTCTGATTTACCCAAAAAAAAAAAAATTGTTTCTTATTATCAGTTTCTCCTTTCGACGCTAATGTTGGTGTGGCTCTAGAATCTTGACCATCAATGTTTGTGTGAAGAAATCAACATTCATTTTTAATGGGAATACCGTATGCATTGAGTTTTCTTTGCAGATGGGTAAAGTTTCGGTTTTTTTTGTCCAAAGTCTTTAGTCTCCCTTAATATTATAAGCTGGGCAGAACCATCCGATTTAAAAAAAAAAAAAAAAAATTGTTTCTTATTACCAGTTTCTCCCTTCCACACTAATGTCGGTGCGGCTTTAGAATCTTGACCATCAACGTTTGTGTGAAGAAATCAACATTCATTTTTAATGGGAATACCGTATGCGTTGGGTTTTCTTTGCAGATGGGTGAAGTTTCGGTGGGGGTACTGAAAGTCTAGAATGATATGTGAGTTCCCAAGTCAAAGAAATAAAAAAGTCTGTTAAAATGAACTTTAGCACAGTATAAAAATAAAAATAAAATTGTGTTCACGTAGTGTGCACTGTTTTATGAGCTTGTCTTCTCAAGCCACACAAAATCAGCTCTTAGTTTAATGCAACGCTGACTAGAAGCGTGTAAGACACGCTGAAGTTGAAAAGAAGAAAAGATTGAGGGCATGATGGAATTGTTTTAGAAAGCTTGTTGTATGAATGTTCATGTAACCAAGAAAAGAAAAACTAGATATGCCCCGAGCAATTTCACTGAAAAAATTGTTTACTAATAGATCAGAGAATTCCAACAAGATCATGTTCCCTTCTTTTTTTAGTATCTTTCCTATCAAATGAATTTGAGACAAGTTGAAGAAATGCAACTCAGTAAGACCTACTGATACATACAAGTTACTTGAAAGGTTTATGATACTTACAAATATGGAATAATAGAAAACTCATGGAAAGTATTGGAGAAAAATAAGTAACCGTAAGGTTCAAGTTCATTTCAACATATTGGCAAATGTCCTGCGGCTATTATTGGCAAAAATCCAAATACCAATAGAGAAGCAAGTTTCCATAGTTTTGGAAGAGTATCTTCAACAAATTTGTTGAATTTTTAGCTGAGAGCCACGGGAGGTCTGGTGCTGTCATTTAACCCACCTAGCATGGTACAATCCCAGCGAATCTATTCCAGTTTGCAGTGAAAAAGGAATAAGCTATTGTTGTTCAGGCACAACGGTTCAGGCTTATATTAGGAAGCCAATGAGTTGGGAATTTCAGATTTTTTGTTTCCAGTTTTATATGGGTCAAAGATAGTCAATGTGCCAAGTAATGATTAAGTTCTCCTGATTGAGGTTTATCTTATATGTCAAGAACTATCAGGGCACTCTCTATTTGTGTTTTGGAACAAAATGAGGATATTGGTTTGGAAAAGTGATTGAGTGCAATATTCAAAATTGTGGCATTTGGATATAACCACTATGGTAGCTGACCCTTGAAGCAATTAAATTTTAATCAATAACTTCAAAATTTAGCCATATCTTGGATACATTGCAATCACATTTGTTGATCAATTTAATTTTTTAATAAGTAATAAGTTTATTGATATAAAAAGGGGAACACCCTAGTACACAAGCAGTGTACAAGGGGTCCAAATGATCAATTTAATGTACATATCCAATTTCCAGAACCGTCCGAAATTCCTATTTGTGAGAGGTCTTACTGTTTAAAACTTTTGTGTTTGTAACCAAGTAGGAAATTGTGGACTGATCTAACAAGAACTCACTTTGAAAAAAATTAAGTTTAAAAGTAGTCCCATTGGAGCTGACATTCATGACAATAGAGTTTGAAGACAAGTCTAAATTCTTTTTATTTTGAGACTTCAACAAAATGCAATTCAGACACATTGTCCTCCAAGAAATTCTGTGCAATATATTAACTCCTTCCAAGTATGAAAGTAGAACCCAGCTTTCTAGTGTGGTTCCCCCATTCAATTGATTCAATTTAAGATGTAATGTCCACAAGGTCAACAATCTTCCATGAGATTTTGAGATGGGACCATCGAAGAAGTTATCATATATACAAAGAAAGATATGCAAGATGCCTAAATTGGTCTAAGAATTCTAGAATTTTCCCTCTAAGCTGACTACTGGACAAAAACGTGTTAAGGTTCCAAAATTTTAGTTCGGTACTCCGTACTTGGCCTTGTAGATTATTGGAGCCTAAGGAAAGGTACGAAATTTTATTACTAATTGCTTTTGTGCCATTAAATGATTCATAGAAAGATTAAGTGGGATGTAAAATTGACATTTTTAGGGACCAATGCGTGTCATGAAGTTGGCATTGAGGCAACCATATTGCTTAAAGAGAAGGGAGCTAATTCATTACCTGAAGCAAATTTTTGTTCCCCTTTGAAGCTTGATGCCACTTGTGCAAAAATATTGATGGAAGAAAGATGAGAAACCCACCATAGAGCATTCATACAAAGATCATTTCCCTGCAGATTACGAAAATAAATCTCTAATAGATGTCTAAGTTGTTGACAAATGAATACTCCAAATCCTGCAAAGGAGAGATCGAGATGTGCAAGTCTCTTCCAAGTAACCAAAATGGCTTGGAATACCCTTACTAGTAGAATTATTAAACTGAAGTATTTTAGTAGTTCTAGCTAGAGTAATGAAGGATTAATCTTGTCACCCAATGGTAATCTATATCAGCAGAATTTGAAATTTCTTGGTGGGCTCAACCCAACTTTCCACTTATATTGTCACATTAGACTCCATAAATTTTCTTGAACAGACTAAGTTGACAACCCATTTGAAGGATTTTTAATAGCTTCATAAAGGGATTGTTTCTCTTTCTCATTGCAAGTTACATTGAAGCTCCTTTGCATAAGCTAGAATACTAGGGTATTAAAAAGAAAACAAAAGCAAGAGAAGCACAAGAAATTATGAAAGATATAGACACGATGAAGCAATAACTAAGGAAGAATTTCAGTCAAAGGAAACTTGAAACATTCATAGCAGGCCACAAAACAAGCATCTAGTTAAATAGGCTTTTCACCAAAACTAGTCATTGATGCTTAGGTCACAAATAATGTTTATACCTTTGTTCATTTCTCCAGTAATTAACCATGGTGATTATTTAAATATCACCTTGGAAGGAACTGTATACCACCAACAGATAAACATCATAATTTTCATGTATGCTAGGGTCATGATTCTCTAAAGACTTTTAAATAGGATCTTCAAAGTTCACTAAAACAAAGTTTGTTTCAGGTGGGATAAAGTATTCCATAGTACACTATTGAGCTTGACTCCAAGTTGCAAGTTTCATGTTCTTTTTCATTGGTCCAAAATAGATTGTAAGACAAGCTTTCATATTACATATGCCTTCAGCCCAAACAAATCTTACCAGCTTTTAGCTGAGTGCTTCTTGGTCATGTCCCCCTTCCTATAGATTTGAGATGCTTGCTCTGACTTCTAAATTAAGAAACTGCATACCAGTAGCAAATAAATGTATAGGAACATGGAAACATGGTATCAAATTTCATTTAGACCAAGGTGCAGTAGCTTTTGCAAAAATAATGAAGGAAGCAACATTGTCTAACCAGGGGATGGGCTCACCATCACTGTCTTGATTAATTAAGCACAACCTTTGATTCCCTAAACATCATCTATTTAGCCGAATGAGAACAAATTCATCATAAAAAAATAAAGCAACATTGATTAGCTAAGTATAACCTTTTGTTTCCTAAATATCCTTTTTTAATTTATTTTTAAAGTTGAATGAGATTTATTCATTAGAAACAAATATATTGCAAACAAGACTAGCAGACTACCCAAAAAGAACCAAAATAATACAAAGAGCCCTATCAACAATAAGGATAAAATACTATAGATTACAGGCAACATATCATCAAAAGGAAAATCAAGATAGAAAAATACAAAGGTTAAGAATTAGAATAAAATACAGTCATAGGGATACTTCAAAAAGAGCACAACCTTTGTTTCTGGTAGACTTCACAATATGCCTGCTTGATGCTAGTCCATCTAACCTTTATGACAATAATCTTGGGCGTAGTTTTTTTATCTTTAAGTTGTTCTCATGCCATTGAGAGTTTTCTCCATCTAAGTTGGATATATAAGAGCAATCCAAGAAACTTCAAAAATGATAACAACAAAGCTTTTCTGCCTTTTAGAACTTCTATTGCCCAAGCTAACTATGCACCCCAAGTATCAGGTCTTTTAGGAATGGAACAAAGCCTATTAGTTAGAATACCTGGTAAGCTTGAACTGCTAAAATTTTTGGTGTAGCAAGTCTAATAGCATTTCATGTTGTCCCCCACATTCAGATTTTCCTGATTTTGTAGTTCTAAATTGACATTTTATGCTACATTGTGATCAATGTTTGCCTCAAAAAACTTGCCCAGAATATGAATTAGAGGCGCAAGATTTACTTATCTAGACCCATTTGATAGTTAAATTTGAAAGTTCTTATTCAAATTAACAAGAAAATTGTACAGAAAATTTTCAAACACGTAGAGAAAATTTTCACACAGACATGAATCTCTTTAACATTATGGACTATCGAGAGAGAGAAATC
Source organism: Quercus glauca (assembly GCA_023736055.1). Classification (NCBI taxonomy): domain Eukaryota; kingdom Viridiplantae; phylum Streptophyta; class Magnoliopsida; order Fagales; family Fagaceae; genus Quercus; species Quercus glauca. Next base: position 18,950,644 of record CM043323.1, read on the forward strand.
AAATTGGATTGCCTTTGGCAAGATATAGTCATATAGATTACCACTTTTAACAGATGAGTGCTTGTATGAGTTGAAAATTGATTTTAAACAATCAAATTGGATTGCCTTGGACATTTATAGAAAGAAACATTGTATTCATATATATATATATATATATATATATATATATATATATTCTATCTGTTATCAAAGTAAATGATTTCTTTTAGAAATTAGGTAAAGCAGATCTAGAAAATAGTCCTAGGATTGTGCCACTTGTCCCAAAATCATTTCTGTTCCACGAGAACATTTTAACAAAATAAACAGCAGGTAGTATTTTCATCATCTCTTTGGGTAAGCTTGCAAGTCCACTTAGTTGTGATGCAATCTGGTGATGATAATATGCTTTGTCCAATAACTATGACGCGTATTATACTAAAATAAATGCTGATATGCATTTCTTGATATTGTTTTCCTATCCTAACAAATAAATCCTATCGTGTTTATTGTAAATCCATGATGATATCTATTAGGAAAATGCGGCATTTGGAATGGCTGTGTGATGAATGTAAACTGAAATTCTTGGAGCTAAAAGTAAAGAGGAACCACTGGTTCATTAGTTTCAAAATTGAGAATCAAGAAGAGGTGGTGGAGAAACTTGGAGGCCCAGATGAAACCTGAGGACTTTGTAGAGTCTCTGCCTGCCAATGGGTGCTGCCCATGATTTGTATTTCATCACTGATGAGAAATTCCAGAAAGCAAGATTTTTTTCATTGCATGATAATTCTACTTTTCCTCAAGTAAGTCTATATGCATACTTAAAGACTAATGTTTCTCCTTTGGAATACTGTGCACATAAATTCTGACGAAAAAATCATAGCAAATTTTGCTTCCCAAGTAATGTAACGACTCTCAAAATGTTAATGACACAATAGAACTAGAAATTGGATGCCAAACTAGATTTGGCTTCCAGGCTGAACGCTTCTCTTTGGATGCGTGCGATTATATTGAAGGCCAAAATAATAAACAATTTGGGATGCAATGTTGTCTATGAAAGTTGAGTCTCTTGTTTTTCAGGTCAACTTGATACATCAAAAGTGAGAAGTAAGATGGTCTATGCCACCTCCAAAGATAGATTCAAGAGGGACCTAGATTTGGATGGCACTCAAGTCAAGTTGCGAGCAACAGATCCTAGCAAAATGAGCCTTGACATTGTAAAAGGGGAAGCACTTTGTGACTTCACCCTTTTGACGTTTAGCTCTTCCTAAGTCTAACAATACCATTCTATGAGCTTTTTTTTTTTTTTTTTTTTCTATCCCTTGTCCTTTTTATTCTTTAGTGTTGTATGGGCTCAAACTAAACCTGTAGAATAATATCATACAATGAATCTGTTTGCTAGCACATAATTCAAACTTCAGCACCCCCAAATTTGTGTGGGTTTTAAAGTAGAGTACAGGCCACTTGGAAAAGCACCAAATCTGTGTTTTAATGTAAAGAACTAGGTACCAAGGATCCATACATCCATTGACTGGAAAAAAAAAAGGGAAAAAAAGAAGCAGCCCATATTAAGGAATAGATTAATAAATCTAGTTGTTTACAGACTCGCTTAAAACCGGAAAGATATAAACAACAAATCTAGTGTTCTATTATTTTAATGCAAAGTGAAATGACATACCACTCTGTTGTAAATAAATAGTTCATACAGATCATAGGAAGAAATCATAATCCCAAGCAATTCCAAACTAATATTTGTGGCCAGTTGGAGCACAAAGCACATGAACCTGAGCTGCCTTCGGAAGCATACACAAGGACCTGCAATAATCAACTGTATTCCCACAGACTAAGCCTTTAGCAAGTTACATGCGCACCGTAGTACAATACTTTATGATACAAATGTGCAAGAAATACTCGTCACAGTGCCAACTCTGTTTCCTTCAGTAGCATTGTGTTCTCAAACAGTTTCAAAATGAAGTACGTATTTCAAAATGAACCATATTTCGTATGGCAATAATCAACAAAACTATTAAAACTGAAAACATTGGCATTACCTTAGTATGAGCATATTTCTGAAACCAAAATCCCACGAGGTAGAAGGTTAATTAGCTACAAATTAAATCACATTTGGAACGCAGTAGCTACAACGTCACCATTAAACAAGACCACACAATTATTAAGGACATAATGCTTTAAAGCATACCTTGTACAATACATAACCAGGAATTTTCAAAGACAAACCAAATATGCCCCAAAGCAATTTCGCAGAAGAGAACAAATGTATTTAAAAGATTTACTCAACTAGACCCATTTTAATTGTCAATTCGAAAGATTGTGTAGAAAATGAGAGAAATCAGACCTGAGCTTTTTCAATTCTCCTTTGAAGCAGTATTTGTCAGATTCTAGTGAGAGAGAGAGAGAGAGAGAGAGAGATTGAGCGTGAAAGAGAGAGACTGAGAGAGCCATAAAAAGAGAAATACGACATCGTCTGTGTATTAAAAACTTATGAGGAGCTGAATTACTCATTTGCCCTTCACTTCATGATTTTAAATATTCTTGCAAAAATGGAAATAATCCGTACTTTCTTATTTTGATTTGGATGTAATTAAAATATAAACTTCCATATTTTGATTCTATTTTTTTACCATGCAATTTTTTTTTTTGGGAAGTACATGACGATGCAGTATTAATTCTAAAAATATATATATATATATATATAATTCATGCTTTGAATTTTAAAATGAAAGTGTTTCTTTGTTTTTTAACTTTTATAAAAGGACTAAGTATTTATATACTTCCACTGTATTCAAAAATTAAATAAATAATCAAGTACTACTGAAATAATGCATATTTTCTTATTTTGGTTACCCTTTAGTTACCATCAATGCTATGAAATATGGACAGATTGGTCTATTAACAATTGTTAAAAACATGCTTCACCCATATTTGGGCTAAAACTCTCACTTTGGTTTATCAAAAGAAAAGCCCATTGGACATAAAAATATACCATCCTATTTAAAAGTTTCTCTCTTTAAAACAAAACTTATACCTTTTGCTCACATAAGAAATATTTGTTCATTGCTCATTTTAAATTAGACATTTTTACTTTACTCCCCAAAACAAAAGAGTGTATATTTCTTGGGGCCAACTTTATCTCAACCAGATCACTCTCCAACTTCAACCAAAACTCAAAAAAACATAATAGTATTTTAAATTTTCCTATATCTAGTGATATGATAAGCTATTAATAACAGTTATACACCGTAAGGATTGTGATGTGGTACAGCCAAGTCAAATCATAGATACCCAATTTCTACTTTTGGGGAACACATTTTGTCAACTTTGATGAGAAGACTCTAACAAAGTAAGAGTGACCATAAAAATGCTAAAAAAAAGACAAATTTTAGAGATGTAAATAGGACATCAAAGTTTATGAACTCCAAAATTTCTGGGAGAAAGTATTCCATAAGACACTATTTAACTGGCCTTGCAAGTTGCTTTGAGACATTGTCCACTTTAATATATGGCCAATCCCAACTAAGTGTCTAGATCCCCATACAATACTTTTTCACTAATGGTCCTTTGCTAGCACAACTGTGATATTAAATGAATAACATTTATTTAAAAAACAAAATGAACTATCCAGTTTTAAATATTCTGAAACTCAAGAAAGCACTACTGACAGATGTGTTTTTTTAAAATATTTAGGAGAAAGGTATATAGTAAATTAACTGCCATTTGGGAGACAAAAGAGGATAGAAGCATAGCACCACACTTACTACTGTATCAAATTGTTGTGTGCATTTAATTAACATTTTTAAGAAAAAACAAAAAAGCTGAAAATCTTAAAATCAAGGTCCAAGGTACTTTTATTTATATCTTTGATATTATAGAATATAACTAAGAATATTCTCCTCAGATATTGAGCTCAAGTAGCACATGTAATCAAGCTGAGTTTAGCATGTGGAAATATTAAATAACAGAATTCTGCATCTAGTTAATTAATTGAACTGATTGAATTTTACGCGAGTGTTTCCCTTAACAAAGCATGCAACTCAAAAGCTTAAACTAGTAAATGGAAATACCCAATAAATACACAAGCCTATAATCAAGCACGTACCCACTTGAAGCTATAAATGATAACCTATTTGCAGCTTACCATTGCTAGGTCAATTTCTTCCTAACCTTGAAATCTTATATTCATAATACACTTTGAACCAAAAAACACAATAAGACTGTTATCAAGATCATAAGAGGAGGTGAATTATGACTTTCCTCAGTAATCAAATAGTGATACATTTATTTTGTGGACTTTTTTTTCCGGTAAACACCATCCAAAATGGGACATATATGAGTAAATAATTGAGCTGTGACTTACTCCTAAATAAAATATACATAATGTGTATACATAAGAATAGAAAAAGAAACCTTCTATATCTGCTTATTTTGATTTTCCCAAAAATTCTTCTCCCACAATTCCACTTGTTTTATTGAATTTTCCTTTCTCTGCAGAAATGCATGAAGAGATGGAGGATCATATGGATGAGGCATAGTGCATGGGCTAGTGTACGTGGGACCATTTTCCATGGATTCCATAAAAAATTTCTTCTGCACTCCTGCTGCTGGACAAGCCATTGTCTCTGCACAGAGTTCAATAGCTTTTCTGGGTCTAACGGGCTTGAATGTTAAGAGCTTAGCATACTCATTTAAAAGATGAAACATGTAATCATATACATATTCCATCTTCAAGTCTTCTTGAATGAATTCACTTGCTGCCTTCCCCATTCCTTGTGCCTGAGTAGTCAAATAAAAATAAGTAAACAAGAAAAGGGAAAGGGAAATATGAAAATCAAAGTCAATTCAAAACTGTGTTTGAAATTTTAATTTTGTTAATGTATCCTTCATATGTCCCATGAATTTTGTGTACTTGAGGTATGAATAGAAAGATAGCAACAAAACAAGCATGGGTTTCGCTTTAAAGAAATTAAACATTGCAAAAAAACTGAAATGATCAGATAGTTTGACATATGAAAGCCTTTAACCTTTTAAGTAGTTGCTTATTGGCTTCTTATAATTTATATCAGGCCTGTTTAAGTTTCAAAACTCATTGTCTGAAATCATCCCCCTATGAAAATTTTTGGCACTGACAATACTTATTTGGTCAACTACTTGTGGACACGAATGGTCCAATGTACATACACCAGACACCTAATCTAAACACTTTTAAGAACCAACATTACACCTTTTACTTTTCAAAATTTTGATAAATAATGACAAAGTTGGATGCAATTACACCAATGACATCTTCTCAACAAGCCTAAGTATGATATTACCTTTTGCTTATGGCTGTTGCCCCAGTCAACTGCGAACTTAATAGATTTGCACTTGTCATCATTCCTTATAGGCCAGTAGTGGTGCACTGGCATCAAACCTCTTGTGAAGAAATCATAGTAGTGGGGCTTCATAAGTAAGCTAACAGAATCACAAGCAAGAATGTATTTTTCACTGACAGACCAGGCAGAGCCTTCAATATAAATCTTATACCTGTGTTTGTAGTGAAAGGAAGAAACCATATTACTAATTGATAATGCACATATATAGTCAACAAAAAGAGATGATAAAATGAACATGGAATTAGTAAAAAAAAAAAATCATAAAAACTGAAAACTAAAGACAAGCATGTCATGCAAAAAAAGCAGAAAGAGATTGAAATTTTTTGTCTCACCTATAATTGCATTGGCTAGCCAAGTCTGACTGTTTGTATCCTTCCTGTGATTCTCGGATCCAATCCTGCAAATGAACATCCACTATTGTTACTGGCATTAAATCATTCACTATTAAATCCCTATTAACATGTTACTGGCATGCGAGAAAAGATCTACTTTTCTCCATGTAAATAGAAAAAGAGGACCCTCATCTTCTTTAAAGCGTATACTTTTAGGTTTGGCTTAAAAGTTTAGCTCCCACCTACACCATAAAGTAACTAGTGGACTCCAAAGGCTTCACTGTGGGGTACGCCTAAAGAAGAGACAGCTTAGTTGCTTTCTATTCTTCAGTATGTATTTCTTCTTTTCAATAAGAACTTCATTTTAATTATACATTGGAGTAGAAGGGACATATGGCCTAGTTATAAGAGTGGCTAGGATAATTGTTTTTGTTCATCAATGCAGCCATATGGTTGAAATTAATTGGAGAACCTAAGGTACAGCACATAAGAAATTGTATCTAAGTTTTATCTATTTAATGATATACAAATAAAAGAAATTTGAAAGAAAGAAATTCAGAATGTTACCTGAGCATATACACGAGCATTCCAGTCTTGATTGTCAGAGACATTACATTTCATGAGTTCTTGCCTGATTAGAGCAACCGATGGATTACCCTTCCAGTAAGCATAAGGTTCCCTTGCCATCCATCTCATCCTCTTGTTGCCTTCTTTTAGATCATTCAACAAATGTTTCCAAGGCTTTATATTGATCTCAGCCCTACACAAGTACATGACATGTTAGGACTTAGGAGGGAAATTATTGAAAAGAGAAATTGTTTATTAAGACACGATCCCTTCCTTGGATAGTTAAGAACCTCAAATAGTTGTGCACAAGCATGCACGCAAACTCACACACACAACGTATATGCATATATGTACCTATGGTTTTATTTTTAAAATGTCATTGAAAAAAAAAGTGCTTTATGAGAAAGGAATAAAGTATCACCACTTGAATGTTCTTGATTCAATTTCTCTTTTGAACTTGTAGTATTTTAGTTATAATATGATATCATCTTTCATATAAGATTATATGAATCTCAATGAGAAATTGTCATTTTATACCCAAAAAATAGAAAGTAAGTTAAACATGTGTACTTGACACATTTTAAGTAAAGCAGGGGCATTCAAACGTTAGACGTCTTTGTGGGAAATATCAAAAAATGGATCCTTAAAAGTTCAAACCTCTTATATATTTGAATTTAAAAGACATTTTAATGTTTTTTTTTTTTTTCTTTTGAGTATGAGCTCATAATTTTAAGGGGGCAAAGTCTAAAATTTTAGTTTTTTTATTTATTTATTTATTAATTTTTGTAAAGCAGTTAATTTTTTTTTTTTTTTTTTTTTTTTTTTTTAAGTCATAACATCCCCAACCCAATAGATAGCTCCACTCCTGCTCAAATGGACTCTAGGGTGTATTCCAAGGTTTGTTTATAATTAAGGAAGTGATGACAAGCTTTATAGTTTAGAATAATATTAACTATTGTGGGAGTAAAATTTTTTTTTTTTTTTTTTAATATGGGATCTTACTGTGTGAGTTTATAGTAAAATCTATCATTCAAGCAAGAAGATAAAGTATTAATCCCATAATATTGAATTAAGACATAATTTTTCTCTAAACTAGTTTGAAGGAATCTCCTACAACCTTCTATGTAGAGGTTTATAAAACTATTCACACACCACACACACACACACACATATATTGTTGAAAAACATTCACATATATTATTTAAACAATTAACATGACTCATTTAAAAATGTCATGTGATTAAAAATACACGTATATGATTCCTTTAACCACCCAATAGTGAATTAGAGCAAAATTTCTCGAAATAGGTTTAGAGATAAACTTTTTTAAGTTGAGTAATAACTCCTTAATAGTTTTAGGAGGTAAAAGGCAAGTATAACATAGATCGATTTATAATATTATAATAAGCAATGATTTAAAAATACACATATATGATCCTTTTAACCACCCAATAGTGCATTAGAGCAAAAATTCTCCAAATAAGTTTAGAGGTAAACTTTTTAAATTGAGTAATAACTTCTTAATATTTTGAGGGAATAAAGTGCAAATATGACATAGCTCAATTTATAATATTATAATAAATAGTGGTTTAATTGTGCTAAACTGATTATTACTAAAATAAATAAAGTTACCAACACAATATTTTTACAACAAATTCTAAGTGACAAACAATAATAGCAATGGAATTAAACGAGAAACAGTAATAAATTACTACATAGAATTTATCATAAAATTGTTGTTATTTCACCAAAGCTATGGAGAAGAGTGAGCCGTTGGATTGTGAGTGAGTGAAACAAGCACAAGTGGAGATTGTAAGTTAAGAGAGTAAGAAAAGTCTTACCATCCCCAAAAGGACCAATCAGGGAAAACAATATCCAGTGTATCATCATCCCCACAGTACCGAAACAGCGGAGGTGGGCCCGTGGAATTGGGCCCTTGATAGTCCTTCGTTTTGATGACCGGCCAGTCAACGCAATCAAACATCAGCTCCAAGTCAGGTATTTTCCCAGGGTACCTCCGCAGTAACTGTAGGATCCCCCACAGCGTAAAAACGTCTCTAGTCTGAAACGCCCTCCGAAATCTCTCCACGTAAGCCTTGCCCTTCACTATCACCAGCCTGAAATTCGCTGTCGCTTTAGCCTTTTCCAACATGTCCCTCGTGATCCCAGTGTGGGCCCAGGGCTGTAGATCTTCGTGGATCCAACGGAAGTACTCGGGACACGTGGGTGGTGATGGACGGTCAGGATCTTCTTCTGTGTTGAACGTGGTTGGGTAGTTTGAAGGGCAGGTTCGTGTGAGGCTGTAAGCTGTACAGTTTAGTGGGATCGCAATTGGCTCTAAGGGCTTTTTAGGAATTTTGGGGATTCCTTGAGGGTATACGTGGGATGTTATAGTAGTTAGTTTTGATTTTGGTGCCGAATTGTCAGCTAAACCCTGAGACACGTAGCACAATGCTTAATAGTCAATAACACAAGAATAATTTAATTCTTACGCATGGTAAAAAAATACTTCTTTAATTTTCTCAAGAAAACCTAGGGGTAAAAAAAGAAAATCAATTACCTCAATAAAATAATAAGATAGAACATAATCAATCATTATCTCATAGACATCTTGAACTTATGCCTTAGTTTCACAATCCAAATGCAGCCGAATTTGACTTGAGAAATGACAAATTCGATAATCACTCCACATATTTTGAATGTATTCATTTTATTCAGAATTGTTTTATTTCTAACAACAAAGCTAATTGTCAAAACTTGCATATACTTCCTTTGGTTTCATTATCCTGCAAAAGTTGATCTTATAAACTCTAGCCAAATAAATATTAAAATCTAAATATAATTGCTTAAATGTTTCAAATGGTTTCGAAATAAGAAAAGAATGCAACAAAAAATAGTATATAAAAGAATCATTTACATCTTATTTTACTTTTCTTCAATGACAAGTACATAACTTACTCACTCATTCTTTAAATGTGTCATTAGAGGATTCTTTTAAAATAAAAAAGTAAACTAAAAAAATTCATTTCATAAAAAAAAAAAAACAACCAATAAGATTATCATAGAATATAGGAATGCCCTAAGCCCTTGTTATAAAGCCGTGAGAGTAATAAAATGATTTTGACTGACGACAATTATATAAAGGAGAATGTTAACCAGCACCGGGCGGTGCTGGTTAAGTGCAGAAAAGACAAAAAAAAAATTTGTCAGAAAAAGTAAAAAAATTTTGAATAATATCTGTAAAACTGAAAAAAATAACATAAATAGTAAAAAAGAACAAAAAAGTGTCAAAAAAAGTAAAAAGAATTTGTGCGCCGTTAACACAACCCTTATATAAAATGAGAGTAAAAACAGAAAGCTGTCCACAACTACTGGAAATCTATTAAATTACCATATTTCTTCAAACAGTATTCAACCTAGGAATAATTTTACTACCGACAAAGACAACGCGCAATTTGTCAGTTGTCAGTTGTCAGTTGTCACTGATCAAAAACGGCACAAGTTGTTTGATCGCTAAACCAACAGCTTCTAGACACGTTTTATGACTTCATTCACTTTGTTTGTACTTCATAGTTTAGACCCACCCAAAAGTTTTTTTTTTTTTTTTTTTAAATACCCAAAAGCCAACTCAATATTTTTAATGGAGATGTTCAGCTCTTCAGGGTTCTCTTCTTCCCCAGTACGTTGTGTAACTGTGGAAATTATCAACAAAAAAAACAATGTTGAAGAGATAATTTTTTTTTCTACAAGCTATATCACAATTTATTAATGAGATATATTTTTTTTTTCTACAGCCTTTATCACAATTTATTAAAATGATAAGTAAGTATCACTTCTATCTATTTATATTAATACAATTTTTTTTACAATTTTTATCAATCACAATATATTAAAATGATAAGTTATAATTAAAATAATACAACTTTCACATATGTCTATTACTACTCTTTTGATATATTATTACTATTTTATGATGAATAATACGGTAATACCTCTCTCACATATATCTACGGCTCCTATTTTTATTTCACAACACTAAAAGTATTCCGCACGAAATTATGAAAAAAGTTTGATCCTCTCTACTTCTTGAAAACAAAATGATACTACCATACTAGAGGTACAACCTACAATAGTTGATCACATCACTACAAGTTCATTATCATACTCAGCTCAATAACAAGTAACTTTACATGGCAAGTTGTCGATTCACACAAACCCATTATTTTTGTTTGACCATTTGCAACTCATCACTTCGGTGAATTGTGGCTAAAGTTGCGAAAATTATTGCGAGAGTAGACTTAATCGTCACTAATAGTGGTCACCACGTGGTGATGAGTGTCCCCCATTAATGACTACCTCCTCTGTGGAAGTCTAAGACCGAGTGAGGTTTGAGTGATTTAACAGCCAAACTTAACCGACACTCAAGCCGCGTGTTTAGGCCTAGAAAATCTATCTTGCTCCACAATAACACCCGCCACGTGTAGTGTATGCATTTACAGACACCGACGTGTCGTTTTATGAACTCTGAAAGTCGTCGTTTCCAGTGCGATTCGGCTCCATATGGTGGTGGAACCTCACCACCTCAAGTGCCGTTTGAATCGCGGAAGACAACGACGTGTCGTGTAAAATTTCTTTCACGAATAAAGCAAAACACAATCATTGATAGTAGTAGGGTATTATAATAATGCATTAATACTTACAGCGGTGTAGAGCACGCGCGTGAAGGCAAACGCGCCGGCGATCAGGAAGAAGAGGAAGATGAAGAAAGCAGAGGATCGGGCAGGAGCCTTCATAAATGGCCGCCAGATCATGTCTGCGAAGTGACGATAAAGCCCCGATCTTGGCAAGAAATAACACCACTCAAACCTCTGATGCATGTTGTAATTGTAATTGTACTCTCTCATGCTATGTTTGGAGTTTCAACTATACACTTTCTGACAACAACTTCACTCAAAACTTTTTTATTTTCTCAACTGGGTTTTGTTGGATTTATTTGCTATGTTTTGGAAAAGCCTGAGTTAAGTTTCTCAACTGGGTTTCTCAGACTTGGCTGATTGGGGAGCTTTTGATATGATGGGTTTTTGTTAAGTGACGTGATACGATCTACCCAACATTTCAGTTTCAGTTACTATTGTTGTAACTGAATTTGTTTAGATCAGAGATAAAAGCTTTGGGTACACTGACAAAACAAGGGAAATGCAAAGAGAGAGATTTTGGGTACACGAAAAAGTAAAGTATGGAAATGATGAAATTAAAGAAAGAGGTGGAAAATGTGAGAAGTGAGAACTGAACTCACAGGAAGTGAGAGGGTTTATTTTATTTTAATAAGGAAACTTTTAGAGGTAGATAGAATCTCGTGAGCAAGTGTGACTTTCTATTCCAAACTCTCTTTTTCATTCACTGGAACAGAGTATGAAAAAGGACAACAGATTTTCACTAATTTTAGATTCACTGGACAGAGTATGAAAAAGGACAACAGAGTTTCACTAATAAAAGGACAACGGAGTTTCACTAATTTTAGATTCACTGGAACAGAGTATGAAAAAGGTTAACAGAGTTTCACTAATTTTAGATCTAGGATGTGAGTGACAAAGAGAGAATATGGGATGTGAGTGACAAAGAGGGAATAGAGTTTCACTAATTTTAGATCTAGGGTAAATTTCTCTAACTACTCCTGAGTTTGGACAAATACCAAAGAGGTTTAGAAGATTGTAAAACTGACCATTTTAGTCCTTAAGTCCAAACGGACTCTATCACCGTTAACCTTAATCCTCTCATCCCTTTCTCTTTACTCTCTCTTCTCCATGCCAAAAACTCTCTCGGTGTCAAGCTCAAGCTAGCCATAAGGTTTCAAACTCAACAAATGACCAATAAGACAATCAAACACAGATCAACCCAAATAAACAATCATCCAGCATCAAACCTCAAACATACCTAGTTCAAAAACATTTCAAAACAAAACCAAGACCCATAACAAAACCAAACCCAAATCAACAATTTTTAAAAAAAACCCATATCCATGACGGCGAGCTCTGCTAGATTGGGATCTTGCAACCACCGGCCACCTCTCATCACGACCCACAAAGCCATTGCTCAAACCAAAGCAAACCCACCTCGCCGATCCAAACCAAAATCCACAAACCTCCACCACCGACCCACACCAAAACCCACTAACCACTGCTAAGCCATAGCACGACGTTGCTGCTTAAAGACCACAAGAACCAACACCGATCCACACCGAAACTCACCAAAACTGCTTACCCACACCACCACACCATCGCAAAGACCACGATAGAGAGAAGAAAGGAATGTGAGAGTCATAGAGAGGTTTGAGAGTGGAAAGGATGAGGGAATCAGAGAGAGTGATGAGAAGAAAAGGTGTGAAGAAAGAGAGTCAGAAGAAAGAATGGACTCGTGTGAGGGTGAGAGAGAGAAACCAAAAATAGATAACGGCGTTAGAGTCCGTTTGGACTTAAGGATTGATATAGTCAATTTTGTAATCTTCTGGACCTTCTTGGTATTTGTCCAAACCTCAGAGGTAGTTAGTGAAATTTACCCTTAGATCTAGGATGTGAGTGACAAAGAGGGAATAGGGCCAAATGTGTAAGCCCTCACTTTTATACCAGAACAAGCATACGAGGATACAAGGAATATCTAATTTAGTTAGAGAAATCTAAAAAAGTTGCTCTCATATTAGTACCAAGAGTTCTCCTTATGATTTAAAAGAAATTTCTGAAAATTGATTCTAATTAAGATGTCAAAAAAAAAAAAAAAAATCTAGATGTAATAAGGAAATGAAGAAGAATTCAATTTATAATTTTAAGTCTATAAATCGAAAGAACAATATGATATTCAAAGCATTCCCATGATCACATCTATTGTTGAACTTTGAAGTAAAAAAAATCACTTCTTTATATTTTAGCTACCTAATATTAAATTTTTAACACACTATATATATCACTTTTTATTTTCGTATACATTCAATTAAAATATTTATCATAAATAATTTTTTTTTTTTGAGGGGTGGGGAATAGAGAAAAAGGAGAGAGGATTTGTTTGAATAAACAAAGAGAACAAAGTTTTACAAAATATTCCATGTGACACTGTAGCATTTTGCAAAAGATAAAATATTTGAATTGCATGTGTAACAAAAACTGAACATGTAACCATTTTTAGGTGGAGTTTGGATAGCGTCTGTGTTGCGCACTTGTAATGTTTTTATGTGAGTCACATGCACTGTTCACAGGACTCGTAAGTACTTTATTTAGCAAAAACAACTTTAAAACTGGATCTCACGGCACTATTCATCCATTTAAAAATTATTTTACTACAGTGTTTTCAATGTTCAACAATAAATAGTATCCAAACAGACTTTTAGTGTTTCTTAAGAGCATTCTTCTTTTTGCTTTTTTGGAGTAAAGGATAAAAACTTTATTTGTTAGAAGAAAGTGTACAGAAACAGAAGTATAACAAAGAGAGCATACATATTCAGTTTTGTAAAGTTTGGACGACTTTTGCAATTAAAAGTCTTTTTTTTTTTTTTTTTTTTTTTTCTGGATGAAGAACCAATTTTGTGAATAAAATTTGACTAAAATAGATGATATGAACTATGAAGAATGGGACATGAATGCTTTCAATTATGATGCTTTTCAATTTCAATTTGGTAATTTAAAAAAAAAAAAAAGTTTTGAAGGGTCAGATCCTAAAAACAACCTTGCATCATAAGTTAATTAAGAGAGATCATTACCTTCATGGAACGACTTGTTTACTTGCCCTCCCTATAACAATAGGGCCCAGCCTCATGTGAAAGGAGGAGACCACCAAACTTTTAATCCACCGACTAATACTTTTTAGTATATTAAAGATCATATTTTATTTTACTAGCTGTTGGAAGAATCTTAGGAGGTGATGTATTAAGAAGGGTGATATTTTCCGGTATCTTCCCAAACTTTTTTCACTGGCTCTCTCTTAAAAAGTCATTTAAGATCCCTCCGTGCTTAGTTTTTCTTTAATTTTATTATTTAAGATTTTATTTTTTGTTATTAGGAGTTTTTAATCAAATAATGAATAGGATAAATTGTTAGCTTAGTATTTGAATAAATCTTATCTATTTATTGTAGATAAAGATTAGGTTTCTTTTGAATTTAAATGTTAGATTTATCTTGTAAAATCATCTAAATAGATGACTTGATGTTAATTTATAAAGAAAGTTGAAAAATATTATTGACGTGATTTTAAGATTAAATAATATAACTTGAGTTGAAATAGATTCCAGTTATATTAACGGGTAAAGTTTCTTTTCTTGTATAAAATAAAAGATTTGACATTCAAATTATGCCTACATCAAAAACCAGTTGATATTTTGACCTAATGATAAAGCCATAAAGGCTAATAATAATCATAGAGTGGATAATGGACAGTAGACACGGGCATAGATTGATAACTTGGGTTGAAAGATAAAAACTATTAGACACATCAAAACTGTGGTGACATTCTATATTTTAACATTAATGATATCTTGGTCTGATGATAAAGAGCTATTATCAGGAGCGGACGTCATAGGTTGAAACTCTTAAAAAAAAACATTAATGGTGAATTTGGTCACGTAGAAGGATATATTCTTTAATAAATATTGTTGGAAAAGTGGTAAATCTAATTAAATTCTACTCACTTGAATTTCAAGCTTTTATACCATAACATTAGCATTCTCATCAGGTCTTCTATAAAAAATGCCATTTTAACACATCAAAAACCTACTTTACTATTTTACCACATCATTTTACAACATCTCATTTATCAGATGTTCTATTTTTCACTTCTATACATTAAAATAATATTTACAACATATTAAAATAATATATTAAACTCCTCCCCAGTTCCCATCATCATCATCAACACAGCAACAGCACAACCACCACTGCAACAACGGCAACCAACAACGCTGCCGCAACAACACCGACAGCCACCACCGGCACAAATCCACATCCACCAACACCACCTTATTAAAAAAAAAAAAAAATTCCACAACAACCCAAAAAATAACCACCACAATCAACCCACAACCTCTACAATTAATCACTCAATATCAGATCAGCCCAAATTGCAGCCAAAAAAAAAAAAAAAAAAACCCACAACGAGAGAGATCGGCACAGCAAAAAACACAACCAAATCAAACAAACCCACATCCCAAATCAAACAAACCCAAAAGCAAAACCCACCACTGCAAGCCGATTGAGAGAAATCCGATGGTGGGAGGTTCCGATGACGTGATGGATGGCACGACAAGCTCGGCGGCGTGGCGTGGCGTGGCGTGGTGATCGGGCCATGGGTTGTTGTGGATGTGGTGGGTCAGGTTCGTGTGGCTGTGTTGGTGGACGGCGATCTGAGAGTGTAGGTCGGCGTGTGGCTGTGTTGGTGGCTTGATGCTCCTGGGTTTCGGGTTCGTGTGGCGTGGCTTGATGCTCCTGGGTTTCGTCGGAGAGGAAGCAGTGACGTGGAGTAGAGAGAGAGAGCAAAGAAATGAAGTGAGAGAGGGAGCAGATCCAATTCGGTGAAGGAATGAGGAGACAGGGAAGAAAAAGGCGGTGAGGAGATAGAGGCAGTGGGCCCAGCGAGAATAAAAAAATAATATAAATGATAGTAAAGGTGCACAGTACGCTCTCAAAAATGAGAGCGTACTGTAGCATGTTCTAAAAAAATGGCACATATGAAACACCTGATGAAACTCAAACAGTAGCTTTTGGTGTGTCAAATGTGCCAAATATTTGGCATTTGGCACATTTGACACACCTGATGAGAATGCTCGGAACCGTGTTGAAGTGGATGTCATTTGTACGAAATTTCTTTTGCATAGCTCTACATGATATACATAAATTAACATAATGGGGCTGCCTCAGTTGCCCTCAGCTACCTGGGCTCTTTATGTTAGGCATGGGGTAGTTGTGACAATCAAATTAAATTTGCAAAGGAATTAGTTGTACGTACTAGGGAGAGATTTTCTCCCCTTCTACTTGAAAGGTTTTCACTTCTCATTTAATTTTTCGATCAATTTTTTTCTCCATTATAGTATTGGACATTGAGTAATGCAAAGAAACTAGTAGAGTGTGCTTTATATGACCTTTTTTTTTTTTTTTTTATTGACTTATTTTGTTTAAAAAATAATAACCTATTAAAAAAAGTTATCTTAACAAAAAAAAAATATTATATACAAAATTACAATTACCCCTGAAGAAAAAAAAAAGTAAAAATTTAAAAATTGTACACGTTACATAAACCGAACGTAGAAATAAACTTAAATTTAAAACTAAAATAAACATTTCCTATGTCTAAAAGATAAAAGATCATCTCTGAAAAGCCTTTCTTTTATTGTTTTCTTTGCATCAAATTTTTCTCTTTTCTAGGTATATAAAATTAGATTTACTTTTGTTCAATTTGCATAATAATAGGAATCAAAGAAGTTGAACAAAAGGGGACTCTTTATGTGAATAAGAAATTTTCACAGATTCAGATTTTGTTGTTTGGTTACATTGAAAAGAGGGATAGACCATTTATCTAAAGATTTTTCTTATAAGATTAAGTTGAAATTCTCCATTTCCACTTATTATAGGAGAAACAAAACAAAACCATGGACCAACCGAATTGGATTGATACACAATAATGGTAAATCTTATCAATCTCATCTTTATAAGTATAGTATAATTGATGACTAAACTTCTCTAAAAAAAAAAAATTTGATCATGAACTAGAATTTCCAGCAATTTGTGAGGGGTTAGGTTACATGTATATGGTATACCATTAGTAATAACTCTTTATTATTATTTTTTTCTGAGAGAATTTCAACTTATGACGTCCGCTCCTGATAAAGAGCTATTATCAGACTAAGACACCAATCAGTTTTTGGTGTGGGCAAGAATTGAACCTTAGGTCTGTTATTCAACTATCAGAAATTTTACCAATTAAACTAATTGGAGCCCACTAATTCTTTATTAATTAAGTAGTAAAATTGCTAACCTTTTCAGCTTATTTTTCTCTTCTTTATTTTATTTTGGCGAAAACCACATTTTCGTTCCTACATTTTCACTCGATTCCACTTTGGTCTCTAACTTTTTTTTCCCACCGCTTTTAGTCTCTATCTTGGAAAACGCCTCTCGTTTTAGTCCCTGCCGTTACATTAGAGACGGAAAATAAAACGTGGCAAACGGACGGTACTGTTGGCTGACGTGGCCATTAAAATAATAATAAAAAAATGTTATTTGGCCTTAAAAAATTTTAAAAATTAATTTATTAATTTTAACTAAATAAAAACAAAAAATTACATGAATTGAGATTTAAAGGTGTCTTGAATAAGAACAATAAGAACACAAACCCATATCTAAGAACACAAAATTAAAATCCAAAAATCACAAACCCAGAAAATAACCCCACCACCACACGCACCCCAGCAACCACCAACAACAACAACAACAAAAAAAACTTACCCAAACACCAATCCAGCCACCAAAACACCAACCCAGCCACCTAAACACCAACCCACAGCCACCCAAACACCAAACCACCATTGACCCGGCCACCCAAACACAGATTCGGCCAACCCAAACACCAACCCAGCCACCTAAACACCAACCCACAGCCACCCAAACACCAAACCACCATTTCCGGCCACCCAAACACAGATCCAGCCAACCCAAAAACCAACCCAGCCACCTAAACACCAACCCACAACCACCCAAACACCAAACCACCATTACCGGCCAACTAAACACAGATCCGACCAACCTAAATACTACCAACCCAAACACGGCCAACGCAATGACAGATTTGGACATCCTATGACAGATCCGGCTGCTTTCGTCATCATTGAGAGCCGGCTCGGCTGCGGCTAAAAGTCAGCGTGCCGCCGCTGTTGGTGGGAGGAGGGTCGAATCAAGGCCGTCAAGGCTCGCTTCACAAGATCGCCTTCCATGCTGCCGATTCGGATGAGGGAATTGGTCATCGCCGATCTACAAGTGTTGAGTCTGTTCGGTGGAGCCGAGTGTGAGTGCGAGTGGGAACCGAATGAAGGTGCTTTCATGGTGGAGATCGTGGGTCTTGGGTTTTAGGTCTTTGGTCATGGAAATTGTTTTGTAGATTGGTGGGTTTGGGTCATGGTGGTTGTGAGGGTGAATGAAGGTGGTGGTGGGTCTGCCTTTCTCTCCTCTCTCCAGCTCTCTCAACTCTCACCATGTCTCACCCTCTCTTTTGCTTTGATTTCTGAATCTCAACTCTATTGGGGTTTGATATTTTGTTTTTGCTAGGGGGGTTCCTGTGTTGTTCTAAATGCTTAGATTGCTGTTAATAGTTCGGGAAATATTGTTTTGAGCTTGGAATATTGATCTTGTTCTTATTTAATTCCTTGTTCATGTTTATTTTGATGTGAATCTTATATTTAATTTTGTGATCTTATTTTTTGAGTTATTTGTGATTTTTGGTTTTCAATTTTGAGATCTTAAGTTTGAGTTGGTGTTCTTGTTCAATTTTTTATTTTATTTTTTTTTATTTAGTTAAAATCAATAAATTAATTTTTAAAATTTTTTAATGCCAAATAACATTTTTTATTATTATTTTAATGGCCATGTCAGCCAATAGTGTACTCTGTTTGCCACGTGTGCATTTTCGGTCTCTAATGTAACGGTAGGGACTAAAACGAGAGGTGTTTTCCAGAATAGGGGCTAAAAGCGGTAGAAAAAAAAAATTTATGAACCAAAGTGAAAATCGCGTGAAAATGTAGGGAAGAAAACGTGGTTTTTGCCTTTTATTTTTTGGGGAGTACACTGTACTGTCTGTACAGTACCAGGCCCATGCTTAGTGCAACAACACATGGGCAATGCACAAGGGCACGAGAGCCCCAAAGCAAGCTACTATGCTGGACTCTACCCTTTGAAATATAAATATATATATATATATTTTTTGATTCGTTGAAATATATAAATTTAATATTGTATATCTGCCCACATGTCTAAATATGAAATATTAAACGCATACTTAAATAAACCAATGTTAGTGCAAGTGCAACAACACATGTTCTGTGAGGTGCCTTTGTGATAAGGAATAGTTTAGGTCAGTCCGTTTGTAAAGGTTGTTATTTATGGCACTCTTGCAATGATGAGAACAACTATTTATCTACAATTAGAGAAGCATTATATGAGGCACGGAAGCACGGTTTCAGGAAGATAATCATTTTTCTAAGATCAAATCAAGGGGTGAAGCTAATTTAGACACATCACCTAACTAACTTGGAGAATGTTCTCATCATAGATGATATTGCAACATTAAAGAAGATATTCATATCCAAGTTGCTCCTCAACCGGCATTCCAAGAAGTTCAAGGACTAGCAAACGAGTCCAAATCTTCTGTCTCACTTTTTCTGTTCCACTCTATATTCCACCAATAAAAACTTGCCACATGTTCAATTGATAAATTAAATACTAACATTAATTAATAATTGTAGTATTAATAAGTCAATAATGATAGTATTTAATTAATCATGTAAACATGTGGTAAGTTTTTATTGGTGGAGTATAAAGTGAAGCAAGAAAGTAGGACAGAAGATTGGGACTCCTAGCAAACATGGTGACAACAAGTTTTACAAGTTCATGTGATTTTATTTGGCAGTAACCCAAAAAAAAAAAAAAAAACAATACGTGTCCTATTAACGGGTGAGCAATTGTTAATGAACCAGTTTAGGAAAATTTTAATATCATTTTCATAAAAAATATAAAAAACTATCAATTTTTTTTTAACAACAAATATATTTTAACAACAGAATATATTTTGATACCATTTTATGAAGGCTCCAGATAGATATTTTAACAACAAATATCTATCTGGAGCCTTCAAAAATGGCCGCCAGATCATGTCTGCGAAGTGACGATAAAGCCCCGACCTTGGCAAGAAATGACACCACTCAAACCTCTGAGGCATATTGTAATTGTAATTGTACTCTCTCATACTATGTTTCGAGTTTCAACTATACACTTTCTGACAACAACTTCACTCAAAACTTTTATTTTCTCAACTGGGTTTCTCAAACTTAGCTGATTGGAGATTTTGATATGATGGGTTTTTTGTTAAGTGACAGGATATGATCTACCCAACATTTCAGTTACTGTAGTTGTTGTGGAGGAAAAATGGACCTGATGTGTTGGGTTGTGTTTGGTAAGTGTAACTGAATTTGTTTAGATCAGAGATAAAAGCTTTGGGTACACTGACAAAAAAACCAGGGAAATGCAAAGAGAGAGAGATTTTGGGTACACGAAAAAGTATAGTATGGAAATGAAGAAAGAAAGAGGTGGAAAGTGAGAACTGAACTCACAGGAAGTGAGAGGGTTTATTTTATTTTAATAAGGAAACTTTTAGAGGTAGATAGAATCTCGTGAGCAAATGTGACTCTCTCTCCTGTAACTCTTTTTTTCATTCACTGGAACAGAGTATAAAAAAGGACAACAGATTTCACCAAAAAAAAAGGACAACAGAGTTTCATTAATTTTAGATCTAGGACGTGAGTGACAGAGAGGGCAGTGTGAGCCCACACTTTTTTTTTTTTTTTTTTGGTTTCCCACAGTATTTCCTCAAAGCTTTCAACCAGAGACTAATCACTGTTCACGACGGGTGGGCCCATAGCGGGGTAAATCGCTAGCCCAGGGAGCTTTTTCAAAGTGCTGTTACCCGGACTTGAACTAGGGAGCTCCTAGTCAAACCCAAGACAGCCACTTTGAGACCAAGTACCCAACCACTTGGCCAACCCCACTGGGTTTGAGCCCACACTTTTTCAGCTTCTTCTTATATGTGACACTATTTATCAATTATGCTTTTAGCTTCTTCTTATATGTGACACTATTTATCAATTATGCTTCACAAATTTAATTTTTGGGAGCCTAGATTTAAGAATCCAGTTATGTGGCTGTTGAATTTGGCATACTATTTGGTCTTATTAGTTTGATAGAAGCGATTTTGTTGCTTTCTTTTGCATATACAGAACAGCATACGAGGATACAAGGAATATCTAATTTAGTTAAAGAAATATAAAAAAGTTGTTCTCATATTTGTACTAAGAGTTCTCCTTATAATTTAAAAGAAATTTCTAAAAATTGATTCTAATTAAGATGTCAAAAAAAAAAATAATAATAATAATTTGGATATAATAAGGAAATGAAGAAGAATTCAATTTATAATTTTAAGTCTATAAATCGAAAGAACAATATGATATTCAAAGCATTCACATGATCACATCTAGTTTTGAACTTTGAAGTAAAAAAATTCACTTCTTTATATTTTAGCTACCTAATATTAAATTTTTAATACACTCTATATATCACTTTTCATTTTCGTATACATCCAATTAAAATATTTATCATAAATGATTTTTTTTTTTTTTTGGGAATAGAGAAAAAGGAGAGAGGATTTGTTTGAATAAAAAAAGAGAAGAAAGTTTTACAAAATATTCCAAGTGACACTGTGGCATTTTGCAAAAGATAAAATATTTGAATTGTGTAACCAAAAAAAAAAAAAAAAACTGGACTTGTTACCTTTTTTTAGTGTTTCTTAAGAGCATTCTTCTTTTTGCTTTTTTGGAGTAAAGGATTACAACTTTTTTTTGTTAGAAGAAAGTGAACATAAACAGAAGTATAACAAAAGAGAGCATAAATATTCAGTTTTGTAAAGTTTGGACAACTTTTGCAATTAAAAGTCATTTTTTTCTATTTAATAAAGAGTGGATGTAGAACCAATTTTGTGAATAAAATTTGACTAAAATAGATGATATGAACTATGAAGAATGGGACATGAATGCTCTCAAATATGATGCTTTTCAATTTCAATTTGAGTAATAAAAAAATAAAAAAAATAAAAAAAAGTTTTGAGATACTAAAAACAACCTTGCATCATAAGTAAATTAAGAGAGATTATTACCTTCATGGAACGACTTGTCTGATTGCCCTCCCTATAACAATAGCCAATAGGGCCCAGCCTCATGTTAAAGGAGGAGACCACCAAACTTTTAATCCACCGACTAATACTTTTTAGTATATTAAAGAACATATTTTATTTTACTAGGTGATGGAAGAATTTCAGGAGGTGATGTATTAATGAGGGTGATATTTTCCTGCGTCTTCTCCCACCTTTTTCATTAGCTCTCTTTTTTGGTTGCCAACAAAAAGTCATTTAAGTGCCCTCCTCTTAGTCTTAGGTGCTTAGTTTTTATTTAATTTTATTATTTACCGTAAGATTTTATTTTTGTTAGTTGTTGATCAGATAATGAATAGGATAAATTGTTAGCTTAGTAATTGAATAAATCTTATCTATTTATTGTAAATAAAGATTAGGTTTCTTTTGAATTTAAATGTTAGCTTTATTTTGTAAATTCATTTATTTATATGACTTGATGTTGATTAATAAAGGAAGTTGAAAAATATTATTAATGTGATTGCAAGTTTTAATAATATAACTTGAGTTGAAATAGATTCCAGTTAAATCAATCAGTAAAGTTTCTTTTCTTGTATAGAATAAAAGATTTGACATTCGAATTATGCCTACATAAAAAATCAGTTGATATTTTGACCTAATGATAAAGCCATAAAGGGTAATAATAATCATAGAGTGGATAGTGAGCAGTGAACACCGGCATAGATTGATAACTTAGGTTGAAAGATAAAAACTATTAGACACTTCAAAATTGTGGTGATGTTCTATATTTTAACATTAATGGTGAATTTGTTCACGACGAAGGATATATTCTTTAATAAATATGGCTGGAAAAGTGGTAAATCTAATTAAATTCTACTCACTTGAATTTCAAGCTTTTATACCATAACATTTATGCCCCGTGTTGAAGTGGAGGTCTTTTGTACGAAATTTCTTTTGCATACCTGGGCTCTTTATATTAGGCATGGGGTAGTTGTGACAATCAAATTAAATTTGCAAAGAAATTAGTTGTACTGGTGATAGATTTTCTCCACTTCTACTTGAAAGGTTCTCACTTCTCATTTAATTTTTCGATCAACTTTTTTCTCCATTATAGTATTGGACATTGAGTAATGGAAAATTCGGTGAAACTAGTAGAGAATACGGTAGAGAAATTCTTTATCGTGATCTTTCAATTTATATTTACAGTGTGCTTTATATGACCTTTTTTTTTTTTTTATTGACTTATTTTGTTTAAAAATTAATAACCTATAAAAAAAAAAAGTTATCTCAACAAAAAACAAAAATGTTATATACAAAATTACAGTTACACTTGAAAGAAAAAAAAAAAGTAAAAATTTAAAAATTGTACACGTTACATAAACCAAACGTAAAAATAAACTTTTTGAGAATACTAAGTATTTTAACACACACATGGAGAGAGGAGAGAATATTTTTTAAAGAAACTTACAGTGGTGTATATCTAAAAAGGCCTAACTCTTAGATACACAGTACAGACTTTAACGTAGAAATAAACTTAAATTTAAGCTAAAATAAACATTTCCTAGGTCTAAAAGAGAAAAGATCATCTCTGAAAAGCCTTTCTTTTGTTGTTTTCTTTGCATCAAAATTTTCTCTTTTCTAAATATATAAAATTAGATTTTCTTTTGTTCAATTTGCATAATAATAGGAATCAAAGAAGTTGAACAACACATGGGCGATGCACAAGGGCACGAGAGCCCCAAAGCAAGCTACC
This sequence comes from Quercus glauca, assembly GCA_023736055.1. NCBI lineage: Eukaryota > Viridiplantae > Streptophyta > Magnoliopsida > Fagales > Fagaceae > Quercus > Quercus glauca. The sequence continues at coordinate 18,974,601 of CM043323.1, forward strand.
ATGCTAGACTCTACCCTTTGAGATATATAAATTTAATATTGTATATCAGCCAACATGTCTAAATATGAAATATTAAACACATACTTAAATAAACCAATGAGTTAGTGCAAGTGCAACAACACATGTTCTGTGAGGTGCCTTTGTAATAAAAAATCCTTTAGGTCAGTCCGTTCATAAAGGTTGTTATTTATGGCACTCTTGCAATGATGAGAACAACCATTTATCCACAATCAGAGAAGCATTATATGAGGCATGGAAGCACGGTTATAGGAAGATAATCTTTTTTCTAAGATCAAATCAAGTGGTGAAGCTAATTTAGACACATCACCTAACTAACTTGGAGAATGTTCTCATCATAGATGATATTGCAACATTAAAGAAGATATTCATATCCAAGTTGCTCCTCAACCGGCATTCCAAGAAGTTCAAGGACTTGCAAACATGGTGACAACAAGTTTTACAAGTTCTCCTGGATGTGATTTTATTTGGCAGTAACCCCAAAAAAAAAAAAAAAAACAATATGTGTCCTATTAATAGGTGAGTAATTGTTAATGAACTATTTTAAGAAAATTTTGATACCATTTTCATAAAAAATATAAAAAACTATCAATTTTTTTTTTCTCATAAAAAGTTTTTAAAAATATTTTCTAAATCATTACTCTTAGGGCATTTGTTTACTTTTCTCTAAAAATAAAAGGCAAATTTTCAAGCATTGGTCTCCTAAACCAGGTTTTCTTAAGAATGTAGAAATGCTCTAGCTCTAGAATTCACCTTTTGTGTTCTAAGAAAAGGACACTTTAAGACTACTGCAATAATCCAAGTTGAATGGGAGAAACCCCTGAGGGTTGGTTTAAACTTATTCTGATGGCTCATCGCTTGGAAATCTAGGTCCTGCAAGGAGTGGAGGTCTTATTAGAAACACTTATGGAGATTGGATTAAGGGTTATTCTTGAAGAATAGGATGTGCACCATTGTATCAGCTGAGTTTTGAGCTCTTAGAGATGTTTTTTTTTTGGAGGAAGTAGAGATGGGTTAATTTTGGGTGTACAACTGAATATCCAAAACTTAAAGTAAAACTTAATGCTAGTCTAGTCTCTTTCATGCACAGTACTGCAATAATTAACTTTAGATCATCCTCCATCTTTTGTACTACCTTTGAAGTTTTTTGGTCATTACAATATTTTCATATTTTAAAGAGGCAAACTTTTTTTTTTTTTTTTTTTTGATAGGTAAAGAGGCAAACTTGAGTGTGAATGTCTGATGGAAGAAGAGAGCGTGACCAGTTATGATATTTAGGTTATTTTGTATATGTCTTTATGATATTTTTTTAAGGGTATTCTTTTTTTAATATGGAAATTTATAATGGGTGTTCTAAGTGATTCTCTTTGTCCTCTTTAAATATGGTTTTGGGGACAAGTTTGAAAATAACATAAAAGTAGTAAAAGAGGATGGCCAACATATATGGTCAGTTTCCTCTCATTCGGCAATATATGGATTTGACAACCATTTTCTCAAAAAATAAAAATAAAAAAAGGATTTGACAACCCACCTACTCTTTGGATAAGAATGATATAGTGGTTCACCAAAAAAAAGAAAAAAAGCAAAAAAAAGAAGAATGATATAGTGGGGAAAGTTTAATTCATTTTTTCAACAAAAAAATCATTTGGTCTTCCTTTCCAAAGAGTATAAACTTTCTGACTGCTGAACAAGTGTATTTATACACCATTTGTTTAGTGGTAAAACATTTTCAAATACAGAATAATTTTAGTAAAACATTATTAAGTGTTTGGTATGATATATAAAATATTTCAAGCACAAACTACTAAAATTAGTGCCTCAGTCATCAAAATTGTTAGTGTTGAAAGTCCAATGATCGGATCACTAGCACTTAAGGTGGTTGTTTAAAGTAATCACTTTTAATCCCTAAAAAGTTTTTTTTTTTTTTTTTTTGAAGAAATAATCCCTTAAAAACTTAAAGCAATTAATTTTAGTCCCTAAAAACCTTGAAGAAATCAATTTTAGTCCATAACAAATTTAAAGTGGCCGCTTCTAGTCTTTATTGAATAATGACATGCTAGTTTTTAGTTTGGCCACGATATACAAGGGACTAAAAATAATTGCTTTATACTTTAGAGAAGTACTTGTCATACACACCCTGCTACATACTATTATAGTTCAATATAGTTCAAAAATGTGTGTAACACTTTTTTTTTTCTTTTCCGTAAACTTTTGGGCCCAAAATGGCTCATATACTAAACCCGAGGACCTAATGGTGAATTACTTGAGCCTTTCTTTTATGTCCTGTGAGGAGAGAGGGTTTATTCCTGAGTTGGCAAGTCTGGATTCTTTTTTACCTTGGGTCCCACGTGTTTACATGAGTTGAGGCTTTTGTCTTATAATGAGTTGGGCTGCTCTTTGTTTCAAATAAAGCATTTTTACCTATAAAAGCTTGGGCTTTCAAAAAGTTTTGTTTAGACTCCATGACTTTGTGATTTAATTAGGCCCAAATAATTTAGCCTAAGACCCACTCTTTTTATTTGTAAAACGTGCTAATATGGAATGATCTGCCCAATAAAATTGGGCCAAATGATATGAGAAAAAGGTAAACTAAAAAATATGATTATCCAAAAACTTAGGTTGCATCATGCCAATTTTTAATTATTTAATTTTTATATAGATAGATCTTTTATTAGAAACTTAGGTTATTTATTTATTTATTTATTGATATAGGTTTTTATTATTATTATTTACATTTCAAGTAAATAAATGAGGATTTAAATTTTGTACATTTATGTTTGAAACATAAGAATATGCAAATCAACCTAAAAGTTGCTTAATATGAGTAGATATTATATACATTAAATTATATATATATATATATATATATATATATATTTGGGTTAGGTTCAAGTTACATTTGGTATAACTTTAAACAATATTACATCACTCAATATTTTTAAATTGAATGTGAATTTTGACACATTAACCGTTAGATTACATTGTCTTTGTATATTCTCTATGCTTACAAATTTTAAAGATAATCAAATATCAATAGTCATGTCATCAATTAATTATTTAAATTCAAGTTTTTGTAGTTTAAAATAATGCATAAAAGATGAGTTTATGGATCGAATGGTAAATTATATCCGATTGGCATGAAAATTAGCATACATGTTAAGAATATATAGAACATATAATTCAACAGTTGAATTTTCAAAATATAAATTCAATAATAAGTTATTGGGTATTATAACGTTGCTTAGAATTACATCAAGTGTAACTTGAACCCAACTCTCTCTCTCTCTCTCTCTCTCTCTCTCTCTCTCTCTCTCTCTATATATATATACACACATATATATATATATATATATACACACATATATATATATTTATATGAAACACTAAATGATGGCAAAGCAGGCCCGAAGGTTGGTGAGGGGACAATTTTTCGAGATTTATGTCAATGATGAAAGTTTTTTGAGATTGTGCTTTTCTTTAAAAAAATTATGCGGCTGAATTTCATATTTTATTTATACAATTAAGCGACAAAGACCTTTTAATTGTTTGATCAATTAGCACAAACCCCTCTGCAGAATGTGCTGGAGTTAACCAAAACTTGGATGGGATCTTATGCTCAAGCCCTATACAGTATTTTCACGCAAGAAAATCAATTCCTTCAAAAAATTAAAAGGAAAAAAAAAAAAAAAAAATCAACCAGTTAAACTGAAGAAAGCCAGAAATTATTGAAGCGCAATATTAAGTAAAATTATATTTACAACTTGTTAGTTTAGAGATATTTGGAAAAGTTCCATCCAACATAAAAGTACTGTGTGTCTTGACTCTTGAATCGCATTACACAGAAACTTTATTATAAAATAAATTCAAAACTAGGTGCAGCAAACAAAGCAACAGAAAACATAAAAAAATAGATGATGATATTTGTTTTACACAGTAATGTGGTGTAGAGTGTCATTGTGTGCAGCATGAAAACTTTCCCTCCAATAAAAAACCATTATTATAACCATGATCATTGTGCTCCCCCAAGAAACATTTCTAATTATGACCATATTCCTTAACCCAAATTTCATAAAAAAACAAGTATGATGATAACAATTCTTAGCACCCATTTGTGTGTGGTCCCTTTTTGTCATTCTGTTATCATTATTCGAGGCATTGAAATTGTTAATATACGATCAAAATAGTCACAAAATTACCTATATTAATCTTCAATTCAAATACCAATATGTTGACCACTCTGAGGTAATTTAAAAGAAATCGTTGACAGAAAAGTGTTGTTGTACTTGAACATAGAAAGCTATCGATTGCCAGCTTATATCAACAACGAATATCTCTGTTCATCGAATTTTTAAAAGCAATAAAGCAGGTTCCAGTAAAGTTGATTCAGTTCTTTGTTCTTAAAATCCTTTACAATGCTAAAGCTGATACAGTTCTGTTTCGTTTGAACTGTGAGAGCATTAAGTATCAGCATCACAAGGACTACTCTCCATCGTAGCGCGTATGAGACATTATGCATTTCCCAATTTCTCATTGTCATACACTTCACTTCAACATGGTTTCGTAATTTTTTTTTTCCCATAAATTATTGTAGCAAGGAAGATAAAATATGTTGAAAAGTTGAAGAATCTGAAATAAATAAATAATTTTACCAAAAAAAATAAATAAATAAAAATAAAAAGTTTATGTTTTCCTCTAACTGATGACATACATAATTTTAAAATTTTAGTACGGATATATTTTTGTAGAAGAATATTTTGTTTTCATCCAATTTTTTTATTAACTTATGTATCTCAATGTTTTGGTTTAACATTTTTAAGGAGTTTATCTGTTTATGCATGACTTTTCAAATCCCCATATACAACTCTACCCTAGGCCTAGGGTCCCCCAGCTAGACAAGGATCACTAAATGTGGGGCAATAAGTGATTTGTTTTTAATATAATAATAATAATAATAATAATAATAATAATAATAATAATAAAACATTGGAATTGTGCATTTTTTTTCCCTCCATTCCTAAAGAAACCTAAAAAATTATGGGTCGATAGAAAACCAACTCATTTGCCAATAAGTAAATTAGTCATATAAAAAATTCATAATAACAAATTTTAAATAATAAAAAAGTTCATAATATAAAATGTAAACTAATTATTATATAAGTAATTTTTAAATTTAAAAAATGTCTATTTAAAGTTGTCACTTCAGGCCTAAGTATGTCACAATTGTACCTTTATCCATTTTCAACAAACAAAATCAGAAAATCAAGAAATTAATAAACCAATCCAAGCTCACAACAATCAACATAATGTATGTGAATATGTGATAAATCAATCTCATACCATATGAAACTAACCGGATAATGGATTACTTATCCAAGAGCATGATAACATTTTTAGGAAAGCCAACAATAAAACCTTTGGAAATTTGTTCATCAAATAAATAAATAAAAACCTTTGGAAATTAATTTTGACTTAGGACATGCATAATGAGTACGAGGTCCTGCATAAACAAATAGGTCATTATATTTATACCTTTGCCGGATTGTCCTCCTTCATTATTCGACAAAGAGCGTGGCATAAGACATTGGGTGGCATTTTCTAATTAAAACGTTACAGAAAAGAGGACCAGGCTTTGGAGTGGGCAAAAATTTGTTAAAAGTCACACTTTTCCATTCCACGCGTGAATGCTCTTTGCATTGTTTTCCATTTTCAAAACCCAAGGCTCTCTCCACTCTCTTTATTAGCTATAAGCAGTTTCAATAAGCACTTCAATTAAGCCAGAGTCTCAAGTTATAACCCGACATTACATAAAGACTTCAGAGACTTCTCAGCTCTAATTGTTTCCTTCACTAAAAATAGAACAATCTTGAGATTCCTAACAAATTTTACATCACAGTTCTTTGCATTCTGAAGCTAAGAAAACTATGTCTGCAGTGAGTCTCTCTCTCTCTCTCTCTCTCTGTCTTCTCTCTCTCTTTCTCTTTCACACTCACACACACACAATGTGGAAGTGACAATTTGGCAATGTTGGTTTTGCAGATGGTGGAGGTGAGAGTTCCCAACCTTGACTGTGAGGGATGTGCTACGAAGTTGAAGAAAGCTCTCTTCAAGCTCAAAGGTACCTTTATACCGTTAATTGGAGTGTCAAAGTAAATTGGTTAAGGTTGAGTTTTTTATTGTGATCGACAAGCTTTTTTTAAGGCAATCGAGCAACTTTCAATTAAATTAAAGGGATATTTGTTTGTTAACTTTTATTACTTCTCAATATAACAGACCCTACTTAATTCATCTTTAACGACGAGTGCAATCGAGCTCCCATTAACATATTCCTTGAATAAAGTATTAAGGATACTATTTTTCTTACAACCTTTTTATGTTGACTAATTGGACCACCACTTTTATGATTTTTGTTACAAAGGGTGTTTTGAGGGCACAATTTAAGAAATAATAAGTGTTCAATTATAAGGCAAAGCTTTCAAAGTTAACTTTCATGTAATTTTAACTTTGATTCATGGCTTTCAGGAGTAGAAGAGGTGGAAGTAGAAATGGAGACACAAAAGATTACAGTGAGAGGATATGCCTTGGAGGAAAAGAAGGTTCTTAAAGCAATCAAGAGAGCTGGAAAAGCAGTGGAGCCATGGCCATTCCCTGGATACTCTCATTTTGCCTCATTTTACAAATACCCAACTTACATTGTTAACCATTATTATGACACATACAAAAATGAAGCTACCACAGGCGTACACACTTTCTTCCAAACCCCTGCTGTTTATTCAGTCGCCGTCGCATCCGATGAAGCCATTGCTTCACTCTTTAGCGATGACAATCCGCATGCTTGTACAATCATGTGAACATGCTTCTCTTTCTTTCTTTTTTTTTTTTCTTTTTTTCTCTCCCTCCTTTTTTTGGTCTTATCTAATTGATGTTTTATTAGTTTTTGAGAGATGGAGAGGTTTAATGCTGTCTTTTTGTTTGGCTCGAAGCTTATCATTGTAATAGTATGTCATTTATATTATTTTTCATCTTATATTTGTGTTCTTGGATGGCCAAAGAAAAACCGAACCTTTTCTTTTTGTCATGCTTTAATTTCCCTAGAATCCTACAAGAATTGAGAATATCAGGCATGAACGGTATGAGAAATGTTATGTCTACAACATTTTCATAACACTTTCACAGCAAATTTTAAATGGTAGGTTGTTATTAACTGTTATAGATGGGAAAAAAAATAATTTAAGTAGTAAATTCAAATTAAAATTAATAACAACTTACTACCTATAATTTGTTGTGAAAGTATTATGAAAATATTGTGAACGTAGTATTTCTTAAAAGATATATGGTGTAATGGTGGGCATATGTAACACATCTCTTGTGGAGGAGTGGATGTATGCTTTATATATATATATATATATAATTCTTTTAGGAATAAATTGAGATTTGCAAGGCTTATATTATCTTTGGCTTGAGAAAAGTGAAAAGAGGAGAAGTGATGTGGGTAAAATTTTTAATCTTGGATTTATAATGAGGAGAGAAGTGAAGAGAAATAAAAGAAAATGAGCACTTTTTATACTTCTCTCGGGTGCTAGCTTTATTTAATTTAAGGGTGCAGCTTCCTTAAATTGGTTTAGCTTGTAACATATTAAACTATAAAGTTTACTTTGAAACTGTCATTCAATTATAGGGTTTAAGTAGTATATTATAAAAGTATAGAATTTAATTTGAAACTATGGTGAAAATATAACATGCATTAGATATAAGCATCATTTTTCTTATAGCCTATGAGTCTCACGTATTTATTGGGTTACACATTATGAAAAAGAGGATGAACCGATACATATATCTGATCGACCAGACAATTACTATAAACTATGGATCTAAAATACAATTATTTCCCCCCAAAAACTTTATTGAATAGGTTTTAATTTGATACTCCCAATAATGGGGTTTAAATTTAAAATATAATCTCCACAAATATTTTATTGAAACAGAATAGGTACAAAATCTGAAAAGCATAGGCCGGGCCATCGGGGCTTATCTGAGAAAATCCTTGGGCGGTAACCAGTCAGCAAAAACTATGTTATGATAAAGCCCATTTAGCTATGCAGTGAGCTACATTATTACTGCAGTTTCTTCATATCCTTCAAGGCCCTGCAGACTGTCCGTGTTTGTTTTTAGTATTCTATAGAAGAGAATGATGACACTCAAGCAAGGGTAATTGTTTCCAGTTTTTTTTTTTTTTTTTTTAATGGATATACTATACCCACAACCACAACAAACATGTTTGCACTTTCATATTTTGCATATGGGCCCAACCAAATATCATAGCTCATTTCTTTTTCATTTTTTTTTGGGGACCTTCTGGGTGTGGAAATTCTGTGAAAAATGTTGAGGATTTTGGTGAAGAAGTGTTAAAGATTGAGATGGCAAAGTTATTAGTGAAGAAGTGCGAAAGCTTGAGGACTGAGGAGGTCAGTTGGATTCTGTTGGGAATTTCATTAAATTATTTTTAGTTTTATCTACAGTATTTTTAATAAAAAGTTTTCAATTTCAAATGAATAAACTATTACCAAACGGACTCTTTGTTTTAGATGAATTTCAAGCCATGCCGAAAAAATTGTATTATCTTACCTAACTGAATTTAACCATGTATTTCATTGGCTAAAATAGGTTCAACAGAAATGTATTTAAGGACACAACTTTTTCCCAAACATTTTTCACAACTTGCTAACTAAGGTTGCAGTAAGCTGATATTAACAGTGGTGGCTCTAGAAATTTTTCACAGAGTGTTCCTTAAAAAACATAAATTATACAATCTAATAAAAAGAGAAATTCATATATTGACAATAACAACAATAAAAAAATCACGTAAATACATAGAGTTTACAATTGCCTTTTACGAGTTTTCATATTTTGAAATCGTTGCATGATAATCTCATTATCAATACTACAAGCTACATTTCTTTAAATGTACACAACCAAGCAATCATTCATTCACTAAATGTAGAACAAACTATGGAGCAAAATTTAATTTTATTGGCATAAAAAAACTAAGGGTGTTCCCAAATTTTTTTTGAAGGGTAGACAAATAAAATTTTTTAAATTATTATATATATAAAAAAAAATTTCAAGTCAGGGTGTTCTGAGACCACCTGGCCTTAAGGTCGCGCCACCCCGGATATTAAAACAAGGTCCTTGAATTGAATGGAAGCTCACATTTGATTGGAAAAATCTAGATCTAAATGGTGACATGCATGAAAATGAAGAAAGAAGATGACAAAAAGGAATTTATTTCCGCGGACCAAATTTTCAAAGATACCAGCTGTGATATAATTTTATTTTGTTGACTAATTAGTGATTACTATAATTTTTTAAGAGAGGAAAAAGACTTAGAAGTAATAGAATTTGGACAATTCCATGCGCTGATCAAGGAAAATAATACTACGTAGTCAACAAGTGACAGATAAAAAGGAAAAAAAAAAAAAATCAAAAGTCCAATTCTATGCATGAAGCCATGCAGAAAAGTGAAGTGAAGCCTATATTATCTATCATGAGCATGTGGCTCAGGCTCAACCTGCTAAGAACTTTCACTCTTGTCTTTGAACCCTTCTCTTCCCTTGTTATTGCTTTTATCATGGATAACTCTTCTGCAACTCGTGTGTTCTTCTTAATTTGGTTCTTTGCAGCAACGTTCAGCTTCTGCAAAGTAAACTCAAATATCTCTTGCAATGAAAAAGAGAAACAAGCACTTCTAAACCTCAAACGAGGTCTCACCGATCCTTGGAACGCACTCTCATCCTGGTCTGACCAAGAAGATTGCTGTAAATGGGCAGGAGTTCACTGCGACAACAAAACTGCTCGAGTCAGAAAGCTACAGCTCGGTAATCTCAACTTAAACGGTGAGATTAATCCTTCATTGCTTGAATTGGAACATTTGAATTACCTGGACTTGAGCATTAGTAACTTTAACTGTACTCGTATTCCAAGTTTCCTTAGTTCAATGGGCAGTATGAGACATCTGAACCTTGCTTCCGCTGGATTTTGTGGACTGATTCCACACCAGCTTGGAAATCTTTCAGATCTTCTTTATCTGAATCTAGGATATAATTTTGGCCTTTATGTGCATAGCCTTCATTGGATGTCTAGTCTCTCTTCCTTAAAATACCTTGACATGTCCTCTGTCAACCTTTCTTCAGCACTAGATTGGCTTCAAATAATGAGTAGGCTCTCATCTCTTTCGGAGCTATACTTGCCAAATTGTCATCTTGATAGCCTAAATCCATCTCTTGGATTTGTCAATTTTACATCTCTTCTAGTCCTTGATCTTTCCGTAAATCTTTTCATTCATGAGATACCTATAGCTAGTTGGTTTTCTAATATTAGTTCAACCCTCTTAGAGCTTGACTTGAGCAGCAATGCACTGAAGGGCGAGATACCGTGCATTGTTTCGAATTTTCAAAACTTAGAACATCTTGTCTTGGGGGTAAATTATCTAACTGGAAAAATTCCAGAGTCATTTGGGCAACTTAAGCATCTAACAGTACTTGATCTCAAACTTAATTCTTTTAGTGGTCCTATTCCTTCATCCCTTGGGAATTTATCTTATATGTGGAAGTTAATGCTTGAAGGTAATCAGTTGAATGGTACTCTCCCAAAAAGTCTTGGGCTTCTCTCAAATTTAAAGCACTTGTTTATCGGAGATAATTTCTTAACAGGCACAGTAGATGAAGTGTTTTTTACCAAACTCTCGAAATTAAAGTACCTAGACCTGTCTCGAACACCTTTGTTCTTCAATGTGAATTCCAATTGGGTTCCACCTTTTCAACTTATATATGCCCACATGAGCTCTTGCAAGATAGGACCTAACTTTCCTGCATGGCTACAAACACAAAGATCTCTCAAGGTTTTGTTAATGTCCATGTCAGGAATTTCGGACAAGGCTCCGAGTTGGTTTTGGAATTGGACTTCAAACATTGACTTCGTCAATCTCTCTGCCAATAACATAGAAGGCGACGTACCAAATTTTTTGGTGAATTCTACTGTCTTAGATCTAAGTTCTAATCACTTGAAAGGTCAGCTGCCTCGTTTGTCTGCAAATGTTAGAGTGCTTGATGTAGCTAACAACTTATTTTCTGGACCCATTTCCACTTTCCTGTGCCGAGAGACTAATAGAAAAAATAAGTTACAAGTTTTAGATGCATCAAACAATCTTTTGTTAGGAGAACTTTCTAATTGCTGGAGGTATTGGCAGTATTTGATCCATTTAAACTTGGGGAGCAATCGTTTGTCAGGTAGAATCCCTTACTCGATGGGGTCTTTAGTTGCACTCAAAGCATTGCGATTACCCAACAATAGCATTTATGGGGATATTCCTTCCTCATTACAAAAGTGCTCAAATTTGGGACTTCTTGACATGGGTGAAAATCATTTGTCAATGACCATACCACTCTGGATTGGAGAAATGAAAAGTCTTATTATTCTTCGTCTAAGATCTAGTGGGCTCAGAGGGCATATACCTCTACAGACATGCCAACTTTCTTCTCTAAGAGTATTGGATCTTGCAAATAATAGCCTATCAGGACCCATACCAAAGTGTTTGAATTCTATCAATTCCATGGCAATGCCCCATATTGAAAACTATGAAACTATAGAGTATTTGGAAGATGCAGGTATCTACTTCGAGAGTCTCATGTTAGTTCCCAAGGGGTGGGAATTAAGGTATGAAGAGAACCTTGAATTTGTTAGCATCATTGACCTTTCAAGTAATAACTTGTCAGGATCAATCCCTAATGAAATTTCAGTTCTTTCCCAATTGCATTTTTTGAACTTATCTCGAAACCATTTGATGGGGAAGATACCAGAAAAAATTGGGACCATGAAAGAGTTAGAGTCTATTGATCTCTCAAGAAATCATCTATCGGGTGAAATTCCTCCAAGCATGTCTAATTTGACATTTCTTAGTTACTTGGACTTGTCATACAACAACTTCTCAGGTAGAATTCCTTCAAGCACCCAACTTCAGAGCTTTGATGCATTTTGCTACACTGGAAATCCTAAACTTTGTGGAGCTCCTCTTATAACAATCTGCAGAAAAGGGCAAGAATCTGAACGTGATACTCCTGTGGGCAAAGCTGAAGATGACTCTGAAACATCATCGTTTTACATTGGATTAGGGGTTGGATTCGCACTAGGCTTTTGGGGAGTTTGTGGTGCTCTTTTCTTCAAGAGGACTTGGAGGCATGCTTATTTCCGGTTTGTCTATGACATGAAAGATCAGGCCTATGTGACTACAGTGCTGAAGGTGAACTGGATCTGCAAAAAGTTTAAGAAGCTGACGTTTTGGTAGCAAAAGGCATCGATTCTTCAATCAGGTATTAAATTGGAAATTATGTTGTTTAGAATATTTTGCTCTTGTTGATGTTGTAGCTGCAGTTGGAATGATGTGCATATGATGACATAGCAAACTATCAAGAAATGTGTCAATATGTAGAGGATCTTGAAGTAATTGTATAGTATCCTGTAATAATCATTGATGTGAAGAAAACACCATATGTAGTAAGAGTTTTATTAAGATTTTCTTACTAAATAGAGTAACAACTGGGTTGTCACACTGCATGAATTACATAGGAGCACTCTAGTACATATGCATAAGTACACTGCACCTATTATAGACATATATGATGCCACATGGCTTCACCTAGTGGAAGGACCTATTTGGCATGGAGAAGTGGTTGGAAAACTTAACAATTTTATGCCTTTTTGGTATGATTTTCATATATTGATATGGAAATATTTGAAGCGAAGAATCATGGCCCAATACCAAGTACCACATTAAATATTTGCAACTTGAACATGTTCTTCTGGTCCAGCAATCAGCTTATTGGAATATATCAAATTCCTCTGGCCAATTTAAGCATCTTGCATATCTATGTTGCTCGGACACAGCTAAAATGGCCAAGTACCTGTACTTATGTCGTACCCTTACCCATGTGGGTACTCTGCAACTTAGGTGTTAAGTTTATTTTATTTTAGACAACATTTATGGGTGTCATTGTACTTCTTTGCTATTTATTATTGCTTTTAAATGAATTTTAGATATGTTTTCACGAATTTTATTGTTGTTGCTTAACTTTAAAACCTAAAACAAACATATTATGTCCAATAATATTTATTAATTAAATAATTGCCATACCTAAGATGTGTCGTACCCTAATTTTTCAAGAAATGCTAAACCACATATGCTTTTGCATATCTTTCTATATAATGACAATTCCTTCTATATATGTTCCCATCTCTAAAGTTATCGGCCTTAAGGACATTACATCTTGAATTGAACTAGTTGAATGGTACCTTACCAGAGAACTAGAGAGGTTGGGGCTTCTCTTAGATTTGCAAGAGTTCAAACTTTGCAAAAAGTTCCTTGGGAGGGAAAGTGTCCAAAGCGCGTTTCGCCAGTGTTTCAAGATTAAAATATTTTAAATTTATCTTCAAACTCTATTGTCAGGACCTCTGGAAGGCTTTATGGAGTTCTAAACTTCATGAACGGCTGAAGATATTCTTGTGGAGAGTTGATAAGGATGTTGAAGCAGGGAGGGAGCAAAGCAAAACCAAAATTATTTCTGAATATTTCATTTTAGATTATTCCTTAGAATTCTTGCCCCCAGAGAAAAAAGAATTAGAATTGGAACCTTTCACAGCAAGAGCAGTGGACTCAATGTAAGTATTAGAACTTCCCACACGCCTCTGCCTTTCTTCTTGAATCAACAAAGAGTAGACTTTGTTAATGGATGGAAGTGGTTCCATTAACAAAATTTGTCCTTTGATTTGAGAGTATGAATCATTAAGTCCCATTAAGAATTGCATCACTGAATCTTGAAAGTGAACATTCTCAATTCTTTGTGAAAGATTACAAGTACACTTTCCACAAGAATAAGTTAGGGCAGGCCTGAAATTCTTGAGTTGATCCCAATACAACTTCAATTGAGTGAAATAAGCAGTGATTGAAGAATCACTTTGATTGATTGATGCAATATCCTTCTGCAACTCAAAAACCCTAGGTCCATTTCCTTGCCGAGAATATGATGTGCTATTTTTGGTTTTGTGTTTGTTCCAGGTCTATTTGGATGATGAGAAAATGTAGGAATTTTTTTTTTTTTTTATTTGACTAAGGGCCGAATGTTTTGGGATTAAGAATGTTATATTGTTTATTAAAGTTTTAGATTTTAGGAGGGTTTGGTGGGTTTATTTAAATTTAAATTTTAGATGGGTTTAGTGGTTATTATTGGATTTATCCATTTAGACCCATCTATTTAAATAACTAAATAGGTCTTTATCCATTTAACTCAAATATTTAAATGAGTTGGGTTAAGACTTATCCAAATAAGGTGGGTAATGGACAGGTTCATGGATATGGATAAAAATTGCCACCCCTATGTATTGCAATGGTACGATGACTGAATATATCTCATTTGTGAACCTATGCAATGTCATTTTAGCAGTTATTTTTCCGGCATAGATTGAAAAACCATTACAAAATCCAATAAATACAAATTCATAGATTGATTGATGCAATATCCAAGCTTTCAAGAATGAAAACCCTAGAATTTTGGGATTTTCTAGAACGAGACTCTAGAATTTAAGAGAAGCACGCTCTGATACCATATAATAGTTTGTTGAAATGAAAAACTTATTCACTTAATGAATGATTACACTGCTGTGCTCTTTATATACAAAACAGAGCATCAGTAACTAAATAAATCAACAGATTAACAAAACTCACTTAACACTAAACTAAAAGCTCACATGCTCTCTCACGTGCAACACTAAAAGGCTATATACAATAGAGCTAAAACTACCTACAGTTTATATACAGTGAATTACACTAAACTACAAGTCGTTGCCTTTGTGTTCGAAGTTTGACTCTTGCTCTGAATCTAACTGTTGCTGCTGCTGCATACTTTGCTGTTGCTGCTGCTTCAATCTTTGACACAGATTTCATTTTTCAATTATAGCACTTTTGATTTTTGAATTTCAAATAATGTCGTGGATTTTGTGGAATGGTTGTGGCTTGATTGTACTCCTTGAAGACTATTAAAAAGAGGCTCCAAGAATGATGTGAAGCACTGCACTTTGAATAAGAATTTTTAGATTAAGGGTCCGTTTGGAATCCGCTTATTTTGCTGAAACTGAAAGTTTTTTACTGAAAATACTATAGATAAATGTAAAAATTCGCTGAAATAGTACAATGGGACCCATGAATAGTATCAAAAAATGCAGTGGTATCTGTAAATAGTAGAAAAATAAGCTAAATAGTAAAATAAGTTAGCAAAAATATTCTTTGCCAAACGGACACAAAAATTGTTTCTATAAGCTTGGTGGTGATTCAAGCACATGTAGGTAGTGAAGCCTAGGATTTTCGGCTGATTCTAGGTGGTGAAGCCTAGGGATTTGTCCTGTTCTTCTTTTTTTTCCCTTGTTACTATTTCCCAACCCATTCTGTCCTGCTGCAATGCAAATGTGATTTGACTCATAGCTAACCTCCTATTCAATATTTCAATTGCTGTTTGTATTACAAAGACGCTGATGCCCAAATGGAGCCCACTCTTTCAATTTCTAGTCATGATTTACAGACAGTTGCCATATGAAACATGTTTCATTTTGAAATGCAAACTTCATTCTAAAAAGATCTGAGAACAAAATGCTACTGAAAGAAACAGAGTAGGGACTATGACAAGTTATTTATTGTATACATCTGTATCATACAAGTTTTGTACCACGGCGCACACAGTAACATGCTAAAAGCTTTTACTCCACTGGGATAAGTTACTAGTACAAAGAATTGAATTATCTAGGTGGTCATGTAGCTCACACATACTTCAAATTCCAACTTATCCATGGCAATGATATTCATGATTGCAGGTAGCTCTGGTCCATGCTTTCGAAGAGGCCTCAAAGATTAGTTGGCAGAGCAATTGTGACAAGTATCATTACCTCCTGATCTTGTTCTAAAATGTACTTGAATAAAATGCTAAGGATTATGATTACAGCCTATGACTGTTCGTATTAATTTATGTACGTAGTGGAAGTCATTTCACTTTGCACCAGAAAGAATAAAACGTAAGGTTTGTTGTTTAATTCTTTCCTGTTATAAGCAAGCCTGGAAAAAACTAGATTGAATCATCTATAAAGGAAGCAAAGGATGAAACGAAGTCGTTTAAATTAAAGAGTTGAGCCTGTTAGTGAGTGGAACACGTGGCTTAAAATTATTGGATGTAGTTGAAATTTCTGTTATTACTGTAGCTGTAATTCTGTTAGAGTTGTTAGCTTTTCCCGCTCATTTTCAGGCGAGTGCACTGGTTCACCTTGTAGTATAAATAGTGAGACTTGTATTTTTTAGTTAGTTCATTTGTGTGAATAAAATTTCTTTCTAGAGAGCTCTTTTCCTTTCTTCTTCAATCTCCAGAAAACTCCATTCTCTGTTTTCTTTACCAAAAAAAATGACGACTTTTACAGTGTTCGTCCTTTTACAATGTCAAAGCACATTTGACTTGGATCTGTTGCTCGCAACTCAACTTGAATTCCATCCAGTTGACTCTTGAATCTATCCTTGGAGCTGGCATAGACCACCTTAAATAAAATATTAAGGATTCAATTTTTCTTACAACCTTTTAAAGTTGACTAATTGGACCCGTCACTTTTATGAGTTTTGTTAAACTGTTAAAGAGTGTGTTTTGAGGGCACAATTTTAAGAAATAACTAGATCGTTTAGGCTTTGGTTGAAAGAGGGAGATATCGTAGAAGAGTCGGGTTGTTGTTGTTGTTTTTAAAAAAAAAAAATTAAACCTAAATAAATAAATAATTAATACAAGTGATGTGTAAAATTGTGGAGCTCCAAAACTTAAGTGGTTCAATATTAAAATAAAAAAAAAAAAGCCAAAAGTTTTGGTTATTTAATATTTATAGGTAAGTGTTCAATTATAATTTATAGTATTTATCGAAAAGAAAATACACTTATAAAAAAAAGTAATTGATTTGCAATAGTCTTACTTTATTTTATTTAAAAATATGTATTGAAGTATTAAATGCATCTTAAGGTTATTAGGAAGTTATGCACTTCAACATATAAATAATGCGCATGGCATTATTTTCACAGGCAAAGCTTTCAAAGTTAACTTTCATGTAATAATTTTAACTTTGATTCATTGCTCTCAGGAGTAGAAGAGTTAGAAGTAGAAATGGAGACACAAAAGATTACAGTGAGAGGATATGCCTTGGAGGAAAAGAAGGTTCTTAAAGCAATCAAGCAAGCTGGAAAAGCAGTGGAGCCATGGCCATTCCCTGGATACTCTCATTTTGCCTCATTTTACAAATACCCAACTTACATTGTTAACCATTATTATGGCACATACAAAAATGAAGCTACTACAGGCGTACACACTTTCTTCCAAACCCCTGCTGTTTATTCAGTCGCCGTCGCATCCGATGAAGCCATTGCTTCACTCTATAGCGATGACAATCCGCATGCTTGTACAGTCATGTGAACATGCTTCTCTTTTTTTTCTTTTTTTCTCTCCCTCCTTTTTTTGGTCTTATCTAATTGATGTTTTATTATTTTTTGAGAGATGAAGAGATTTAATGCTGTCTTTTTGTTTGGCTCGAAGCTTAATTATCATTGTAATAGTATGTCATTTATATAATTTTTCATCTTATATTTGTGTTCTTGGATGGCCAAAGAAAAACCGATCCTATTCTTTTTGTCATGCTTTAATTTCCCTAGAATCCTACAAGAATTGAGAACATTAAACATGAACGGTACGAGAAATGTTATGTTCACAATATTTTTATAACACTTTCACAGCAAATTTTAAATGGTAGGTTGTTATTGGTTGTTATAGGTAGAAAAAACTAATTTAAGTAGTAAATTCAAATTAAAATTAATAACAACTTACCACCTATAATTTGTTGTCAAAGGAGTATGAAAATATTGTGAACATAGTACTTCTCAAAAGATATATGGTGTAATGGTGGGCATATGTAACACCTCTCTCATGGAGGAGTGGATGTATCCTCTCTCTCTCTCTCTCTCTCTCTCTCTCTCTCTCTCTCTCTCTCTATATATATATATATATATATACACATATACATATATAATTCTTTTAGGAATAAATTGAGATTTGCAAGGCTTATATTATCTTTGGCTTGAGAAAAGTGAAAAGAAGAGAAGTAAATTTTTTAATCTTGGATTTATAATGAGCAGAGAAGTGAAGAGAAATAAAAGAAAATGAGCACTTTTTATATCTCTTGGGTGCTAGCTTAATTTAATTTAAGGGTGCAGCTCCCTTGAATTGGTTTAGCTTGTAACATATTAAACTATAAAGTTTACTTTGAAACTGTCATTCAATTATAGGGTTTAAGTAGTAGATTATAGAAGTATAGAATTTAATTTGAAACTATGGTGAAAATATAACATGCATCAGATATAAGCATTATTTTTCTTATAAGTCTCACGTATTTATTGGGTTACATATTATGAAAAAGAGGATGAGCTGATGCATATATCTGATCGACCAAACAATTACTATAAACTATGGATTTAAAATACAATTATTTTCCCCAAAAACTTTATTGAATAGGTTTTAATTTGATACTCCCAATAATGGGGTTTAAATTTAAAATATAATTTCCACAAATATTTTATTGAAACAGAATAGGTACAAAATCTGAAAAGCATAGGCCGGGCCAGCGGAGCTTATTAGCTGCTTGAGAAAATCCTTGGGCAGTAACCAGTCAGCAAAAACTATATTATGATAAAGCCCATTTAGCTGTGCAGTGAACTACATTATTATTGCAGTTTCTTTGAACCCAATAGAAAAACAAACCAAGGCCTTTCAAGTCTCATGTCCTTCAAGGCCCTGCAGCCTGTCCATGTTTGTTTTTAGTATTCTATAGAAGAGAATGATGACACTCAAGCAAGGATAATTGTTCCATTTTTTTTATTTTTTTATTTTTATGGATATACCATACCCACAACTACAACCACAACAAACATGTTTGCACTTTCATATTTTGCATATGGGCCCAACCAAATATCATAGCTCATTTCTTTTTCTGGGTGTGGAAATTTTGTGAAAAATGTTGAGGATTTTGGTGAAGAAGTGTTAAAGATTGAGATGGCAAAGTTATTAGTGAAGAAGTGCGAAAGCTTGAGGACTGAGGAGGTCAGTTGGATTCTGTTGGGAATTTCATTAAATTATTGAGGACGTTTTCGTCAATATCAGTTTAATGACATGTCTTTCTTCTTATATTTCCAATATATATACTACTTACATTTTGCTCAAAAAAAAAAAAAATATATATATATATATATACACACACACAAGTATAAGTCAAAATTTTAGGTAAATAAAGTTACTTAGTGTGCTTTTAGCATTGACTTAAAAAAGCCAATTCTTTTTACTATTTAGCTTATTTTTACTACTATTTATAGGTCTTATTACACTTTTTGTTACTATTCATGGGCCCTATTATACTATTTCAGCTACATTTTAGATTTATCTACAATACTTTCAATAAAAAGCTTCCAATTTCAGCTAAATAAACTGTTACCAAACGGACTCTTTGTTTTAGAATGAATTTCAAGCTATGCCGGAAAAATTGTATTATCTTACCTAACTGAATTTAACCATGTATTTCATTGGCTAAAATAGGTTCAACATAATTGTATTTAAGGACACAACTTTTTCCCAAACATTTTTCACAACTTGCTAGCTAAGGTTGCAGTAAGCTGATATTAACAGTGGCGGCTTTAGGAATTTTTCTCTGGGTGTTCCTTAAGAAGCATAAATTATACAACCTAATAAAAAAAGAAATTCATATATTGACAACAACAACAATAAAGAAACAAGTAAATACATAAAGTTTACAATTGTCTTCTACGAGTTTTCATATTTTAAAATTGTTACATAATAATCTCATTATTCATGCTAGAAGCTATATCTCTTTCAATGTACATAACTAAGCAATCATTCATCCACTAAATATAGAACAAATTATGCAGCAAAATTTAATTTTATTGGCATAAAAAAACTGAGAGTGTTTCCAAATTTTTTTTGAAGGGTAGACAAATAAAAATTTTTAAATTATTATATATATAAAAAAAAAAAAAAAAATTCAAGTCAGGTGGTCCTGGGACCACCTGACCTTAAGGTGGCGCCGCCCCTGGATATTAAAACAAGGTCCTTGAATTGAATGGAGGCTCACATTTGATTGGAAAAATCTAGATCTAGATGGTGACATGCATGAAAATGAAGAAAGAAGATGACAAAAAGGAATTTATTTCCACAGACCAAATTTTCAAAGATACCAGATGTGACATAATTTTATTTTGTTGACTAATTAGTGATTACTATAACTTTTTAAGAGAGAAAAAAGACTTAAAAATAATAGAATTTGGACAATTCTATGCGCTGATCAAGGAAAATAATACTACGTAGTCAACAAGTGACAGATAAAAAGGAAAAAAAAATCAAAAAATCAAAAAAATCAAAAGTCCAATTCTGTGTATGTAGCCATGCAGAAAAGTGAAGTGAAGCCTATATTATCTATCATGACTCATGAGCATGTGGCTCAGGTTCAACCTGCTAAGAACTTTCACTTTTGTCTTTGAACCCTTCTCTTCCCTTGTTATTGCTTTTATCATGGATAACTCTTCTGCAACTCGTGTGTTTTTCTTAATTTGGTTCTTTGCAGCAACGTTCAGCTTCTGCAAAGTAAACTCAAATATCTCTTGCAATGAAAAAGAGAAACAAGCACTTCTGAACCTCAAACGAGGTCTCACTGATCCTTGGAACGCACTCTCATCCTGGTCTGACCAAGAAGATTGCTGTAAATGGGCAGGAGTTCACTGTGACAACAAAACTGCTCGAGTCAGAAAGCTACAGCTCAGTAATCTCAACTTAAATGGTGAGATTAGTCATTCATTGCTTGAATTGAAACATTTGAATTACTTGGACTTGAGCATTAGTAACTTTAATTGTACTCGTATTCCAAGTTTCCTTAGTTCAATGGGCAGAATGAGACATCTGAACCTTGCTTCCGCTGGATTTTGTGGACTGATTCCACACCAGCTTGGAAATCTTTCAGATCTTCGTTATCTGAATCTAGGATATAATTTTGGCCTCTATGTGCATGGCCTTCATTGGATGTCTAGTCTCTCTTCCTTGAAATACCTTGACATGTCCTCTGTCAACCTTTCTTCAGCACTAGATTGGCTTCAAATAATGAGTAGGCTCTCATCTCTTTCGGAACTATACTTGCCAAATTGTCATCTTGATAGCCTAAATCCATCTCTTGGATTTGTCAACTTTACATCTCTTCTAGTCCTTGATCTTTCCGTAAATCTTTTCATTCATGAGATACCTAATTGGTTTTCTAATATTAGTTCAACCCTCTTAGAGCTTGACTTGAGCAGCAATGCACTGAAGGGCGAGATACCGTGCAGTGTTTCGAATTTTCAAAACTTAGAACATCTTGTCTTGGGGGTAAATTATCTAACTGGAAAAATTCCAGAGTCATTTGGGCAACTTAAGCATCTTTCAGTACTTGATCTCAAACTTAATCATTTTAGTGGTCCTATTCCTTCATCCCTTGGGAATTTGTCTTATATGTGGAAGTTAATCCTTGAAGGTAATCGGTTGAGTGGTACTCCCCCAAAAAGTCTTGGGCTTCTCTCAAATTTAAAGCACTTGTTTATCGGAGATAATTTCTTAACAGGCACAGTAGATGAAGTGTTTTTTACCAAACTCTCGAAATTAAAGTACCTAGACCTGTCTCGAACACCTTTGTTCTTCAATGTGAATTCCAATTGGGTTCCACCTTTTCAACTTATATATGCCCACATGAGCTCTTGCAAGATAGGACCTAACTTTCCTGCATGGCTACAAACACAAAGATCTCTCAGGGTTTTGTTAATGTCCATGTCAGGAATTTCGGACAAGGCTCCGAGTTGGTTTTGGAATTGGACTTCAAACATTAACTTCGTCAATCTCTCTGCCAATAACATAGAAGGCGACGTACCAAATTTTTTGGTGAATTCTACTGTCTTAGATCTAAGTTCTAATCACTTGAAAGGTCAGCTGCCTCATTTGTCTGCAAATGTCAGAGTGCTTGATGTAGCTAACAACTTATTTTCTGGACCCATTTCCACTTTCCTGTGCCAAAAGACTAATAGAAAAAATAAGTTACAAGTTTTAGATGCATCAAACAATCTTTTGTTAGGAGAACTTTCTAATTGCTGGAGGTATTGGCAGTATTTGATCCATTTAAACTTGGGGAGCAATCGTTTGTCAGGTAGAATCCCTTACTCGATGGGGTCTTTAGTTGCACTCAAAGCATTGCGATTACCCAACAATAGCGTTTATGGGGATATTCCTTCCTCATTACAAAAGTGCTCAAATTTGGGACTTCTTGACATGGGTGAAAATCATTTGTCAATGACCATACCACTCTGGATTGGAGAAATGAAAAGTCTTATTATTCTTCGTCTAAGATCTAATGGGTTCAAAGGGCATATACCTCTACAGACATGCCAACTTTCTTCTCTAAGAGTATTGGATCTTGCAAATAATAGCCTATCAGGACCCATACCAAAGTGTTTGAATTCTATCAATTCCATGTCAATGCCCCATATTGAAAACTATGAAACTATAGAGTATTTGGAAGATGCAGGTATCTACTTCGAGAGTCTCGTGTTAGTTCCCAAGGGGGAGGAATTAAGGTATGAAGAGAACCTTGAATTTGTTAGCATCATTGACCTTTCAAGTAATAACTTGTCAGGATCAATCCCTAATGAAATTTCAGTTCTTTCCCAATTGCATTTTTTGAACTTATCTCGAAACCATTTGACGGGGAAGATACCAGAGAAAATTGGGACCATGAAAGAGTTAGAGTCTATTGACCTCTCAAGAAATCATCTATCGGGTGAAATTCCTCCAAGCATGTCTAATTTGACATTTCTTAGTTACTTGGACTTGTCATACAACTACTTCTCAGGTAGAATTCCTTCAAGCACCCAACTTCAGAGCTTTGATGCACTTCGCTACACTGGAAATCCTGAACTTTGTGGAGCTCCTCTTATAACAATCTGCAGAAAACAGCAAGAATCTGATGGTGATACTCCCGTGGGCAAAGCTGAAGATGACTCTGATACATCATGGTTTTACAGTGGCTTGGGGGTTGGATTTGCTGTAGGTTTTTGGGGAGTTTGTGCTGCTCCTTTCTTGAAAAATACTAGGACTTATTTCTGGTTTGTCAATGTCGTGAAAGTTCAGCCTATGTAACTATAGTGTTGAAGGTGAACTAGATCTGCAAAAATTTTAAGAGGCTAACATTTTGGTAAGCTAAAGGAATTATCTTCTATCAAGTATAAAATTGGAAACTATGTTGTCTAGGATATTTTGCTCTTGTTGATGTTGTAGCTACTGTTGGAATTATGTGCATATGATGATACATTAAACTGTAAAGAAATGTGCTATTATGTAGAAGCTCTTCTAAGTATTTTGTTTAATATCCTTTGATGAACATTCTAATGTGAAGAAAATTCTATATGTAGTAAGATTTTTATTAAGATTTTCTTACTAAAAAAAGTGGCAACTGGGTTTTTTGTGCTCCATGAATTACATAGAACACCGTGGTACCTATGCGCAAACACATTGCACCTATTATAGAAATGTTTGTTGCTTCATGGCTTCACCTAAGTGGACCTGTTTGGCATGGAGAAGCGGTTGGAAAAGTTGACAATTTTATGGCCTTTTTGGTACGTATTGTTAATATATTTAGATGGAAATATTTGAAGTGAAGAGAAGGATCATGGTCCAATACCACATACCATATTAAATATTTACAACTTGAACATGTTCTTCTCCAGCAATCATCTTGCCGGGGAAATCCCAGATTCCTTTGGCAAATTTAGGCATCTTGCATATCATTCATTCTATATAATGACTATTCTTTCTATGCCTGAGTGTCTTGCAAACTTCTCAAACTTGAGGAGCACTACACTAGAGTGGTTGGAGCAACTCTCAGATTTGGATGAGTTAAACATTGTAAAAAGTTCCTTGGAGTCCTAAACTTCATAAATGGACGAAGATAATTGCAGAAGTTCCTTGTCTTCAAACTCCATTTGTCATCGACGTAGCTCCAAAGTTAATTCTGCATATTGGCTGTCTCAACATCAAAGATTCAGTAATAAAAACAGGACCTCTGGAAGGCTCTACGGAGTTTTAAACTTCATGAAAGCCCGAAGATTTCCTGTGGGGAGTTGTTAAGGATATTGATGCAGGAAGCAAAGCAAAACCAAAATTATATCAAAATTTATTTACTTGAAATCTAATATTTCATTTTTAAAATTTAGAATTTTTTTGGGATTTCACTTTTGAATTTCAAATTTAATGTTGTTCAGGATTTAGTGGAATGAGATTATGGCTCGATGTACTACTTGAAGCCTATTAAAAAGAGGCTCCAAGAATGGTTTGAAGCAGTGCACTTTGAATCAGAATTTTCTAATAAGAGACGCGAATCAAACTTTTCTGATTAGAGATGTTTCTCTAAGCATGGTGGTGATTCAAGTACCCATAGGTGGCGAAAGGAATGGCAAAAAATCCCTGCCCCACTTGGCCCGTCCTACCTAGTGCAGGATTTCCCCACCCCGAAGAGATGACAAGGCAGGGACGGGTTTTGCTCACCCTGCCCTGAATGTGTATATATGTTTTTTAATTCATATATATTTAAATTATTTATGTCTATAATCTAATATCTTTTGCACAAACCAATATATACCTTCTTTTTTTTTTTTTTACAAATTCTATGACCATCCTTCAAAACCCTTATGTGTGTTTGATAGGGGGAATTCACGTTACTTCTGCCATCTAGATTCTTAGAAATATGATTTCTTACAATCTAGATGCCTAGGAATGTAGCTATTCTTATATGTTTGATTTCATTGGGAATCTCTTAAGATTCTTAAGAATGCGAGTGATAATATTTGATTTATTCCCAGGAATGTTAAATGAATTATTTATTTTTCCCATTCTATCCTTAGATTTGAATGTGAATTGCCAAGTCCTTTAAAAAAAAAAAAAAAATCCTCCTCTAAATAAATAATGAAAAACAAAATATAAACTATTAATAATTTGTTGAGCAATACACGCAATAGCAAAAGTGAATAGTTGGCAATAATGAAGGTCCCCTTCAAACTTTTTTTTTTTTTTCCGCACGTGAAACCTAAATAGAACTTTGTTAAAGAATATATTAACAGAATTGTCTATCCTGTTTATGATATTTTGGCAAGAAAAGATAAAGACAAGAGAAAAGATATTGATGATTTGTTTTATATTTTATCTTAATTACTTAAATGATAAGGAAAAGGGGGTTAAAATTGTCAATTTATAAAAAAATACAATTTCCTTTAAACTTATGAATCTGGATACCCACTTGTTTTAAAGGGAATCTACATTCCTACTAAGAGGAGGAGTTTAAAAAAGGAATCCAGATTTCCCTGGCATCTGATTCCTTGGCGTGATTTACAACAAAACATGAAAATCTTTAAACATTCTTAAGAATTTTAAAACATTACCCTCCTACCAAACGCCACATTACTTTCTCTTCCTTTTAGCACTCTTGTAACTTCCTATTCCCTCTCTCTCATCTTTACCTTTTTAATGTCGAAGCCACCCCATTAGGAATGGTAAAATACATTCAGCACGCCTGTCCTACTCCTGTCCTGAATAGGGGTTAAGGCACCCATGATCCAACCCCGCCCTATCCCTTTGCCATCCATAATGGTGAAGCCAGGGGTTTCAAGCTTATTTTATGGGGTGAAGCATCGGGATTTGTCCTGTTCTTCTTTCTTTTCCCTTCATTCTATTTCCCAACCCATTCTGTCCAGCATCAGATGCCTTTCCCATTTCCAAAGTTAAAATAAACAGCATCTCAAATTTGGAGGAAGTTTCTTGCTTTCTGTGTGGTTTAGCAGAAGAAAATAGTTTGCATTTGTTTTGTCAGTGTGACTCCACCAAAGCTGTGTGATTTAGGTCTGGTTGAGTTCTCAACATTGCTTCCCTGAATATGGACTCCAGTTTTGAGCTGGTCAAGTTGATAGTTAAGCCTCCTCCAGATGTATTGGGAGATCAAATTGTGAAGGAGAACTTCAACTTGTTTGCTGCTATAGTTTCTGATCTGTTATGGAAAGCGAGGCACAGAGCATGGTGTAATGGTGATTCTGTCTTAACTGTTAAGATAGTGTTCAAGACTTTTAAGAGCTTTGACAGCTTTCTATCAACTTTGCAGGAATGGAATAGGGAGATCAATCAAAAAGAGCAAGGCAAATGACAAAGACCTCTTGTTGATTACTTAAGTTCAACTGTGATGCTGCCATCAATCAACAAAAATACTAGCATTGGTGCTGCTTTAAGAAATTGGGAAGGCCAGGTGGTTAAAGCATGGTCAGTCATCAATTCTTTGCGCAAGACTGAGGTGGCTGAAACAAAGGCTGTCCCGTGAGCTATGTTAAAGCCAAGGATTTTGGGGTACAAAGCTGATTGTGTAAGGAGATTCTAAGATCTGAATTGGCTCTCAAACCATGGTGAACAGTTGCCCAAGTCTTGGAATTGTTTGTGCTGATTGAAGATATTTTAGCAGTAAAAGAGCATTTTGATGTCTGTAATTTTGCTTGGTTTTCAGGACTGTAAATGGCATTGCTCATGCCTTAGCCAGATGTGCTTTTATGTTATGCCTTAAGGGAGGATGGCTGTATGTAGTTCTTTTGTCTAATAAACCCCTCTTAGCAAAAAAAATTTCTCTAAACGTTCGGAATTTCAGACAGTATCAGACCGGTTCAGGAATATGGCTATGTCCATTACATTACATTGCAAAACTATATAGTACATTACTATATTTAAGCCTGGACTGCATTTCATTAATTAACCTCTCTGAAAAACAAATTAATGGTGATGCATCCAACACATCGCTAAACTCTGAAGTTGTAATTGAGCTCTAATTGCTTCAAAGGTCCACTACCATGATTATCTCCCAATGTTAGAATGTTGAATACTGCACAATTAATTGTCCACACCACTATCACCATTACAGTGCCATAACATGAATAAAGGGTGCCCTGGTAATTCCTCATTGCTGGATGCGTTGGCTATCTCTAAACCATGTTTATTTTTCATTGCAAACTGCACACATTTTGGGCTCCTTGATCTAGGCCAGAATAGATTTACAGGGATTGTACCAAGCTTGAGTAGGGAAATGAAAACTCTAGTAGCTCTCAGCTTAAAATCCAACAATTGTCGGAAAAACTTATGGCAACTTGCTTTTCTTTTGGTTTTGGATCTTGGCCTTAATAGCCTGTCAAGACATATACCAAGGTTTTCAAATGGACTTGAGCTATAACCTCACGGCTACTTCTTATTATTCTCTAGCACTTTTCAGGAGTCTTATTATTCCGTATTTTTACGGAGTATGGACCTTTCAAGTAACAAATTTTCTGGATCAGTTTTTACTGAGGTCTTAATGGATTGTTTTGCTTAAACTTTTCTAAAATTCATTTGATGGAAAAGGTACAAAAAAAAAGCCAGGGACATGACATTGTTGGAATCCCCTGATGTCTTAATAAGCAATCTTTGGGCAAAATTCTTCATCGGCATATCAAATTTGCCTGTTCTTAGTTACTTGAACCTGCCATACAACAATTTGTCAAGAACACTCGATTAGGCATCCGGCTTCTGAGTTTTTATGCATTTAGCTACATTGGAAACCTGAACTTGATTGAGCTTTTCTTGCCAAAACTTGCCCAAAGCATTTGGCAAGATGAAGATGACTGAAAATTTTTGGTTCTGTATAGGTATGAGAGTTGGATTTTCTGTTGGCTGTTGGGGAGTTTGTGGAGTAATCTTCTTCAAAAGGACTTAGAGGCATGCTTATTTCAGGTTTATCAATGGCATGAAAGATCCATGTGACTACAATGTTAATAGTGGACTGATTCCTTAAAAAGTTGAGTAAGCATAGATATAAGTGAAAGGCATCATCTTCTACACATTATGTCCTAGATGGTTTTTTGCTCATGTTGATGTTGTAGCGCTGCACTGCAACTATAATTTGATTCATATCTTACCTTTTAATTTCACTGTTGCCATATGAAATATGGTTCATTTTGATATGAAGACTTCACTTAAATAAATAAATAAAAGAGCAGGCACTGTGACGAGTTATTTCTCAGACCTATCTGCATCATATAGTTTTTTACTACACCCCACACATAACATGCTAAAAGCTTTTACTCTATTGGGGGATATACTAGTATTAAGAATAGAATTGTGTTGGTGGTCATGCAGCTCATAAGCACTTCAAATTCCTAACTTACATGCGCATGGCAATGCCATTGATCACTGCAGGTTGTTTATGCTTTAGAAGGTGGCTCTGGCTCATGCTTTCAAAGAGGCCACAAAGATTAGTCGGCAAAGCAATTCTAACAGGTACATTACCTCCTGATTTTGTTTTATATTGTACATGGATAAATGCTAGGGATCCTGCCAACGACTGTTCGAACTATTTATGTATGTAGGGGAAGTCATTTCACTTTGCACCAAAAAGAATAGAACATAAGGTTTGTTGTTGTTTAATTCTTTCCTGTTATAAGCAAGCCTGCAAACAACTAGATTCACTCATCTATTCCTTAAAATGGGCTTGTACGAATGGATACTTAGAATTAGATTTTTCTGATAAAAGACGGATGCAGTGTTTTTCCAATTGCACTGTCCTCTACATTAAAACACACCAAGACAGAAAAGACGACTTCTGTGCTATCAAGTGACTTCGGAGTTTGGACAAACAACCTAAGAACTAAGAAGTACTAATCATGACAGATAAATTCATGGTATGACATTAACTACAGGTTTAGCATAAAACACATACAACAAGAAAAAACAATTGACGAGGAACGGAAAAACAATGCTCACATAATGTAAATGTTAGGAATGGCTAAACATCAAAGTAAAAAAATGACAACATTTACGGTGTTCGTCCTTTTACAATGTCAAGGCTCATTTCACTATAATCTGTTGCTTGCAACTCAACTTGAATTCCATCCAGTTGACTCTTGAATCTATCCTCGGAGCCGGCATAGACCACCTTACTTCTCCCTTTGAAGAAAGGTGACCTGAAAAGGCGACCATTGCGTATCAAATTGTTATTTTGGCCTTCAATATATGATCAATTGCCTCCAAAGAGGAGCAGTGTTAGCCTGGAAGCCAAATATTATTTGGCATCCATTTTCTAGTTCCATTGTGTCATTACTTATCAGCATTTTGTGAGAATTTCCATTACTCCTAGAAGCAAAAATTTTGGTGATTTTTTTTTTCTCAAAAAAGCAGAAATTTTGTTCTTTGAATGTTAATCGAAAGATTTACTAATTACTATACATTTTGCTTTTTATCTCTATTTCAATATGCCACTAGTATATACACTAAAGGACTAGTCTTTAAGCATTCATATAGACTGTTGGAGAAAATCTAAATTACCATGCACTGAAAAAAAAAAATTGCTTCTCTGGAAATTCTGATCAGTGATGAAATCAAAATTAAAGACAGTAATGCGGCGCTCACTGGCAGGCTGAGATGCGGTGAAGTCCACATAGGCTTCATCTGGGATTCCAAGTTTCTCTACCACCACTTCTTGATTCTCAATCTTGAAAATAATAAACCTGCAGTTCCTCTTTGCTATTAGCTCTAAGAACTTCAGTTTACATTCATCACTCACATCCATACAAGACACCACATTTGCCTAACCCAAAGATTTTATTTTGGAAGAAAAAAAAAACATGTACACATCACAAACATATTTACACATATACAATGAATTATTAAAGTTAATAAGATCTATTTGTTTCCGAAGAAAACAATATCAAGAAATAATGAATGGTGAGTTGATTTAAGTTAAAGGAACAAAAAAGGTAAAGAAAACCAAAAATAGCATTAGTACAAGTAGTTAAAAAAGACACGTTAATTGATTTTATAAAGAAAGAGGAAAAAAACATCTTAACTAAGAAAGTAATATAGGCTATGACTTCAAATAAAATATAATGTAGGAAAAGAATACATGAGACCAACCCTAATTAATCTTGTCGAGGATCTATAATCGACCCCAAAAAATTTGAGACTAAAATTTTTGTTTTTATTGCAAATTTGCAATTCATTTTCATATGCTGTCATAAATCATAATTTTAGACAAAGCATATAGTCATTACTTTTTTTAAAGTTTTTTGAGAAACATCATATTGTCATTACTAGGTAATATACTGTCATAAATCATAGTTTTAGACAAAGCATATTGTCATTACTTTTTTTTATAAGTTTTTTGAGAAACATCATATTGTGTTACTAGGTTGCTATAATGCTATGGCATAACATACATGTGAACTTGCGAGACATGACCAAAAGGCACCTGCGGTATATTTTGTCAAAATGCACTTGTCGAATCCCTCCCTACAAAGTATTACCATATTGCGGTGATTATTACTGTGGTCATGTGATTTTGTAGACTGTTAATTTTGGGCATAAGTGATACTTAATTTGTTAGGGTCTATTCATAGTTCTCAATTGATATTAAAGTCTACTCTCACTAAAATATGAATTAATTTCATGAGTATGATCCTTGAATATGTTGTCAAAGGATACGTTTTACAATTTATTTCTTCGTGAACAATAAGGACGTCTTACATTCCTCTTGTAGGACTCTTTCTCATTTACAGATTAACCTAAGAGTTCTCATGTGCCAGCTTAATTTAATTTAAGGGTTAAAATCCCTTAAATTATAGGGTTTAGCTTTTAACTTATAAAATTGTAAAGTTTACTTTGAAACCTTCATTAAATTATAGTGGGTTTTTTTAAAAAAAATTTATAGAGACTGTATTCAACCAATTTGGTGGCAAATTATAGGGTGCAATTAGTATATTATAAAACTATAGCATTTGATTTGAAATTACCCATAAACTATGGTGATTTTTTTTTTTTTTAAGTTTCAACCTATGGCGTCCACTCTTGATGATAGTTCTTTATTATTAAACCAAGACACTAGTCAATTTTTTGTGTAGGCGGAAATTAAACCTCGAATCTCTTATACAACTATCAGAAACTTTATCAATTGAACTAACTGAAACCCCCACTATGGAGAATTTATTAGTTTATAACATGCATTGGATATATGTATTATTATTCTCATAATATGTGAGTTTAACATATTTGTAAGGTGCACACGTTATGAGAGAGGATGAACCAATACACATATCTAATCAACGAGACAATTATTATAAACTATGGATTTAAAATATGATTTCCCCAAAAACTTTTTTAAAACTCCCAATAATGAGGTTTGTAATATAATTTCCATAACTATTTTGTTGAAAGTTTGAAACAGATCAGGTACAAAATCTGAAAATCATGGGCTAGGGCTCAATTTACTGCTTGAGGAAAATCCTTCGGCATAACTTAGTCAGTAAAATTAGTATTATAAAAGCCCATTTAGCTCCATAGTGGGCTACATTGTTGCAGTTTCTGTGAACCCAGCAGAAAGACAACCTTTTTCCGAGTTGAAGAAGAAACCAAGGCCTCAATTCTTGTGCTACGAGTCTATATGACTTTCGAATCTCATCCCAGCCCATTGATTCAGTATTCACCACCACCTCTGTTTCCAAAGCAATTTCACCCAAAATAGTCCTAAACTCCTCACTCTTCTTGACACTGCAGCACAACCCAAAGCTGACATATGTTGGATATGGCCCGTACCCGCAACCACAACATACATGTTTTGCACTTCCATTTTTTGCATATGGGCCCAACCAAATATCATAGGTCAATTCTTTTTCTTTTTCTTTTTGGGCCTTCTGGGTGTGGGAATTTTGTGAAAAATAAAAAATGTTGAGGATTTTGGTGAAGAAATGTGAAAGATTGAGAATGGCCAATTTGGTAGTGAAGAATTGCAGAAGCTCAGTTGGATTCTGTAAAAGCAAATAAGTGCAAGACCATGATTGAATTTTCCAGCCTTACCGAAACAGTGTTGGCTGTGCTGCATATATATAATGTGTGTTTGAGTTACAAATTACAAGAGGATAAAGTTACAGATAAAAGGAGTTTAAAATACAAAAAAAGTCTATCTTGAAATACAAAAGAAATCTATCTTTGACAGCTGTTCTTATCACTAGCTTGATTTTTATCTACACAACTCTTTTGAATTTTGGAATTTAAAGACTCCTCTTTATCACAACTAGCTTGGATTCGTATTTTGGATTTGTTGCTGATCTTATCCTTAACAGATTCTGTAGGGAATTTCTTCAAATTAGTGAGGACTTGTCAATACATTAGTTGAATGACATGCCTTTCTCCTTATATTTCCAAAATAATATATATATATATATATATATATATTTATATGTATGTATATGTCAAAAACTTAGGTAGAGTATCTTAGTTTTGTAATTAAATTCAAGCAATGCAGGAAAAGCTGCATAGTCTTACCTAATTGAATTTAACCTAATATTTCATTGGTTTAAAAAAAAAAAAAGTTCATCACCTAATAAATTATAATTAAGGACATTAAAACTTTTTCACAACTTACTAAGATTGTAAATTGTGAATAAAACATCACTTTCACATGGAATTACAATTGACACTCACTTTATTATGTCTCAATCACAATGGACTATGTTAGCTTAATTGTGAAAAATTCCCAACACATGTCTTGCATAGAGCTCTCTAGCCATTTGCCATCGGACCATATCATCACCATGCTTCTAGCAGTTGAAACTATTTTACCTAGTTTAAAACAAGGCCCTTGAATTGAATGGAAGATAACATTTGATCGGAAAATTCTAAATCTTACTTAATGTTAAGATGGTTAATGACACGAAATGAAAAAAAGAAGATTAAAAAATATAGAAATTTTTTTGCACAGACCAAATTTTCAACGATACTAGTGATTCAATTTTATTGTTAATGGTTTTTTTTTTTTAATTTAATTTTAAAGAGGGAGTATCAGATTTGATTGAATGAATATTCTGATTAATCTGAATAACTTGAGGTTACAAAGATATTTATTTTATATACAAGCAATAGAAGAGGGAAAACGCTGACTAACTTAACTAACAACTAATCCTAACAAACTGTATAGTTGTACATTTAAGTGATCACGTGTTTATCATGTGCTAACTAAAACTAACAAAACTATAAGTAGCTCTATACAAAGAAAACAATTGCAAGCTAAGCTACAGTCGTTTTAGTAGATTTATTCTTTTCTGCAGATTCAATGATCTTTTCTGCAGACTCAGTTTCTCCACGAGCTTCCTCATTCTGCAGCTTTAATGATTTTTTTAATGATAATATAATATAGGCTACTTCACCAACTTCCCTGCATGGCTAGTTGGCTACATACACAGAAGTTGGCTACTTCACCAACTTCTGTTACTTCTAAGTAGTTCCATGATAATATAATATAGGCTACTTCAATTTTAATTGACTAATTAATGATTTTTTTGGATAGTGGCAGAAAATACTTAGAAGTACCTGAATTTGGACAATCTAATGTGCTGATCAAAGGAAAATAATACTTACGTAGTCAACAAGTCCCCAACAAAAAGGCAAAAAAGAAGTCAAAAAGTCAAATTTTGTGTATGTAGCCAACTAGCCATGCAGGGAAGTTGGTGAAGTAGCCTATATTATATTATCATGGAACTTCAACCTGGTAAGAACCTTCACAGTTGTTCATAAAAAAAAAGAACCTTCACAGTTGGCTTTGAACCCATCTCTTCCCTTTTTACTGCTTCATCATGGATAATTCTTCTGCAAGTCATGTACTTTTCTTACTATGGTTCTTTGCAGCAACGTTCAGCTTCTGCGAAGGAAGCTCAAATGTCTCTTGCAATGAAAAAGAGAAACAAGCACTTCTAATCTTCAAAAGAGGTCTCACTAATTCTGGGAACACACTCTCATCCTGGTCTGACCAAGAAGACTGTTGTCGATGGGAAGGAGTTCTTTGCGACAACAAAACTGGTAGAGTTAGAGAGCTCCACGTTGGTAATCTCAACTTACAAGGTGAGATCAGTCATTTTTTGCTTGAATTAGAATATTTGAATTACTTGGACTTGAGTTTTAGTAATTTTAATTGTACTCGTATTCCAAGTTTCCTTGGTTCAATGGCAAGTCTGAGACATCTCGCTCTCTCTGGATTCTGTGGACTGATTCCTCATCAGCTTGGAAATCTTTCAAGCCTTCACTATTTGCATATTGGATCCAACTCTGGCCTTTATGTGGATAGTCTTCATTGGATGCCTGGTCTCTCTTCCATGAAACACCTTGACATGTCCTTTGTCGACCTTCACGCAGCACCTGATTGGCTTCAAATAATGAGTAGGCTTCCATCTCTTTCGGAGCTACACTTGGAATTTTGTAATCTTGATAGCCTAAATCCATCTCTTGGATTTGTCAATTTCACGTCTCTTCTAGTCCTTGGTCTTTCCGAAAATCTTTTCAATCATGAGATTCCTAATTGGTTGATCTCTAATATCAGTGCAACGCTCTTACAGCTTGATCTGGGCAGCAATTCACTGAAGGGCGAGATACCGCATGGCATCTCGAATTTTCCAAAGTTAGAAATTCTAGAATTGGGGGAAAATCATCTAACTGGAAATATTCCGGAGTCAATTGGGCAACTTAAGCATCTAACAGTGCTTGATCTCCAAATTAATTCTCTTAGTGGTCCTATTCCTTCATCCCTTGGGAATTTATCTTTCATGTGGGGATTAATCCTCTATGATAATCAGTTAAATGGCACTTTCCCAAAGAGTCTTGCACTACTCTCAAATTTAAATTTCTTAGCTATTGGAGATAATTTCTTAACAGGCAGTCTAGATGAAGTGCTTTTTACCAAATTTTCAAAATTAAAGGTGCTATCGGTGTCTCAAACATCCTTGTTCTTCAATGTCAATTCCAATTGGGTTCCTCCTTTTCAACTTGAATTTGCTGAGATGAGCTTTTGCAAGATTGGACCTAACTTTCCAGAATGGCTAAAAACACAAAGGTCTCTTGAGATTTTACTAATGTCCATGTCAGGAATTTTGGGCAAGGCTCCGAGTTGGTTTTGGAATTGGACTTCAAATGTTAATGATACCATCGATCTCTCTGGCAACCACATAGAAGGTGATGTATCTGACATCTTGCTGAATTCTAGGATCTTAAATCTAAAATCTAATCACTTGAAAGGTCAGCTGCCACATTTGTCTGCAAATGTCAAAGAACTCAATATAGCTAACAACTTATTTTCTGGATCTATTTCCACTTTACTATGCCACGAGGTGAATAGAAGGAATAAATTAGAGGTTTTAGATGCATCAAACAATCTCCTATGAGGAGAACTTTCTGATTGCTGGAGGTATTGGCAGTCTTTGATCCATTTAAATTTAGGGAGCAATAATCTATCAGGTAGAATTCCTTACTCGATGGAGTCTTTAGTTGTGCTCAAAGCATTGCGTTTAAATAACAATAGCATCTCTGGGGACATTCCCTCCTCATTACAAAAGTGCTCAAACTTGACGCTCATTGATATAGGTGAGAATCATTTTCCAATGACAATACCACTTTGGATTGGAAAAATGCCAAGTCTTGAAATTCTCCGTCTAAGGTCGAGTGGGTTCAAAGGGCATATACCTCTACAAATATGCCAACTTTCATCTCTTAGAATATTGGATCTTGCTGAGAATAACCTATCAGGACCCATACCAAAGTGTTTGAATTTGATCAGTGCCATGGCAATGCAGCCCAATTTTGCAAACGATAACTTTCTCGAGTATTTTGATGATGTTAGCCCCTACTTTGACAGTCTTATGTTGGTCCCCAAAGGGGTGGCATTAGAATATGAAGGGAACGGGAACCTTGGAATTGTTAGCATAATAGACCTTTCAAGTAACAACTTGTCTGGATCAATCCCTGTTGAAATCTCATTTCTTTCCAAGTTGCATCTTTTGAACTTGTCTCAAAACCATTTGATGGGAAAGATACCAGAAAAAATTGGGACGATGAAAGAGTTAGAGTCTATTGATCTCTCAAGAAATCATCTATCGGGTGAAATTCCTCCAAGCATGTCTAATTTGACATTTCTTAGTTACTTGGACTTGTCATACAACAACTTCTCAGGTAAAATTCCTTTAAGCACCCAACTTCAGAGCTTTGATGCACTTCGCTACATTGGAAATCCTGAACTTTGTGGAGCTCCTCTTAGGAAAAACTGCACAAAAGAGCAAAAATCTGGTGGTGATACTCCACTGGGAAAAGCTGAAGACGAGTCTGAAACATCATGGTTTTACATTGGATTAGGGGTTGGATTTGCACTAGGCTTTTGGGGAGTTTGTGGTGCTCTTTTCTTCAAGAGGACTTGGAGGCATGCTTATTTCCGGTTTGTCTATAACATGAAAGGTCAGGCCTATGTGACTACAGTGCTGAAGGTGAACTGGATATGCAAAAAGTTTAAGAAGCTGACGTTTTGGTAGCAAAAGGCATCGATTCTTCAATCAGGTATTAAATTGTAAATTATGTTGTCTAGAATATTTTGCTCTTGTTGATGTTGTAGCTGTAGTTGGAATGATGTGCATATGATGATATAGCAAACTATCAAGAAATGTGCTAATATGTAGAGTGTCTTGAAGTAATTGTATAATATCCTGCAATGATCATTGATGTGAAGAAAACACCATATGTAGTAAGAGTTTTATTAAGATTTTCTTACTAAATAAAGTAACAACTGGGTTGTCACACTGCAAGAATTACATTGGAGCACTCTGGTACATAAGCACAAGCACACTGCACCTATTATAGACATGTATGATGCTTCATGGCTTCACCTAGTGGAAGGACCTATTTGGCGTGGAGAAGTGGTTGGAAAACTTAACAATTTTATGCCTTTTTGGTATGATTTTCATATATTTAAAAGGAAATATTTGAAGAGAAGAATCATGGCCCAATACCAAGTACCGTATTAAATATTTACAACTTGAACTTGTTCTTCTTGTCCATTTGCTTGCTGGAATGTATCAAATTCCTTTGGCCAATTTAGGCATCTTGCATTTCTATGTTGCACAGACACGGCTAAAATGTCCAAGTACCTGTACTCATGTCATACCCCTACCCGTGTGGTTACCCGTGCAACTTAGGTGTTTAGTGTATTTTACTTTAGACAAAATTTATGGGTATCATTGTACTTCTTTGCTATTTATTATTGCCTTTAAATGAATTTTAGATATGTTTTCAAGCATTATATTGTTGTTGCTTAATTTTAAAACCTAAAATAAACATATTATGTCCAAATAATATCTATTAATTAAATAATTGCCGTACCTAAGATGTGTTGTACTCTAATTTTTCAAAAAATGCTATACCCCGTACCGGTTTGCATATCTTTCTATATAATGACAATTCCTTCTATGTTCCCATCCCTATGTATTTTGGAAAGTTATCTGCCTTGAGGACAATACATCTTGAATTGAACTAGTTGAATGGTACCTCACCAGAGAGGTTGGGGCTTCTCTTAGATTTGGAAGAGTTAAAACTTTGCAAAAAGATCCTTGGAGAAAGTCCGTAGCGCGTTTTTCCAGTGTTTCAAAATTAAAATATTTTAAACTTGTCCCCAAACTCTATTGTTAGGACCTCTGGAAGGCTTTATGGAGTTCTAAACTTCATGAACGGCTGAAGATATTCCTGTGGAGAGTTGATAAGGATGTTGATGCAGCGAGGGAGCAAAGCACAACCAAAATTATTTCAGAATTTATCATTTTAGATATTTCTGGGGTGTTTGGTTTGTATTTTCAAACAACCATTTTCAGTTTTTAAATAATATTTTACGCATTTTCACACACTTTTTTACTCACATGTATTTCCACAAATGTTTTTAAATAACAATTTTCAGTTTTTAAACACATATACCAAACGGACCCAACTTATTTCAAATTTCATTTTCATTTTTCAATTATAGCACTTTTGAATTTTGAATTTCAAATTTAATGTTGTGGATTTTGTGGAATGATTGTGGCTTGATTGTATTCCTTGAAGCCTGTTAAAAAAGGCTCCAAGAATGATGTGAAGCAATGCACTTTGAATAAGAATTTTTAGATTAAAATTTTTTCTATAAGCTTAGTGGTGATTCAAGCACATGTAGGTGGTGAAGCCTAGGATTTCTGGCTTATTCTAGGTGTGAAGCATAGGGATTTGTCCTGTTCTTCTTTCTTTTCCTTTATTATAATTTCCCAACCCATTCTGTCCTGCTGCAATGCAAAAGTGATTTGACTCATAGCTAACCTCCTATTCAATATTTCAGTTGCTGTTTGTATTACAAAGATGCTGATACCCAAATGGAGCCCAAATTTCTAGTCATGATTTACAGACTGTTGCCATATGAAACATGGTCCATTTCGAAATGCAAACTTCATTTTAAAAAGATCTGAGAACAAAATGCTACTGAAAGCAACAGAGTAGACACTATGACCAGTATTTCTTGTACACATATCTGTATCATACAAGTTTTGTACCACGGCAAACAGAGTAACATGCTAAAAGCTTTTACTCCACTGGGATAATTTACTAGTACAAAGAATAAAATTGTGTAGGTGTTCATGCAGCTCATACATACTTCAAATTCCAACTTACATACCCATGGCAATGATATTCATGATTGCAGGTAGCTCTGGTCCATGCTTTCGAAGAGGCCTCAAAGATTAGTTGGCAGAGCAGTTGTGACAAGTATTATTACCTCCTGATCTTGTTCTAAAATGTACTTGAATAAGGATTATGATTTCAGCCTATGATTGTTCGAACTATTTATGTATGTAGTGGAAGTCATTTCACTTTGCACCAGAAAGAATAGAACATAAGGTTTGTTGTTTAATTCTTTCCTGTTAGGTTTTTCAGATAAAAGTTGGATTCAGTGCTTTTCCAAATTCACTGTCCTCAACATTAAAACACACCATGACAGAAAAGACAGAGTTATGTGCTATCAAGTGACTTCCCAGTTTGGACAAGCAGCCTAAGAAGTATTAATCATGACAGATAAATTCATAGTATGACATTAACTACAAGTTTAGGGTGACTTTGGCATCAGTTTTTAGCTTAACTTCTATGCATAGTTTTTTAAAACCTCATTTTTTTCACACCTTTTCTCATTTTTTTCAAGGTACAAGTATATTTTAGCACATTTATAGTAAAAATCTTTCACCAACAAGCTAGATAAGCTATTCTCAAACAGACACTTTTTAGTATAAAATTGAAAATTCATGCAACAAGAAAAAAATAATAATAATGACGAGGAGCAGAAAAACAATGCTCACATAATGTAGTTTTTAGGAAGGGCTAAACATCCAAAGTAGAAAAATGACAACTTTTACAGTGTTCGTCCTTTTACAATGTCAAAGCTCATTTCACTAGGATCTGTTGCTTGCAACTCAACTTGAATTCCATCCAGTTGACTCTTGAATCTATCCTTGGAGCTGGCATAGACCGCCTTACTTCTCACTTTGAAGAAAGGTGATCTGAAAACAAGAGTTAACTTTCACAAACACCATTGTGTATCAAATTGTTATTTTGGCCTTCAATATATGATCAATTGCCTCCAAAGAGGAGCAGTATTAGCCTGGAAGCCAAATATTATTTGGCTTCTGTTTTCTAGTTCCATTGTGTCATTACTCATTAGCATTTTGAGAGTATTTCCATTACTCCTAGAAGCAAAATTTTTCATTACTTTTTTTCTCAAAAAAGCAGCAAAGTTGTTCTTTGAATGATAATCGAAAGATTTACTAATTACTATACATTGTGCTTTTTGTTTATCTCCATTTCAATATGCCACTATAAAATATACATTAAAGGACTAGTTTTTAAGCATTCATATAGACTTGTTGGAGAAAATCTAAATTACCATGCAATGAAAAATAATTTGCTTTTCTAGAAACTCTGATCAGTGATGAAATCAAAATTAAAGACAGCATAGCGGCGCTCACTGGCAGGCTGAGATGCGGTGAAGTCATAGGCTTCATCTGGGATTCCAAGTTTCTCTACCACCACTTCTTGATTCTCAATCTTCAAATAATAACCTGCAGTTCCTCTTTGCTATTAGCTCCAAGAACTTCAGTTTACATACATCACTCACAGCCATATAGAAGACACCACATTTGCCTAACCCAAAGATTTTATTTTGGAAGAAGGAAATAAAATGTACACATCATAAACATATTTACGCATATACAATAAAGTATTAAAGTTAATAGGATCTAGTTTTTTCCATAGAAATCAATATCAAAACAATATCAAGAAATGAATGGTGAGTAGATTTAAGTTAAGGGAATGGAAAAGGTAAAGGAAAACCAAAAATAGCATTAATATAAGTAGTTTAAAAGGACACATTAATTGATTCTATAAAGAAAAAAAAATATTATAATTAACAGAACAAAACTTAGGTACAATACCTTAAGTGCAGTTCCTTAGGTTCTTCCCTTAAAATTTTGCCATGTGGATACTTAATTAAAAAATAAAGTTTCATCTCATGAGAAAAAATTCATATGGCAAAATCTTAAGAGATGAACTTAAGGAAAAGTACCTAAATACTGTACCTAAATCTTGCCCTAATTGAGAAAATAATAGAGGTTATGAATTCAAATAGAATATAATGTATGAAAGAATACATGTGACAAACCCTAACTAATCTTGTTGAGGATCCATATTCAACCCAAAAAATTTGAGACTAAAATTTTTCTTGCTATTGCATATTATGCTGTCATAATTCATAGTTTTAGACAAAGCATATTGTCATTTCTTTTTCTTTTCTTTTTTCTTTTTTGAGAAAAATCATATTGTCATTTACTAGGTTGTTGTGGCATAACAAACATGTGGACTTACGAGACATGACCAAAAGGCACTTTGAAATGGCCCTCTTTTTCTGATTGTGGGGCAGAAAGTGCAAGAGATGATGGTAATAGGCTAATAGCTACCTTCTGTATATTTTGTCAAAATGTTCTCATCATGGAACATAGATTGTATTCTCTCTTATGCTGTTTGTGTAAGAAGTGATGAATAAAATATCCAAGTCTAGAATATTTCGAAAAAATAAAACAACAGGAATCAGCAAGCAATGTTCATTTTGGAGTATTCAGGGTACATTTTCAATATTACATAGTGTGCCAGACATATTGGGACAAGTAGCACCTTCCTAGGACTCTTTTCTGATCTCAATCTGCTTTGCCTAATTTCTGAGAAGACCCTCTACATTGATGACAAGTAGAGATACTTAGGAAAAAAAAAAAACCTAATTGAATGGTATTAGATATTTGAAACCATTAAATTGTAAGTGATACAATAATAGAGGAAGAACTCAAATTTTGCATTCACATTTCCATCCACCATCATTATTAATGCTCCCAAACCAACTAATTGTTCTTTTATTCTTTAACGTTGCCTTACTTTTCTATTGTACCATGCACTGCATGCCTCCCTATTCATAGGACAGTTGTTACATAGGCCGCATTTACCGTTAGAAAATTATTTTATGGAATTCAATAGCTACAGCAGTAGAGAGAGAGAGAAAGATTTAGGGGCTATTTGGTACATAAGTTTAAACATATATTTTTAGTTTTCAAACAACATTACACGCATTTTCACACATTTTTTCATCCATACAGATTTTCAAAAAAACTGAAAATTGCTGTTTGAACACAAGTAGCAAACAGGCTTTTAAATTCTGAATGTTATGAACATATTAAGAAGTGATAATTAATTAAGTTACAAGACTTTTGGCATGAATCCGCACTCTTACCGCATGTGAAATTCACATATGGGTGAGTCCATGGAACCACTATTGTGATGATAATGGTCAAATTATTGACCAAATTTTACTATGTAAAAGGACATGCTATGGTTCTTCTGTAGAGGAACGTGATGGTGGTGCTATTCAAATCTTGCACTGCTTTGATTATTTGTACTACAATAACTTAAGAGTTAAGAGGAAGAAAT
This sequence comes from Quercus glauca, assembly GCA_023736055.1. NCBI lineage: Eukaryota > Viridiplantae > Streptophyta > Magnoliopsida > Fagales > Fagaceae > Quercus > Quercus glauca. The sequence goes on from CM043323.1 coordinate 19,016,696, forward strand.
TTTTCCTTTACAACTTTTTGAATAAAGAGGATCTTGAATAATTCATCAAAAAGCCACCGTAGCCAATGGATGGGTAGGCCAACTTGACCACCAACTTTCGTTTGAAGCCATTGAAAGTTCTAGATGATAAAAGTCCAAAAATTCCAACTCAAATCGATAACTCTGATGTGATATTGTTATTCCCAGGAACAAACAAATAAAATCAAATAATCCATAGTCCATAGTACAATTGACATCTCCCCCGTCTTGGATGACTGCAGGCAATTGGCGTCCAGATTCCAGCAAATTCAGTTCAACCACTGCTACCGCCAGGCAAACCGGTGTGCCGATATGCTAGCTAGAATAGGTGCTGAGCAAGAGTCAGATTTCATTTGGCTTTGGAGGATGACTGTAATGGAGTATATTTCAACAGACTTTGTACTGATCTTGATGTTAGTTGCTTAGTTTTAATGATATCGTCGTTTAACCAAAAAAAAAAAAAAAAATAGTACACTTGACATCGCTCGACTTTCATTCAACTGTAAGGGAAAAATTTTGATAGGTTGGAAAATTTGGAATGGGAGAAAGAAAAAAGGTTTACAGCTTTGATCATCTATTCTAGCTATCGATAATGTTTCATTTGGTATAAATGTATAATTGTCATAAATATACTTATGGTTTATTAACAACTTTCTATTATATACTCCAAAGAATTTCTATTATAGAGTTGTAAATCATAAATTACAAAAATAAAAATAAAAACTGTAGAGGGACTTATTCTTGTTAGGATTAGAGAATTCTCCACCAATCCATAAAAAGATTTTAAAAATTAAGATAATTTTGATCAGTTGGAGGTACAAGCACCTTGAGACCGAGTACCCAACCAACTCGGCCAACTCTCTGGGTTCATAGCGTCCGTTTGGATTGGGCGTTCTGCTCAATCCGTACGTTTTGCCTTTTTTTAGTTGGTCTTATAGGTACTATTCACATACCACAAACTCAGCAAAACACAGATTTTTAGGTAAATTTAGGTTCCACAGCACTATTCACACTTTTAAAACTTATTTTGTTACAGTATTTTCAATAATAAGTTTTTAGCAAATAAGCGGTATTTAAACGCACCCTTAGGATCTGTTTGAATATCGCTTATTTTGCTGAAACTGAAAACTTAATACTGAAAGTACTGTAGATAAATGTAAAAATTAGTTGAAATAGTACAATGGAGCCCATAAATAGTGCCAAAAAGTGCAATAAGACCCATAAATAATAGCAGAAATAAACTAAATAGCAGAAATAAACTAAATAGTAAAATAATTTATAATTTTAATCCACCGTTCAAACTCACACACACGTACTGACATATATTACTATGCAATATGATTTTCTTCATCTTCTGTAACGTCCTTTCTTCCTTTTTGTTGAGGTAGTAAATACTCTTAACACCTAGGTGCTCAAAAAGACAAAAACCCAACCCATTTGACAAAACCGCACGATCTGATTGATTTTGGGCGTTTTCGCCTAATGATCAATTAGATTTGAATCTGAAGTGTGAATTCAAATGTTCTAATGGTTCGAGGGTGTTTGGTAGAAATGTTTAAACAATAGTTTTTCGTGTTTAAACACCTTTACACATATTTCTACAATATTTTTTAACTCATACATATTTCCGCCACAACATTTAAACAACGATACTAAAAATTTCTAACCCAACGAGGATGTTTGAGTTGGTGGATTTGAAGCTAAATAATTTAACTTGACAAGTGATGCTATAAATACTACAAATTTTACTACATAACTAATCACAAGAAAGTAATTTGAAGTTTAAACATTCATTTATTTACCAAAAAATAAACATTCATTTATTATATTAATTGAAGGGTCATGCTAACGAGTGCCCTTAAGGGGTACTCATTAATAATCTATTTTAGGAAAGTTTTAATATTACTTTTATGAGAAATGAAAGAAGCTGTCAAAATATATATATATATATATATTTTTTTTTTTTCCCATAAAATTTTTTTTTAAATGAATTATTAACCAGTGCCCTAAAAACACTCGTTAGCATTTTCCTTGATTAAATGACAATAGTTATATTCTTAACTTGTCCATTTGTATGCTTTTTTATAAGCTTTTTATTAAAAATTTTAGTAGCACCAGTATTTTCCTTACTCTTGATTTGCATCCTCCCAAACTCCCTTATCTACTCTCTCTCTCTCTCTCTCTCTCTCTCTCTCTCTCTCTCTCATCAAACCCGTTTTTATGTCATTGACATTGCTTATTTTCTAGTGACTACTGTAAAATTTGATCAAGTTTTTGCGCTCAAATTTGGTTGAGTTCTATTATGTCATCTTCACCTTGATCAATCTCGCTCATTTGTGCTCGAATCGAAGCATATAGACCACATTTACTGTTAGAAAATTATTTTATAGAATTTGATAGCTACAGCAGGAGAGGAAGATTTAAATTCTGAATATTATGAACACATTAAGAAGTGATAACCAATTAAGTTACAAGACTTTTGGCATAAATCCACTCTTACCGCATGTGAAATTCACATATTGGTGAGTCCATGGAACCAATATTGTAATGATAATGGTCAAATTATTGACCAAATTTTACCATGTAAAAGGACATGCTATGGTTCTCCTGTAGAGGAACGTGATGGTGGTGCTATTCAAATCTTGCACTGCTTTGATTATTTGTACTACAATAACTTAAGAGTTAAGAGGAAGAAAGTTTTCCTTTACAACTTTTTGAATAAAGAGGATCTTGAATAAATCATCAAAAAGCCACCGTAGCCAATGGATGGGTAGGCCAACTTGACCACCAACTTTCGTTTGAAGCCATTGAAAGTTCTAGATGATGAAAGTCCAAAAATTCCAACTCAAATCGATAACTCTAATGTCACATTGTTATTCACAGGAACAAACAAATAAAATCAAATAATCCATAATCCATAGTACAATTGACATCTCCCCCGTCTTGGATGACTGCAGGCAATTGGCGTCCAGATTAATGGAGTATATTTCAACAGGCTTTGTACTGATCTTGATGTAGTTGCTTAGTTTTAATGATATCGTCATTTAACCCCCAAAAAAAAAATAGTACAATTGACATCGCTCGACTTTCATTCAATTGTAAGGGAAAAATTTTGATAGGTTGGAAAATTTGGAATGGGAGAAAGAAAAAAGGTTTACAGCTTTGATCCACTATACTAGCTATCGATAATGTTTCATTTGGTATAAATGTATAATTGTCATAAATATATTTGTGGTTTATTAACAACTTTTTATTATATACTCCAAAGAATTTCTATTATAGAGTTGTAAATCATATATTACAAAAATAAAAATAAAAACTTTAGAGGGACTTATTCTTGTTAGGATTAGAGATTTCTCTACCAATCCATAAAAAGATTTTTAAAATTAAGATAAATTTGATCAGCTGGAAAATAAATTAAACAATTCTACCATGTAAGTTTACTTAATTGATTACAAATTTCTTCACATGTCTTAATCAGTTAGATTGCAGTTTAGAGATAGCTCAATTGACACTTTTTTGAGTTTTTAACAAAAAAAAAGTTTAGAATTTAAATCTCTTTTTCTTTCATTGTAATTATTGAATAAAAAAAATTAAAACATTTAAAAAAAAACAAAGCAAAACAAAAACAATAGTAGTTTTTTAGTACGTAGTGACATATATTACCATGCAATATGATTTTCTTCACCTTTTGTGACGTCCTTTCTTCCTTTTTGTTGAGGTAGCAAATACTCTAAACACCTAGGTGCTCAAAAAGACAAAAACCCAACCCATTTGACAAAACCGCACGATATGATTGATTTTGGGTGGTTTCGCCTAATGGTCAATTAGATTTGAATCTAAAATGTGAATTTCAATGTTCTAATGGTTGGATGGTGTTTGGTGGGAGTGTTTAAACAATAGTTTTCAGTGTTTAAACATCCCTACACATATTTTTACAATACTTTTTAACCCATACATATTTCCACAATACTGAAAATCTTTATCCCAACGAGAATGTTTGAGTTGGTGGATTTGAAGCTAAATAATTTAACTTGACAAGTGATGCTATAAATACTACAAATTTTACTACATAACCAATCACAAGAAAGTAATTTAAAGTTTAAACCTTCATTTATTTACCAAAAAATAAACATTCATTTATTATATTGAATGAATGACAACAGTTATATTCTTGGCTCGTCCATTTGTATGTTTTTTTATAAGCTTTTTATGGAAAAATTTGTAGTAGCTCTAGTATTTTCCTTACTCTTGATATGCATCCTCCCAAACTCCCTTCTCTACTCTCTCTCTCTCTCTCTCTCTCTCTCTCTCATCAAACCCGTTTTTATGTCATTGACATTGTTTATTTTCTAGTGACTACTGTAAATTTTGATCAAGTTTTTGTGCTCAAATGTGGTTGAGTTCTATTATGTCATCTTTCACCTTGATCAATCTCGCTCATTTGTGCTCGAATCGAAGCATATAGGTGGTTTATTCATTGTTTGAGATATTGGTGGAGCAATTAGTCCATTCAATGATCATCGACACCTGATAAATGCGTGGGCTAATTTTTTGTTGTCATATTAGTCAACATCACGTGTTAATTTTTGAACCCGATCCTGCAGTGGTGGCTTCAGAAATTTTGTTCAAGGTGGTCATTAAGAAATTTAAATTAAACAAAATTTCATAAGAATAAAATTTGAATATATTGACATAAAAAAAAATCATAAATACATAAAGTTTTAAAATGTCATTCTACAAGTTTTTCATGTTTTGAAATTATTGTATGATAGTTTCATTATTAATGCTATCAACTACTTTTTTTTTCAATATACACTGTCAAGTAATCATTAAACTATTGATCTCTCTTTCAATTACCAACATCTTACCTAAATACGTAACAATATAAACAAAATGCATCATCTTTTTTTATGATATGTTCTAACCTATATTTTGTATTCTTTAAACTAATCAGGATTAAATTAATTAAGTGCTCCACTAATTTCTTTTTTAGGGAAATCATGGCAAAGAGGTTGACAAGAACATCTTTGTAAATATGCTTTTTTTTTTTTTTTCTCCCGATTATTAGGATGAAAAGATGAGAACTTTTCTCATAGCCTAGGATCTAAAAGAAGATTATTCAAGTGAATATGAATTTGCTTAGAAGATAAATTTTGTAATAAAAGTGATTTGCTTATAATAATTTTGTCCATAGTGATAACAAAAAAATAAAGGGTAAGTTACAAGCTCATTCAACATATTCAACTTAGGCATTAAACCATTACATTAATCATGTTCAATAAAATATTAAGGTATTATTTTAGTGCATACATGTATATAAAAAAAAAATAGCAATTTTAAAATATGTCTTTTGTAAACATAATTTAAAATATCACAATTAAACATTTGATTTGGGTTTTTAGGCTAATTTGTTTATTTGGACAATTTTTTAGAAATGCTACGTCTACAATATTTTTACAACAAATCCTATTTGGCAATTGTTACTAGTTTTAATTTACAAATCATTAAAAAAAAAAAAAAAAATTCTATCAGTTACAATCTGCCACTTAAGATTTGTTATGAAAGTGTTGAGGACATGTTGTGAACATAGTACTTTTCGCAAATTTTTGGTTCAATCTTCAATGAACCAAAATTTTGGAGAAGTCAAATTTTATTTTTAATGGACAAATTTTTATTTAGGATGTTCAAGTTTTTTTTAGGATGGTCAAGTTTTTTTTTAGGGTGATCAACAATCCATATTAATTTAGAATTTTTTTTTTTTTAGGTATAAAATTTATTTATTTTTCAAGTTTGAGGGTGGCCCTGTGACCACCCTCAATTATATACAGGCGCTGCCCCTGCGATCCTGATCAGGCCAAATGACAAGTTTACCTCAACTATAATCCAACTAACTTATGAGCACCACTACTAATATCACTTATTATGTAATACACCACCAAGTTCAAACAAATAAGGAAAAAAAAAATTAACACGTATATTAATAACAAAAATTTACGTAATTCGACAAATTAAGCTCCTCTATGAAAAAGGAATATAAAATCCACTGTAATCAAAACCTGATTGAATCCACTGTACTAACAAAACTCATTTCTCACCCTTGTGGGATGACTTTGGTTGTTTCCACTGTACTAACAAATAGACTTTCCATTCACACAATCAAAAAACCAAAAAGTGACCAAGATATATTTTCTCTTCGTACCAAGAAAAAACTAATATAAAAAAGAACTAAATTCAAATAGAAATTGATGAAAATTTAAAGCACATTCTTAGAAGTTTGACCATACTACTAATGTAATCATGACATGCCTTTAACTATTCCAGCCGTGTGTGATCAACTTCTTGTTTAAAAATTAAAGAATAAAAAACAGAAAAAGAAAATCACCCATTAGTATTGATTTTTTTATTTAAAAAAATACACCACCACCAATTGAAACATTTGTCATATATATATAGCTACCAAAGCTTGTTCCGTGCGGCCAGAAATTCTATTAAGAGGATCCATCAGCTGGATGTGACTCGCACACACACACACAGCCTATACTCAAACACGCAACCTTATTCTTTTCTCTCTGTTTTTTTTTCCAAAACCTCACAACTGGGCTAGGTACAACCTTCATTCTCTTCTCTTTGTGTCCACATTAACTTCCTTCCTCTCCAAATGGCTCAGGTACAGTGTTTTCTTTCTTTGTTATATGTATTTGATATGTATAGACTGTATAATGGTAACCCTCTTTTAGTTTTCTCTAATTCCTTACTCTTTTTTTCTCTTTGAAAATTGGAATTTGCTGGCGCAGAAGGTGATCTTGAAGGTCTTGACCATGACCGATGAGAAAACAAAGCAGAAAGCAATAGAAGCTGCAGCTGATATATATGGTATTTAATCTTTATGTCTATATTTTCTCTTAGTTTTCCGCATACTAATAAAAAAAGTTCTTGTGCAAAACCTTAAAAGTTTTTTGGTCACTTTTTTTTTTTTTTTTTGTGAATAAGAATATCTGATTTCACAAGCTGGAAAAAGTAAAATATAAGTCTCGAATCTAATACTCTCATTTTAAATAGAAAAGAAAATAGTACGTACAATATAATTACTGACATGTTTTTTTTTTTTTTTCTATGGCAATATTATATTGATTCCTTGTATTTTGATTAACAGGGATAGATTCAATAGCAGCAGATCTGAAGGAGCAGAAGTTAACAGTTGTAGGATCAATGGATGCAGTGGCAATTGTGAAGAAGTTGAAGAAAGTAGGAAAAGTGGACATAGTATCAGTTGGACCAGCTAAGGAAGAAAAGAAGGAAGAAAAGAAAGAGGAGAAAAAAGAGGAGAAGAAAGAAGAGAAGAAAGAGGAAAAGAAAGAAGAAAAGAAATGAGTATGTAATAATTTCAATCAATATTACCCTCAGGCTCTTGTTATTAATTTTAGTTTTTCAGTATATCAGAGAGGAATGTTTGTGATAAGCTTTAATTATGATTTTCCCGTGAACAAATATTTCTATTACAAAAGCTTATGGTACTTATTTACATCCATGTAGTTTATAGCAGGTTAGTCCTATAAATAAAATGAGAAATGTTGGGGATAATTTTGTTCATAATATTTTTCATAATTTGTTAAAATAATAAATTTGTAACTAGCAAAATATCACTTTCATATGATTTTGCTATGACTTTTGACATTACTTTTGTTATGCATCAATCAAGATAGCTTACGTAGACAATTATGAAAATGTTGTGTCCACCTGTTGAAAATTCAAGTTTTTTTTTACTCATTTTTCGCATACTTTTTTGTGGGGTTTATTTTCTTTGTTAATTTATTTTCTTTTATGGAGATTTTCTACTTTCCGGACCTTAGGCAACTAATGTAAATTACTTTTGAGGTTGTGGGATCATCGCTATTTTTGTCTTTGTTGGAGGCCAAGAAGAAGAATAAAGTGCCAAGAAGAAGAATAAAGTGTCAAGAAAATTGTGATTCCACGAGTTTCCTCTTCTATTTGTTTGTGGGTCATTTCTATCTTAATTTCGAGGATCCCAAAGTCTTAAATCTGCCAAGGCACCCTTCACCGAAAGGCATTGAATTCATACAAAATTAGTTATTTACATCATTCTTTGAGAGTGACCACAAGATTACAATTGACATATGCACAACTTAAGAGCATAAGTTTAGTGACCACCACCTGTGACTTACGTGTCCTGATAACCTTTTTGATGTTGATTGGGGAATATATGAGTAGGATGAGAGCATGGTTTTGCTTTATTTGGTCACTGATTTCACTAATATGGCATGCATGAATTTGGCAGCATCAAATTAACATAGCAGCCATAACCAATGGGCAATGGCCCTGTCGGTTGGTAGAATATACTTGTCATGTAAGATGTAAAAGATTACTGCTCTTTGGAGAAGCTTTCGATAGTGTCCTTTGTTGGCTCTGATTAATAGCTAATGTAACGTTGTGGATAAATCTCTAGCATGGGTATTTGATGCAAATCCACCAAGATAAACGCCAAAAAGACACAGAGTGACTATTAATTAAATCTGAGCCAAGAAGAAAGACACAAAGCTTATTAACTCACAGTACTCTGATTTAATTTTCTTATTTTGTTTTTTGTTAAAAGTGGAATAATTCTAGAGACTAAAAATTGTATGTAAGCAAAATTGACTAAAAGTAATTCTAAGGACACCCAATTTTATAACTTAATGATTTGTGCGATGGTGAGTAGTTGATATTCTCCGCATATTACTGACTTTTACGACCCACTACTTTTTGTCAATCATTCACAATCATACAAATTAGTAAGTGGTAAAATTGGGGGTAGAAATAGCTCTTTCCTTGGTATTGTTTATAAACTAAAAACTAAACGAAAAAGCCTGTGTGACAAAAAGGACGAATGGCCATTTGCCTGCTTCTCTTAATAATCAAATTTCAGTGGGGATCACAGTTGTCAAGATGGCCCAGGCATTATAAAAACTATTGGATGCATAGCTTACAACTCAAAATTGAGTTTGGTGACAGAGGCCCCTACAACCATTCGTACTGGTACTTGCTAAAATTGGGTATCACGATTTTATTTTTTATTTTTTTTGGTTTAAGGTATGACGAATTCAAACATATAAAATCTTTATCTACTCTTCTCCTTTAAATTTAATTAACAATGAATAATCTAATTAGCTTAACAGAAAATTGACCGGATGGTCAAAGAGAAGACAGAAAAATAACAACAATAAAATACAGAGTCTTATAACCAATTTACTGCGTTGTCAACTTATGATGAAAGCGACATCATTTTAACTTAAGTCCATCACTCACACAACTTATTATGCACTGTTCACAACTTGGTATATTAGTTTATTTTTTTGGATAGATGACCGAATTCATATAAATCAAACAACAGAAATTGCATCATTTGCAAGATTTTGCGCCTAGTATATTCTAAGAAACAAAGGCTCTACTAAATCCAGGTTATATATTGCTCAACATATTGACCATGTTAATTAAATGGGAAATTAAGTGTTCCTAATCTTACTAGAAAAACAAACATGTTTGTCATCATTTTGTCTCATCAGGCATCAGAGCATTCCTTTAATAAGAACAGTGGGCCAGTTACATCAATAAGAACAGTGGGCCACTTAGACAATGCCTAACTGCCCCCACTGTTATGTTAGGCAGCTTAGCTGGGTGACTGGCCTGGAACACCATTGTCTAAAGAGTAAAGACTCCTTTTCTGCACAGTCGAGTATTATCTCCTGCATATGCTTATTATGTTTATGCTGACCAATGGTTCTATACCAGACAAAGCGTGCTGTTTTAGATTCCCAATCACATCAAAGCCAAATTTAAAAATCCAACAGAGTAGTAATGAATAACAATAATGAGACTTTAAAACATAGTACATGGTACATAGCCACTATTGGGGAAAATTATCATTTGAAGTTAGAGCAACTGTTGACAAACCTTTCAAAAGAATAATGGAGTTTGTCCCAAATTGCTTAGAAAAAGGCCTTCATCTAGAATTTCCCTTCTTCAAGAATCTATGTTGTTGTGATAGGGGTGCAACTTGGGGAAGGTCTTAAGTTCCTACCTAAAACATAGTACCTAGTACATACCCATTAAGGGTTTACATAAACTATACACGTTTGGTTTGATCCATCTCCAAGAAAGTTAATTTTTTGAAATTTTTTATTTTGACCCACCTCTACATAATTTGAAGTTATACATTTGATAGCAGTAAGATTTATGGAAATGTCTCATGCATGTGTGAGCAAAGCCGTCGTGTATGACCACGGATAGTTTATTCAAAATTCTAGAAATCCATTTAAACTACCAGAATTGTGAAACGCATGCATCTATAAGTTCATAATTCTTTACTAGGCTGCCATTAGCCTCTCCACCGCCAATACACCACAAAATTGAAAATTGTACTTCTATATTACTTATTAAAAAGATTTTTCCCCTAAAGCATATTTCTATAGGGATAGGAAAGCTTTTAAGAGTCATATAAGAGAGAGGCTGTTCTTTGTTTTGTATTTTAATTTAGGCCTCACAATTAAGTTATTACCAGCCTAATGCTATTTCAGTCATAATGGATCTGGTTTTCAGAATGAAATGAACATGATTTATTTTGTAACTCTATTTGAGAGAGAGAGAGAGAGAGATAGAGAGAGCTGGTGTAAATATTTTACAATATTATATTACTCAACAACCTTCCATTGGATCATTAATTTTCCAAATGCACCATTGGATTACATAATCTTTACATGTTCATCATTTTTAAAGATTAAAACTGTCTCATTTAGAAAATATTCAAAAATAAGTTTTTCTTGTAATATAAAAATCTACTAAATCTATGAATTTTAAATTGGATGGTAAACAATACTTATCAAAAAAACAAAAAAGAAATGGGTGGTAAATGATATCCGATTAATGTAAAATTTTTCATGCATGATGAGCACATGAAAAGCATTTAATCCAACTGTAGACTTGACAAAATATCAATTATAAACAAATTTATTAAATGATTTTGTACGGCATACATCCACAGGCCCATTTGGTTTTGCGCCTTAGCCCAGACAAGTCCATAAATATTCTCAAACCCAGGCCCAATACCATGACCAGTTCACTAGACGTAAGCTCGGCATGCTAATGCCGCCCATATATAACATGGTCAGTGGATATCCCTACACTAAGTGGCCCGTGACCTCGGCAGCTCAATAATGTCCTAGAGGATATTGTTGACGAGAAATCTTTTGGAGGCCGGCACCAGTTCCAACACCATTGACACCATTTCCCATGAAGCATATTCCTTGTTAGAGATAATCAATTTGGGCCCAACCACACAAGCGAAACTAGATAGTAATCACGAGCACCCCACTAGCCTTAAGCTATAAATAAGAGAAGAGAAAGGGGAGATGGGTTTGGCCATTTTTTAGTGAAAAGGGAGAGATAAAGGGAGAGAGAGAACACCAAGATATGGAGAGTAGCTTAGAGAGAGAGGGAGGGGAATTTTACAAGGATAAAGCGGTACATCATCAAAGCTTGGCTAGGAATTACCCATAGTAGGAAAACCATTACCCACTATATAAATTAATTGTCAGCCCAATTCTGAGTCCAGTCCATTAAGGGAATTCGGGCACGTACAGATTTAATATTACAAAGAGTCACATTAACTATAGCATGAACCCAACGCATATATGCGTTTGTGTGTCTAATCGTCTACATATATATATGTCTGCATCTCCAAAACAATTTCAGCATATGTTTTGCAAGTAAATTCTAATCCATAGTTACTAATGTTCAATGGAGAAAATATTCCTGACCTTAAAACCACATTATTGCTGACTCAATGGCTCAAGTAGCTGCCTAGCCTTTTTTTCCTTGCAACTCCAATATGTGAGAAAGTGAGGTCAAACACTGCACAAGCCAACAATCATGTAAATTCCTTCCATTAGGTCATCATGTAAAAAATAAAGAGAGCTCTGGATTGGAACTTAAGACATGCTAGTAACTCAGTGATAAGTACATATTATATATCTAGACTTGAGTGAATACTAAGTCTTCCATGCTTTTCCAGGAGGGTATCTAGCTCTACAAGACAAAACTTATTACAATTAAAACAATAACAGGACGTGGTCACTGAAATAGTGGATTTGTATGGACATAAGATATCAACCTCACAGATGCTAATGGGTAAGGGGACAACTAGCCCATATTGTGTGCCATTTGTTATACAACTACACCTTAGTTCCAAAATTTTGGGTGTCAGCCATTTGATATATTTGGATTAAAGATACTTCTCAAAAAAAGTAACAACATGCTATGAGAACTCAAGCTGGCAAATGACTGAAGCCATTTGTTATCTTTGGATTAAAGAAACTACTCGAATAACAGCAACAACTTGCCATGAGAACTCAACCTGGTGAATGACTGGAGATTGTAGCGGTTCAATGATCATCTGGAATATTAGAAGTGGAAGAAATACACTCAGGAATCCTTGAGGTTACAGGGCAACAAAATGTTGGTAGACATGCATATGCAAAGCAATAGCCAAAGGGTATCTCCATCCCAAATTTTCAGCCACAAATTTTAAAATTCTACAGAGTCAGATGCTTGATTCAGGATTGCAGTTCACCAATGATGACTGGGTTGATGCCACTGGAAAATTCCGCATTGGCCTGAAATTATCCCAGCTGATTTCAGTGTTAGTGGTAGCACATCTCATGCAAGAAATAGAGACTCACTGCACCTAATAATCTCTTACTTATATTTTGGTCACATAAACTAGAGAAATTAAACAAAGGTAATACAAAAACAACAGCTTTAGAGATTTAGAATGCCATAGATATATATCAATAATACAGGTTTAGTGTATCATACAATCCTCAGCCTTTAGTGGGAATGCTTTCTCTCTCTCTCTCTCTCTGACAAGATAAAGTTAGGAACTTTTACTGATCAACAACATGGTTTACGCTAGACATAGTTCGTACTTAGTAGTATCAATTTGTTGCATGAGTCCCACAATTATTAGTATCATTTCCATTTGTTTCAAATGTAGAGGGATAATAATGGTAAAAATTTAGTCTTTTACAATATAAAGGTGTACATTATATGCTGCCACATTGCCACATCATTTAAAAACAAATACCATCCTTATTGGTGCAATGCAGTTGTTAAATGACATGGCACATATACAACATTATGCATTGTCATCATCAGCTGTATCGACACCACATAACTTCCATCATTACCGTATCATAACATGGTTCTCCACTACCAGCTCTAACTCAGACTCTGATACCACTTAACTTCCATCACCACCTTATCATACCATGGTTCTCAACTACCACCTCTAACTCAGACTCTGATACCACTTAACTCCTATCACTACCTTATCATACCATGGTTCTCCACTATCAACTCTAACTCATATTCTGACCACAACTGCCTCTGAATTACTATATTACACACAAAACCATAACCATTGCCTCACCTATGCTATGCCACTGATGCAACCATTTCTACATTAGAACCACCATGATGCACACCACTACCACTATTATTGGAACCAATCTTTGACACCATACACCCCACACCTTCATAACCAACTCCACTTTAATTCCACTTACATATCACACTTTACCCCAACAACCAACAGCATCACCCTTATCCTACCCATGCTGCAAAACCAAAACAAACTTCATTGCTTTTCAGTTTACCTGTACGTAAGTATCATTGCTAAAAAAATCTTAGAGAGAAGAAGAAGCAAAATCTCAATCTTTTAGCTTGGGTCATCCAAGAAATTAAGACTTGGATATCACCAGTAAAGAGCAGGTGTGTATACAAATCATTGCACACAAGGATTTAAGGTCCTAGAGAGGAAATTAATTCATAGAAGTTTGAGGAACATAAGCTCCAATTTGACTGAACCATGAAGTTAAACAAATTCATGAAGTCTAAAGAAACTTCATACAAACTAATTAAAGTTACAATCATTAGTAAGCAGGTAGATTCCTTAAAAAAAAAAATCAAAGCATATCCAATTTACCAGCCAAGGCATCAATGGTGGGTAAATATCCATTACAGATGACCAGCAAGAAAATGGTGTAATTTCTTCCTTTTGGGAGAACGAACTGGGGTATTTGAGTGGAAACTACCATCAGCAATTGATGCAGCCATAGAAGATTAATTTGCTACTACTTTGCAAATTCTTCTATTTACAACTTATTTTATGGGGCCCACATGTGAAGCCCGGTTGAAGTAAAAGTCTTGTAGTTTTAAAGGACTAGTTATATATGTCATAAGCTAACATTTTTTAATTTGGGTTTTTATTTAACAAGTTATGGTCAATTATGTATTATGGGCAAGACCATAATTTCAACAATCCCTGTGAATTAAGGGTATTTAATAATTTTTTGAGTCTAGAATTTGTTGAGATCCTAAGTATCTCAAGTTTTATTTTCTTTGAGTCCAAGTTAGTATTTTATTAGCTATTACCTTATTAGGATTTTAATTTACTTGTCAAACTAGGATTCCTAACACTTCTAATACAAGAAAGAGTCCTTATATATTTTTGGTGATGTGGAACCTCACCTAGGAAGAGCCCTTTGGACCCACCTCTAGTGAGTAAACCTCAGATACAGAACCCCACCCACCATAATAGATGGAGTCCTTGTATATATGTTCAATGTACTAGAAGAATAGATGGAGTTAATTATTTAAAATATTGTGTGTTTTGAGCATTGAGGCATGTTGGCCTTCATGTGTTCTTTTCTCACTTTCTCCTCTCATTTCTTCTTCCCTTTCTTGTACTACCATTTGTGGATACTGTTCATACAGCCCTTGAATGCCATCCATTACTCTCTTTTCCTTCATCCTCACAATCCCAAGTCAAGCCCTTTCTCTTGCCTATCAAAATCATAAAAACCACATATTTTCTCTACCAAATAACCATTAAAAAAATTAATCAAACCCTAGCCAATTTGAGCCTTAACCTTTTCTCTAGAACTCTAAACCCTTGATCTACAAATCCTCCTCAAGCCACCACAGATACATGTGGACAAATTCCTCATTTTGTCCTCAATCGGAAATTTTAGGGCTAGCTTTTTCTCAATTTTAACTTTTGAATACATAATCAGCTTTAGAAGATATTTCACCATCACATAAGAATGAGGGGAAAGCCAAAAGGTTCAAAAGATTTCCAACAATCCATGAAAAGCAAAGATCCTAAAGTAAGCGTCTTAAAATATATTCAATATAGCTACAAAGTGACACAAGACAAAAGTGCATGAAGGTCAAAAGGAATGGCAGTCTAATTACACCAACATAACAAAGAGTAACAGAACTATACCAAGCAAAATGAGCAAACAAGAACAGATGGTACTCAATTTTCCAGAATAATACTTATAACTTGGCACAAAAGGTGAGAAACAATAGTAATCACCTAGCTACCCACTAGACAACAAAAAGAAAACCAAACGGTACAAGACACATGGAAAAAAAAAATGCAGAAATGGGAGAGACATCAGATGATTCAGATGTCCAAGATTACCATTTAACAATATAACACCAAGTTGCCTTCTGCTCTTCTCAAATGTCAATGGCCGTGTAATTGACAGTATGATGAGAGGCCATTCAGAGCAATTTTTGCTAGCATTGAACAGTAACTAAAGTTTGAAAACATAAGACGGAAGCATTAGTCAAATCAGCATAACACCTACTTCACATCAATACTTCTAAATGTTTCAGATACTTAACAATGATATGGTATTTCTTTAGATACTTCCATCACATCAGATGCTTCATAAATGTTTCAGAACTTTGTAAATACTGTAAACTATGAAAACATATGTGATACTTCAAGGAAAGTACGGGATAAGCATGGGGTACACCATGATTGGTAGGATGTGACCCTTTTAGGCGAAGAAAGGATATAATTGTAAGGAGAAAAAAAGGTATGAAAGGTTTACAACATATGATTAGGCATGCAAAACTAGGGATGTTGCATGCTTAGAATATCACTTGCACAACAATAGTAAATCAAATTAAAAATTTAACAAAAGATTTACACACACACACACATATATGTAAGTTATGTTTTCCTTTTCTTTGATAGGTGTATATAAGCTATGTTTTTCTTTTTATTGCTAAGCTACACTTGTGACAAGTCAATCTTGAACCCAGATTTTTATGGGGGGAGGAAATACTACTTGAGCTAGAGCTCATTGGCATAAACTACATACTGTTTGTCACTAAATCCTTGCTTGTGAAAATAAAGCAACATTTTCATAATAGAAGATGAATATAGATCTCATTAAGGCATTTTCACCATTTCACAAGATGTATTAGTTGAGCTGCAGAAATGTTGTTTAACTATTTGAGCAAGTCAATTAAAATCCATACTACAAACATAGGTATTTGAGCTAGAAACTTTCAGGTGGAAGGGTTTGTTTTTTCATAACAGAGTACCTCTCCTTTTTTTTTTTTTTTTTTACAAGTAGCAGTAGAGACCTGAATTTTAACAACTGACGAGTAATAAATATTCTACTGAATAGACTCTGCATGCTTCAGACAAGCAGGTTGTTTCTAATTTTCCTTTTAATTGTTAGATTTAATGTTTCTTGTATTTTATGCGGAGAGATAGATAAGTGGACATAGTTAGAGAAATATAAAGTTATCACTTCATAAGAGTTGCTTCATTATTGGGATTCAAGCACAAATCTTCCATCAATATCAGCTCTATTACTCAACTCCTCCCTAGAAAATTTTTTTTTTTGATAAATAACGGAATTGTATTAATCAAGAGACAAGTACACCGGGGGTGTACGTGAAAAACAGTACATCATACGCAAAAATTACAAAGATCCAGCATTTCTAAAACATTAGAACAAGAGAAAAGATTAAAGGAAGAACTCCACTCTAGCAAGGTGAGAAGAAAAAGAGATTTAATTTCTGGAATAGACCGTTCCTTCCCTTCGAAACATCTTGAGTTCCGTTCTCGCCAAATACACCATAGGACACAATGTGGGATAGCCCTCCATAAATCAATGCTCCGATACCCACCAAATGAACCTTGCCAACTCGAAAATAAATCTAGGACACCATGCGGCATAACCCATTGAAGACCAAATAGAGCCCACACCATAGACCATAGTTCATACGCAATAGAGCCCACACTAGAAAATGTTCATTATTTCATGCAATAATGATCAAACCTTAAACCGTAGCTATGGTAAAAGGATGAATGTTTATCTACAGCTCTTATTGACTCCTGATAATACCAGAAAAAACGTAAGTGATAAGGAAGAGTAATAACTGAAAATACATCTACAGTATGTATAGAACTTGAAGGAACTGCTGATTTTCAAAGACAGTGAAGCATAAGAAGTGAATGACTATTTCAACTCAATATTGATCCAATCAATCACATGAAAAAAAAAAATCTCACAAATTAAGAAAGCATGGACCTGCTCGCTCTTTTTTATATATCAATCACTAAGCATGGAAAAGATAATCATAACAATATTAGGGGAAAAAAAGTTGTGCAAACTTTACTCTTTTTGCTTCTATGACTGAAATTTCCAACAGGTACATGGCGTCTAACTGAGCTGGATGAATAAGTTATGTTGCTATGAGGTTACATGAATAATCTCCAGATACATAGTTTGCCACTTTAGCATCTCCTGTATTTCTTGATCTTTGAGAGAAGATGGACATATTGTCCCTTGTCCACCATATGTCTTATTACTTGATGAGCTTCAGAAAGCTTTCCAGCATTTCGCAAATTACTCACTAGGGTACTGTACACAAGGAAATTTGGATTACAACCTCTAGATTCCATTTCCTTAAGCATTGAGCGCGCCTCTTCAAATTTCCCAGCCATACAAAAACCACGAATCATGGAATTGTATGTGAATACGTTTGGAAGCTGTCCCTTGATTATCATCTCATCAAACATTTCCTGAGCTTTCTCTAGCTCCCCGGCCACAATATATCCTGTGATCATTACAGTGTAAGAAACCACATCTGGCATACACCCATTCTTTGTCATTTCATTAAAAAAATATCTGCAGGCATCCAAATTTCCAGCCCTGCTAAGTCCATCTATCAACGTGGTGAAGTGAAGAACACTAGGATCAAAACCTACTTCCTTCATGTGATTCAAAAGATTAAGAGCTGCAAGTGGCTTGTCACCTTTACCCAGGACATGAAGAAGAATATTATATGTATGAAAGTCTGGAGAAAAACCACTCCTACCCATTTCATCAAGCAGTCTATGAAACTGATCCAACTTCCCCAACCTATACTTTGCACACATGACAACATTATATGTTAGAATATCCGGAGAATGACCCTCAACTTTCATCTGCTGATACACCCACTCAATCAACTTGTACTGGTTAACCGTAAGAAGGGAATGTAGAATCGCATTGTATGAATGTTTGAATGGCCTAAAGTTAAACGTCTTTGATTTAATGAACCTCTCCACAACCTTTCTAGCCAATCCCGCCCCACCACAAGTACATATAAGTATATTAAACGTACGAGCTGTAGTTGGGAAGCCATTCTCAATCATCTCATCAACTAGCCTCCACATTGCCTTAAACTCCTCACAATCCGCAAATATCTTCATTATTAAATGGTAAGAGTTTGCCGTGTGCCTATAATTCTCCTGCTGACCAGACCACACGAAAAACTTATACCCCAATTTTGCACACCGCATTTTATTCGCATAATTTACATTCCTCAATATTCCCAACAGAACTTCCCTCACAAGCAGCCCCGAAACCCTTATACACAACTCATGTAGAGCCAATTTGGTATCGAACCCCGGCCCATCCTGCTCAAGAATATCAAGAACCCTACTAGCATCACTCTTTACATTATCTAAAAAACTCTGCCTAACCGAGAAATATCCCCGGATGGAACTCCCATCCTCACTGGTATTGGGTTTTTCATCCAAAATGGGGTCAGAATCCGAATATTTCCACATTGTTTTCAAGGATTCCTCTATGCATCCAAACCCATTATCAACCTTATCCCCATCAAAACCCCGGTCGCACAATTTCCTCGAAACGACCAAAAAACATGACAACTTGTGAACTAGTCTTGGACCAAATAGGAATATAGAGTTCATGAAAGTTGAAAGTAGCTAACAAATCCAAGAAACCCAGTAACAGAAAAAGAATTCTTAGCATATAGAGCTCCAAAAAATGAGCGATAGCCATTAAAATGAAAGGACCCAGATACGCAAATGGGGTTGAATCGAATAATAAGAAATGTTCATCGAGTGAAGCTCTTCCTTGTGAAGTATATGAGTTTGATTCGTTGAAAAAAAAAAAAGTACAGGATTGAAGGTTGTGGCGGAGGACTTACTTGGAATTAAGCTACAGTCACTTCGAGCTGGCTCTATGTCCCGCCTGAGTTCTGAGGTTTTTGCTGGGTATAAGAGACAGAGAGGAAATGGAGCTACTTTGGGGGAGAAAGCAAAATTGCCCTTCGTGGCACGGGGAATGGGGAGGAGATTTTGGTATTTCAGCAAAATTACACTGTTTTAGGACCCCTATTTTACTTTTAACCGCAGTGTTAAGCATGCACACACGACTTACATATGAATTTGAACTGAAATTGTGAGTTGAATACACCATTTTTAATTATAGTTTTACCATCAATGCACTTCAAAAACAGCTAATTACACTCATGTTAAGAAATGTTATGTTGTCATTGCATACCATTGGCACGACTGTCACTTTACAAATATAAATGCTTGTGGGGTATGAAGAGCAAAAGTCAGAGTTTAAGCCTCCAAGAAGAAACTTTACACGTATACAGTTAAATTAAACTAGATTAAAATTTCTATCTTGTATAAAAATAAAAATAAAAATGTTATGTTCACAACAAATCTTACTTAGCATGTTAGTATTTACTGTTACTATGGGCAAAAAATTAATTTCAGAAGTAAGTTCAATTTAGAACAAGTAACAACTTACTACTTAAAATTTGTTGTGAAAATATTGTGAATGTTCTTCTCTTTACTTTTGAAAATGAAAAATTACACTCATATCCAATTTCACAATATAACATACTTGACATTTTGGGTGTAAATTTGTGAATAGTGCACAATAGCTTTACTTGTTCACCAACTATTAGTACTAAACCCAAGTGTAATGAATCCAATTATAAATTAACATTCAAGCATGTTATAAATTAATCAAAGGTTTCTAAAAAAAAAAATAATAATAATCCAAGCAGCACTTAATTTTTCTCCAACAATTGGCATCATTTCACTTTCGTGACTATACATTTAGTATCATTTTATTCTTTAATTATCAATTGTTAATTTTTTCCACCAATTTTAAAACTAATTAAGTTAATTTTAATCTTAATTAAGCTAATTTCTTAATATAAAATTAACTTGATTTTGAAATTTGAGGAACAAAATTGACACAATTAATAATTATGGGACCTTAATTTTAAAAACAAAACACCTTGATCTTGAAAGTTGAAAAATGAATTGACACAATTGAATGTGTAGGGACAAAATTGAAACTATGACAAATATACCAAAATTAGAGTTTGACCTAAAATTAAAATTACGAGTTTTCTTTTAGTATCTGTTTTTTTTTTTTTTTTCAATTCAAAAAAATTTGTGTGAATAATTTCTAATTATGTGATAATGATAAATGATTTGGTACTAAATTGCAGCTTATCATAATATGCATATTTATGAGAATTTTATCAAAATATAGGAGTATAATTATTTTCTTCGTTCATAATGAATAGTATCTTAAATTTTTGGGACTAAAACATAGTTGTTGTTGTTGATGAAATAATTATCTTATATATTAAGTATATAAATTCCTCTTCTACAATTTGAAAGCCCCTCAATTGAGTTATAGATTTTCACAATGTGAGAGAAAATATGCATATATATGATAATACCTTATAGTTGTTTTTCCAGAAAAAAGACTACTACTAAACTTCATAACTTATAATTTCAATCTCTCTCAAAAAAAAAAAAAAAAAACTTATAATTTCAAAGATTAATAATTGTGAATATATAATAGCAAAAATAGAATTCACACTGTATAAATTTGGTCAATTGTCACTTTATACCACTAAATTTAAATATTGTCACTTAGCCCATTAACTTTGACAACATAATCATTTTAGTCATTTCCTCCATTGTCATTAAATAAACTCCATTCTCTTAAAACAGCGTTGTTCTGTGTTTGTAATATTCAAAAAATAGGTTAACCCGAATCTCCCTTCCAATTCCAAGTCCTCTCCAAATCAAAGATCAGTAATTTATTGATTATTATTACTTAACTTACATTTGGACAATGAAAGTATGGTTAAAGCTCCTTAAAAATATCATAGTCAAACAATAAAACTCTCAAGTCTCATCAAATCACGAATACAAATCCTATGGGAGATTTGTATTCAATAATCACACGAGATGATATTTGAACAGTATGTGAAGATACATTATTGGCTGAAAGGGAAATATGATCAACGAAATTTGTTAAACTCAACAAACAAATGGACAACACACTCGTCAAAATCCACATCTCAAATTCTCAATCCGGATTCAAGAGTATTAAATAATGCATACACAATTTTACAGAATCCAAATCCATTCATACATAAACTATAGCTGCTACAACTGCATTGTCCATAAACTTATTACTATTCCATGCACACACCAAACCATACATTTGATTAAAAAACAGACTTTGAAGATCAACTCTCTTCTCATCAGTTGCTCGACTCTTGAAGTCTTCTTCCCTCTGCCGCGTGGCTATTGTATCCTACATATCCAGTAGCAGAATTGGAAATACGATCAACACCTGTAATGAAACATAAGAAGAAATCAAATTATCACATTAACCAGTTCCAACTCCAAAACAAAGAGCACTCAGTGTGTTTATCTACATACATATTGATATTGTTTTGTACCCAAGACTAATGTGATATTTTAGAAACACATTTCAAACATGCTGATTTCTCTCTCCTAATCTTTTTCTACATGTCAACCTCACAAAACCAACTGTCAACAGCTTTGTTTGGGTCCAAAAACGTAAAAGATATAACCGAATTATCAAGTTTAAAAGGAAGAATATCACTAAACTTCACCACTAGAAAATACCACTAGAAAATAGAGTGCATTGATTCTTCTTGTTAGTGTACATTGTCTATACATATCACTTATTTTACATTTTAAATATGAAAATAAAAATGTGTACATGGTGTGTTAAATTATAAAAGCTTAGCATATAAAGTGTACATTGTCTATACATATCACTTATTTTACGTTTTAAATATGGACGTATCACTTATTTTACATTTTAAATATGAACATAATTTAGTAAAAATGTGTGCATGGTGCGTTAAATTATGGAAGCTGTGCGTATGAAGTGTACAAAACAAGCATGAGACAATTCTTTTGGAGAAAAAAAGTGTCATATATTTACCATGCGACTGTTGAGGAGTTTGAGATTGAGGAGCTTGAGATTGATGATCTCCACTTAAGCCAAACCATGTACCAACAGCACCTCTGAGCCTGTCCACCACACTTCCTTGTGCCTGATTATCCACAAAACTCTCTTGCATGCTTTTCCCACAATTCTCATCCCTCTTTGTCTCCAACCGCCGCGCCACCTCCTCTGACTCCGTCACCTTCCCCATAGGCCGCTTGTCCACCTTCTCTGGCTCTTCATTCCGCTTTTGCAAAGCATCTGAAATCACTTCAGAAAGCGCCCTATCCTCATCACCAGGCCTCAACTTCTCCATAAAATAGTCCTTCACTGACACTCCTTTGTCCTGCCCTTCAACCACAGTAGTACTCTCTGATTCAACGACATTCCCAATGGTACTGTCAGAGCCACCACCATGCACTTTTGACATCACATTACTACCTGCTTCAGCCACCTTCTCATACACTGGGGTCAGTTTCTCAGTAACTGTTGCAGCAATTTTCTTTCCATATTCCACTCGTGAAGCTGATTCTGAAGATGACTTAGTATAATTTCCACTCTCATGAACTTCACTACTCATATTGTTGTCTTTCTCACCGTATCCAAGCTTAGAAGCAATAACATTCTTTGCTGAGACTGCTTTGTCCGCAATGGCAGAGGTAGCAGAAGAGATTTTCTCTGTGTAACTACTCTGGTTTGAGGGTTTCTCGTATATGTAGTCCTCTGGTTTGTTGGGGTCAAAGCTTACTGGGAGTTGAGAAGTGTCTCGGATGGATTGGGCCTCTGGGGGAACTGGTTCAGGGGAGAACTGGTCATGGCTTCCAGTAGGCAAATTGGCGAACTGATTATGAGTTGTAGTGGTTAAATTATGGTGTGTTCCAGCAGATTCTGGCTTCGGTTCATCGTAGACTTTCATTTTGTCAAATGACTGAAGTAATGGGGTGATTCCTGCAGCTTCCTCACCACCTGGTGCAATTTGCATAATTCATTAAGTTAAGAACTTGAATCAAGTTTCCCTAAGCAAAAGCAAATAAATTAACTGGAAACACCCTTCATCTGTGATCTAAGGCACACCATGACCAATGTCATTAACAGAGTTAGGCACCATTCCATAGAAAACCAAATGACAAAATATTGGTCTCTCGGTTATTAAAAATTCAAAAGAGGGGCAAGGCAGTATATATGATCACTAGGAAAAGAATATATTGTAGTCAAATTTTGCAACATTATTGCCTTTGAAGTCCAATTTAGTCCAATTTCATATGAAATTAATATCATACACCCCATCATTATTACACTAACTTAAATGTTCCTATATTTTTTTTTAATTGGATTAAGTTAAAATTTGCCTTCTCATCAATCATCATACGGCACAATGTTATATAAGAGATGAGATTTTAGTACTAATCATTAGGAAAGAGACAGTTTAAAATAAAGAACAATTTCTTGAAAATATATTATTGAAACTAGTATTGCAGTATAGAAAATGGTCTGACCTGTGCCCGTAGGATCAGTGACTTTGGTTTGATAATTTGAAGGAGTATAACCTTCAAGTCTGACGTCCTTAGGCGCATAAGGGTCCTCCTCCAAGCCCATTGGTCTTTCCAAATTGACCCTACGTTGTCCCATCCTTCCTTCTTGGCCAGGAACAAAGGTTTTGGTTGGGTCAGTGACTTTGGTCCCATTAACTCCAGGAGCAACAGGTGTATTCTGTGGCGCGTGCGGTTCTTCTCCCGTGACTGATGTCTTTCCAAAGTTGACCCTAGATTGCCCTGTATTTTCCTCATGCCCAGGCACGGCAAGGACCATAATTGTCTCAGTGACTTTGGTCACGCATCTCTCTTTTGGGGCTAGAGGGTCTTCTCTCGTGGCTGTTGAACTCTCAAGATTGATCCCAGAGTGCCCTGTATTCTCAACTTGTCCAGAGATAGCGCTCCTGACAGGAGCAGACTCAAATGCTGCACATATTCACAATAATTGTACTTAGATCAATAAAACAATGAAGTAAAAAAACACACACACACTTGACATATAGCCTATTCCCAAAGCCATTCCCACATTTTTGTGAACTACGAGATATTCAATTTAAAAATAAAAAATAAAAAAAAAATAAAAATTGGACATACAAAAATCTTAGTCTAAGTCATTTAAACTTCCAACTAAAAAATTCCCATTTGTTCACACTTACATGAATGCATGTGTAATAACTACTAAATCCAAACTCCTAGTATACTCCTATAGTCCAATTTTCCAATCAAATCCAGTAATTTCAAAGATTAGCAATAAGCAATAGAAAAATTAATTATATGGACCAATGGTTTAATTCCCGTTCTTATTTTGGTAGTTTAATGCATATATATGATTAATTAATTAAAGCAAAACATACTTGTTGCACCATGAACTTCTGAATCTTCAAACAATTCTTCATCCTCATCATCTTCCTCATAAAGATCATGATCATCAGGAATGTGACGCTCATCACGATGATAATCATAATCATGATCGTGGTCATGGTCATGGTTGTGACCATGGCCAGTGAGCGTTTCCTTGATCTTCTTGGCCTTTGCCTTCACCTTCTTCAACACTGACTTCTTCTCATGGTGATGCTCATCTTCACCTTCCGCCACTTCAACAAAAAATTCACAATCACATTAACACAAAAATAAAACAGAGAACACAAAAATTACAAAACTAAAACTTACGAGGAGGCAGGGCAACATTGTGGGGGTCAGTCTCGTAAGTACCATGGCCATGAGCATGAGGGTGTGATACTTGTGAATCCATAACTGAAAATTTTAACTGCTTTTTTGGTCGTTATGCTTATGCTTACTGAGAAATAAACAGATTGTGGAAATACAAATGAAGGAGGTTTATAGGGAGAGCCAAAGGGACAACGCTTTGCCACCTTTGCATGGCTGTGTGCCTGTGGCGTTTATCAGTGAAGACACGTGTAGAATCACCGACTCTCCTCTGTTGGTGACACGTCGTACCTATCCACTTGTATGCTGTTTTTGTAGTGGATGATCTTATCGAAAGAGCATGGGGAAACTGATTTGTGAATTTGTAATTAGACAGATAGCTCCTACTCGTCAGTCATTAGTGAACAGCGTTATTGATTAAGGGTCCGTTTGGATTGAACTTATTGTTGCTGAAATTGAAAACTGAAAACTGAAAACACTGTAGTAAAATAATTTTTAAATGTGTGAATAGTGTCGTGGGACCCATTTTTAATATTTTTTATTATATGAACAGTGCATAAACAGTGCACGCACTGTTCATGCACAGATTTTTTGTCTCCCAAAGTCAAACAATGCGGCCAAAAAAAAAAAAAAAGAGGAAAACGCGTTTGCTGAAACGCAAACGCGGAATCCAAACGCTCACTAAGTACGTTTTAGGTGCGGAGAGGAACACGCATCTACCAATTATAAACCAATCTAGACGTAAATGTTTATTTTATCAAGTAAGACTGTAACTTAAGGCTACAACTAATTTTATAACTAAATTTTGTCTATAATATATTGAGATAATGCATTATGATTTTGGTTGTTATTGGGTATTTCGGGAGTATGCTCACTCCTCTCACGTAGAAATTGGTCCCATGCACCCACTATCAAGTTAATTTCTATGTGATAGAGAAAAAGTATACTCCCGAACTATCTAATAATTTTTTTTGTGATTTGGCTTGAACTTTTGAAATAGTGGAATAGTACGGAGTACGTAATTAATATTATTAAGAATGATTTGGAATAGTCGTACTAGAGTGAATTAGGAGTTGCAGTTTGGAGTCTTTGGACACTTTGATATATGCCGATTGGTGTTTAGGAAGAATGATTTGTTTAGCCACAAATCAACTAAGAAAGATGACTCTCCTAGATAACTTTTTGACAACTTGTTAAAGTAGTTAACTGTGAGTAGTAGACAATACTTTCACACAGTCCCATTACATGACAAATAATTTTTGCACGTTATCTCTAGGATGCAACAGCGCTGAAGGTATCAACTCATCTAGGACCACCAGTACCTCAAGGACCTCAACACTACCGTCAATATGGGTTGGACAAAAGCTCTGACTTCCGTTCCTCTAAGCCTGCTCTGTCTATGTGGAATTAATATGAAAAGGAAGATTTTGAATTAATCATTATTAAAAAAAAAAAAATATATATATATATATATATATTGAATACAAAAGGCTTAAATTTTTGAGTATGAAAATGTGCCATTTTTTTTTTCTATACTTTTTTTTTTTTTAAAGTTAATTTACCAATTTCAACTATTAGAATAAAATTTGGAAAAATTAAGAAAGTGAAGGCTAATTATGTTTGTATGCATTGGTGCTGATGTAGTTAAAAGAACGAAGAATAGATTATAATATAAAAATGATCTCTTTCTCTTTTTGTTGTTTTGGTGAGTAAAACATAACGTTGTGAGTTTTGATAGAGTCAAATTGAAAATACTATTCTTGAATCAATTTTTTTAGTTTTTGGATTTTATCAAATTTATATCGAAGATTTCCAACAGATACTATCTATTATGTTATCACATCATAATGGGATGAATATATAAAAAGAAAATTTATAGAAAATGTGATGCAACAATTAGATCAATAATAAAATATTAGAAACAATTAAAAAAACTACCAAAATATTTAAAATGTTAAAGAAATGGAGTTTATGATATATAAATGGGTGAGATAAGAGTAAAAGGAGAAATAAAAAATAGGAAAAGTTTAGTTCCAAACTTGTGTAGAGATACCTTTTTCAACTTATTATGTGACAGTTTATAAGACTATCTATGTGTAGTGTAGGGTTGAAATTTGATGGGCTAGGCACAAACTTTTCGCACTGTGAGCCAACGAACCCCCAACAATAAATTTGTAGAGAATGGGTTAAACAACTAGGCTGGTTATGGATTTAGCAACGGTTCAAGCATGCAAGTAAGGGTAAAACTATGTTCAGACTAGTAGTTAGTAAAAATTCTCTCGGATCCGAAGAGACTAAGTATTTATCAACTTCCTGAATACAATTTTTTCTCTCCCTTCTCTTCAGAGACCTATTCCCTTTATATATCCTCCTCCTTCCTCATCTTCACCGTACACTTGTTCTTCATCCAAGCATCCACTTGAGTATGTGTCACATCAGACATTTGCTTTAGTCTGCCGTGAGTGGTAGTAGCTGAGGCTGAACTGTTCAGGTGTCTTCTCCACATAAATGCGGCCAGGAAAGTTGCTGCAATACATTAAATGCGGTGGTAGCAGCTTTTCCTTTAAGATATTTTATACTCTTCTTATTCCTAGGCATGCCCAAAATTCGCTCTCTACCGTGGGATCAGTTGGGAAGGTCGCTCTGGCCTTCAGTATATTTGCTTGATCAAGCTCTCTAGTGATCCGATGAGGGGATCTCTTCGAACAAACAAGGATATTCAAATTGGGCCCTGGGCCCAATTCGTAGCGTTGGGCTCACCCTCACAATAGCCCCTCAAAATTCTAATTTTTCCCACGCATCCGAGGAGAAAAAATAGGATTTTGATCCGTTACGAAATAGAAGCTTTGAAATCACTGAATCTCTGAATCCACACGTGTGCACATAAATTTAGGCGCTTCATTATTGCTGCTGTTGTTGCGTCGTTTCCAAGGCGCCATTAATTGCTCCAGGCGACGTCTTGTCTACGAGATCCAACGGTGGGTTGCTGATCAACGGTCGTGATTTTCCTCAAAATTTGGGCGGGATGAATCCCACCAGTTTGCCTGCCCCTATATAAGGCCCCAAAAGGGGGTTATTTTCCCCCCTACTTTGCAAATTCCAGACTCTCAGCGAACTCAGGCATCTACGCTCACAACGCCCTTCCTGCCATCAACTCCAACTCACCCCAGAATACACTACGATCTTTCTGCGAGCATCAAGGTCATTCTTCCGTTCAATTCCGCGTAAGTCCCTTGTTCGAGACTCTCAAATTCTTTTCGGCTTGCCTCTTCGGCCTTTGGTAGTCGTTCCCCAGTTACTGTTTCACATCTTCCCCTCTAACCTAACTGAAAATGGGTAGATTTAAATATTTAGTGAGTAGTCCCTCCCAGATGAAGAAGTTTAGGGCGATGTATCGCATTCCTCAGGACGTGGGCTTGAGGTATTGCTCTCCAGAGGAGTTATTAACAAACCGAGAAGTGGGCGAAGTTATAATCCCCATTATCGCTTTCCTAGAGGGAGGAATGACCATCCCCATAGGTCCCGTTACCAGAAGCTATCTTACAAGCCATAGACTTAGCCCTGAACAGTGCGCACCTAAAATGTTTAGGATTTTAGAAGCAGTTGACGACCTAAACCGACATTTCGGGTTGGGACTCTCCTGGCTCGATGTAGTACACATGTACGAGTGTCGTACCAAAGAATGAGCGGGATACTATCTAAGGTCCCGATCCGATATCGTCAAGCTCATCTCCTATCTCCCCAAGTCTAAAAAAGGGATGAAAGACGATTATCTAATCGTCTCGGGCGCATGGCATGACGGACTTTATTGCCCAACCCAGCCAGGAGAGCCAGGTGGGATATCCCCCATTGAGATTTTCTAACAATAGGTTTAGGGTTTTTGCTTTCAATGATTCGGCCTTCTCTTTTTATCACATTTCAAGTTTTCCTGACAGTTTTACTGCAATGTTTACAAATAGAAATCACGTTGCTCCTCGGCTCAGTCTCACAAACACCGCGACGCTCAATTACCTTCTTCGGTCAGAAATCTTCGCAAGCGAAGACGGACAGCTTAGGGCCGCTCACCTTATCCTCGGCTATACTCCAAAGTCAAAGGATTTTCATCCAATCGGCAACGCGATAACACTCGAAGACCGCCGCATCAACCATATCGACGTTGCTCGGAAGGATTTTTTGGCTCCCTTCGACCTTGCCCCTGTGCCACATTCTAACCCACAGGGCATACCGCTGCTCATTCAACCTATTCAGCAGGCTCCTCCTGAACCAGCAACAGCGGAAGAGAGAGTTACTTCTTCTACCCCTTCCCTTGACGAGCAGATCGACCAGTTCAGATTTGAAGGGGAAGCTTCAGAAGATGTTCAGATTTTGGACGCCGACCATCAGTTGTTCTCCCACAAAGAATAAACGTGTCAGACGACTCTTCTGACAAAGACATGCAAAGCCTTGCAGATCTAATGAAGAACAGAAGGCCGAAGGCCGCATCCAAGGGCACTGGCACATCTCAGCCAGCGGCGACTCTTCCTCCTCCCCCTCCTCAAGCTCCCTCGGATCCCAGCTTAAAGCCGCTGCCGGATCTAAAAAAGAAGAGGATCGTGACTGAAGCTGAAGATACTGAGGTTGCGCCTCCGAAGGGGCCTAAGCAACAGAAGATGGCCCATGACACCAGGGGCAAAAGGGCTTCATCCACTGAAAGTAAGAAAGACCCTTTGGCCGCCGATGTACGCCGAGGCGCTCGGACATGGCCTCCAAAGTTGACACTGGATGGTGCAGCCATCCCATACGATGCTTACATTAGAAATTATGGTGGAGGGAAGGCCGGCTACATTGCAGAAGCACTGGAGCAACCTCTGCTCCTTCCGAAGGACATGGAGTCCTACAGGCGCTTCAGCCAGCAGGAACTTTTCCTATCCCTAAAAAGGGATTTAGTCATGGTAAGGGAATTGACCCTCCCTCTTATCAACTTTTTCCTATGTTTACAACTAAAAAAGAAATTTTCATCTATCGTGCAGATCGCCCAGCAAATATATGTGGCCGAAGAGTGGAATAAGAAAACCCACATCCAAGTCCAAGCGGAGGTCCACGCTCGCACGGAGACCGAGAAGGCCTTGGGCAGCCTTAAAGATGAGTGTGCCCATATATCCGAGCAGCTGAAACAAGAGGCAAAGGAGAAGAAAAGTTTGAAGGCGGGCCTTAAAAACGCTCAGCAGCAGGCCGAAGATCAACGCCAAAAACTATACACTATTGAGATCAACCTGGAAACTGAGAGAGTGTTGGTGAAGGATCTTCAGGCCGAGCTCGACAAAGCCAGGGATTCTGCTAAATTGACCAAGGAGGATGCTCAACTGGCCAAGGAAGTACTTGAAGCTAAGAAAAAGGCTGCTTATCTGCTGGGGGTGAAGGAGACCTAAACGAGGCTGACCGAGGAGTTCGCTAAGGTCTGCAGGGAATATTGTGAGGTAACGTGGGGCAAATGCCTTGATGCGGCTGGAGTTCCCCCAGAGTTTGCCCTGAGGCAGCCTGGGAGTATTTACTACCACCCCGATATATGCGACTTGCTAGAAGCCTCGGCTCCTTCACCGGCCGACCAAGATCTCCCAGACCCTACTGGGGCGAGCAAGGCACCTGATCGGACTGGTGATGTGGGCGAACAGTCCAAAACTGACCCATTGCCTCTGAAGAAGAACTAGGTGTTTAGGGATTTTACTTTTTGTTGTCGTGTTTACATGTATTGAACTGTACTTTGTAACTATGTTATTTCTCTTTTTGATCAATGAACTCTTTTCTTTTTAATGCCTTTGTAGCATATGTCACTGTATATTATAATTTACCATCATTGCGAATTACAATAACGTGCAACTTCTGCCAACATATTGCGATGATAAATAACTGGAATTAATACTGAAAGAAGCAGGTTGCATTCAGATTATCCGTACGCGATAAAAGCAATGAGTGACATGAAAGCTTTACATGATTGAGTCCGACCTTAAACACTTAAGAGAATTGGAGATGAACTTAACACGAGTCATCTGATCCGAGGACTGCAGGCATGATTTAACTTAAGTTCAAATACTTGGTAAAATTGTGAACGAGTGCTAACTAACTCAAATCATCTGGTTCGAAGACTACAGGCATGATTGAATTTAAATTTAAACACTTGGTAAAATTGTGAACGAGTGCTAACTAACTCAAATCATCTGGTCCAAGGACTACAGGCATGATTGGATTTAAGTTTAAACACTTGGTAAAATTGTGAATGAGTGCTAACTAACCCAAATCATCTGGTCCGAGGACTACAGGCATGATTGGATTTAAGTTTAAACACTTGGTAAAATTGCGAACGAGTGCTAACTAACCCAAATCATCTGGTCCGAGGACTATAGGCATGATTGAATTTAAGTTTAAACACTTGGTAAAATTGCGAACGAGTGCTAACTAACCCAAATCATCTGGTCCGAGGACTACAGGCATGATTGGATTTAAGTTTAAACACTTGGTAAAATTGCGAACGAGTGCTAACTAACCCAAATCATCTGGTCCGAGAACTACAGGCATAATTGGATTTAAGTTTAAACACTTGGTAAAATTGCGAACGAGTGCTAACTCACCCAAATCATATGGTCCGAGGACTACAGGCATGATTGGATTTAAGTTTAAACACTTGGTAAAATTGCGAACACTTGGTAAAATTGCGAACGAGTGCTAACTAACCCAAATCATCTGGTTCGAGGACTACATGCATGATTGGATTTAAGTTTAAACACTTGGTAAAATTGCGAACGAGTGCTAACTAACCCAAATCATCTGATCCGAGGACTACAGGCATGATTGAATTTAAGTTTAAACACTTGGTAAAATTCTTAGCATAATAAAATGGTACATTGACTAAAAAAGAATTCACTTAATAATAATACCTTTTGAGGTTGTTTACATTCCATGGCCGGGGTACTACATGATTATCCAAATCTTCTAGGAAATATGCTCCGATACTAACCCTTAAAGTGATGCGATATGGTCCTTCCCAATTTGGTCCAAGTTTTCCCCAAGCTGGATTCTTTGCATTACCTACCACTTTCCTCAGTACCAAATCATCAGGTTCTAAAGGTCTCAGCCTTGCGTTGGCGTCGTAGCCTTGTTTGAGCTTTTGTTGGTAGTGAGCCAATTGGACCATTGCATTTTCCCTTCTTTCGTCAATTAGATCCAAGCTCTTTTCTAGCTGTCCATCGTTGGCGATTGGATTAAAAGAGCTAGTCCTGTATGTTGGGAACCCAGTCTCCAGGGGTATAACAGCTTCAGCCCCATAGGTCATTGAAAAGGGGGTCTCCCCAGTAGACCTGCGAGGCGTAGTTCTGTATGCCCACAATACGTAGGGTAATTCTTCTACCCACCTACCTTTCGCATCATCTAGCCTCTTCTTTAATCCGTTAACTATGAATTTATTAACAGCTTCGGCCTGCCCATTTTCCTGGGGGTAAGTAGGGGTAGAGTATCTGTTTATGATTCCCAGTTCGCTACAATAACCCCTGAAAGTTTTGCTATCAAACTGAAGCCCATTGTCCGAGATGAGGGTATAAGGGACCCCAAACCGAGTGACAATATTCTTCCAGACGAATTTCTTTACGTCCACATCCCTGATGTTTGCTAGAGGTTCAGCCTCGACCCATTTGGTGAAGTAGTCCGTGCCAACTAGAAGGTACTTCCTGTTTCCTGCCGCCTTAGGGAATGGGCCCACGATATCCAATCCCCATTGAGCGAAAGGCCACGGGCTTGATAGGGGGTTAAGGGTGCCACCTGGCTGATGTATATGCGGCGCAAACTGTTGGCATTGGTCACATTTTTTGACATATTCATAGGCTTCTTTCTGCATATTTGGCCACCAATAACCTTGAGTAATGGCTCGGTGAGCCAAGGATCTACCTCCGGTATGGCTCCCACAGATCCCTTCATGCAATTCTTCGAGTAGTGATTCAGCTGCTTCATGACGCATGCACAATAAATATGGACCTGAATAGGAACACTTGTAAAGTCTATGGTCCTTGGACAACCAGAATCTAGTAGCTTTCCTCCGTACTTTGTCCGCTTCCCCTTTTTCTTCGGGCAATACATCGTCCTTTAAGAACTTGATAATAGGATCCATCCAACTTAGGTCGGCTCTAGGCCTGTTCAGATTCCGCCCGCAGCCGACAAAACCGGCCTGCACCGATCCGAACCGCACCCTACAGAGCTCCACCGAAGGTGTATGGCGCGGTGGTCGGAGGCAATTTCCAAGTACCGACGACAGCCGGTGCGGCGAACGGTTATGGATTTTGCATTCCGATGAGTAACCGAACCGACCGCCATATATATATATATATATGTGTGTGTGTGTATGTATGGATAATATTAAACATATAGATATATAATTTAAAATCAAGTTTCAGTTTTAAGGAATTTTCAGAAAGAGAAAGATGGTACCTGTGCTGCTATGCAATGTGATTGAGAAGTGAGGCGTGACAACAGAGAGGCGTGAAATGTGAAGGAAGAAGAGGAGAATATAGGGTTAAGTTGAGTGAGTAATAAAACGACGTAGTTTCATTAAATTTTTTTTTTTTTTAATTTGATACAAAACGACGTCGTTTTGGACATAATATTAATTTTAATTTTAACTTCAAAACGACGTCGTTTCAGTTGGAGTCTAGGTTAAATGCTAAATTTTCTGGCTTGGATCAGTTGATCCTCTTTTTGCAGTTTGCCTCTCCCTTTTCACTCTCTCTCTCTATCTCTCTCTCTCTCCCTCGCCGCCACTGCTGTTTGCTGTTCCCCGCCACTGCCGTCGACTGCAACCTGATTCCGCTGTTTTCCAAGTTTCCCTCTCTTCTCTCTGCTCTCTATCATGGTTATTATCTAGAAATTTTTAGAGAATGTTTTGTAGCTCAATTTTCAATACCGAGTTACTATGCTTTCTACAGGTATGTAGAGTTATATAATGCTTAAGATCTAGGGTACTTATCTAGTTATCTTCTCCTTGCTATGGTTTCTAGAAAGATTGTAAATTTGTTTGAAAATTTTGTGTGGGTATTAGAGAAATATTTTGAACACGTTCTTTTATTAATATTTGAGTTTTTTGAAATTTCTGTGTGGATTGTTTGATGATTCTGATGTTTTTTTTTTTTGCACCGAACTAACCGCACCGAACCGCTATAGTGAACCGAACCCAGTGTAGACCGGTTACTACCATCCACATGTGAGGTGCGGTGAAGCATGAGGGGAAACCGCACCTTAGAGATGTGGTGCAAAAATTCCCCTCATAACCGGCCGCACCGCACCGTGTACAGGCCTAGTCGGCTCTGATGTGATGAACCTGGACTGTGTCCCCTCTTAATTTCGTAGGTCTATGCATGTTCTCAATGAGGATAGCCCTTGGCAGCTGTTGCGCCGAAGAGGTGGCGAGCGTGGCCAATGAATCAGCATGCATGTTACCGCTTCTGGGGACATGCCGCAAGCAAAAATACTCAAACTCTGACTGCAGGGATTTAGCCCGACCCAAGTACTCCTGCATTCTTTCGTCTTTCGCTTCGAATTCACCTTGCACTTGACCAACAATTAATCTGGAATCCGAGAACACCTCAACTGACTTCCCTCCCATCCTTCGAACCATCGTCATCCCCATCAATAGAGCCTCATACTCTGCCTCATTATTTGTCGCCGAGAAATCTAGTCTTAACGTTTTTTCAATGATAATTCTCTCTGGGGATATCAACACTAATCCTACTCCTGACCTTCTCTGATTCGATGCGCCAGCTACATACACTTCCCAGGGCAAGGGGTCTCGCAGAGAAACCATGCCAACAGACCTTCCATCCAGGCCCAGTGTTGGTGTTACTTCCTCTAAAGGGGGCTCCGTGAATTCGGCCACCAAGTCCGCAAGGATCTGGCCCTTCACTGATATGCGTGGCATGTATTTGATATCAAAAGCCCCTAGGATTGTGCCCCATTTGGTGATCCTTCCAGTGTAGTCGGCGCTTCGGAGTATGGCTCTGAGTGAAAGCTGGGTGAGGACTATAACGGTGTGGGCTTGAAAATAGTGAGGCAGCTTCTTCGTACCGAGCACCACAGCTAGGATAGCCTTTTCCAGTGGCAAATAACAAATTTCAGCTTCATGCAGTGACTTACTTACGTAGTAAATTGGTTTTTGCACACCACGGTCCGTCCGTATCAACACCAAGCTTATAGCATTAGGAGCTACAGCGATGTAAGCAAACAAGACTTCATCTGGCTCAGGACTGGACATGATTGGAGGCCGAGCTAGGTAGTCCTTAAGTTGCTAAAAAGCCACAGCACATTCCTCCGTCCACTCGAAACCCTTCCACTTGTTGATCAATGAGAAAAAAGGTCTACACCTATCTGCTGATCTGGAAATGAACCTATTAAGTGCAGCGGTCATCCCAGTCAGCTTCTGAATTTCCTTAGGGTTCTAAAGAGCTCGTAAGTTGTTGATGACCTTTATCTGATCGGGTTTAACTTCAATTCTCCTGTGAGTGACCATATACCCTAAAAACTTGCCTGATCCCACACCAAACGAACACTTGGATGCGTTCAAGCATAATCTGTATCCCCTTAGAATTTCAAAAACATCCTTGAGATCCCCAATGTGCTCAGCTATAACCTTGCTTTTCACCACCATGTCATCAATATAAACTTCCATACTTTTACCCAATTGCGGCTCAAACATTCTGGTCATCATCCTCTGATAGGTAACCCCTGCATTTTTCAAGCCGAACGGCATTACCTTGTAGTGGTAATTTCCCATAGGGGTTATGAAAGCTGTCACCAAGAGCCAGTGATATCTGATGATAACCTTGAAATGCGTCCAAGAAACTCATCCGAGGGTGTCCAACAGTAGCATCAACTAGTTGGTCTATCTTTGGCATGGGAAACGGATCCTTCGGACAAGCTCTATTAAGGTTAGTGAAGTCCACGCATATCCGCCATTTTCCGCTTTTCTTCTTTACTACTACGGTGTTAGCCAGCCATTCGGGATAAAAGATTTCCTTAATAGCCCCTGCTTGCTTGAGTTTCATCACTTCTTCCCTGACTGCCTCTGCGTGTTCCCTCGATGGACGCCGGAGCGGTTGTTTCTTGGGAACGATGGTGGGATTAACGTTTAGATGGTGGCAAATGAACTCTGGGCTTACCCCTGGGGCTTCTGCGGAGTCCCAGGCAAATACATCAACATTGGCTCTGAGGAACTCTAGCAGCTCTTCCTTCTCTTGAGGAGGCAACATGGATCCGACTTGAAAGAACTTCTCTGGGTCGTCATCAACAATTATCATCGCCAAGCTTTCACACTCTGCCCCTTCGGCCGAGGTTTCGGTGTCCAGCACCGAAGGTTTTAACTACTATAAACTCTCACCATTACGGTCCGAGCACTCGGTCTGAGGTTTGTGCTGGATAGCTACCACTAGACATTGCCGGGATGTAGATTGATCTCCTCGGATCTCCTCGACTCGCCCTTCGGACGGGTATTTAACCTTCTGATGAAGAGTGGAGAATACGGCCCCGAGGGTATGAAGCCAAGGTCTAGCCACAATCGCGGTGTAGGGTGAGTAGGCATCCACCACTATGAAATCTACCTCCACCGTCTCAGATCCGGTTTGCATAGGTAGTCTGATCTGGCCCTTCAGGGTGACCACTTTGCCATCAAAACTCACCAAAGGGGAACTGTAGGGCGTTAGGTCTTCGGGAGATAAGTTCAGCCCCTTATAGAGGTCTGGATACATTATTTCTACGGCGCTACCCTGATCTACCATCACTCTCTTCACGTCGTATCCGCCTATTCTGAGAGTAACCACTAGAGCATCATCATGCGGCTGTATAGTCCCGACTTTGTCCTCATCCGAAAAGCCCAAAACTGGTTAAACATCTACCCTGGGTCTCTTCGGCTCTCTGTTAACACTTTCCGAGGGCAGCCGAGCAACCGATAGTATTCTGGACGGGCAAGACCCTGTCCTCCCTAGTGCGGCAAAGATAACATTGATCATGCCCAATGGGGGGTTTTACATAATCATCTCTTCGAGACCCTGCGTTCGCTTGGTTTCCCTGACCATATGAGTGGTGTAAAAATTGCTTTAACTTGCCCTCGTTGATAAGCTGATCCAAATGGTCCCACAGGCTCCTACAATCCTCAGTAGTATGCCCATGGTCAAGATGATATTGGCAGTAGAGATTGT
Organism: Quercus glauca; assembly: GCA_023736055.1. Classification (NCBI taxonomy): domain Eukaryota; kingdom Viridiplantae; phylum Streptophyta; class Magnoliopsida; order Fagales; family Fagaceae; genus Quercus; species Quercus glauca. Next base: position 19,054,085 of record CM043323.1, read on the forward strand.
GGTTGCGTCTTTCAGGGTTTCCGACCATTTTGTTTGGCCTCTTGAAGAAAGGCTCATTCTGGATTCTCTCCAGGACTTGGTGCGCTGGCTCACAAAAAACAGCATTGACTGTCTGAGGGTTCGCTAAACCCGATCCGACCCAATACTTTCTCGACCTGTTATGGTTCTGCTGGTCCGACCTAAAATCCCTACTCTCCTGAGGGATAACCTTATCCTTTCTCTTGTCCTGCTGTTGGTCTTCCTCCACTCTTTTGTACTTGTCTATCCTATCCATCAACTGGTGTACATTGGTAGCAGGTTTGCCCGTTAGGGATATCCTCAAGCCATGTTCAGTAGGGAGGCCTAGCTTAAAGGAGTTGATGGCCACCAAGTCACAATCTTCCTCCATCTCGTTATACGTTTCCCAGAATTCTGTCTGAATATGACTTCAAAGTTTTGCCCTCCCTCATGCTGACGGATAATAGGGAGGCCATGTTCTGCGGAACCCTTCGACATGTGACAAAACACGACCCAAATGCCTGAGTTAGCTCTTGGAACGAGCTTATGGAGTCCGCTTTCAGGCTATCAAACCACCTCATGGCGATCGATCCTAAGCTGGACGGGAAGACCTTGCACATCAGGGCCTCATCTCTGGAGTGGACGACCATCCTCTGGTTGAAGTGACTCACGTGTTCCACAGGGTCTGTCCGGCCGTTGTAGATGGTGAATGTAGGCTGGTGGAAACGTCGAGGAAGTATTGCATTCTCGATGTTACGTGTAAAAGGAGATCTGATCCAGAGCTTTACTCATAGCATCGTTCCCTACGCCTCTAGGTAAGGGGCTCCGAGGATTCCTCTCACGATGGTGCATCTCCTCATAGGGAAAGGACTCGCTGATTGGTGTTCGAAGTTTTTGCTTGTAGTCAACGTCCCGTTCGTCCTCAGAATCTTCATCAGAGTACGAGGAAATGTGTTTCCTCTTTGCATGGCGCAACTCCCTCTTTAGCCTTTCAATTTCTAACTGCATGCTTTGGTTTTTCTCTACATGGTACATGTGGCTTTCTCCATGTGACTGGTTATGATCGACGTGTGCGGTATGCACGCTACCTTCACGATCCTGCCTCCGTTCTAGATTGAGAAAAGGATCGGTGTGCTAAGATGCCCTGGACTCCGCTGGTCGTTGCCTTGGTTCAGCCATTTATGAGGTGTTGCTTCCACCTTTGCTCAAGCTGTTCCCCACAGACGGCGCCAATTGTAGGGTTGAAATTTGATGGGCTAGGCACAAACTTTTAACACTGTGAGCCCAACGAACCCCCAACAATAAATTTGTAGAGAATGGGTTAAACAGCTGGGCTGGTTATGGATTTAGCAACGGTTTAAGCATGCAAGTAAGGGTAAAACGATGTTCAGACTAGTAGTCAGTAAAAATTCTCTCGGATCCGAAGAGACTAAGTATTTATCAACTTCCTGAATACAATTTTTTCTCTCCCTTTTCTTCAGAGACCTATTCCTTTCATATATCCTCCTCCTTCTTCATCTTCACCGTACACTTGTTCTTCATCCAAGCATCTACTTGAGTATGTGTCACATCAGACATTTGCTTTAGTCTACTGTGAGTGGTAGTAGCTAAGGCTGAACTGTTCAGGTGTCTTCTCCACATAAATGCGGCCAGGAAAGTTGCTGCAGTGCATTAAATGCGGTGGTAGCGGCTTTTCCTTTAAGATATTTTATGCTCTTCTTATTCCTAGGCATGCCCAGAATTTGCTCTCTACCGTGGGATTAGTTGGGAAGGTCGCTCTGGCCTTCAGTATATTTGCTTGATCAAGCTCTCTAGTGATCCGATGAGGGGATCTCTTCGGACAAACAAGGATATTTAAATTGGGCCCTGGGCCCAATTCGTAGCGTTGGGCTCACCCCCACATGTAGTATTTAAAAAAGTCACAGAATATATTTAAAGAGCATGTGACAAAAACTACACATGAATTTAACCATCATATAATAAGTTAGAGCAAAATAACTCCAAATTAACATGTTTGACACCAAACGTTTTACATGAAAAATTTATATGAAAAATAAGATGGAAGAGAAAGAACTGTTGTAAGAATGTTGCTTGGGTCCAACAGAAGAGGGGGAGAATAAGAGTGAAAATGAGGAGAGGAAGAGTTGTACAAAATATAATTGGAAGAATATAAGAAGTCATGAATGAAAGAATTGAAGAAGGCCTTATGGGAATGGATTTGAAAAATCAAATGTTACAAGAACAACAACTAAAAAAAATGTTGCTAGTGGATTAAAGAAGATTCCTTCAAATCGGTTTGTGTGAAAAAATTTAGTGATTTTTTTTTCTTTTTTTAATCTTTGACTCCCTAAAAAAATTATCGTTCTGTACTGCCCTTAATTGCCTTTTTAGGGCAATATTGGAGCTCTAACTCTATTTGAGGCTCATTGCTAGATGTACCCAGATCAAATTAATTGGTTTCTTACGTGGCTATTGATAACTCCACTTCCAAAAGTCGAAAAATTGGCTTTTTCAACTCTTTTCTGTGATCTCATGCTCTAGCCACGTGAAGTTGCCTCTGGCTGCAGACATTCGTTGTGGAATATGCGTGCAAACAGTCACAGATTTGCATTGGCTACGAAATACTACTACATGAAGAGATCAATGCTAGTATGGACATGTTCATTTTGAATTTGATGAACTTAAAAAAATATAAAAAGTAACTCACCGAGTAAATAAGTAAAACCGCTTACATGCTGCTATGGATTCAAAATAGGCTGTTGTCAATGGCCTTATGGAATAGTCAAGGAGCAATATTTAACAAGTAAACTAGATATAATCCGAGGAAACACATGTAATCTTGATTAGTTAAGAGTATGGGAAATGCTAACGAATTTCCTTAGAGCATTGGTTAATAATCCATTTAAAGAAAGTTTTTATGGGGAAAAAAAACAATTAATATTTTGAAAGCTTTTTTCATTTCCCACAAAAGTGGTGTCAAAACTTTCCTAAAATGGATTGTTAACCAATACCCTAAGGACACTCGTTAACATGACCGTAAGAGTATTATTTAATATTTAACAAAGTAAAACCATTTATAATTTTTATCATAATTCTCAATCCATCTTTATATGTATATTATTTATTACGGTCCATATACAAATATATTCAAATTCACACTTAATTTCGCAACATATATAATAATGAATATTTCATTATCCCAACCAATTTATTTATTACTTTGTTGAATTACATACATAATACTTTATTACTTTGGACCCCAGCAAAAGAATTATAGCTAGAAGTGACTTTTAGCATTAATACTTTAAAAAATTTAGCCACATTTGAATCTAGATCGCGATCATTTAAGATTCTCAAATTACATTAATTTAGTCAAAGTTTTTTTTTTTTTCTTTGATCAATATTGCATTTGCTCACGCAACACAAACTCATTCAATCCAATCCACACAATTTGAGAATTTCATAATTTATGTGAAATGTTTTGGGGAGATAATAATTTTTGGGTTAAGTAGTATCCTATATATTATATTAAGGTTTCAACTAGAGTATTCTCAAAGTCTTCTCTCCCCAACTAGTGATATTAGAACTAATTAATGATGGTGTAAGGCAATATGGCAAGATTATTAAAGTGCCTTTCATAGTTGGAGTAGGAACAAGATGCGTGTTCTTAGAGTCTACACAGTATTTATCACACAAGGCAAGCCCACAAAAGCCCATCCAAATTATCTTTAAAAAAATGCCCAACAAAATAATATTACATATTATGCTAGATCAAAGAAGAATGATGTAACATAAGGTTCCCATAGATGTGGACATACGGGTTCCCATAGATGTTCTGTAGGGTTGAAAATTGCCTTCCATGAATGACATGCAAAAAGTTCGTGGATGATGATAGAGGAAGAAAAAGTAAGTACTTGTAATTCCTATTTGGCTAGTTTGATGTATTAGAAATTTGGATGAAAACTTGTGACTTATTATTTTTTTTTTAAAATAATAGGAAGTTTAAATTTTTTTTTTTTTTTGAAAACATAGGAAGCTTAATTTCAATATAAGAGATAAATGACCCAATGGCTAGGACAGAAAAGCCTAGCTCAATTAACTCAAACCAATCACCTATGGGTTGGTTTGGTTCGGTTATTTTCGTGATATTTGATTGGTTGGGATTGGCAATTTTCTAATCGAACGAGGTTGGTTTAGATTGAAAATGCCCCAAACTAAACCATCCCGTACCTTTTAGGCCTTAATTTGGCTCAGGCCTTAAAAATTTCTGGAAGTGCTCGCTCCAGGCCCTGATGAAAGTAATTAAATTAGGAGACCATTTCGTTACTTCATGATTCCAAACTCAGCCCATAAGCATATATATACTTGTGCCCACATATTTACAAAACCATAAAGATATATAAACTCAACTCATAGATTACGTGTGATCACTAATAATTGTCACACATTTGCACAAAAATGGAATTGGGATGTGTGTTTGTTAAGATAATTTGGCCATCGTCATTTAGCAAAGAAACCGCATCAATAAAGAAATAGACCATTGCGTGCACAACTTGATTCCTGAAACATGCACCAAAAGGATGTTCAATGCCCTATACATATTCCTCTCTTTCAATTTTTCTCAGGCCTTTTTCTTTCTCCTCATGTGTCATGCTCTATCTCCAATATTCATACCCCATACCTCCTCAACCTTAAAACCCATATGCCAATCAATGCAATACATACCAAACAAACTTAAATTAATTCAATTCTGTCAAGACCAAAAACAAATCTATACCTCCATCCTTGGCAACAATGACCCTAAGACTCATCATTTTCTGCGTCCATGATCTAATATTCTGGAACACCCTACACCATTTTGTGATTGTAGTAGTTGTAGACCTAGTTGTCCTGTACCTTGTATACAAAAGAGAAGTCCCCATTTATTTACTAGACTTTGCTTGCTACAAACCTCCCAACTCTTATAGGCTACCAAAGTCAATGTTCCAAGAGGCTGTCTTTCTGAATAACATGGATCCTAACAGCATTGCTTTCCAAATCAAAATCTTAGAAAAATCAGGGTTCAGTGAGCAAACTTGCATTCCTACTTCACTTGCTCGAGTACCAATTGAAAATCTCTCCCAAGAACAGTGTTTCCGACGTATTGTAAGGGCGAGGCCAAGCTTTCCACAAAAGGAAGATTTGCGTTACAGCTGGAGAGGGTAGTGTTAACCATTAGATTGCAATTACTCAATAGGGTTTGGAGAAGAACTTGTGGAGGATTCAAGGGAATTGAAAATATTCTGGTGCTATTGGTTGTTGCACTAGTAGCCACATTTCCAGCTTCACATTGCAGCTGTACTAGAGCATCTAGAAGTAAACATAACGAAACAATGGTAGAGTTAAGGCATGAACCATGTCACTGTCTTCAGACGATACACATCGTCTTTGGGGTTTCTGGTTAGGTATGGCAAAAAGTACCCGACCCGTGGGTATTCGGCCAAACCTGACCCTAAGGCGGGTTTTACCTGACCCGTGAAACAATAGGGTCAGGTTTGAATTTTTAAAATAAAATCCGAAGCGGGTCCAGGTTTTAGTGAAACTCGCCCTAAACTCAAACCCAAACCCAACCCCGACCCGATTTGAATTTTTAAAATAAAATCCGAAGCGGGTCTAGGTTTTAGTGAAACTCGCCCTAAACTCAAACCCAAACCCGACCCCGACCCGATTAAAACTAAAATACCAAAAAACCATATATATATATATATAAACTTATAAACCCTACCCTCACCCTCGCATTTCACTCAGCAGCCCCATCCCATTTCCCTCCCTCTCCTCACCCACTCTCACTCAGTCTCACTCACCCTCAAGCTTTGTCACTGCCGGCCATCACTCGATCTCATCGCCTACCCTCCACCCTTCATTTCTCTCACACTCTTTCCTTTTCTTAAAAAGGCCCCACAAATTTTCAATTTTTTTATTAACTTTTTCCATTTCGATCCTAAAAAAAAATTCCAAACCCTCAATCATGAGCAACGAATAGTAAGTCCATCATTTTCTCTCACATTTTCCATCTCTCCAAACACCGCTTATACTTTCTATTTTCAACACATGCATTAATTTTAATCTATATTTTTTGGACATTTTTTTTTCTTTTTTAGCGATTATTAGTTCAAGCTTTTGCTAATGAGTGACTCCTCCATTGGAAAATCATGCTTGCTGCTCAGATTTGAATATGAGAAAATATGAACTTTTTTTTGCTTGGGCCCTGGTATAGGCTTCAATTCAATCTTTTTTTTTTATTGGGCCGCGGATTCGGCCCAAATTTGACCAGGCTAGACAGGGCGGATTTGGGGCCTGAAAAAAATAAATAAATAAAAACAAAAAACTCGTTTATTAAACGGGCTGGGTTCAAGCCAGCGGGGTGGGTTTGGGTATAAAGAAACCCAACCCGTTGCCATTTCTATTTCCGGTGTAGTAGACTAATAACATTGTGCGTGCTGCCCTCGGGATACAACAACTCAACCACCTTACTGATTATCCTCACAAGCCTACGCCACTTGTAGAATAGGAATCTCTCAATAGTACTTTACTTTTACCCAAAAATATAGTGTATTAAAGGATATCTTATTTTAATGAAATTAGAATTTTGATTCAGCAAAAATGAAGGTAGTTTTCTTTTTTACATGAAAATGGTGCCCATAAGAAAATTGATTTTCTCTTATAAAATGGGACATGTTGGCTGCATATTCATATTGGCTGAAGAAATATACAATAAAGATCAAGTTTATTTGGGTTTTAAATTTACTTTGTTGTTGTTATAATTATCTTTAAAACGGATAGTAAATAGTAATTATATTGAATCATAATATATCAATGCCAACGGTAACATAAAAACTGTACAAACTCAACCAATTAAAGATGATGGTTTAAAGCAATGAATTAAGATTGAATAATAGAAAAACGTTAGCCACTAACATTTACTAGGCAGCCAACTCATAACAAACAGTTAAAAATAATAATAAATATAAAATATTATGATTTTTATAAAAATATTCCAACACTTAACACTGTAGCTTACCAAATATTCTAAACGCTATAATTCTTTCCGGTCAAAATAAGTTTTAAAATTAAACTTTTACTTCCTGCGTACAATAATACCAAAACGAACACCATCAAAAAGGCTTTTTGCCAATTAACATAGCCCCTCAAAAAAGAATATACAAGTCAAATGAAATCCACGACTAAGTCCATATTCATTTGAAGGACATTAAAGGCTTTATTAATTATATATAGCAACAGGAGTACTCCTTAATTAGGAAAGGAGTTTACAGATTGGATGACAATCTTCATAACATTATTAAAGAGTTGGAAAGGAAAATACTATATCATTGGTTCAATTGACCTTATTCATGTAAATACTCTTCTATTCCTCAAGTTGAGGAAATGTAACGGAACCCAACTGGCCTAAAAGTGAGAACAATACGGCCCAGCGAAAGATTGGTTCCAGTGAACTGTATGCCCGATTCCAAGACTCCCACAGCAGGAAGCGTGGAGTTGCAGGTGGAGAGGGGTGTTATAACCACTAGATTGCAATTACTCAAGCTTACTGTTGCTGAGAGAAAAACTCGTGCAAAATCCAGGGATAATGAAAATACTCCACTGGCATTGGTTGTTGCACTAGCAACCACATTTCCAGCTCCACACCGCAGTTGTACTTGGGCATCTAGATATAAACATAACAAAACAATGGTGAGATTGAAGTACCTTATTAGCTGAGACTAATGTGTGTAGTCATGGTGCATTGGACTAACTGTAACAAATTCTGAGCAAATTAACTTACTTGGGAAAGCTGGGGTGGCAGTAACATTCGCACCTAAACACCAGCGCCAAACAAGGTGTTGGTGGATAACTGGGCTTTAGCTATTGGAAGTGCCAATGCAGCAACCATTACGGAAACAAAGAGAACTAATTTCAAGGCCATTTCTCAATCACAGTGTATTGCTCTATTGAAAGTCGAAACTGGCTTGCAGTAGAAATGTTGGCCATTCAACCATTTTATAGGATAAGTGTGGCCAAGTAGCAGCCGATATTCTGACATAAATCACGAAGCCAGAGCTCTCTGTGCAAGTCAAGAGAGATAATAACTCTCATGTTGTATGACATGAAGTTCACCTTCACCATGGATGCCGACTTTGTGGGGTTACACCTACTAGCAGGCAGCTTGATATAGTTTGAGGCTTAGTGCAATAAATTTAGGCGGAATTTCTTTCTTTGTTTCATATTTAAATTGGTAGCATGTTCATCAGTTCATGTTCATGTCATGCACAGATTAATTACAAATTATATAAATATATATATATATATATATATATTATCGCAACCTTCATAATAATAGTGAGTCACTTGACATTCTAAATTAACTAGTATAACAAATATATTTATATATTGAGCCATTTAATGTAATTAAAGACAAAATGTTATGTGGAAGTTTGTTAATATTATTTCATTATCTTTAATTATATATAATAAGTGAAAAAATATATTTTTTTTTTATGAATTTTTTGTTGACACGTGAGAATTTCATTAAAATTTTGTGCTATATTTTTTATGTTGTGAGTAAAAATTTATGAAAAAATCCTATTTGAGATTCAATTAACAAATTTATCTCTATTTCATAAGTTTTTATATTAAAATTGATATTTTCTAGTAAACATTTATAATTAAAAAAATATTTTCAAATAAAAATGAACTATCTAGAATTTAAAATATTTGATTGCAAGAGCCATAACCTCAGGATCCGCCCCAATAAATGGGTAGAAGAAGTGCATTAATATCTCAATAAAATCGACTAATTATATTTGCCCTGTATATCGAGGGCTTTATATTGTATTATCAACTAATTTATTAAAATGTAAAAATAAGAAAATAATAACAATAAAGTAATATCTGTTTTATTGAAATTAGAATTTTAATTTTAATTCTAATTTTAGTTGGAAAACAAAAATACATTACCTTTTTCTCTAGTTACAATTTGAGAAAATATACATGACTTTGTTTTCTAAATACATTCTAAAAAATAAAAATTTACATGACTTTGTTTTATAAATGCATTTTAAAAAAAAATTACGGACAACGTTAGGCTATAGACTTTGTTGTTGCCAAAATCTATAACTCCCACCAAAAAAATTAATATTACTATATTTTTTGAAAATCTAAGTATCGAATTGCTTATTCTTTATGTTCTTAACAAGTATGTCAAATTTCATATCAATAATATGTTATTTACTATTTGATCGATAAACTTATTTTTTATGCATAATTTTATATTACAAAAACTTAAAACTTAAACATTTGTGATGATATAGCGATTGTTTTTTGATTTTATGAAAAACTGGCAAACATGGTGGATATAAAAAAAAGTAAATGTTATTCAATGGTGAATTTTTTTAAATTCATATTCAATAATATATATATATATATATATATATATATATATATATATTGAGTAAGTTATTGACATTAGCTACGTAAAACCAAGTTTGTTACCAAACTTTATCCAAATTTTAGCATGTGATAATTTATTAATAGTTGGATCATCGATATAAATCATGTTGACAACAATTTAGGATCAAAGATTTGAATCTAATCTAGAGACCAAGTGAGGCCATGGCCTTCCCAGCCCATAAGATTTTTTTTTTTTTTTTTTTTTTGAATGGGGTTTATTGTAAAAGTATGTAGTCTATACTTTGGAGACTTGTAAGTAACTCCCTCTCAAAAGTTAAATTGGTCCAAAGAGGTCCAAAAAATATAAAAAGCCAACTTGCCCATATGTAGTGTTTCTATATTGAAGGTATCAACTCATCTAGGACCACCAGTACCTCAAGGACCTCAACACTACCATCAATATGGGTTGGACAAAAGCTCTGACTTCTGTTCCTCTAAGCCTGTTCTGTCTTTGTGGAACTAATCTTATGAAAAGGAAGATTTTGAATTAATCATTATTAAAAAAAAATCTTGAATACAGAAAATAACAACAACAACAACAACAACTAAAAAAAAAAAAGAAACATTGCTAGTGGATTAGAGGAGATTCCTTCAGATCGGTTTGTGTGAAAAAATTTAGTGATCTTTTTTTTTTTCTTTTTTTAATATTTGACTCCCTGGAAAAATTCTCATTCTGTGCTGCCCTTAATTGCCTTTTTGGGGCAATACTGGAGCTCTAACTCTATTTGAGGCTCATAGCTAGATGTACCCAGATTAAATTAATTGGTTTCTTACGTAGTTAATGATAACTCCACCACTTCCAAAAGTCGTAAAACTGGTTTTTCCAACTCTTTTCTTTGATCTCATGCTCTAGCCACATGAAGTTGCCTCTTGCTGCCGACATTCGTTATGGAATATGCATGCAAACAGTCACAGATTTGCATTGGCTACGAAATACTACTGCATGAAGAGATCAATGCCAGTGTGGACATGTTCATTTTGAATTTGACGAACTTAAAAAAATATAAAAAGTAACTCACCGAGTAAATAAGTAAAACCGCTTACACGCTGCTATGGATTCGAAATGGGCCATTGTCAATGGCCTTATGGAATAGGCAAGGAGCAATATTTAACAAGTAAACCAGATATAATCCGAGGAAACACATGTAATCTTGATTAGTTAAGAGTATGGAAAATGCAAATGAATGTCCTTAGAGTATTGGTTAATAATCCATTTAAATAAAGTTTTTATAGGGAAAAAAATAATTAATATTTTGAAATCTTTTTTCATTTCCCACAAAAGTAGTGTCAAAACTTTCCTAAAATGAGTTGTTAACCAATGCCCTAAGAGCACTCGTTAACATCACTCTAAGAGTATTATTTAATATTTATCAAAGTAAACACATTTATAATTTTTACCCTAATTCTCAATCCATCTTTATATGTATATTATTTATTACGGTCCATATACAAACATATTCAAATTCATACTTAATTTCATAACATATATAATAATGAATATTTCATTGTCCAAACCAATTTTTTTATTACTTTGTTGAATTACATACATAATAATTTATTACTTTGGACCCCAGCAAAAGAATTACAGCTAGAAGTGACTTTGAGCATTAATACTTTAAAAATTTTGGCCACATATGAATCTGTATCGCGATCATTTAAGATTCTCAAATTACATTAATTTAGTCAAAAGTTTTTTTTTTCTTTGATCAATATTGCATATGCTCACGCAACACAAACTCGTTCAATCCAATCCACACAATTTGAGAATTTTATAATTTATGTGAAATGTTTTGGGGAGATAATAATTTTTGGGTTAAGTAGTATCCTATATATTATATTCAGGTTTTAACTAGAGTATTCTCAAAGTCTTCTCCCCCCAACTAGTGATATTAGAACTAATTAATGATGGTGTAAGGCAATATGGCAAGATTATTAAAGTGCCTTTCATAGTTGGAGCAGGAACAAAATGCGTGTTCTTAGAGTCTACACAGTATTTATCACACAAGGCAAGCCCACAAAAGCCCATCCAAATTATCTTTAAAAAATGCCCAACAAAATAATATTACATATTATGCTAGATCAAAGAAGAATGATGTAACATAAGGTTCCCATAGATGTGGACATACGGGTTCCCATAGATGTTCTGTAGGGTTGAAAATTGCCTTCCATGAATGACATGCAAAAAGTTCATGGATGATGATAGAGGAAGAAAAAGTAAGTACTTGTAATTCCTATTTTGCCAGTTTGATGTATTAGAAATTTGGATGAAAACTTGTTACTTATTATTTGTTTTGACGCACCTAAGAATTATTTTTTTTAAAAAAAAAATTATGGGAAGTTTAATTTTTTTTTTTTTTTTTTGAAAACGTAGGAAGTTTAATTTCAATATAAGAGATAAATGACCCAATGGCTAGGACAAAAAAGCCTAGCTCAATTAACTTAAACCAATCACCTATGGGTTGGTTTGGTCCGGTTATTTTCATGATATTTGATTTGTTGGGATTGGCAATTTTCTAATCGAACGAGGTTGGTTTAGATTGAAAATGCCCCAAACTAAACCAACCCGTACCTTTTAGGCCTTAATTTGGCTTAGGCCTTTGAGAATTTCTGGAAGTGCTCGCTCTAGGCCCTGATGAAAGTAATTAAATTAGGAGACCATTTCGTTACTACATGATTCCAAATTCAGCCCATAAGCATATATATACTTGTGCCCCCATATTTACAAAACCATAAAAATATATAAACTCAACTCATAGATTATGTGTGATCGTTAATAATTGTCACACATTTGCACAAAAATGGAATTGGGATGAGTGTTTGTTAAGATAATTTGGCCACCATCATTTAGCAAAGAAACCACATTAGGAAAGAAATAGACCATTGCGTGCACAACTTAATTCCTAAAACAAGCACCAAAAGGATGTTCAATGCCCTATACATATTCCTCTCTTTCAATTTTCCTCAGGCCTTTTCTTTCTCCTTATGTGTCATGCTCTACCTTCAATATTCATAACCCATACCTCCTCAACCTTAAAACCCATATGCCAATCAATGCAATGCATGCCAAACAAACTTAAATTAATTCAATTATGTCAAGACCAAAAACAAATCTATACCTTTATCCATGGCAACAATGACCCTAAGACTTATCATTCCTAGCCTCCATGATCTAATTATCTGGAACACCCTGCACCATTTTGTGATTGTAGTAGTTGCAGCCCTAGTTGTCCTATACCTTGTATACAAAAGAGAAGTCCCCATTTATTTACTAGCTAGACTTTGCTTGCAGCAAACCTCCCAACTCTTATAGGCTACCCAAGTCAATATTCCTAGAGGCTGTCTTTCTTAATAACATGGATCCTGACAGCATTACTTTCCAAATCAAAATCTTAGAAAAATTAGGGTTCAGTGAGGAAACTTGCATTCCTACTTCATTTGCTCAAGTACTAACTTGAAAATCTCTCCCAAGAACAGTGTTTCCGACGTACTGTAAGGGTGAGGCCAAGCTTTCCACAAATGGAAGATTGGCGTTACAACTGAAGAGGGTAGTGTTAATCACTAGATTGTAATTACTCAACAGTGTTTGGAGAAGAACTTGTAGAGGATTCAAGGGAATTGAAAATATTCTGGTGCTATTGGTTGTTGCACTAGCAGCTGCATTTCCAGCTCCACATTGCAGTTGAACTAGAGCATCTAGAAGTAAACATAACAAAACAATGGTAGAGTTAAGGCATGGACCATGTCACTGTCTTCAGACGATACACATGTTTCCGGTTAGGTATGGCAAAAAGTACCCGACCCTAAGGGGGCGGGTTTTAGCCGACCAGTGAAACAATAGGGTCGGGTTTGAATTTTTAAATTAAAACCCGAAGCAAGTCCAGGTTTTAGTGAAACCCGCCCTGAACTCAAACCCGACCCCGACCCCGACCCGATTAAAACTAAAATTTCCAAAAAACCATAAATATATATAAAAACTTATAAACCCTACCCTCGCCCTCTCATTTCACTCAACTACCCCATCCCATTTCCCTCACTCTCCTCTCCCACTCTCATTCAGTCTCACTCACCCTCAAGCTCTGTCATTGTCGGCCATCACTCGATCTCCCCGCTGGCCCTCCACCATTCTCTTCTCTCACACTCTTTCCTTTTCTTAAAAAGCCCCCACAAATTTTCAATTTTTTTATTAATTTTTTCCATTTCGATCCTAAAAAAAAATTCCAAACCTTCAATCATGAGCAATGAATAGTAAGTCTATCATTTTCTCTCACATTTTCCATCTCTCCAAACACCGCTTATACTTTCTATTTTCAACACATGCATTAATTTTATTCTATATTTTTTGGATATTTTTTTTCTTTTTTTTTTAGCGATTATTTGTTCAAGCTTTTGCTAATCAATGACTCCTCCACTGGAAAATCGTGCTTGCTACTTAGATTTGAATATGAGAAATTATGAACTTTTTTTTGCTTAGACCCCAGTATAGGCTTCAATTCAATCTTTTTTTTTTATTGGGCCACGAGTTCGGCCCAATTTTGACCTGGCTAGACAGGGCGGGTTTGGGGCCTACAAAAAATAAATAAATAAATAAATAAATAAAAAACTCGTTTATTAAACGGGTTGGGTTCAAGTACCGGGTACAAGCCCGCAAGGCGGGTTCAGGTATAAAGAAACCCAGCCCAAACCCGACCCATTGCCATTTCTATTTTTGGTGTAGTAGACTAATAACATTGTGCGTGCCGCCCTCGAGATACAACAACTCAGCCACCTTACTGATTATCCTCACAAGCCTACGCCACTTGTAGAATAGGAATCTCTCAATAGTACTTTTCTTTTACCCAAAAATATAGTGTTCTGAAGGATATCTTATTTTCATGAAATTAGAACTTTGATTCAGCAAAAATGAAGGTAGTTTTCTTTTTTACATGAAAATGGTGCCCATAAGAAAATTGATTTTCTCATATAAAATCGGACATGTTGGCTGCATATTCATATTGGTTGAAGAAACATACAATAAAGATCAAGTTTATTTGGGTTTTAAATTTACTTTGTTGTTGTTGTTGTTGGTCATTTTCGATTTATGGAGGTATTTTGGTCATTTTTTGGATTTCAAGGGTATTTTGGTAATTTTTAGGTTTTGGGGGTATTTTGGTCTTTTTTGGGTTTCAGGGGTATTTCGGTGATTTTTTGGGTTTTGGGGGTATTGTGGTAATTTTTAAATTTCGAGGGTATTTTGGTCATTTTTTGGACTTTGGGAGTATTTTGGTCATTTTTGGTTTTTGGGGGTATTTTGGTAATTTTTAGGTTTTGAGAGGTATTTTCGTCATTTGCTTGGTTTCAAGGGGTATTTCAGTCATTTTTTTATGGTTTCGGGGGTATTTTGGTCATTTTATGGTTTTGGGGGTATTTTGGTTATTTCTTAGGTTTGCGGGTATTTTGGTTATTTTTTTAGTTTCAGATGTATTTTGGTCATTTTTTAGAAATTTAGATCTTATGTTGTTTATTTAAATTTTAGCTGGATTTTAGTAGGTATTAGTGGGTTTATCCATTAAGACCCATATAATTAAATAACCAAAAATACACTATAGGTGACCTATCCCATTGCTTTAGGTGACTTATCCCAGCGCTTTAGGTGACCTATACCAGCGCTGGAATAGGTTGACCCTATTCCAGTGTTTCAAAAAGCACTGGGATAGGTCTCTCCATTGGGATAGCTCTTTCTCCATAAGGGAATGGAGAGACCTATCCCAGCGCTTTTAAAAGCGCTGGGACAGGTCATTCTACATATGGGAGTGGAGGGACCTGTCCCAGCGCTTTTAAAAGCGCTGGGACAGGTCATTCTCATTCCCTTATAGAGAAAGAGCTGTCCCAGCGCTTTTAAAAGCGCCAGGACAGGTCTTTCCCATAAAGGAAATCAGTAACCCTATACTAGCGCTTTTGGGCTTCCTATGCCAGCGTTTTTGAAAAACGCCGCTATAGGCCTCCTATTGTAGCGCTTTGTAAAGCGCCGATTTTGAGCATTGGTACAGGCTTATCTATTACGGCGTTTTGTAAAAATGCCGGGAAAAAAATGCTGGAACAGGTCGATTTTTTTGTAGTGAGCCCAGTCACTTGTTGATTATCCTTATAAGCAGTGTGGATATGAAGCTCTCAAAATTGTACTTTATTTTACCCATAAATATAGAGTAGTGGATATATATATATATATATATATATATCATAAAATAAGAGGAAAATATAACGCAAATATTTTTTGCTACATGTAAAGGTGAGAATATAAAATGATAAATTACAAAGTTGGTCCCTATCCTTTACACAATATCTCAATTTGGTCTCTAGCCTTTCAATTGTATATATAAGGGCAGGTTTTGGATCCTAAGCCCAAAAGGTAAAAGGATTAAGACCCAAAGAGCCCAACACAATGAATTTGTAGAGAGTAGACTTGAAAACTAGATTTCAATGACTTGGACAATGATCATAATGGGTTAAAGATGACAATAAAACAAAGATAAATAAGTTTTGTGCATAGAAAATCTTACTCGGCAAAGTCTGAGGAGAGTAGCTCTTGTATATATTTTTCTTAGACTCGATCACGATTACAGTTCTTATTGCTACAATGTTTTCTTTTTACCAATTCTCATATGATCCCTCTGTAATGGGGTCTTTTTTCTTTATACTACCCTATCTTTCTTCATCTCAGCCTTCCACGTGTAGATCAAGCTACTGGCTTGGATTCTTATCCCATCAGCACCTTCCTGAAGTGTGTAGGAGTAGCTATAAGGCTAAATATTACTATTCAGGTATCATCTCCACATTAATGCGATCAGGGAGTTAGCTGCAGAGCATTCAATACGGTGGTAGCAGCTTTCTCCTAGATATTTCTTAGCTTCCCTTTGTCCTATTCCCTCCTGATGTTTGTCTTTACCAGTAGAATCGCCTGGAGTATTGCCCTTGATGGCAGATCAACCCTTCCGACCTCTACCCTGTTAAGCTGAGGAAGCATTTCTCCTTGGATTACCTTCCCAAACCCTCATGACCAGAATCCTTCCATTATTCACTGATTTGTAGTTCTTCACTAACGTTTACTTGTCCTCGAACTACTAAATGTCCACGGATAAAGCCCACTGCCCAATATACATTCATGGGCCTTTCATCCCTGCAATATCAATTTGATCCCTAACTTTTCAATATCGTGTCAATTTAATCCATATCATTATCTCTTGGATGGAAATATATTGTTGACATAGCAAACGGCCTAATAAAAAATTATTTATTTGAGTTTTTTTTTTAATTAAAAAAAAAAACAAATTATGAAAAACTTGGGTGGGAATGATGAAAAAGTTGGGTAACATATACAATATTTTATTTTTATTTTTTTAAAATATATGTTTAGTAGCGAGGATAAATCGTAAAAATAAAACGGTAAATAGTGAATTTTTATCATGTCTTTATTATTTAAAGTAAGAAAGAAAAAAAAAAAAGAAGAAGAAGCAAAGACTATTTAATACTTTCCTTGTTATTAGTATTTTCTCTCTATTTTGGGAGGAGAAAAAATGGTGGGAGTTGATGAAAATGTAATTAGATGGTGAAGTATTAACAATTATTGTCAATCATATTAAATGTTACTCAACATGTGCTTTGTTATGTAACTTAACACTCTGTTTGTTTCGAAGTAAAATATTTTACACATTTTACCATGTTTGTTTAGGTGTAAAATCTAGTCAAGTATAAAATATTTTATAGTCAAATTGTAAAATTAAGCCTCCCAAGCGTAAAATGTTTTACACTTGAATCAAGTGTAAAACATTTTACACTTGTCTCTCACAATAACTCTCCCTCTCGCTCTTAAGTTCTCTTTTTCCAATAACTATCAAGTTCTCTCTTCCCACAAACCAGAGCTACCAAGCCACCGAGGAGCTCATCGCTCTCAGGTTCATCGGCTCTCTCACCATTCTCTCTTGCCCATCTTATACAAACAAAGAAAGTCACGTGGAGGCTTCTTGGTGAAGAGGTGTGATGTCGTTGGTGGTCAAGGTAGCTTTCTGGCATGATCTAGGTAGCTGCAATCAAAGGAAGTGCTACGGTGGAGAGCTAGGCCTATGCGGGTTGGTTCTAAAATGGGTTTTGTAACTTTTGTTTGTCTAAAATGGAGATCTGATGACGGTGTATGGGTTTTTGGATTTGTTTCGTCAGTTTAAAATATTTTCATTTTCAAGTGTTTGATGTAACCTAAACACTTGAAAATGCAAACATAAACCAACCATATTTACATGCATTTAAAAATATTTTACTCCGAAATAAACAAAGTGTCAACAACAGGATTGCCTTCCTCACCTATTCAAGGGTGTGTGGTGTCAAACCCAATCCCCGAATTTATGGTTTAGGAACACTCTTATAATACCCTTAAATGGGTCTTATTTACCAATGCCATATTCCAACCAAGATATATATGAGAATTCAAATACACTTACTTTGTCAAAGTTTCTTTTCATCTATTTGGAATTTTCGATATAACTTTGACCATTGGATCACATCCGACTAGCTTTATTGGTTGGTCTTAGGTATAGTTAGTGAGTTTCGATTTGTCCATGTTCACCCATAAGTTTTTAATTTTTTATTTGATAGAGTCCACCAACAAATTTTAATATAATTAGGATGTACTAAGTTTTAATATATTCCAACTTCCTTTTTTTTTTTTTACTTAAGAGTTTTATGATCTAATGACATTTTTCAATTCGCTCTCTAAGGAGAATGTTGGTATGAATTTTCTTTAGGGTTTGTTTGGATTAAGGAGGGAGAGAGAGTGGAGGGAAGTAGAATATAGTTCATTGAAAATTGACTAATTTTGGACCAACTCTACTCTACTTTCTAATCCCCTTTACTCTCTCTCTCAATCTAAACAAACCATTAATTATTTACTACAAATTTGAATGGAATTGACTTGTTTACTAGTACAATAGACCCATTAAAATGCGGACACTTGCCAAATACTAGAGACGTGTCCATGTTTCAATGGATTCAATACACTTGCACATTAGATCCAATCATGACCCAAATTTAACTAAAAAAATAAAATAGTTTTTTAGAAATTTCCCCCAAAACAAAATTGGTGATGACTTGATGAGGGTGTGTTTTTTTTTTTTTTTTTTAAATATTTTTTTTTTTTATAATAAAAAATCTATACAAGAAAGAAAGTCCTCTATTTCTGGTACGGAAAATTACAACGCCCAATTGTGCGCACCCAAAGCGCAACTTAGCAAGACCTCCACGATCTCCAACCATATAATTATATAAAGGCCCAAATTTATAGAGCGCCAAAATTCAATTCAATTTCAATTCATTCCAAAAACCGTTACTCCTCTCTCTCTCTCTTCACTGTTCACTCTTCCCTCTCTCACTCTCAGTCTCTCTGAAATGCGAACTCGGTTCCTGAACATCGACTACTTCTCTCCGATCCAAGCCCTAGAACCCCAAACCTTCCTCCACCTTCCAGTCCCTCACCTCCCTCCTCCTCCTCTTCCTCCTCCCTCTCTCTCCTCCTTCGAGGACCTCTTCACCTCCTTCGCTTCGCCTCTCCACGTTTCCTCCGCTCTCCACGACCTCCCTCTCGATTCCGCTCTCTCCGATTTCCTCTCCGCCGTCCTCCCTCACCGCATCGACCGCGCCGATATCGAACACTCCGATGCCGCCGCTCCTACGCCTTGCTTCCGCGAGACTCGGCTTTCGCAGGTGAAAAACAATATCTCTCTCACTCTCTTCTGTGGATGTTTTTGAACTGTTTGAAGATTTTTCTTCGTGTTAGGGTTCGGTCTTTGTGCTGAAACGTAAGCTTGATTTAACCGATTCTGGTTTTGGTGTTTTGAGTGTGTTTCTCAATCTGGTTAGTTCTGTTTTGAAATTTGAGTTCAAATTTTAAATTATGAAATAGTAAGTTTAATCAGATCCAGTGTGATTTGAATGTAGTCGATTATTTCTTGATTACTGATTTTCCTTTTGAATTTTAGTATTTTATTTTTGGATGATAAATTTTAGTTTTATGATTTAATGCGATGTTGAAGGTTAAGACATTGAGCTTAGATAAATAATTAGGTGCAAGGAATTATTGCCTTATATTCTGCTTTGAAATTTGACTGAAAATTAGGTGTAATCAGAGTATAATATGATGTATTTAGTTGAAAGTATATTGAAATACCCGTGAATTTAGCTCATCTTTGTGCCATTTTAGTGTAAATAGCATGTGTTCACTTGCAGCAAGAAGCTGAGGTTCTCTATGAAGAGAAGGAAGTGGAGAGACAAGGAACTTGTGGAACTGAAACTCTGGAGATTGGACTGCCAAATGTATAATCACTATAATTTCTCATTAGCTCTATTTTTTTGGTCTATTTAGGGATATATTTGTTAACGTATAACTCGTTTCATCGCAGAAGGATAATAGAGATGCAAGCAGATATGAAGTAATCCAATTCGAAACACCAGAACCGAACGTGTTCTTGGTAAAAAGAATAGAAATGTGGATAATTTGGTTTCCATGTCTATTTGAAACTTCTTGGGTTCTGATCTTGGTTCTGTAATATGGCCTGTAATTTGCAGGAAGATGCCTGCTCTTTTGAGAAATATGAAATACGAAATCTGTCTGAAGTTCCAGACAATGAAAATAATCAGGTATTTATCTTAACCATACTACAACTCATGGTATTTGGATGATATGTTAGAAATTTAGTTCTCTTCGGTTTTGTTTGCCTCGGCCTTTCTTCATAGTTGATGCAGGTAATTTGTCCCAATAAATTTCAATATTGAGTGGATAATGTTTATAATTATAGCCTTGGAATACTTTCTTCTTCCCCTGCCCTCTAGGTTTAAAGGCTGTAGGAGTAAACTACTTACAGTTACCATATCCTTAGGGTGATTTGATATTTGTGTGTGTGTACTTGCGAGAGCTAGTTGATTTTAAACTGCCTAAGGGAGACATCATTTTGCATCACCCTTGTTTTGGTCTTCTTTTTATTTCTTCGGTTTCTCTGTCTCTCTTGTAGATATTAATATACATACTACTTCTATTATCTTTAGAGTCTTCTTTTATTGGCATTATCTAAATTTCAAAATATTATAAAGCAAAATGAGAGCTAATTACTATACAATAACTTGTAGTTGGACTTCCTGTATATCTACTTGAATTTTGGGTACAGGTTAGGGGTCTTTTTTGGATGACATGGTGTTAAAACAGGTAGCAATTTATGTTGGCATGTTGTGTTTGTGTTGTGTCCAAGTATGAGTATTTTACTACATGAGTTGACACAAACACATCTCATTTAATAATCGTGTCAAAATCCATCTACCTTAAATCACATGTTCATTAAACAGATTGATGAGTCACACATCACCGCCTATGTAACATGCTTAATAAATAGGTTATATTAGGTTGATATAGACACCCCCTCTTTTATGACGTGAAACCTCACAAGGTAGGACCCTTTGGATTCACCCCTAAGGAGTAAACCATGGATACATGACCCCACCCGCCAAAACCGCGTATCAGGTAATCCAGGGTTGCTTCTAGTGGGGATCGAATCCATGATGTTTGGGTCTACAACTCATCCCAAGCCTTCAACCTCTAGGTTGCATCATGACGGGTTGATACAGACATAACCCATTTCAATCCATTAATAAAAAGTTGTGTTATGTAAGGAGACGATCAATTTTGACTTGTTTAATAAACATAACCCCAAATTTTCTATGATTAACATATTTTTGTAATAATCACATAAATTATAATAATTTAAAAAAATAAATTCCATGCAAATTATTTTTAATAATAATGTCAATTAAAATACTAATAGCATACAAGAAAAATAAATTTACTTTTCTTAGAATTACATTATATAAGAAAAATAGATTTAAATGAGAGTTTTTTTTTTTCTTCATTTTGGTTAAAAGGGTCAAGGATTTTAGGGTAAAATGAAAGAATGTATCAATATAACCATTAAAATCCATTTAATTACTCAATTCTATTTTTAAAATGCAAATTTATGTTGGATAAAAATGGAATTTATTGATATGGGTTAAATGGATTACATGTCAAAATATGTCTATCATTCAAATTGATTGCAAATTAAGTAGGTCAACACGAAATTGACCCATTTATTAATCGTGTAAAAGCATGTCAACCTGTTTTAACACTAACCCATTTACAGAAAACATTAAATAAAGTTGTGCCCAGTGCACAAACCTCCCACTAAATATTAACTTGCAAAAAATTGTGTTGTGTTTGCTGGTTGTGTCAAATATTGTCACTCTTATTGTTAAAATCATTTGGGATTGATAACTCTTGCTGTTCATTTTTGTTTCATATATGATGTGAAACAAAAGAGATAAAATGGGATTTTTAGATATGAATAGGATTTGGTACCAACACTGACATTTTTTAGTTTCCTTGCATTTGTTCCCTTTCTATCCATCTCTCTCTCTCTCTCTCTCTCTCTCTCTCTATATATATATATATATATATATGATTAGGATTTCTTGCTTGTGCATGAAAACAGTGAAACTTTTATGATTGGTTCGTCACAAGAAGTCAACATAAGGGAGCTGCCGTATTCATTCAAAGAATTTTTCTAATTACTTTGTTATATTTAATCTTTTGATGGTAGCTTGTTTGTTATAGCTGCCTTATAGTGTTAATGTATGATTTTTCAGAGTCTAACAGTGTCCAGGGGGCCATTTATGTTCTTGTAATTTGTCATCTGTTTAGGATTCCTAAAATTATAAGTTACATATATATCTTTTTTAATCGGGTCTTTCTTGCAGGAAATGCTTAGGCAAGCACTTACGATGCAATGTCCTTATGAGGTTCAAGAATTGATTTATTCAGTTGAAAATGTTGCTTCGGAGTACTACATGGAGCAAAACATTTATGTCTTGGAAGATGATGGTTCTGTTCAGGATCAAATGCGCTTTGGCCGAAGCATATTTCCTTCTCTAGAAGTTGATGAAACAAGTCTGGGAACTTTGACATGCTCGTCTGTAAAGGAAGAACTTCTTTTACATCTTGAAAACACTGAGCGCCAATGTTGGCTTCATAAGGATGACTTGGTCATTGACAGCGAGGAACTTTTGGGCTCAAGGGGATGTGATATCTCACAGTTTCTTTCAGATCATTTTCTATCACAGCAATGCCTGGAATCTGAACTGGCATCTGTGGACATGTTCCCAGAAATGGACTTCATAAGCATGGTGGAAACTTTACAGATTGAAGGAAACTCCTCTGTGAGCCCTGTTATTTTTGAGGAATTCCAGTTCCTTGATATGGATTCATCTCAATTTTTTGTTGTCTTCTTTAAGACACAGACCACAGATGAACCAGAAACATGTGACTGCATGTTTAGGGGAGACATGAACTTTAAGAATTTTAATGAATTGATTGTTAGTCATGAACTAGCCTTGGTAGATAACATATTCAAATCATTGCCTGTTCCTCTTTTCTCTGATCATGAAAAGATAAGGTCACTATCCTCCATTGTTGAAGAAATACTAGCTGACTTAAAGCCACAGCCCCTATCTGCATCTGATGGGATATACTTGGATTGGCATCTTTTGGATGAAGACAAATGCAACTCTAGAATCTATTCTTCCTATCAGAGTATGTTGGAGGAGGTAGATTCACATAACTTTGATTTTGATCTGGAAGCTTTTGATAATGGCAAGTTGGTATTTGACTTTGTTTTCTCAGATAATGCTTTGAATGGGCCAAACACAGAAGAAAACAAGGAATCACGGAAGTTTCTTTCTGATGGCATTTCTGTGCCTAATGGTGATATTGTGGGGGGGACTTCAAACAAATTGTTGGATGATCAATATCCAGAACCAGGAAATGGAGAACATTTAGCTGAAAAAAGTGCTGAGAGGACTTTGTTGTTCAAGTCTATGTCACAATTCAATGATCTTGATTTTTTCTTGAATCCTCGGAAAGCTAATTCTCGGGATGTTGACTCTACTATTAACACTGTTGACACTAATGCTATGATTCCCGATGTTCCATCCAGTCACTCAAAGGCAGCATGTTTGTCCACTGGAGTACAATTGCAGAGTTGGGAAATTGTGTTGTATCAAGTTAAGCTTTCTGATACTATTATGCTCATCATAGACAACTTTGAAAAGAGCTATCTATCTGTCCTGCAAAATGAAAGAGAGCTGATAAAGACAGATCTCCCACTTCTAGCAGCAGATAACCATAAATTGCTCAGCCTTCCAAAACAAAAATTGATGGACTGCATTAAGAAAATAAATGCACAAAGAACCACTTCTCACGGAGATGAAAACATTATGGAACTTGTTACCTTATGTGCAATTAAACAGATGGCTTGGTTCATGTGTTTTTATGGAATCCCTCCAGTGCATCTTTATGTAGACAAGTTATGTCAAAGCTTGGAATGCTTAAAATCAAGACTCGGCATCCTACAGTCCTTGATTGAAGATGCACACAAGAAGATTGACAGAGAAATATGTAGCTTACATCCCTCACTAACTGTTATTCAGGAGATTTTGCGTTCAAACACTACCAAGAGTAACTTAAAGGTATTGATTGTGGCTGAAAAAATATTCTGGTGGTCGTTGAAGAGTTTGTTGATGTCGTTGGGATTATCATTTAGTGAGTTCCAAAATTACCATCCACATGCAAAGGAACCAGATCAGTGTAAAACAGACTTCAATTTTACTAGAACAGATACCCTGCTGGTTCCAGATTGCCTATTGGCATCCCATGAGTAAGTTTTAGTCTCATAAGATTTGGTATTTTATGGTATTCCCATGAGTAAGAAATGTGTCTTTAATACGATACTAGCCATGTAAGATGTTCTCACCATTGATAGATTGTAGAGCTCTGCATTTGACTTTAGTATAACAATACGTATCTAATTTTTTTCAGTTCTGAACAATATTATGAATGTCACTATATCTGTTATAGTTTCCAATACATCTAGGTGTTTTATTTTCCTTTTTACTATGAAAAGGGTCCTTATGCATTTTTAACCTGTGCAGTGCTTCCTGCATGAACAAATGTTTGATTTATGTCATCCCTGTCCTTTTCTTGAAAGTCATCATTAAATGAGAGAAGCACTATTTATTAATTTATATCCAATTTATCCTTCTATGGATGATTTCCTTTGCCTCATTAATATCTTGATCTCATTTCCCCGTTAAATTAAAATTTACACTGTATTGAACTTGAAATTATGCCATTCTTGCATTTATTTCTTTAACTCTATTATGTATCTATTTGGTGATAGTTATGGCTTTTATGTTTCTAGAATATCCGTTTTTGTGTCATCATAAATCAGTCTTGTGTTTAGTGGAGAACTGCACAGTATACTTAAAAGGTCTATTGTAAGCTATACTTATTGTTAAGGAATTCCAAAGCTGTAAATAATAATTGCTTTCATTTTCCTGAAGGCATATTTCTGCATCATTTCCCTTCAACAAATTCAACATAATCTTGGAATATGGAGGTTCGTATGGCATATCTAGAATATCGTCTTTTTCCCCAAATCTGGTTGGATTGCCTCCTATTCACTTCTTGAAAGTGGAACTGGATAAATCTAGCACTTGCGAAGCACTGTGTGAAGGTGTTGATATGCCCTGTTATAGTGAAACGACAATGGTAACTCTTTGCACTTTTTTGTAAAGACACATTTCTTATCTGTCTATTTGTCAAATTACATGCACATCTTTCAGTAATGAACATTACATGCCACTCATGTGTAAAAATCTTCCTAGTCATAATTATCAACAGTTATGTGTCACAATATTGAGTGCAAATGCAATATTATTAGACAAGTTCAGAGTGTTACATGCTTACATGTTAATTTTTCCATGGGAATATGTTCGGCTTGACTTGCATGTGTCTATGAAGATGCATGTACACACATGTGCCTGAGACTACTTTCTATTAAAAGACTGGAGTTCAATATCGAGGTAAAGGTTGATGTATGTTTTCCAATTTGAACAAATGGAACAACATAATTTGCGAAACAGAAAGATGAATATGACACTTGAGCAGAAGGCCATCACTTGGTGTTGGTCCTGCCAGACCAAGTCCTGGGAGGGGAGACACAAGCCTTGCTTGTCCAAATATGTCTTTATGATGTGTTTTCGGGTGTAAAGTTTTACTAAATTATGTTCCATTTATTTCAGTGGAAAACATTTTCCAAAAAAAAAGAGAAGGTCGCT
The DNA here is from genome assembly GCA_023736055.1 of Quercus glauca. Lineage (NCBI taxonomy): Eukaryota > Viridiplantae > Streptophyta > Magnoliopsida > Fagales > Fagaceae > Quercus > Quercus glauca. The sequence goes on from CM043323.1 coordinate 19,079,786, forward strand.
GTTGACAGATAAATGCTTACAACTGATAATATTGAGTCCAATAGAAGGTAGAAAAGGTGGGAGTGCGGGAAAAAAATTGAGGGGCATATGGAAATGTTGAGAAGTGAGTTTTTTTTTTTTTTGAAAATAAATATTGTGATTTCCTTGTTTTTATTTTTTATTTTTTTATTCAACTAGATAAATTATTGTGGGACAAACCAGTGACATAAGAGTTGGATTTTATATTATTTTCAACCTTTAAAACAATAACAACAAAGCGTCCCAAAATGTTGGGGTCAGCTATGGATCCTTGACAGATATGGCTTTATTGCATGAAACTTGGATAACGTCAAACTTGAGATCATTTTCCAATCATGGATTACGAGTTCATGATACTGATCTGCTAAAGGGATCTTATACTTCTATGAGTTCTATCTCTTTATTGGAATTAGCTGTCTAGTTCTAATTTTATGGTCAATTCTTGGTTCATGTAATTAACTTCTCAGTTTGCAAGAATATTTAAATCTATAGACAACTATGCTAACACCAATTCTATTTTAGCAAGAGGATGGGAATCTCAAGAACTTGGAGAAACTGCTAAACTTTTTACCCATTGAGAACATGTTTGACATGGGATCTTCAGGAGCTGCAGATGAAGCAGAAGCTTGCTGTATGCCTCTGCCACTTCCCGCCATGCCATTTGCAATGAAATCTGAGAACATTTCACAAAGCATGGTGTCTTCCCCTGAAACAGTCATCATTGTGAACACTCAAAATTTTGATAAGCAAATGATAGTATCCAGAAGAAGTACCTACCAAAAAATTCTTGCCATGGAGAAAGAAGGAGCACAGGTTGTGGAACGAGATTCAGATTTGCCTGTGGATGTTATAATGAGTTCTGCTATTTGCTTAGCATGGTACAATTGCAGAAACATTGGAAAGAAAGCAACTGCATTAGATGAAGCTTCTTCATCCATGCCTATGTGTGTAGAGAATATTGCAACAAATGTTTTAACATTGCTGAGTTTTGCGTTCAGTGGCTGCATTCTGGTAATTTCTATATCTAAGTGATTTAACTATAGCCATATTTGATCTTTGTTAACCAGTTCTATGGAGAAATATTTCCTTCTACAGTAGGATGTAAGGCAAACTTAGCTACTCAAGCTTCTCTTGAGATGGTCCTAGCAAAGTGGTTGTTAGAGGATCTTTTGCTCAGATTCTTTAAAAGAATAAGCTGATATTGGGCAGCCCAAAATTTGATTTTACTTCACTCAAGATTGCTCTTAAGATAAATGTGCAAAGCTTGAGCAGCCTAGTACTCAACTCAATTAGCTCTTTTAAGCCCTTGTCTCAAAGGGCAAAATAATGTGTGTGTGCGCATTTTTTTGGGACATCTTTTTGAGGTTCTTGGGGGATACTTTGGATAAGAATGGTTAAGCTTTCTTTGAATTCATTGATATGCTACAGCTGGAAAAGAGGGGGAAAAACATTGGTATGTGGGCTTATTTTACCATCAGCATTCCATGACGACTTCTACATTTTATGAATTTAATCTCCTCCATTTCATCCATGTATAAGTGATATTTTTTTGCAAATGCTTTGATAGGTTATGGTCATGAAATGAAAATGATTAGAAAGTCACTTCGTAATGATTTATTTCAAGATGGATTCATTTAAATTGTATTGATTTGTTCCATCAGTGCTTCTCTTCTATACCTTCCATGAAAGGTTGAATTATTCTGGCGTTTGCTTTTTATAAATTTTAGTTGTGATTTTTTTTAAGATGTTGATTTGTTCTAATTTATGATAGCTTTGGTATGTTTGGCCTGGCCAGGTTTTAGCTGATTTGATGAATTATAAATGGAACCTCGAACTCTTGTGTCTGCTTGCAACAGAAATGAGATCTAGAATAAGGCTTGAAAACCTTGTTTATTTGCTTTTGCACAATAAGGTGGAATAATGTAGAATGGTTGGTTAAAAGATGAAAGCTATTATTGATGATTTTATTGATAGTTATTTACTAAACTAATTTTAATTCTTTATTTATGTATCTTTCTTTCAGGTCTTTGAGGGAGATGTCGACTTCCTTTCCACTGTAATGGAATCCTCAGATGGATTCTATGCTGCAGCAGCAAGCCTGGGAATTGATTTGCAGATCTTTTGCTCCTATTCATCTGAGTTGACGGATGATATTATATTGAACTGCATCAGTTATGTGATTAAGTTGACTAGAGGCCTATACCCTAAAATGCCCGAGTCAGAAACTCTTGCAGAATCATTTCTTACCAAATTTCCTTCCATTAATCCTTTGACAGCTCATGCAATACTGTCTTCAGGAGGCATTCTCGTTGAATTTCTTGAAGGGTCACATGAACGCAGGATCCATGCAATCGAAAAATACCTTGTCTCTGATGAGAGTGTCACCCTGTTTAGTGCTTTGTGCAAATATGGTGAGCGGGATGATTCTAAATCTATAATGACGGACTGCTCTTCCTCAGTATCTTCTGGTCCTGACTCAGAGAGGTGTCGTTTTAATGTGGGTTCTGGAAGAAAAAGACGAAAATACAGTGGCAGCCCTCACAAAATTGACATAGATATGGATGACTTACTGTGTTTTGAGCCATTAAACCAAATCACTGATGACAACTTGGATCCTTCTACAGTATCCAAGCCATTAAATCAGTGGATGTCGAAAGATTATGAGCTATTTGATGAGTTCAGCACACCAAGTTTAACTTCAAATGGTTTATTTGGTCAAAAACAGGGATTGGATATGGGTATGATGATAAAGCCCTCCAGTGTTACCAAGCCATATGATTCTCAATTCTCTAAAAGTCCTCCCATATCAAATGAGATAAAAAAGCCTTATTTCTCTTTGAGTGACAAAAAGTTTGGTCAAAATCAGGGATCGGATTTGGCTATGTTGAACAATTTGGATTGGCTTAGTGCCAAGAAACCTGAGTATCTGCAGGACCTTATAGGTGAAGTTATTGACCTAACCGATAGTCCTGTATCAGGTAAGGACTTGTCTTCTTTTGATAATTCCCCGAATTTCTCATTTTGGGTGCCTGAGATGGATGGTGACTCCTCAAGAAAGTCTAAAATTGCAAGAAGATTGTCATTTGATGAAGGCGGTCACCCTACTTGCTCGATGGCTGTGGAGATGAAATCAAATTCAGATATCTGGAATTTTAAGAAAGATCAGAGGCAAACTGTGCGAGGAGTCAATGATTACCCAGATACGGATTTCAATGATATTTTTCCTGTAAAACACCGTGGAATGCCCAACGAAGGCTTAACACAGAGATCTACAGAAAGTTCAAAGGAATTATCATTCCAAGAGAAGGAGATGTCATCTTATGGTGGAACACCACTCTCAAATGCTCTCCGTTCAGCCCATCCGCAACAAAACTCACCTTGGACGATAGAGTTTCTTAACAGAATCAGGGAAAAGAGCAGAATGCGTCACCAGTCCCTTCCATATGATGCAGTTGCTCCTTGTTTGGAGTATTCAGGGAATGTATCAAAAGTTTCCAAGAGAAGAAGTCCCTCTATTCTTGAATTTTTCAAGTACCAAGGAGGCAGCACTCCTAAAAAAGCACCAGAACAAAAGAGGCAGAAGCGACCTATAAAGCCATCAAGCTCGTCTAAAAATGAGAAGATTTCATCCTCTGCTCTTCCCACATCGACACCCGCTGATAAGAGAGCAAGACAGGTGTTGTATACACCCTCATATCATAGATAGTTTCCGTTCTATTCTATACAAATTTACAGATTTAAAATATATATATATATATATATATTAATACAACCTAAGATCAATCAACTTCAGACTCTATCTTTTGCAATGAATGGAAGTGGAGGCCAAACTAAGCTGGTTTGGAGTGGTGGAGCTCGCAGTCCGAACAAAAGGTTTCAAAATCAAATATAAGATGGCAGAAAAGTGTTTCTGCAAAGTGTATTAAGTTAGGATTATATTGACAAAATTTCAGGTTTGTTCTGAAATCTTGCACATAACAACAGTATCTTTTCTCAATCTAAACATAGAAATGATAAAATAAGTGTTATAAATCTCATTTAACTTGGTTGTTCTGTGCAGCTGTCATGTGTGAACCTGTTGTAATTAGCATCGACATGACAGAGAGTTTTTGAAGCATATATATTAGTGGCTTCTTGATGACAAGCTACATCACATCTGTTTTCTTGGCCATGCTAGAGGTAGAATTTGGCAACACCTTCAGAGTTTTTTATTTTGAAAAAGAAAAAGGAAAAAAGAAGAGATTATAAACCATTTTGAATTTTTTTTACTGTCATTTTGGGCAATATAAACCTTTTCTTTGTCAGATTCCAGGGATTTGACAGTGTTTCCTATGAGTAAAAACCTCCAGATGAATATCATAAATGAGTGAATAAGGTCAGCATGACACAAAAAAAAAAAAAAGAAAAAAAGAAAAAAAAAAGGTGTTGATAATAATAGATGTAATACATTATCTTAATTAGATCTACTTGCTTGCAAACTCGGATCTGTCACTGAGCATATGAGCTCAATTGGTTGATTTTCTGGTAATCTACTTCCTCTTCATGTAGAAATGAGCAATAGACTCATGAGGACATGCTACTTGATGCATTTGATATCATTTTATTGATGATACTGCAATGAAAGTAACGGTCACACCTGGTTGGTTTAGTTGCTCAATTGCTAAACATCTCCTGCTGCTCCATCAATGCATAGTTCCCAGTCTCGGATCTCCAGTGCATTATAGAATGCTAATTCTTCTTACCATTCTTGAGGTTCCGTACAGTCATTACTAGTTGTTGCCTTTCACCTTCTACCTCTGCGAATTTGAGACTTATCTCCGAATATCTCTCTTCCATTTCTTTCAGTTCTTTTTCCATACATGTGTTCCTTTCCTTTAGTAATGTCACTTCAGATAACAAGTTGGTATTGTCACACTTATTCTTGGTAAAGACTTCAAGATCTTTCTTTGAGTGAGTTTCTACAGTCCTGTTAAAAACATAATTAAAATAAATAAGTAAATGAAAAAAAAAAAAAGAGTAAAAGAAAATAATTAGTGAATATAAACTCTACTGCGTCACTACTAGGTGCTCTTTTGTTCACCAGTGACAAAAGTGCACTTAGTACAAATTAAATGTTGGACTCAGCTTAAATGCTAAATGTATTGGTAACGGATAATACTTGTAAAGGAGCAAACAACAAATGTGCACCTAGTGCAAATTAAATATTTGACTCAGCTGAAAAGCTAAATGTATTGATAACAGATATTACTTGTAAAGGAGCAATGATTGAGCTAAAATGATATGAACTTGAAGTTCACCTAATTGAATGTGTGTACCTTTCACATGGTGCTTCGCCAACTCCTTTCTGGATTAACGTGCCATCTGTAGTGCCCATTTTAGAAAGCATTAGGTACTCCTTGACCTTTTTGCTTTCTTTAGACTGCCCATTGCAATTCATGAGCTTTTTCTCAATACTGGTGATTTCTTCTTCCTTCTTCTTTAGTTGATGCTCTAGTTGAAATATCTGTTTCCTTAAATTTTCTTTCTCCAATTCTTCCCTGGAAAATCCATGTTTTAACTCATCATGGCAGGCTCTAAGGTTTTCCACTTCTGACAGAAGCTCTTTATTTATTGTTTCCTTCTCATCTTTTAAGGACTTAATTTTAATAAATTCTTCATGTATTTTTTCTGCTTCCTTCTCTGCTGAAGCTAATTTTTTCTCCAGAGCATCCCTTTCTTTGTTCCATATATGCATGAGCATCTCTTTTTCACCAATTGATGTCTTAATTTGTCCAGTTTCTGCCTGCTTAGAGAACTCATACTTCTCTTTTGTGAGCCTTTCAACCTCTGCTTTAAGCATTTGCATCTCCATCGAGATAGCCTCATGATGTTCTGTCTCATGATTTTGTACATATTCAAGTTGCTTGGACTTTTGGTGTAGCTCCAATGACATCTTCTCTATTTGCTTTTCATTTAAATGTATTTGGTTCAAAAGCTCTTGCTGTTTTACTTCATTCTGATCTTTAATCAATCCAAGCTCTTCGTTGGCTTTTTGGAGCATTTCTTCTAGAGTTCTTTTCTGCAGGCGCAATTCATTAGCTTCTGTCAGTGCTTCCATGGCCTGCTTCTCATTCTCATCAAGTTTAGATGCCATTTCCACAGAAAGACTTCTAAACTCCTCCTGGACACGCTCAACTGTAGCAGCATTATTCGACCTTGTCTTCCTCAAGGCCTCCTCTGATCGGATGGCTCTCTGTTCCTGCTTAGTCTTGGCAATTGTCATGGCTTTTAGATCTTCTTCAAATCCCAGTGCCTGCTTCTCCAGTTCTTTCTCTAATCCCTTAACTTGAGCTTCAAGTTCATTGATGGAGATCAAAGATTCTGAGAATTCTTCTGCCTGCATCTTGATTTTTTCTTCTAATCTCTCTACATGGGATTCAAGTTCTTTTATAGTAGCCAAAGAAACTGAGCATTCATTTTGTGTCATCTGTTGTTGTACTTGGCTTTCCTCTAACTTTAATGAGATATCATGGTTTTCCTGCTTTAAAAACTCATAGTCTGAGGTGAGCTGTTCTGTATGCATATCTAGCTCTTCCTTGTGTTTCTTGTAAAATTCTATTTCACCATTCAGGTCGCTAATGTTCTGCTTCAACAAGTCTACTTCCTTGGCGTCATTGTGCTCCATAGCCAGTTCCCTATTTTTTATCTCCAGCATTTCTTCAAGGTCTCTCACTGCATGAATTAACTCTGAGTTCAAGTCTTGTGTTTTCTGCAGCTGCAACTGAAGATCATTACTTATTTTCTTTTCATAATTAAGCTCTTGCCTTGTTGCTTCTAACTGAACCCTTGTATCCTTAATCTCAGACTGCAATTTGTTTGTAGCTTCAGCATCATCAATGCATTTCTGCTGTGACTTGAGTTGTTCACATTCTATTTTGAGTGCACTTTTCTCCTCTTTAAGGCTAATAATTTGTCTTGATAGATTTTCTCCCTGTTTCTTCTCCTTCACATTTTGTCTCCGAAGGGACTGTATTTCCATTTCTGATAAATCTGCTTGTCTCTTTAGAGTAGCAATTTCATTTTTGAGTTTTTCAAGGGAATCTTCTGACACCTCTTGTAACTTTTCTCTTGGAAGATTGTCCTCCAGGCTGTTTATTGAGTCAACTAAACTTGCATCTGAAGCTGAATCCACTGACCAATCTGTGTTTGATCTCCGATGCGCATTCTTTTTTGTGGTGATGGCATCAAATGTTCCCTTAGGCATGGAGCTTTGTCTGTTATGTGTGCGGAAGCTGGTGGGTTCCTGATGGATGCTAGTACTTCTAAATCCAAGATCTTCTTGTGTACTTTGTATAGAATTGATATCCCAACATGATGCTAATGTAGCATTAGAGCCTGTAGGTGCTCTAAAGATGCCATTTTGTTCAGCAATCTGAGATGTGGCTTCTTTCAGATTCATATCCTGTGCAACAATTAAGAGATAGTTCAACAATTACTTTTCAGATATGACATTTGTCTCCGCTATTTTGATAGTTTGAGTTGAAGCTTATTAATGTTGCTGTCCTACTCTTGAACTTTTTTATGGAAAAGATACGAAAAGTTGCATGATATGAGACCTTACTTCAGTAAAATTGTAAAAGTTATCATCTGCACTGCAATTGCTTGGTTGACTCTTCATGCTTTCATCATGTGAAAGTAATTGTGCTCCATACTCTTCACCATCTCTGAATTTAGAATCTTAAAAGTGTAAATTTAACTTCCTAAAGTAGGGGGTGGTAAAAACAACAACAAAAGAATAGGAAAAGAAAAAAGAAGTTATGGTGAATAAATTGAAGTTAATGTTCATTGCTTCCTACTTTTGATCAGTATCTTCCTCCATCTTCTGAATTGTCACCTGTTTTAAAAATTATGTCAAATATGATGAATCACAGAAGTTTTTTACAAGCAAATGATGCTGAAGTTGTATTGATTTTGATATCGATAGTTAGAACTCAAACACAAGAGTCAATTTCTGGGAAACTTCAACCATTAGATTTCTAACATGTATGTGTGTGTGTTTGTGTGTATGAGAGGAGAGAGAAAGAGAGTTACATGCAGAACTGCGCCAGAATTTGCAAACTTAAGGGGCAGAGAAACAGTTAATGGTTTAGTCTCTGCCTCAAAATCTGCAAAATCAATTGAAGCTTCTCCAAGATAACCAGATTTTGATGATCCCTGCAAGAACACAGGAATTTTTTGAGAAAACCCAACCAGAAAGAGGAGAAAAAGAATGAGAAGCTGTGACCATTCCTTACAGTTGAAACAATGAAGTGGTAAATTTTCTCATTGAGTTTTCCTGTTTTTGATTCCCTAATGAGTTTCACTGTCTCATAGATAGGATTCTCCCATGTGCAGGTTCCATCCAGAATTGCAGCTTTCTCTAGTCTCACTGTTGGCTTTCCAACATCCTCTGGCACCAAAGATATCATCAATGTTGATTTTTTCAGTTTTGGCACCTGAAAATGGAGATGCAAAACCAGGTAAGATCTTGTCAATCGCTCTAAGCTCTATCAGATTATTCACACTATATATATATATATATATATATATTTGTGGGATAAGCATATCTGAATTGAATATATAAAAAAAAAAAAAATTGAGACATTTGGTGCAACTCAAACCAATTAGCCAAACTAAACAAGCCCATCTTCATATAGTAACAGAAAGAGAAATGGTTTTCTTTTGCTTTGTCAAACTGATACCTGAGTGGCCTGAAACTCCAATTTGAATACAACTTTGACCTTCTTCTTCCTGCTCCATGACTTGAACATTTTTTTTTTTGGTCTTATATGAGTCTCGGATCTCAGAAAATGTTCATCACAAGTCTCACTCACCTCACTGGGATTTTGGCAGACAATGTTGTTTTGTTGCTGTTAGAACTAAGGCAGTTTGGTTTCTCTTCCACTGTACTATACAAGAATACTGAAAACAAACAAATACATGCGGTCCTTTCAAATGTAATTTCTAGCTTAAGACACTCAAATTCTGTAGAGTTTTAGAAGTGAGAAGTTGAAGATGACTAGGAAAAACAAATGGCAATGTTGCAGTACAGAAAAGGAAGTTTCTCTGTTCATAGTTTAACCGATCCACATGTATTATTGTAATTAAGAAGCATGACTGGAATCACACATTATGTTTACTTTTTGCTTACATATACCACGAGCGTTGGAGATGTTAAATGACATAAATGACCCTATACTTCAATGATACGTCGTTATCACTCTTACGAAAGTCATCTTTTTTTTAGGTCAGGGTTTCAATGCGGCCTTTTATATTGTTGGCTTGTTCCATAGTCAGTAGGAGTTATACTTATACCAGATCCCCTAATTTTTATTACTTTTTATTAAAAAAATTTTTTTTTTGAATTGTTGGTATAGAAATTGAATGCATGTGAAAGGCATTTTTTGCTATGGAAATAAGGTAACAAATCTCCCTCAAAGAATGAGTTTCATTTTGCATTATACTATTCTAGGAGATGGTTGGATGATCAATATCATTAAGGGAATTAATTTGGGTTCTTTAGCCAAAAAAGAATTACTATTGGGGATCTGCTCTCAATAAATAGATTCATGTGTTCCTCACTGCCAATGGCTATTCTTTTTTAGCATTTCACTCTGGCTACCAACCACTGACTGTTACAACGTCGTGTGACTTTAAAGCCCAACCATGCATTCAAAACATTCTAGTAATAAATGCCCAAAATTGTAGTAGTATTTATTTTTCTATTTACAAAATACAAATCTTACAAAAGCTACATATTACTAAACAAGATTAATCTGTGGATTTATTTCCTAGGCATAATATTATTTTGTAAAAACTTTTTGATATTTTTCTATCATTATTTTTTAAAATTAAGGTTAAAAATCCTCATTTTTCATTATCATATATTGTTTCCATCCTAATTTATACATTTTAGTTTGAATGGTATAATTACTAGTGAAATGGTGCAATTCCTTCTTTTAAAAAAACCAAAGTTTACCCCTAATGGCATAAAAATAGCAAACTTGAATTATTTTTTTCTCCAATAAAATACCCTGAATTTTTATTTTGTCATTTCAAATCTCATACTTTATAAACCATGATAATCTTTTTTTTTTTTTTTTTTTGGAAAAGGAAACCATGATAATGTAAAGGCTCAGTTCATATATGTTTAAAACCAGTAACATGCTGTTTGGTAGAATGTTTTGAGTAACAGTATTTAGTATTTAAACAACATTATATGTATTTTCACGTATTTCCAAAAAATACTAACAACGTTATTAAAACAATATTACCAAACGCCTCAATAGAATCTAGTTTTTGTATTCATTACTTCAATTTCCCTCTCTTAAAATCGTTTTCAACTTTAAAGAGAAGACGACAAACACTCAAGTATAACGATGTTATTTAAGTATATTAGGCACTAATCAAAATCTTTCTTCCACATAGATAGGTTGATTTGCTAGCTATTTTTAATAGATATAGGCTAAGTTTTTATATATTATTATGGTTTATAAAGTATGTGCTTTAATAAAGATACAATTAAAAACATCAGGATTTTCACAATTTGGACTTTTTTCCCTATAATGCACCTATCTCTCTATATTGTTTTATATCTCCTCTCTCTCTCTCTCTTTGAGTTAGAAAGAACTGAATGAAAGCATGATTTCATTTGACTAAAATTGTAGAGCATCGCGAAGTATAATAAAGGCACAGCTAGAGGATGATATATTTTGCCTTAGAATAAATCAATTATGAGACAATGGTGGACCAAAGCATATTGGCCTTCACAAATTTGCCCCAGAATATAAAAAACAATATCATATCCTTTCCAACATAGCATGATACATAAAGTGCCAGCAATTATTTATTTTTTTGGTGCCTAGTTGGGTCATATACACTACTTACATGGTCTGTAAATGTGTGAAAACACGTGGGAACATGTGCTTCCTCTCTCTCTCTCCCTCCCCAATTCTTGAACCAGATCATTATTCATTACTTGTTAAGGGTGTAGCTAGCTGTTATTTCTGCGTTTTTCAATTGAAAACAAATATAGGTTAGGGCAATCATGGATCACTAAACTAAAAAAATCCTTGTGGATACGATTATATTATTTTCATAATTTAATCATTTCAAAAAATAAATAAAAAACCCTTCATTTGTCAGTTAATTAATTTTTTATTTGAATCTAAAACTTTTTTTTTTTGTTTTTTTTTTTTTTGTTTACAAATCTGAGGATAAGCTTTCCTTGAAGGCTTGAAGCAATAAATGGATAAGAATTTGTGTTAAATTCAAGGGAATTGCTTTGGTGAAATACTGAATTGACTTGGACTGATTACTATTAGCATTTTCCTTTACTTTATGATTTTTATGAAGATCTGTAGTTGGCTAGCTAGCTACGTGTTCTACACGGTACCGTTTGTCAGTCATTAAATTGGACTTCTGATACACTCTCTCTCTATGTTTTAAAATGACTTTCTTATTAAAAGTCAGTCTTAAAGCGTATCTTTGGGTCTCGGATCTGTTTTAAGTCACACGGTTCTTAACTTCCTATTGAAGTAGCCAAAAGAGAACTTTATTCTTTTCTTCTGGTAAATAAAAGGACTTTGGTTCATCTTTGAGAATGTACAACATCCTCTCGTAATTAAGAAAATTATTACTCTCCATAAGGTACATATTTATTTCCTTAATTCAATATTGTCGGTGCAATATTATTATTGGATGGCATCCCAACCCATGCTGTTACCATCATTCCAACTGTTGATACCAAATATAGGTCATGAATGTTAATTCGGTGCTTTTCCATGCGTTGGTGCCGTATATGTGGTTCATGAACGTCAATTTGGCCCCTTTCTATGCGTTGGTACCATATATGGATCATAAGCGTTAGTTAGGTGCCTTTCATAGCTCTACGTGAGGCTTAAAGACCACTATTTGGAAGGCAAAAGGCCAATTCAACATTCTGTCTGAGAGGAACATTTTCGTTTAGTCAGCAAGTCGTGATCTTTTCCTAGCCAACTAATTGTGATGCCCAAGATTTGTCTATTTTGGGTGTATTTGACATGTGAGAATGTTGTGAGAGCTGATGTTGAATCGCATTGGGTGTTCATTCGATTGATTTAGGTTATATAAACGACTATGACGAGTCTTAATTAATTGAAACTTCACTATTTTTTTTAGATATAACGCAAATGTGTCAGTTTGTATTAAATCTTACTGTTGGCCTTTTTAGGCAAATGAGAGATTTTCAATGTCTATACCCAAAACTCACTTCCTCTAACATCTCGAGCCCCACACCAAAGCTCTCTTCTCTTCAAATGAAATCTTCTTCCTTTATCTTGTTAGTTCTTTTCCAGTTGATTATTCATTATTGCATTCCAGCTTTTTCCAAAGGTTTCCTTGGTCTTCTTGGCATGCAAAAAGGGTCAGTCGTCTTCAGATCATGCTGCAAATGAGTACTCCTGATACTGTCATCAGCCTCCAAACAAATTATGTGGAGTTTAATTAAGACTTGACTGCCCTTTTAGAGAGTAGCACAAAAATCACTAGTGATTTTCCACAAATCTTAACAAATGTTACCTAAAACAATCTGACAATGACAAGTGGTTGAGAGGAAGAAAAATGAGAGTAGACAAAGAAAGGGAATCCTATCTAATATGTATGAGTGGACCATATGTTACCTTTCTAAAAAGGAACTTTTTGCTCAAGAGCTAAGCGACTGGAGTTCTGCACTACTAGTTTAGCTAGTCCTTTCTTTAAAAAAAAAAAAGAAAAAAAAAAAGAAAAAAGAAGATGCAGTCTATGGGTTTGCCAAACGAGTTCTATTGTACTTCATTTCTTTAAGAGTAATATAAATGGTGAGATTGTGAGTACAAGACCTTACCATAAAAAAATAAAATGTTTTAAATTTTTTTTTTAGACATAAGATATGAAATCATACTAGAGAAAGGTATAAAGAATGTCATGAACTAAAACATGAGAATCAGACAATGTTTGAACTTTGAATAGGAGTCTTCCCAAAAAAGTGGTTACTCCACAGTTTGGGTTGACTTCTTAATTTCAGTGGACAAGCCAATCAATGCCAACAAAAGTGGGAGCGGGTTTGGGAAGTCATATCATCCAAACAATAATAATAACAATAAATATACTCACAATAAGGATTAAAAAAAAAAAACTAACAATAAATAAATATACTGTTTCAAGTTTAAATGCATAGCTGGCAGAAGAATTATTAATAGTGACCGATATGAGTTAAAACAAAAGCCCTCAAAACTCAAAAGCTGAAGCTATCTTGATTGCTTAAGCATCCGGAGTCATAAATTTAGTAATTTCACATAAAAAAAAAAACTACTTTATCTATTTTACTATATTATTTTACAAAACACCCAACATCAATGGTTTTATTTTAACTTTCAACAAAGTAAAATAATATAATTTTTAATAATATATATATATATATATATATATACACCTTCTTAGCTTAACAGCCCAATTTTTTGGCTTTCTTTCCACCATTGCAACATGCTTTTTAGTATTGGTGGTGCTAAAAACAACCTGATGTCTTTTTAGCAATACTAATACTAATGGTAAGTAAGACTGGATGACCTTTTGCCTATGTCAAAACATTATTATTAAATGGTTGATGCAGACTTCAATGGTTTTTATAAGGAATCATCAAGTTTTCTTGTGGGCTTAGAACTGTTTTGACCATTGCTCAAAAAAAGAAAGAAAACAAAAAGAATGGGTTTCTAATAGTCAGTACAAAGTAGTACTTACCGAAACCTTGGGGCAATTAGGTTGTGTAGGATCTCAAGCCCATATATAAGGCCCCAGAATATGTCTTGAACTTCGGGTTGTTGTTCTTTGTGATCTCAATGAGTTGTATATTGGGCTTAGAATGTCGGCCTATTTGGAACCGGTCCTTGCCACGCTTGAAACTTTTGGGCCCAGCTCTGCAGAGTGGTACTGGCTTATGGTAGTGAATTAATAGGTCATTGGTTTTATTTGATTTTTATCCATTTTATAAGTTGGATTTACCGAACTTCGAAACTCTGATCACTGATGGACTGTCTTAGCAAAATCTTGGTAGATATGGGCTCATATTACTGATGTGAGAAAGTTGGGCTGTGTCGTATATGCATGGTCTGATCCTCATGATCCTACAATAAGTGATCTTGGTTTTGCTAATATATGATTCTAAAAATAAATAAATAAAAAACTTTTTTTCTGATTTAAACCTAACTTTTTGTCAAGTCATGGGGGAATGTGAATGGCTCTGATGTCACTTACGAGTGAGAATCAGCTACAACCTCATCCAATGAGGGTTCTTTTAAAGACAGGAATTGATGGACCATTTCTAACTAATAAGTTAACATTACACGTCAAGATTATGGTCGTGAAAAATTCCAATTTACTTATCAAAAAAAAAAAAAAAAAAATCCAATTTGAAGTTTTATACAACCATCGGAACAAATATAAGAAGCTTTGCTTAACACTTAGTTTTTGAATTTTGATATATACAAATTGTAATAATAAGCTTCCAAAAAGTTTTTTTTTTTCCCTCCCCTGAAATACACAAAGTAATTATCTTCTAACAATAAAATTCGGACAAAATTTGGCTACAAACTTAATTGTAATCTAAGACCACAACTTCTTTAAAAAAAAAAAACATTACTACATGTTTTGAAAATCTAATTGTTAAATTACATGTTTTTTATACTCTTAACATGCATATCAAATTATATGCCAATTAAATGTTATTTATTATATAATTCATAAACTTATTTTTTATGCATAATTTTAAATTATAAAAACTTGTAATTTAAACAATTAATTGATAACATAGCTTTTGATCTTTTTTCTTAAAGAAATTTTGCAAGTATAGAAGATATAAGAAAAAAATAGAATTCAAATATGAATTACAAATTCATATCTAATAAAAAAATATTAAGCAAAGTTATAGTTTTAAACTAAAATCTTTTTTTTTTTTTTCGGGAAAAGGAAAACTAAAATCAACTTTATCCATAAAATCCTCCAATTTACAATAATAATCACTAAATACTCACTAAATACGAATCTCTTGATTTGCACAAGGCACAAAAATTCAACGATGCCAATCCATATGCTTGGCTCCAATCTCATAAATGATAGACATGGTTGAGTTGAGTCACTGAGTGGGCCCAATTACCTCAAGAGGCTCGTGCCATTCCACAAGATAATAAGAAATCACCATCGTTAATCTCACAGCCAACTGCCAATGCTAAGAACAAAGGATGATTGTCATTTGTCATTTAACATTTGATAAGCCCCCACTACTTTTTAAAAATTATGACGTCACAGATGACATAAGCTGCTAGTTTTTGCGGTCCGAATTGTGTCTAGGTTCACTCTAATCACTAAATATATAAAAGTTACCTATCTCCTCCACATATATTATTAATTATTTTTCAAAAAATTACAATTTTTTTTCACTAATTCCAAAGTTCTCTCTCTTTATATAAGATATTCCTATATATTTTTTTTTTTGGTTAAAAGATATTCCTATATATTTACCACTTAATAAATGTTCCATGTAAGAGTTAACACAAATCCATACAATACGACGCTTAACACAAATTCAATACAATATCAAATCAACATAATTACACAAAAATGAGTCGAACTTATTTTTAAAAAAAAATCTCATTTTCTTTTTAATATAAACCAAGATGCCTAGCTATGTAGCTGAACAATATTTTAATAATAAACGTGAATCATATTTGAATAATCAAATATAAAACATAATATAATATAGTAAGTATTTGTTTAGCATAATTAATTTTGCCAACTTATTTTACTATTCAGCTTATTTTTGTTACTATTCATGAATTTCACTACACTTTTGATACTATTTATAGATTCTACTATATTATTTCAGCTAACTTTTACCTTTATTTACAGTATTTTCAGCAAAAAGCTATCAATTTTAATAAAATAAACGGATTCTAAAAAAGGGAATAAGATCTCATCTACCATGAGGATGTTTACCAAGAAAGAGAAAACGACCAAAAAACACACAAAAAAAGTTAGTTAGAAGAACTATTGAAGTCTTAGATATGAGTAGAAACACAATATAGTTTCTCCCATACATCCAAAAGCCGACAATAATAATAGCACAATAATATCTCAGATGAAATCTATGCAAAATGTTGAAAGGTAAGTAAACAACGAGTTGCTTACCAGGTTACCAAAAAAAAACGAGTTGCTTACCCAAAAAAAATAAGTAAACAACGAGGGGTTGAAGAAAAGACACGAAGTTGTGGGGTACACCCTAGACCCCAAACACCAACAATACTCTCCCAATCAGAGAAACCAACGTGGCAGCAACCATTCAATAATGATAAAAAGATTTTCATCAGACAGTCAAATCAATCTAAAAATAACTATCAGCGAAAAAGGCAAGCAATTAAAAGACGTTACCACCAGAATATATTTAGCCATAAGAGATTGCTTTCACTTCCGTATATAGCTATTTTATCAAGAGCAGGGTAGAGGGGATAGAGTTTTTTTGGTTCAGAGAAACATGGTACTTGGTGTAAGGGCTATTCCCTTCACGTTTGTGGCACACGTGCTGGCAATTTTGGGTCTGGTTTTAGTGTTGGTTTGGACCACAGATTTCAGAGGTGGTTTCGCATGGGAAGCTCCCAACAAGAGCCTTATCTTCAATGTAAGTCTTTCTAACTCTATCTTTCTCTTTTTGCTTCTTGGGTCGGCGGTTTTTGTTGGATTTCTTGAAGGGTTTTTAACTTTTTATCATGCATATATACATATATACACTTGCTATGATTTCCAGTACTAGGTTTTGTTTGGTTGTAATTTGTGGGGGGGGTTTTGTAGAATTGTAGAAACTCTCTCTCCCTCTCTCTCTATCTCTCTTTCTCTCTTCTGGGTTCTGTAATTTTCGTTTGGTTTTTGGGTGTTTTCCTGTGAGGTTGAGTCGGTTGACCATGTCTATCAAAGTTTGTGTTTGTTTCATTGTTTGTTTGCTTTGTGTGTGTGTGTGGCTTGGGAAATGAAGAAATCTTGTGTTTCTTGGTTTATCTGGGCATTAACAAGTTTAGTATTAAATTTGATTTTTTGATCTTTTTATTGTTAATGAATACTATCTTAATGAATACTTTAAGTTATGGTTTAATGGGTGACCTGGGTTTTATTCCTCATGTTTATTTGCATTTGGAATTTTTCTTGATTCTCTCTCACTGTGAATATGGTATTGGATGCCACTCCAATTGGCTTGGACTGTTTCAAACTTTTTTAATCATATATATAAATATATATATTTATTTATTTTGTGTGGTAACAAGCTGCTTAATATCAGTAACTAAATGCACTGGACAGCTAAGCCAAGCACTATTTTTTGTTTTTTTGGGTCCTTAATGTCAATTATTTGAAATTTAGCTAGCTTCTAGTAAAGCGGTTCACACTTGAACCATGTGTGACAGGTTGATTCTTTTTTTTTTTGGAGAAAATGATAGGTTGATTCTTAATCAACAATACCAACTCTTTTAGATAATAAAAAATTAGTACGAACTTGATGAAATGAAAAGACTTTCTTTCTTGAACTACGGTTATATAAATGGAAAATTACCTATAGCTTAAACCAGTTAAAATCCAAAGCTGTTTGTTTGGTAGTAGTGATAGTTTTTTTGAGAAACTGGTAGTAGTGATAGTTAGTTGCCTAGTTTGGTAGCACGTACCTACCCTTCAAATAAAACCTACCTTTCTAATTGTCTTTTTTTTTTTTGGGGGGGGGGGGGGGGGGGGGAAGAATTAATAATTTTTATTTGAATAAAATGAGTATCACTATCATACGTCTCCACAAAATTATTATGTATCTTAACTCTAGTACAAGTAAAATTTACCTAATCAGTCAAAAAAAAAAAATTACCTAAAACCTTGGCTATTATTTTTTAAATAAATAGTAATTTATAAAGTACCCATGTGAGGGTCATTATTATTATATTATATATATTTACGACATAAAAAAATTATATAATATTTAGACTTTCAGGGTTTTTTTTTATTATTATTATTTTTTTTTCTGTGTGTATGTTAGGAAATTAACGTAGGACACATAGCAACCTACCTATATTGGAATTGAAATAATTAAGGAGGTTTTGAATTCCTTCTTCACATGAGCTGTGAGTCTTGTGCTTATCTCATCATCTATTTCAGGGTCATGTGCTGTAATATGCGTGTGGTGCCAAATGTCATTATCTATTTTAGGGTCCTGTGCTGTAACATGCGTGTGGTGCCAAATGAATGTTTAATTATAGACTTATAGTTTTTTCTTTTTTTTGGTAAAAAAAAAAAAAAGGGAGATTTTATGGTTATATTATGTCCCGGATAGGGCACCAAGTGATTCGTCTTTGGAAGTTTTAATTTTTTTTTTTTTTTTTAATTCACATACCAATACTTTGCATAATTTCATATCCTTCAGAAATTTTGTAGCCGAAAATTTTTATGTTCTTTTTCTCGGTCTATAAATTCTTATATTTTTTCGAAGGACTGAAAATCATGCACAAGCATCATATTGGTGGTAAATCACAATCAATTATCGTAACTATGCATATCATTTCCTTCCAGACAAACAAATACTAAATAAGAAAGGAAAATGGGTAAAGTATCACTTACGTAAGAGTGCAAAACAGATTCCCAAATTTGAGTTGTCCTGGTCTCCCGTAAATACATACATACATATATACATCTTGAACATATTAAAGAAAAAAAAAAAAAAATATATATATATATATATATATAAACATGTTAAAGGCCATAATGGTTAAAATTATCTTTTTCACATGTCGAATTAATTACTTGATCTTTTTCATTTTTTGAGAAAAGAATTACTTGATCTTCACGTGATATATATATATATATATATAGATGCTAAATCATTTATTATTTCTGTAAAAAAATTGTGGTTGATCAACTAAAACTTTAATTTTATGCAAAGTATACCTTTTTGCTTGACTTGATTTTTATGTACGTTTGCAATTTCTATCAAGCAAAAAAAGCCTTACATGTCCATTTCTCTCTACAGCTACATCCTTTGCTGATGTTGGTAGGCTTCATTTACATAGGGGGTGAAGGTAATTTACAAATCTTTCTCTATAGAATAAGGTTACTTTCTAAGATTCTCCCACATGCATACATAGTAATTAATTTGCCATTAATTAAAATGCAGCCATTATTAGTTACAAGTCACTTCCTTTGAGGAAAGACGTGAAGAAGTTGATACATCTGGTGCTTCATGCCATTGCTCTAGCAGTTGGTATTTTGGGAATTTATACTGCATTCAAGTATCATAATGAAAGCGGGATTGCCAATCTCTACAGCTTGCATTCCTGGCTTGGAATTGGGATTATTGTTCTCTATGGTATTCAGGTAAAACTACTTGCACGGGATTAAATATATATATATATATATATATATATATAGGACAAACCTTAGGAACTAATGTGGTAATTACACTTTTATTCTATCATCCATACGTTACGCTGTAGTAAAAATATTGAAGGGAAAAGTTATCAGATGCCTTAAAGGTATTAATTTATAAAATTGTTAGAAACTTTTTATGAAAAAAAAAATTTAATTAATTTTTTAAAACTTTTTATATTTTTTTACGAAAATAATATCAAAGCTTTTCTAAAATAATTTATTAAAAATTTTATGTTAGGACATCCGTTAATAAGACCCAATATTGTAAAGCTTCTTAGCTTCTTGCTTAGATTTTATTTTTGGTAAATTACATTTTTGGTCACTAAAATTAGGTGTTGGTTTGATTTTGATCCTTTAAATTAAAAAAAAAAAAATTTGGGTTTCAAATGGAATTTAAAAAAGAGAACAATTTGATCAATTCATATATATATATATATATATATATATATTTGTTTATGTGACTAATGGGAGACCAAATTGAGGGACCACATATCTGAAGGACCAAAATCAAACCAACTCCATATTTGAAGGATCAAAATCGAACTATCCTAATTTCAGGAACTAAATTATTCCATTTTTGAAATTTGAAGAACTAAATCTAAAGTTTTTAATATTGAAGAACCAAAATCAAAATTATCCTCAATTTTAAGACCAAAAGTATAATTTACCCATTTTCTTTTCTGAGAGGAAAAGAGAAAAGATACTTGTTGGAATGTTATATACATGTTGTACCTAAAAAGCAAAGAAACGTGCTTGGGCTTGGAATGTAGGGTCCAGTCTTTAACTTTAATCACATGGCCATGTTTTAAGCAAGGCCCATCACAAACTTTGTTATTAATTGAAGCTCAGTTAAGTGGGCTCACTTGTCCTAATTGTAATACCCAGCATAATAATTCAAGTAAAAACTCATACAAATAGAGATGTGTTTAATGTAAATTTCATTAATTTTCTTCATGAAAACCAGCCTAACAACATTGAGAAAATAAATTTGCAGTGGTTATATGGGTTCCTGGTCTTCTTCTACCCTGGAGGGACTATTGGGCTTAGGAGCGACTCTGTTCCTTGGCATGTGGTATTTGGACTTACTGTGTTCACATTGGCTGTGGGCAATGCTGCAATAGGATTCTTAGAGAAACTTACTTTCCTTGAAAATTCAGGGCTTGCAAAGTATGGCTCAGAGGCCTTACTTGTCAACTTCACTGCTGTTATTACAATATTATTTGGAGCCTTTGTTTTATTATCTGTTCTTTCTCAGTCTCCAGCAGAAGATGATGAAAATAGCTACTCTGCTATCTAATAAGATGTTTTTATATATTCCTTATTAAAAAAAACCTTATCAAAAAAAGATGTTTTTATATATTTGATGTATGGATTATTTTCCAGTGACTGGATATTGTATGGAACAAGGATGTTTGGTATCTGTATTTTCTGGACATAAAGATTGTGACATTTACCAATAAATTATTGTAGTTTATCCACTTATGGATTTTGTAATTAAGGATCGATTTAACAAATTAAATTATAGTTTAATGATAACGGTTCAATTAAGTGATTGATGACTACTTTCAATGGATGATCAAAAGGTTTATGGTAACACAACGAAAATGACTTTTTTGCAAGAAAAATAATGAGGTCATTTCCAATTTAATCAAGGTCATTAAAGACTTGTCGGCATTGCATCAAAGCAACTTTTTTTTTTTTTTTTTGAGAAATGGCATAAAATAAACTTAAATATAAGAGTCATGTTAACGAGTGCCCTTAGCGCATTCATTAATAATCTATTTTAAGAAAGTTTTGATACCACTTTTATGGAAAATGAAAAAAGTTGTCAAAATATTAGTTACTTTTTTTTTTTTCATTTCTCATAAAAATTTTTTTTAAATGGATTATTAACCAGTGCCCTAAGGACACTAGCATTTCCCTAAATATAAATGTATGAACAATATAATTTGATCTTTCTAGGGTATTATACAATAGCAATTAATTAAGTACAACATCTTTCTTTAACAGTTTATTATCTTTCTCAAAAAGTTGTCAACAGATAATTGGCTACCACAATTCACTAATCAAATCATGTGGTTTGGGATCAAAGTGAAAGGTCGAAAGAGAACAGGTAACAGCTTTCTTCACCACTTGTAGATCTTTCAAGCATTTATGGAGAGGCCCGGTCTATATGGAGTTTAACGGCATTTTTTCACAAATAACTATAAAAAGGAAACTATAAAAAGGAAACTATTTTGTTAGTTAGCAAACTTTTGAAATAATTTTGCTAACTAACAATTCAAGCATGTTAGAGTTGATTTTGAGATAAATCGAGTATTATGTACTCGATTTCTCGTTGCGCCAGCAGCTGACGTGGACTGTCCACGTAGGTTTGGTTGAATGGAAATCAAGTTCAGTGGACTCGAGTTTTGGGTATGGAAATCGATTCCAGTGGACTTGAGTTCCTGGTTTGGTTCCACCACAGCTTTGCAGCACGTGGATGTAAATCGAGTAAAATAGACTTGATTTCTACTAAAGGAAATCAACTCTACTAGGCTTGATTTCCATTAATGGCCACCACCCCTCCACATGTCGCATGTGGGTCCCAGCTAGGACCTTTATTCCCCTTTACCCGTCTTACTCAGTGTCTTCAGCTTTCACACCCTCTCTTCACTCACTCACAACTTTCCTCCACTCTCACACAATAATCTTAACAACACTCTCTCACAGGTAATGTTTTTACAATATTGGGAATATTTTTTGTTAGTTAATATTAGAATAATGTTTTTACAATATTGTGGTTATTTGCTAGGTTTTTTTTGAAGAAAAAATAAGAACATATTAGGAAAATTTTTGTTTTTTTTTTTTGTTAGTGTAAATATTGTGATTAATTTATTTGTTTGTATATTATGATTAGTTTATTTGTTAGTATATTGTGTTTATTTGCTAGTTTTTTTAAAAAATAAATTTAATATTATGGGTAATTATTGGGAATATTTGTTGTAGGGACTCAATTTGTAATGGACTCTTAACAATAAAAACTTGTAGAGTGTGGATAAAAGGGCTTGGCATCATCGAAGTAAACAACGGATGATGTAAAATCAACAGGTGTAATAACAAAATAATTTTACTGAGTGTTTTCTATGAGGATAAGGACCATGACTCTGGTTAGGTATTGATAAGGATCTTTATAATGACTTCGGATAAGTGTTTGTGAGGATCCTAATGATTTTGGTTAAGTGTTTGTAAAGCGTATTCATCCTCGGCTTTGTCCGAGGATCTATTTCTCTTAGAGTTGATATATATTCTGTCCTTTTTCTTAGGACTGATTCATATCCGAATCCCTTTTATGTTGGGAATCCTCTTGGTTATATAGTATTGTTTTAGTTAATCTCAGCCGTCCATCTGTCGGTTATTTGGACACTGTGAATAAGGGTTTGTCCCATCATCTGCTTTTGCAGGCTTTATGTTAGTTTTCAGCCGCCTTTGCAGACTTTCTAATAGTTGAAATGACCGAAGCATTAGGGTTTGCAGGTCACCTCACCATTAAGGCGGTCAGAATGTTGGTAGCGTTCATTTAATGGATGAAGGATATTTTCCCTTCATCAAAGTCGGTTTGCCGAGGATGTGGGCATCCTCGGCGAGGCCCTTGGATGACTTGGGCTATTTCCCATTATCCTCGGCATTTATATTATCCTCGGCGTGGGCCTTGGGCCAGGTATAGAGTGGGCCAGAGTGGTTAATATTTAGGGCCCCACATTTGTTATTACAACATATTGGGAATATTTGTTTATTTTTTGTTAGTGTGAATATTGTGATTAAATTATTTGCTAGGTTTTTAAAAAAAATTAATGTTGTGATTAATTATTGGGAATATTTAGTATTGGGGGAATATTTAGTACCAAATATTGTGATTAATTATGTTATTACAACATATTGGGAATTTTTTTTTTGTTAGTGTAAATATTGTGATTAATATGCTAAGTTTTTTTAAAAAAAAATTAATATTGTGATTACTTATTGGGAATATTTAGTACTAAATATTGTGATCAATTGTTAGGAATATTTAGTACTTTTAGGTCTTTATCATGGGTATGAAATGGATTATGAGTTTGACACCTAAGATAGTATTTGCAGTCTTTTTAGCATAAATTATTTCAAGATATATTTGTTTAAGATTTGTAACAGAGATTTCAATGGATAACTGGTTGGTATAATATTTTTGTTCATCATAACTTATTTGAATGGGTTTTGAAAGTCATGCCCCTAGAATGATTTGGAATTTTAAAAGAATATGAAATTGGTAATGACTATTTTTGTATGTGACCTGAGGTGAGTATATGCAAAATTGGTTGAGGTTAGTATTGTTGGCATTTCATACGCAAAGTTTTGTGATTGATGTTGATTAAGAGTTATAAATTTGTCACTAAGACAATTGCACTTGATGATCTATAAGTTGACGATGATCCATATAAATATATACTACGGTGGACCCCTTAGCAATTCCAACCCTTGTGACGGACTCCCATTTCAAGGTCCGGGTATCCAATGCTACTATATGATGATACGCCATAAGCTAAAGATTTTGAATGATTTGACAGTAAAAATTATGGAAGAGTTGCAAGTGAACCCTGCTTTGCATGACATACATATTACTTTCCGTTCTCCACATGAAGTCCTCAATCAATGCATTAATTACAGATATATGGCGATAACAGATTGAAACAGTCAAACCTCTCTAAATCTTATCAATGGTAATGTCTTTAATTATCTAAGTGTAACATTTATGTAAGGGTGTGCAATTGTAAGGGTGTGCAATAGTCAACCAATCTAGTTCAACCCAACTAATGGGCATGACTATGCATTCAAAGCTAGTAATACCATTGACAAACTTAGAATTTTAGAAATGGAAAAAAAAAAATCAACATAATGCAAAAGGATAAGAAAAGAATATTCAGCAGGTGGTCAGTTTTAATTTTACCTTGCCTTCCCAAACAGCACACAATCTATGTTCTTTTAGAAACCTTAACACCGAACCCTCCATGGGACTAAGACGGAACTCATCAAGTATCTCAGTAGCAATGGCAACCATACTGCACGAAGTTTAGAGAGTCAAGAGTAATATCAATGTATAGCCTAATTTCTTGCACAAACGATAAGTATGACAATCAACCATAGGGAATAAAGATACATATAAAAAACTCAATATACTGCCAAAAACTCAGTATGATTAATTAAGCCTTCTACATTTCTCCATTTTCATTCAAATGTGTTTTGAGGAGTTAGAGCAATGCTCTAACAAATCAAGAACGTTGCTTATTAAGCTTGCAGAAGCATTCAAAATCCTTTTTCATTTTCTTTACAATATTCTTGACACCCTACATGCTGTTGGGGTGTCATAAATCATAGTAGTTTGTGGTAACATTGTCATTAAATAAGCTGCTTTTTCATATGAGTAAATAATTGAATCATGGAGTGGTCCTTGAAATCAGAGTATGACCACCATTAAAAAAAAAAAAAGGCCTATTGGCTTTACATAACTTTGTACAAACTCTTTTGTGTGCAAATGATGAACCATAATACAAGCATACCATTCAAACTGAGCATAATGTATTAATAAAATAAAAAAGATGACAACTTTTAATTTTATTGATAACTGATAAGTTACACAAATTCAGTGGGTTTTACTCTTAAACCCTCAACCTTAACCTCCTTCATGATCTCACAAGGGTAGGAGGTGTCATTTGGGCTAGAAGAAAATATGACACCTACTTTAGTGCTGGAAAAAATAAATTACGTTTTGAGAATAGCTGAAAGTAATAAATAAAGAAAAAAAAATGCTACAAGTGCCACTTTTTCTTGGTGAGGACCATTTAGATTTAGAGGAACAGAGGAAGCTGTGAAAGAGTTGAAATGGGGCAGAGCTTATTATCAGAACATTACAGTTTTTTGGTTTTCATAACAATTTGTACAGCAAATTTCAACTATGATTTTAATATAGATGATCATAACAACAACAATAATAGGAAGACTATCACCATATGCAAACATATAGTTCTGTTCACTGTTTATGTGACAAAATCTATCAAGTACAATGCGTGCCAATAGAAAATCAACCATGACCAATAAACAAAAAAATGTATTGATTACGAAAATATTATTTAAGATGAAGATTTCAGATTTAGTACTTCATTTTGGAAACCCTTTAATGGTTGAAACTTTTTAAAAACTAATCAATATATTTCTCCACTGACAAGCCAAGTTAACTTTCTGAATTTGGTAGTATTTCATAATCATACTTTTCTTACAAAAATAGTGTGTAGAACCCTAAAATATTGTCCATATCAATTGTTACTGAACAATAACCCAATAAAGTGCATTACTTAAAAGGTAATTACAATTATTCTATTTGAAATCCCATTCCATTTCTTGGCAGTCATAATATAAAAGATTCTAAGCCACCTAAAAAGTATAGCTTTCAGAGAGAGAGAGTATATTGATATATGAATGCCCACCAACTTCCATTGCTGCATGATATTGATACTCCCCTCATCACATTCACACCTCCACTATAGGCTCATCACAATCAAATTGTTATGAATGCCTATCTACAATCACTGGGGACCATTTTCATTGAGTGGGTTTTTTCCATTTCCAATGAAACGTAATTAACACTACAAAATTTCAAGCAAAAAAAAAAAAAAAAAAAGCCTGTAGTGTAACAAGAACACATATCTAAAGCAAACCCAGAAAAGAGAAATACATCTAGAGCATTAATAAATAAATAAATTATTTAGATCTAATCAAAGCAAGCAGATTGAGAAGGGGTACCTACCTTTAGATTGAGGTTGAGCAGTGGTATGAGGTTAAGAGTGATGAGGTTGAGCAGTGGCGCGGCGCGAAGTTTGAGTGAGAGTGAGGGTTTGAAGAGTGATGAGGTTGAGCAGTGGCGTGGCGTGAGGATTGAGTGACAGTGAGGGTTTGAAGAGTGAGAGTGAGGGTTTCAAGAGTGACGAGGTTGAGCAGTTGGCGCGAGGTATGAAGAATGAGAGTGAGAGGAATCAGAGTGGCACGAGGTTTGAAGAGTGAGAGACTGTGAGGACCGGTCTGGGCTTGAGACTCGGAGTGGCACGGCATGAGGTGAGAGTGAGAGTGAGGACCGATGTTTAGGTTTGAGTGTATATAGACTGTGAGGTGTGTGGGTTTAAGTGTGAGTGATCTGTTGTGAGATGTGTGGGGGAGTGTAAATGAGTGATCTGCTCATGTTTGAATTGGGTGACGTGGCTAAACAAAAACCGAGTCCTTTGGGCTCGAGTTTCATGAACAAAAACCGAGTCTTTTGAACTCGATTTTTATTAACAAAAAACGAATCCTTTTGGCTTGAGTTCCATGAACAAAAACCGAGTCCATTAGACTCGATTTCAGGCCTACGTGGACACTTTGTCTAGCTCAGCTGCTAGCGCAATAGGAAAACCGAGTACAATATACTCGATTTATAACCCCAAAATTGAGTCCTCTGGACTCAAATTGTTAGAAACCAAAAGAGTTTCAAACCTTTGCTAACTAATAATATAGTTTGAGTTTTATAGTTATTTTTTTTTAAAAAAAATCTAGGAAATGTAAATGGATGCCCTTAGGGTAATAGTTAACAATCCATTTAAAGAAAGTTTTTATGGGAAAAGAAAAGAAAAAAAAAATTAATGTTTTGACAGCTTTTTTCATTTCTCATAAAAGTGGTGTTAAAATTTTTCTAAAATTGATTGTTAACAATTGTTCTAAGGGCACTCGTTAGCATGACCCATAGAGTAATGCTAAGATCACAAACTATTTCACAACATTTTTACAAATTGTTGATGTAGGCAATTCTAATTGGTTCTCATTTGGGTCTATTACTAATATCACTTTTTTACTTACCAAGGTAATAACCACTCACCACATTAGCAATTTGTAAAAAATATTGTAAAATAGTTTATAGTTCTAGCATTTTTCATTTACATTTATCGCCTGGCAAAAAAATATTTGCCTTGAATACTTTGACCATAAAGGAGCAAACTAAATAGTCAACATTTCTTTTGTAATTGACCAAAATCGAATCAATAATTGCCTAGCTAGTCCTCGTGCGTGCCTGAAATTAGTTCTAAAAGATAATCAACATAGAATATGTTGATGCAGTTAATTGTTGGGTTAGGCTAAACAATGAGCACTTGTGCAATAAACAACATAATTAAAATGATATCAATCAAGTGCCGACCAAGACCTTTTTGATGCTTAAGTCAGAGAATAACAATTTTTTCAATAAATTAAAAGAATTCGAGAGTAAATTGAATCTTTGGTGGCGTATTGTTAGGAAATTTTGGGTTAATATATATACATATATATATATATATACACACACATGTCCAGATTTTTTTTTCCATTTAACAATAAATATAAAAAAATTTAGTTAGTTGTCATTTTTGAGAAGAATGTTGAAAACTAGCATCTCGAGTGTCTAAAACTCGAGTTCCCAGATAAAACTCGAGTTTTTAAATCTCGATTTGTAAGCGGATGCGTTCGATTTGGAAAAAAATCCATGTGAAAATCGAGTTTTAAACACTCGAGTTCCAAAAAACGCCGCTATAGGGCTTAAAAACGTCACTATAGGGCTCATGTATGACAGTTATGAAAAAATTTTGCAGGAAACGCCGCTATAGAGCTTTAAAACGTCACTGTAGAACTTAAAAACGCCACTATAGGGCTCCCTGAACCTGGTATGGGCACTTATAAAAAAAATTTTGCAGGAAAACGCCGCTATAGGGCTTTAAAACGCCACTATAGGAGCGATCACACAAAATTTTTTTTGCATAGAACTCGAGTTTCTAAAACTCGAGATTTGTGTGGCATTTTCAGCAGCAAAATTCTTGCAAAGCGAGTCTTGGAGACTCGATTTTTAATATGAATCTCGAGTTTCTAAAACTCGAGATGCTATTTTTCTTAATTCTTACCAACGTTGTCTAACTTACTACTTTCTTCCCCCACCCACCGCTACTCTGCCCATTCCCCCCATGTCCACAATACTTTTACAACAAATTTTAGATAGCAAGTTGTTACAAGATGTAATTTCAGTAATGGATTCAAATTTAAAACCTGGAACAGCTTGTCAATTAGAATTTGCTATAAAAGTGTTGTGAAAATGTTGTGGATGTAACACTTTCTATATATTAAATGTTATTTTAGCTGGGCTAATGGGAATGCTTTTAGGCAAGAATTTACGAATTGGCGATTAATTAACTTATTGTCTTTCCTTGACATGGCTAAACTGAACTTTGAGTCCGAGATGACCTACCAATTCTACTTGCATCAGATTAGATTAAACCATAATATGCGGTGAAGTTATAATTATGACAAAATAAGTGTTAAATTTTATTTATGATTTTTTTTAATGGGTGGTCACTTTGAGAAACTGATGTGGATAAATTAATACCAAATTCCTGGTTCTCTTATACAATAAGGATATGGCTATGACCTAAATAGCTGGAGAGAGAAGAAAAACTTACGCCAATTTTGAACATCTTCAAGTTATATATTTCAATCTCTGAAATTTTAGATTAAAAGAAAAATTAGAGGTGTTTTAGGTTTTAGTAAACATGATGGTATTGGAGCATTGTAGTACAAATATGAGGCTAAATCTTAAAACAATTTCACTAGTTCCTTGAAGTCAATTTTGGGTGTGTTATGTGTGTGAGACTGGCATAGTCATATAGGATGTGTAAATGTAGGTTTCTATTATATCTCTTTTATTTTTGGGCCCATAATATGATGAACCAATATTTTTATTAATACTAGTGAAAGTCTCGTGCACGTGCATTGTATTGCTTTAGTCATGAATTTTCTTTATATATATATATATATATATATATAGAAAGAATAACTAAAAGAGTTATTATTACATAATTTTATAATTCTTGTTTCTAACTAAATGAATGATTCTTATTATATAAAATGCATAATTTTGTATATTTGTCTTTATATATAATATCTCTAATTAAAATGATCAATAAAAAATTTTATAATTATTTATAATTCCTTATTTATTAATGAATAGGGTGATTTGAACTCAAGCAATTAAATCTTTTCTAATACTTGCGTAAATTAAGGTTATCCTAAAATAATTAATTCAAATTTAAGATTAAAAAATCAATTATATTTGTACACCTAAAATAAATTTCATTTTTAATTCTTATTTTGATATTTAAATCATTTGTTTTAGTGTTGATTTTATTCAAATGGTTAACAACCTAACTTATACAACTTGAGTTATGTCTCTAATTATATTGTTTAGCCTTTAATAACACATATATTAATATTACACATGAAAAAAATATATATAATAATTAAAACATTCGAAACAAAATAAGCTAAAATCCCAATTCATTAATGAAAAACAATCCAAATTTTTGAACATTTAAAAATTAAAATAAAGTTAAGTAAAGATGGATTTACATAGAAATTTGGACCGATGGATCTAATTTAGCCAAATATTATGAATTGTCTAAAATGATATAGGAGGAATTTTAAATTGAATTTAGTTTGACTTTTGAAGAAATATAGTCATGAAAAAGTTCATAGGAACCTTAAATTTAATGATCTAAGAGGCTATTGGAGGAATTCCGCATACTAAGAAATTAACACAAAGCACAGACATAATTTTAAAATATAAAAATAGATAAATATTGATAAAGTCTTAACAATGAATAAGAAAAAGTAACTTGAAATCAGATTGCACTACAGCACATGAGAGAGATGTTTTGAACCAAGTTTTTTCATAGTGATAGTCAATTGAAAAAATCAAAACACTTACAAACTAAATACATAGAACAACCAAAACCTAATACACACAAAATAATTCAAAAGTTGAGAATTTAAAAAATAAAATAAAAAATATACCTAAGAGAAACCAAGAATTTAAATAGGGGTCCCTTGTTTTGCTTCTTTATAGAAGACTTCCTTTGACATAATATCCATATATGAAAATTTAGAAACAAATAACAATTAGTAAGATGAATTTATTTCAAAAAAACTATTATATACAAATACATATGTGTAAATAGCAATTTGAAAATAACCACAAAAAAAAAAAAAAAAAACCAAACAAAAACATGGGGTTTAAGGAGGATTCTATGGAAAGACCATTGGTGAATATAAATATTCTTGAAGTTATGATAAGGTTTTAAGTAAATTAAACCATTGTTAATTTGAGGAAATATATTCTAACAATTAAAAAAAATGTAATTTAATAATTAATGAGAGTAGTTGTTTATTAGAAGAAAAGAGAGAGAGAGAGAGAGAATCATATAAATTTATCAACTCCTATGAATCTATACAACATGTATATCCTTCAAATACAAATACATATGAGATAAGTTGCAACTTGAAAAAAATAATAAACAAAAACATGGGGCGCAAGAGAGATTCTATGGAAAGACCATTAGTATATATATAAATTTTGAAAATTTGATGATATATTTTTAGTTGGAGTAGGATTTAAATTTCTGAAACTTAGATGTTTGTTGCATGTTTTGTTAAAAAACTTATGGTTACTTTATCTAAATAAATTAATAAGAAAAAATAAGTTGTTGTCTGTATCAACTAAAACTTAGATATATGTTGTATGTTTTGTTAAAACACTTATTGTTACTTTATTTTTTTTTTTTAAATGATAAGAACAAATAAGTTGTTATCTCTATCTACTAAAACTTAGATGTATGTTGCACGTTTTGTTGAAACACTTATTGTTATTTTATCTAAAATGCATGTTGTATATTTTGTTAAAATATTTATTTTACTTTATCTAAAGAAATTATTAAGAACAAATAAGTTGTTATCTTTATCAACTGAAACTTAAATGTATGTTAAATGTTTTGTTAAAACACTTATTGTTATTTTATTTAAAATAAATATTGATAAGAACAAATAAGTTGTTGTCTCTATCAACTGAAACTTAGATGCATGTTGCATGTTTTGTTAAAACATTTATTGTTACTTTATCTAAAGAAATTAATAAGAGCAAATAAGTTGTTGTCTCTATCAACTAAAACATAGATGCATGTTTCATGTTTTGATAAAAAACTTATTGTTATTTTATCTAAAGAAACTAATAAGAATAAAAAAGTTGTTGTTTTTATCTTGAAAACTGTTTTTATCCAAAATATTGTTGTAATTTGGTGAAATTGCTGCAATTTTGTGAAATCATTTGACGCAACTATGATTTTTAAATCTAATTTTTGTTATATAGTATATGATATGATATGAGGAAGCCTCAGCTCTCCTCTTAAATAAAATAACAATTGGCTCATTTATTTGTTATCTCTCTCTTCATCGGGGTGTTAGGGTAGATAGTAGTTTCCTCCTCTTTCATGCACACACGCCACTCTCATCTTGCAGCCACAATTACTTGACAAATTAAGGGTTCTCTTTCAATATTTCAATAAAGGGCTCATCATCAAGTCATTGAGGAATGTGAATTCTTTACGAAAACATCTTACATGGTCTGAATAGATTAAAGGTGGAAAAAAAGAGAATAACAAGACAAATTTGTGAAACTTGGTTTAGCTTTTGAGGGAACATGCACCCCCAACCCCAAAAAAAAAAAAAAAAAACTTATACTAGCACCTTAATAATTACAAGAATACAAAAAGTTTCTTAATTTTTTTTTTCATAATTGGAGATAATAATATATTATTATTTATGGATAATAAAAGTTGTATTAGTAAAATGTTCAGATAAAGGTGATATAACACAATCTCAACTTATCAACTTAACAAATAAAATAGGTTATTAAAGAAAAAGTTTTGTACCCTAACATTGCTCTTAGCATGTAAGTAAAAGATTGTGTCCCTTTGATTGTCAGGCAAATGAACAAATGAACAATATGTATGCATTTTCCTTCATGTTTAAGTATAGAAAAGAGCAATCAAACAAAAATATCACTTAAATTTATTTGGAGTTGGTGTTGGTCCATATTAATTTATCCTACCCATATGCGAATCACTTCTGTTGTCAATTTTAAAGCAATGAACATTGAACAGGCTTATACATCTGGGCTTGATGATGAAGTTCAATAAAGTGTTATCAAAAAGCCCTATAAGAGAGCACCTTATTGACATCAACACTCCTCATTGAAAGAACTCATCAAAGGTGTGATTACGTGAGAGCCAATGAAAGTAGGCACACAATGGAAAATTTGTAATGGTTTTGTGATTCGAGACAATTTTATAGTTCATGGGAAACAAGGATAAGAATTCGCTTTATCTAGATTGGAGACCACGTGTCATATCTGGCGTAAAGACACGTCATCAATCACCATAAAGAAACTGAGAGAGAGAGTATCAAATGGACCACAGCGTGGCAGTTGATGCTTAAAGATCCTTCAAATGCCGACACTGCTTAACGTTCTTTGTCGGCTGAGCTCTACGACCATATTGTACCATCTATCTAGTTACTATAGCTAGTATCTACTGCTATGCAACTTGCCGATATATATATATATATATCTCTCTCTCTCTCTCTCTCCAAGCACCTATACAGTGGCAGAATAAAGAAACAAAAATGAAATCATAAGACACATCCACACAAATGCTTTCTTGAAGGCTAAAACAGAAAATTAAACAAAAATAATGCTAATGGTCAAAGAATAATTATGATTGATAAAAGAAAGAGAAGAAAATACACATATTCACTTTAGAAAAGAGTCAAGAATATGATGTTGCACCAGGAAAAAAAATGTATTAATAGTTTTGGTTGAGATGAAAGTTTTTGTGTTGAGAAAAAAGAAAATGGGGCAGTGTGCTAGCATTAGCAGTAGCTGCAACACTAAAAGTTCCGTGGGTTGTCAATGATGCTAGAGAGTGAGT
The DNA here is from genome assembly GCA_023736055.1 of Quercus glauca. Classification (NCBI taxonomy): domain Eukaryota; kingdom Viridiplantae; phylum Streptophyta; class Magnoliopsida; order Fagales; family Fagaceae; genus Quercus; species Quercus glauca. The sequence continues at coordinate 19,113,154 of CM043323.1, forward strand.
TATTATCCACTAGATAATTATAAATTTGTTGGACAATTAAGAAGATCAGCTATTAGTCATTATCCTTTAAACTAACTATAAATCTTAGGAATAATTGGGGGGAACCAATATAAAGTTTTGGACAATTGAGGGGGACCGGTATAAAGTTTTGGACAATTGAGGAAGCCAAGTAGTAATCCATTTGACTGACTAGAAAAAATAATTGGGGGGGCTGGTTCTAATTTTTTGGGAGGGCTATATCCTATTACTAGTATAGTTGTATGGGAAAAAAAAAATTTGGGGTGCCTAAGGAGCAATGTAGCTCCACACCTGTGTGCAACCAACCCGCCAACTTGTCAAAATTGATCTAATCCAACCCAATTTGCTAGATTAAGTCGATTTTTAAAGGTTGATAGGTTGAGTTGAGTTCGGGTCATAAGATTTACAAATTCGTCTAACCCGACCTGACCCACTTATATTTAGCATATATTTAAATTTTAAAAAATATATTTAAAAATATATTATACAATCTCGTCATTTACTTTTTTTCCCTATTCCTAAGTACAACTCAAACTCCAAATTCTACCCTTATAGTTTGTGTTGGTTTGGTGTTATGTTCAAAATTATTTTGTTATAAATATTTTTTATTTATTTGTGGTGGTGTTATTCTAATACTTAATTTAATAATAATAAGAAGAAGAAAAAAAAAAAAAAACTATCCAACCCGATATGTGGGTTGAGTTGTGTTAGATTTTTTTAACTCACCATGGTGTGTTGGGTTGAAAAAACCCCTCAACACGACCCAACCTAACCCATGCACACCCTTAGTAGTTGCCTTCGCTCCATCTTGTTTGTAAGAATCAGCATATCATTAATATACTGTCTTTCAAGTAAAAATTAGTGTGGATTCCTTTTTTTTTTTTTTTTTTGGTCATCAAATAAGATACATAGGTTGGAATAATTTTGCCTACACTATAAATCAATCAGTGACTTAACTTGATGATAAATAACAATCATCATGGAGTTAGGGTTGTAAATGAGCTGAGTCGAGTCAAGTATTAAAAGTTCAAACTTGTTCATTTAATTTTTTTTTTTTATACACAAGTTGAGCTCTATCTCATCACCAAACAAGATTTTATGTTCAAGTTTAGTTCATTTTCTTGTTGAGTAAGCTTGAGCTTGTTCACGAGTTACTTGATTAACTTATTCTTTTCTTATATATTGGGAAACCATGACCAAAATGTTTTACCTCTCCACAATTTATGAATTTTTACTACAAATAAACTATTTATATCATCAATAATCTACAAATAATAATTTAATACTGTATGAACCTATTGAAAAACTTTTAGAACCAAATTTCAAGTCTATATAAATATATTTTTAGGCAAATATATATATATATATATAATATTACATATAGTTAAATCGGACTCTCTTGTTCATGAGCTTGTTCATGAATACATTATTATGTTTGAGCTTGGCTTGTTTAATAATTGATATTAAACTTAACACTTGAGTTTGGCTTATTTTCTAAACAAACAAACATAAACACGCGTGAGCTTTCAATTTTATTGTGTCTATAGACTTATTATATAAGAAATATTAACGATGGTGTTTGTCGTAGTATCCACTTACAATGAGGGCATCATGCCTAATGAGTACTTAACAACAAATTTTTTTTTTTTTTTTAAATCGTCACACAACAAAGATCACCAGACATTCTATCTTATTAAAAATTAGAAGAAAAAAAATGATTATGAGTAGTATTAAATTTAGGGAAGAATTTTAATATGTGACTAATTACGTTTACTTTTTAAAATAATTTGACTAATTATTTATACTTTTATGATAAAAAAATGTGTTTAATTTAAATGCATCCATGCGTATGCATAAGTTACACGCTAGTTGAAGTGATACACTAATACCTATTGGGTTTGGATTTATGCTTGTAACATTTATATATTCATCAATTTAATTTAATCATTTAAAAAGTTATAGGGTCAAATGACGTAAAGGATACAATTTTATATTGAAATTTCAATTTTGAATTCATCTATATATATATATATATATCACGCATGAACTTTCAAATTTATTGTGTCTATAGACTTATTGTATAAGAAATATTAAGGATGGTGTTTGTCATAGCATCCACTTACAATGAGGGCATCATGCCTAACGAGTACTTAACAACAAAATAAAATTTTTTTTTTTTAATTTTTAAATCGTCACACAACAAAGATCACTACTTGTTCTATCTTATTAAAAATTAGAAGAAAAAAAAAAAGATTACAAGTAGTATTAAATTTAGAAAATAATTTTAACATGTGACTAATTACGTTTTTTTTTTTTTTTTTGCTTAATAATTTGACTAATTATTTATATTTTTATGATAAAAAAAAAATGTTTTTAATTTTAAATACATCCATGCGTATGTATGGATTACACACTAGTTGAAATAATACACTAATACCTATACTCTTTTAGTCTTTTTCATATATTCATCAATTTAATTTAATCATTTAAGAAGTTATAGAGTCAAATGATGAAAAGGATACAGTTTTCTATTGAAATTTTAATTTTGAATTCATCTAAATATTTTAGATATTATTTTATATATATCTCGCATGAACTTTCAATTTTATTGTGTTTAAGGACTTATTGTATAAGACATATTAAGGATGGCGTTTGTTGTACCATTCACTTGCAGTGAGGGCATTATGCCTAATGAGTACTTAACAACAAAAGATTTTTTTTTTTTTTTTAACCTTTAAAAAAGAGAGAAAATCTTCACTAATAACTAATAAGGTATTTCCTGCAGCAAATACCTTTTTTTTTTTTTTTTTAAGTACTAATTTTGCTTTTTGAGAATTAATTTATGCGTGATGACAGTACACACTTGGCAAACTTTTCTCCTAGAGTGAACCAGGACAAAATTGGACATAACAGATTTTTATTTTTTGGCGAGAAAAGAAACTTGTGTAAATAACACTAATAGCCCGTTTAGATTGAGGTGGAGGGGGAGGAAAGAAGAATAGAATAAAGTTAGTTAAAAATTAAGTTAATTTTTGTCCAACTCTACTCTACTTTTCCTCCCTCATTTTCAATCCAAACGGACCATAAATTAATTGGGCAAGGCATGTTACATGATCTACTTAAAAGTTTAGCTTACCTCCAGTACTTTTTTTAACTAGAATCTCTTTTTGTTTTAATGAGAAACTGCCACATCACCCACTAACTAAATAAAAAGTGGAGATTAAAATTCATTATCACTTATTATTGAATATTTAAAATAAAAGGACATGTTCAGTTGAAAAAATACTTGAGGTAAGTCAAACTCTCTACTTAATGGGGCTCTTATTGGCTTCTTTAAAATAATAAAAGTATTAAGAGATTATTTTTTTGAGAGATTTTCAACCTATAACGTCCGCTGATAACTTTTTATCATCAGGTCAAGATACCAATCAACTTTTGGTATAGGTAGAGATTAAATCACAGATCTCTTGTTCAACCATAAAAAAACTTTACTAGTTGAGCTAATGAGAATTTAAGAGATTAGGTAATCATTTTGTCTCTGTAAAGTTGCTGGCAGACCAAATGTACAACGCATTTATGAATGCAATCTTTTTTTTTTTTTTTTTTGAGAATCAAGAACTATAATTTTATTAAGAAGAAAACAAATCAACCGTAATCGGCATAGAGTACATGAGAAAGGTGTGGAGGGATATTCTCCATCCATACTGAAAAACCCCTAACATGTCTAGCATGTTGGGCTAGGTTTTGTGCTACCATATTACCCGTTCGACCAATATGAGAGAATCTAATATTTCCATCTGTCATCATGGATTTTGCTGAGCTGAGAATATGACCAAAGGAGGAAAGAGATGGCTCTTCAGACTTCAGAGTTTTTATTATGTTTGCGGAATCGCCTTCTAGTATGAATGAAGTGAAACCGAGCCCCTGTGCAAAAGAAATAGCTCTAGCAGCCGCCAAAGCTTCTGTGATATTTGGTGAGAAGGGGAGAGGTGCTTGCTCTGATAGAGAGGCCAGAGCTTGTCCTTTGCTATTTCGAATAACAGCCCCTAAACCTGCTTTGCCCATATCTTTAAACTGAGCTCCATCAAAGTTAACTTTGATTTCCCCCTCTGCTGGTGGTGACCATCGAACCCGAGGAAGAGGAGAGTCTCTAAAGTGTGTAGCATCCATTGAATTCGCTTGTCGAAAGTCTTCCAAGGCCTGAATCGCTGAAGGTGCACCCTGTGCTAGTGGGAAATCCGTTGAAGACGTACGAACCCGGTTTCGGCGATACCACAGGGTCCACATCACTGAGGCCAGCAATTCCGGATTTTTCTGCTCTTTGTCCGTGTAAGTGAGCACTTCCTGAATTGATGAAAATGTCCTCGTCTGCCTGAACGAAAAAGTAGATAACGTTCCCCACACCTATGAAAGCTGTTCGCAACCCCAAAGTGCATGGAAAACCGTCTCGGTCTCGTTTTTGCACAGGTCGCATACTTCTTCATTAATGATATGCCTCCGTCTCAGATTTTGTTTTACTGGTAAAGCATTGTGGCAAGTCCTCCATAAAAAATTTCGGACTTTGCTTTGCACATTGAGACTCCATATTAATTTCCACACCACGTTACCCGGTTGTGCTGAAACCTCTTGTGGAGTTGTTGCTTGCTTTGCTGTGATAAACCTTGTACCCGATTTCACTATGTAATTTCCTGAAGGGGTGAAGGGCCACACAAGGGTATCTTCCACTGCATTTGGACACAAAGGAATGCTTTGGATCAACTCTACTTCCTGTGGAGTAAAAAGTCCATTCAACATATTTGAATCCCACTTCTTTGTTTGCGGATCTATGAGCTCCGAAACTTTCATCTCCTCAAATCCAGTCACCACTTGAGATTCAATTCTCGGTTGATCTTTAGAAGGTAGCCAAGCATCATTCCATACACTAATTGCATCACCACAGCCCACTCTCCACCGTGCACCCTTCACCAATAAATCTCTTCCTTTTAATACGCTATGCCATGCAATCTTAAGCATGCCACCGATGGTGGATTATTAGGAGTAAGTATTAAAGTACGCTTATTAGTCATTGCATGCCCTTATACAAGAAGGGCAACTTTTTTTGATAAACATACAATACAAGAAGGGCGACTTGAATATTAGCAAAGCGGTAAAAGAATAAATAACTTGAATATTAATCATTGCATGCCCTTATTAGACTCTCTCTCTCTTTCATACAAAATATTTTTATTAATTAAAAAAATTAAAGAAAAAGTTTTTAAATAAAATGGTAAAATAATAGAATATGTAATATAAAGTATATGGTAAAGTTGTTTATTAAAATTGTGGGTGTAAAAGCCTAACGTCATGTGTTAGGCCTAGGGCTTAACTCGAATATCACTATGTATCCAAAGAGAAGAAAGGGATTAGGAAGGAGACCTGGTGGAAGAAATATACCTGGAAATGAACGAGAGGAGCAGTCTGAAGAGAGCCCTATTAATCCGAAGAGGTCATTCTCCTCGGATTCCAAAGGGACTTAATCAAACAAATATACTGAAGGTCTAAATGATCTTCCCAACTACTTCCACAACAAGGACAAGTTTTGGGCACGCCTAGAGATGATAAGAACAGAGAAATATCTAAAAGGAAAAGCTGCTGCCACCGCATTTAATGCACTGCAGCAACTCTCCTGGCCGCATTTATGTGGAGAAGACCCCTGAACAGTGCAATCTCAGCTACCACCACTCACAGAGAACTAAAGCAGATATCTGATATGACATGTACTCAAGTGAAGGCTTAGATGAAGAACAAGTGGACGGTAATGATGAAGTAGAAGGAGAATATATAAATGTAATAGGCCTCTGAAGGGGGGGAGAGAGAAAAAATCTGTAAAAGAACTCTAAGCATTGTATTCACTTTTCAATTAAGAACAATCCTCTTCGGACTTGAGTTTATTATTAAAGTTTGTTCTTATGTCAATTGACCGTTGCTAGATTCACAACCAGCCTAGTTTTTTCATCCACTCTCTACAAATTCATTGTTCTGGGTTCGTAAGGCTCATAATCCAGATCTTCTGAGCTTGGGCCACGAAATTTGGGCCCTACAAAAATAAATAAACTTTTTGACATGTAAAAGTTATATATATATATTTTTTTCAAAACGTCTTATTGCTAATGCTCCACCATTGTATTTTATTAGTGATCTACGGAGTGTTTCTAGCATTGCCTTTGAAAGGTAAAACAAGGGTTGATTTTTGTTTTTGTTTTTTTGTTTATTCTTTTCCCCAAAGGAACATGGTATCATAAACTACACTAACCATCATTACAAAGTGGAATGAGACAAGTCACATCCTTTGCTTTAATCTCAAGTTGGCTTATAAACAATGTTATACTTATAGGGCTCAGAAAGCAAAACAAAAGGACCATCTAAATGACAAATTTTTGTGACTCGTGAGGAGATCCGCACAATGATTTCTCTCTCTCTTTTGAGTGACAGAATTGAAAGGAGTCCAACTAATTTGACAAAAAAAGGGGATTACGTTTGTGGGTAAAAGGGTGAGTAATTTTTGTTAGTTAAGTAACACAAGGACAACTCGAGAGTTGGCCTCAATTATCAAACTCTTTATCTCTAGCATTGACGACTCACTAAAATTTCAATGTTTCTCGTGAAGCCCTTAACCTATTTACCCTCTTGATTTTGGATTAATCTGCTTACACCTACCAGTCCAGCTGTCCAGGACATTGCAAAGATGGTTTAATCATAATTTAGCTTTTAAAAATCTAGAGGTGGAGGATCCTAGTCAATTAGCGGCAAAAAGTCTTGAACTTTACTTCATTAATTAATTGGTGACGCCCAAACATTCCTTTACAAGGCTTTCTCTATGAAGTTTCTCACTCTTGGGAGAGACACAGGGACATTAACTTCCAAATCTATTTTCAATCAGGGTGCCCCTTGGTATGTTTTGTAAACCGATTATCACAGTTTATATGCAAAAGATGTATTGAAGTCTCCAATTCTCAAAAAGGGTTGTGATTTTGTTTGGGGGTCATAAGCTAGCTGAAGTTAAGTGTGTCCCCAAATTCCTGCTATATGTGAACCCATCAAGAGGAATAGACATTAGACATTCGATGTACCAAAGAAAAATTATTAGTATTAAATTGCCAAAAAGCCGTGACCTTTAAATGTCCAAAACGAAACTGCTTTTTTAAGCGTTCCAAACTTTCGGCCTAATCCGAACTTTAATCACAATTAAAAGTTGAGTGCATATAATTCAACTTTTTTCCATTCCTTCTCCAACTATACAAATGCTATATTATCTCCAAATTATTACTACACTTGGTGTATAAACTTTGTAGTTTTGGACAAATACAATACTACAAAACTAGGAAAAATTTGCCAAATAGTATGTTTATAGAAAAATTTTACGAAAACAGTACACAAAAAAAGTTATTTAGTTAGTTAGACTGTTTTTGGAAGTTGAGTTTGTTGAACTCAAATTCCAAGCAAGACCAAGCAGGATGCATCAATATTGCTTTGGAAGTCAAGTTTATCAAACTCAACTTCCAGCCCAAACTCGAGTTTGCCAAACTCGACTTATAAAAATAGTCTAACTAACTAAAAAACTTCAAACTTATGCTATTCACCCAATTTTTTTCTAAAAAAATACTATTAAGCAAATTTTGCCACAAAACTACAATATCTATATTGTAAAGAAGATTGTTTTCTGCCTAAAAGCTAGAAGACACTATCAATGTTGATAAGGAGTCAAGTTCTGTACCATATCAAACATGGCATCTGCGATACATCCGTAAGAGCTAGGACCAAAAGAATATTTTCATTTTCATTGACCTTTACTCAAGCAAACACCAAGGCCACATAATTAAGTCAGTTCAATCAACTTATCGATAAAGTTAATTAAGAAAGGAATGCTTTCATGTGAACATATCTAAGATGTCCTCATTTCAAGCTCCGTGATATTCAAAATAGGCTTTTGAGAACCTGTGTGATAGTACAGATTTTAACTGATTCTTGTTTTTGTGAATATTTAAAAACCGGAACTAACCATACTGCTTATGTTTTGAGTTCCGCTGCAAATTCAATTCATTGCTTCAAATAGTATTTTTGTTTTTTGTTTTGGATGTATGTGACACTGACAAGCAAAAAAATCTATAAAATCTATATAATCATATTAGATAAGAAAAACTTTCAATGCAGGAACGATTGATCATCCAAAGGGACAAAACCTTGAACCTTGATTGTGGATGTTAAGATCTCGATAATCAAGCACTACCTAATTCAAAGGGAGCATTTGAGAAAGGCCATATGTCCATTACATCTACCTTAATTACCTTGACCAATTGTGACCCCTTTAACATTTATACCATCTATAAGAAGATTTTTGTTTTTTGCTTTTGGATATATGTGACACTGACAAGCAAAAAATATCTATATAAACATATTAGATAAAAACAACTTTCAATGTAGGAACGATCAATCATCCAAAGAGACAAAGCCTTGAACCTTGATTGTGGATGTTAAAAGCTCGATAATCAAGCACTACCTAAGTCAAAGGAAGCATTTGAGAAAGGCTATATGTCCATCAAATCTACGTTAATTACCTTGACCAATTGTTACCCTTTCAACATTAAATGTATAAGGGTAAGTCATAAGTAATATTACCTTAAGAGCATATCCCTTTAGTCAATCCGAGGGGATGATGCATTGTTAGAACTTAGAACCACTCCCACTACATAGGAAATTGGCCATCGACCATCACTCGAAAACTTTATACATACCTCCTCTGAGCCATGGACAAAGTTTTTTTTTCACTAACTTGATCTTGGGAGTACCATTGATCGGTCCAAATCTTAAAAAAAGTGGGTTGTTTCTTTCATCTTTAGAAGTTCTCACTGAATAAAATTTCACTCAATCTTAAAATTCTCTCCCTTTTGCATTTTTCTTTCCTAGTTTACCTTTACGGTTTCACCTCAAATAGCAAAGAAAAAAGTAGAAGGCAAAAACAAAAGAAGACATATATAGAAACAATAATAAAATACAAGTAAGTTTACAAGCACTATTTTAAAACTTAATTGATTACAAAAAGGATAATGAGCCACTATACAAACTGACCCAGAAAAAATCCATATATCATTATTATTCATTAAAATATTAATATCACTTATTTAAAAAGGGAATGCTAACAAAATGATATGGGGTATTAGTTAATAATTCATTTAAAAAAAATTTATGAAAAAAAAAAATTAATGTTTTGACAGTTTTTTTCATTTTCTATAAAAATGGTGTCGAAACTTTTTTAAAATAAATTATTAACCATTACTTTAAAGATACTCGTTAATATGACTAAAAATGAAATAGAATCTGGAGAGCTCGTCACGATGAATCTTTCAGGGGCCAACCACATCAATATCCCTCTTGTAACGTAAAATAGAAGACAAGTTGTCCGTTTGTGTAACTGTAAAGTGTAAACTGGGGAATCTTCTCTAGCGATGTCGTTTTCCCTTCTAATATAAATGATATTTTAACCGGTAAATTGGCTTCTTTGTCAAGATCCACTTTGTTTTATCTCATAAACTACAAGACCATCGTTTTCATGGAAAGGCAAATATCACAGGCATTTTTGTCGTTTGGAGATGGCACAATTACAACGCAAATATCATATATGGCCTTTGATTTCTGAGAAATAGAATTGAATCAATGTCATGTTCAAGTTGGGAAGGAAGAAAAAGATATGGATTTTTGGGATGGATTAATGGTCCGTTTGGTTTGAGGGGGAGGGAAAAGGAGTAGAGTAGAGTAGAGTAGAGTAGATTTAGCATAAGTTAGCTTATTTTTAGTCAACTCTACTCTACTCCCCCTCCTTCTCCCCTCTATCCAAACAGACCATAAGAGCCGTTGCTAGGGAAGTCAACTAGTATCATTTATTTTGTCTAGCAAAAGAATTAATTTGGAAATTAAGATTAAGGTGAACACATTGGCAAAATACGCAATAATTAAAATGAAATTAGGTGTACAAGTCTATGGGTCATCGCAATTGAAATGCTTCAATAACGTAATTCTACGTGTATGTGCACGTATATATCCAAAATTCGGAGAAAATTCAATTAAATTTTTAATTTTGCACTATGTGTTTTATTTAATTTTTAATTTTGTGTCAAATGAATTATTTAGTGTAAAAATCGAAGAGTACAAATCTAATTAGAATCAAATTTAGATTTCAATTGGAGTCCGATTTTTTGCTACGTGTCCATCTAAGTTTTTAATTTTTGTGGCAAATAAATTATTGGGTGCGAGAACTAAAGAGTCTAAAACCAATTAAATTCTAAATCATATATATATATATATATATATATATATAATACCATGTATAATTTGAACTTATTCTAAAAAAATGTATAATTTAAATTGTATAATTGTAATTGTTTTTAATTGTACCCATGCATATGCACGAGCTACACACTAGTATATAATTAAAGCTAAAGTTGAGAGTATATACAATTAGATTCTAAATTGGATTCTAATTGTTGTCTAATTTTACACCACTTGTCCTATCTAAGTTTTTTTATTTTTATTTTTATTTTTATTTTTATTTTTGTTATAGGTGAATTAATGTTATATAAAAGATTAAGAATCTAGTATAAATATATCATCAAAAGTCCAATAATTTTTTTTTTTTTAACTCATATGTATATCCAAAAAAAAAAACTAAAATAAAAAATTAAAGAGAGAGAGAGAGAGAGAGACTCATCTATGACTATGAATTTAATTAAAGTCAAAGCTAGAGAAAATTCAATTAGATTCCAATTGTTGTCCAATTTTACGCTACATGTCCTATCTTTTTAAAAAAAAAATAATTACAACATGCTGTTAACCTCACAGTTTGAACTCTTTCCCTTTTAGACTCCCAAGCACTTTGTACATATGGAGATGCCAAAGATGAAGAGTTTAATATAAATAAACTATCAAAAACCCAATAATAATTTTTTTTTTTTTAAAGAGTAAACTCACATGTATATCAACAAAAAAAATTAAAAATTAAAAATTAAGAGAGAGAGAGAAACTCATCTATGACTTAAAAATAAAATTATCTGTGTAATTGTAATTGCTTTTGAATCCATATATATGTGTAATTGAATAATTGTAATTCTTTTTAATGGTAATTGCTTTTGAATCCATATATATGTGTAATTGTAATTGCTTTTAATTATACCATGCATATGCACGGGTTATATGCTATGCATGAGTTATATGCTAGAATGTATATAAGTAAATGACAAGAGAAATCTCTATTTGCTTATTTATGATTCACGCAAGATCCATCACAAGAAAAATAAAATTATATAGTACATTAAGATTGTTGTATTATAATTATCAATTTGGTCTAGTTAGGACAAATTGGTGAGGATCCAAAAGTAATAACCCAACAAATAACTAAGAGTCTTATAGTTCAACTTATACTTCTTGATGTTTCCAATAGAGATATTAAAAATTCTAATCTCCCTCCCTCAACGACTGATGTATATAAAATAAAATTTAAAAAAACAATATTTTTTTATATAGTATATATTTTGAAATCAAAACAAATAAACTAGGTATAGCCGCGTAATAACAAAGACCAAGTAGAGTTAAGAGCTTTGTAGCTACTGACATTTATTAGTTTTTCTAACAAAGATGTCTAAGACTGAAGTGTCTCATCTTCCAACAATCAAATTATTATTAAAGAAAAAAATTATTATTAAAGAAAACGGACCAAGTAGTAATATTTGAATACCTCAGCAATTAAGTGAGGAGGGTAATTTGTTATATTTGTTAGTTTTTTTATATGATCAAACCTTAATAGGAGGAGTTTGTGATAATATAAATGTGTAACCCACCAATAGATTTGATATTTTTTTACTAACTAAAATATTCGAGTTGGACAAGTTTGAATTTCAAGATAACAAACCAAATCTCAAGAAATTCGTCTAGTGATTTCTAGACTTGGGCTCAAATATTTAGCCAATAGGCCCAATACTTCCATTTTCAAGGGTTTTTCTCATAATTATCTTGTGCAGATAAGAACTACCCACTTGGAGATTAGTTAGATGCCTTTTGAATCTTGGCGCTCACAAAAACAAAAAGAAAAGGAAAGGAAGAGCATGTTTCAAAGCTTCATGTTTACTAGACAAATAAACATGGTTTTATTTTTGTTCAGATTATTTTTTAAATCTAATAAACTAATAAAAGTAAACTCTTCCAAACCACTTAAATCTAACTATTTGGCCAAGAATGGGTGCTGTATGAGGAAGAATTTTGTTATTTTTGATGTTCCCCTTTAATGAATTAGATAAGTTATTTGTATTTAATAGTAATGGTTTGTACTGCTATAGGCAGATAGACTCTACTTTGGCTGCTGTGGCCAATTTGTAACTTCAGTTGTAACTTCTTTGTTGTTTAATATAAAGCCTCTTAACCCAAAAAAAAAAAATTTTAATTATAAATTAAAAAAATAACAATTATTTAGTATTCTGAAAATATAGCATATATTTCCACATCTCACATAATAGTAAATATATGAAGAAAAAGTACTACCTCATTGCACTCCAAAATTCTAATATAACCTCTTTTTTGAGGAGAATTATCATATAATCTCAACATTATAAATAGAAGGAGTTAGGCTAAATGTATCTTAGGTCAAACTCCAAATTGATTAGGTTCCTTTTATCTCTAATATTTGTGGGCTCCAATAAAAAACCTTCATCTTTTCTCTCTCTTCATAATATTGTGCCAACTCATAATAGGCCAGTTGCACCTACCATCCAGCTAAGTCCAAAGTAGTATAACAGTTACCTCCCTCCAAGCCTCTTTTTTTCTTCCACCTACTATAACATCCATATCACCCAACCCAACTCTCTCTTCTCTCTCTCTCTCTCTATATCTTTCATCTTCCTTCTCTTAAATTTGAGTGCGAGTTTTTCAGTTACAACCTTTGTCATATTTGAGGTTCCCTTTAAGGTTTCGTTATTTACTAAATTTAGAGTCAAAGACACAACCTGCAGAACCAGACATGGCTGACGAGGAACCAAAAAAGGTGGAGACCGAAACACCCTTGGAGCCTCCGCCTCCAGTTGAACGCGTCCATGAAGCTCCCAAAGATGTCACCGAGGAGAAATCTGTAATCCCACTTCCTCCTGCTGATGATGAAGAAAAGCCTGTGGAGTCCAAAAAAGCGCTTGCTATTGTTGAAAGTAAATAAACAACCTCTCTGTCACTCTCTCTGTCTCTGTTCTTTTTTCCTTTTTTCAAAAATCATTTTTTTAGCTTAAACTTTTTTTTCTGAGAAGATTTTTAGCTTAAACTGAAACATCTATTTGGTTGATGACAAATGAAAAGAAAAGAAAATTGTTTTTTCTTATATGTTTCATTACTCTTTTTCTTATATGTCCTGTCTTATTTTTATTTACTGTTTCTGGCTTTACTTTAAAGTGTTTTAGGTATTTACTTTATCTTTTCTAGCTTTACTTTAACGCGTATTTTTCTTTTTTTAGTTCTAATCTTTATCTTTTGGGGGTTTTTTGCTTTTTTTGTTTTTTGGGTTCAAAGTAAGCTTGATAGGTGTGTGATAGTGTTGGTGGAGTAAAGGGTATGTTTTTAATGTTTTGGAATCTTAAAGACTTAAACTGATACTTTTGCTGTCCTACGTTTTCTGGGCAATACATGTTTGGTTTTTTTGTATGAATTTTCGGTTGTTCATTTACTTTTATTTGTAAAAAGGTGAAGTTTTTGGAAACTGAGGAGAATTATTGTTCTTGTTACTTTTGTGTTTCTTGCTTAATAAGATTGAGTATATTTTGATGGAGGGAAAAAATTTAAGCCAACCTCAAGCTACTGAAGAACTAAAGTATATGTTCCAAGATCAATTACTATGTTTTGATAGTTTTGTGATTATGAAATTTCTTGTAATAATCAGTGAATTTGTTGTGTATAGTAATTGAGAATGATCAATTTCTTACTTTTTTGCATATTCAACTGAATCTGTAAATGAGTTTCAAATCTTTTAGAGAATTCTCAGCCAAAAAAAAAAATCTTTTAGAGAACAATTTTTTATTTTTTATTTTTGAATAGACAATAATCCTTATTAAAACACTCACGAAAATAACGAAAATAGTATTGTTTGAGTTTCCCTTTGTAGTAAATAATGTCTCTTAGTTTTTCATTTTCTCTTCTTTTAGGCCACCTTTAGGCTCCTTTTGATTTAATGGAATATTTTCTTTTTGGAAAATTTCATGATTGATATTTTTCTGTTACTCTTGAGTAGACTTTGTCTTGTGTCATGCATACCATTTCTATTTTCAATAAATGCAATTTTCATCTGGAGCCTTTTAAGTAAATATTATTATTATTATCAAAACAGAGGTTTTAAGGTTGTGTCCTAGGTAAGTTAACTGGCCTATTCATTTAACATGAATTTTGAACAACCTTAAGATTAGTTCCATCTCAGCCAGAATTGGCCAAAATTGGACTACAGATTTTTGTATCATGTTGTTTCAAATCTTGTTACATGCATGTAGAAAGTTTTAGAACTTAAGTTATATGATCAATCACATTGTGTATTCTATATTTGATAAATCACTTCACATAGGACCATACACTTTCTTTCATCAGCAGCATTTGGTTCCAACTCTTATTTAGCAATGTATTATAAGATGCCTGTTTATCTAAAACAAAATGATCTTGCCAGAGGTTCCTGAGTGCGCTGATCAGAAAAGTAACGATGGTTCTGTCAACCGAGGTAATATTACATCTTAATGTTCCTCTCCTTGTTTTTGTTCCTACACTCTATCACTAGAATAAATAATTAATTCAAAGGTTCTTCAGATGCTGTGCTTGCCAGAGTTGCAACAGAGAAGAGGATATCACTAATCAAGGCATGGGAAGAAAGTGAAAAGTCGAAAGCAGAGAACAAGTAAGAGCTATATTGACCACTTGTAGTTCCCTCAATAATTTGTGGATAGGGGTCCTATCTATATTGCCTAATTTTTAGTGAGGAAAAAAAATCCATAGTAAGTGATAATGCTGAGTTTCTGTTTTGGCAAAAAGGAAAGAATCCTTTTACTATAAATAATTTCTATGATTTCAATTAGGAATCTTGGACTCCTAAGACTTGGCTAAGAGGTTGGAAATAGGTTGAAACCGTGTTATATTTTAGTTAAAAATTTTCTTTTGATATAATTTAATGTGGATTATGCATACTGAAACCATGTTTAAATTATTGATCAGGGCTCATAAAAAGCTATCTTCTGTTGGGGCATGGGAGAACAGCAAGAAAGCAACTTTAGAGGCCCAATTAAAACAGATTGAGGTAATGAGTGATTTTTCATTTTGTCAAAGATCTTCTTAGAAGTTATAGAACCTAATTGTTTTTTTCCCCCAAACAAACTAAATTTAATGACCACAAGTTTGTTAATTTTATTTTGATGTCACTTCAAGTTTGTTGGGGAGACACTATTCAATTAAGTAATTAATATAACATATAGGGAGGCCATTTAACTAGAAGTTTAAGTCTATGAGTTTGAGCTCAATTATGTTGTATCAACCACTTATTCTTCTCAAAAAAAAAAAAAAAAAAACACTTATTCTTCTCATTATTATTAAACTGTGAAACTTTACTCACACATGTATACCCAACAACTATTATTACATTTTGATTCTATGGTTTGTCTTTTAAAAATGATTATAAACATGAATGAGGAATGATGAACACAAATCATGTGTTGCCTCCAAACTGAATAGGTGGTTGAGTTGCTAAGAATGAGATAACTAGTGTATAATGTTTTAACATTCAATTGATTGTGAGCAGGAACAATTGGAGAAGAAGAAGGCTGAATATGTGGAGAAAATGAAAAACAAAGTTGCTCTCATACACAAGGCGGCAGAAGAAAAGAGGGCTGAAATTGAAGCTAAACGTGGGGAAGAAATTCTCAAGGCAGAGGAAATAGCTGCAAAATACCGTGCCACTGGAACTGCTCCAAAGAAGCTCCTTAGTTGTTTTTCTGGCTGAAATCTTTAGGTTTGGTTGAAATCTATTTGAATTGGTTGGAAATTGGTTGATGTATTGTTGCGTGTTACGGTGATGTTTTTGTGTGTATATTGCATTTGAGGAAAAAAAAAACTTACTTAGAAACTTGTGTATTATAGTATTGAATCATTAAGTTAAGATCATATTACATATTATAATAACAAGAGCTTTGGGAAAAATATATAATTAGTGCCACTTTATTTGCCAACCCCAAAATTTTGGGACTAAAGGCTTGTCATTATTGTTTTAATTTATTTAGCCCATAAACATAGAGGATTGAGGAACGCACTTTGTGTGAAAGGGCCAGAAAAGTCCATTGCCTGATCTCCATTATTCCAAAGCAAAATGTTTCAAATTTATAACACTGCATTACCCAGACTGATGCCCTCGAAGTATAATACTAAAAAAGCAACAGGATTGGTCTGACTTTAAAAGCACGCCCTTGACATCATAAATTGCCTCTGGTTGCATAAGTTAAGCAAAAGGAATGTCTATGATCACCACTGATCCCAGGAATAATCCATCCTATTGTTATACTTGTATATCCCGTTCCCTTATTGTTTGCAGATTAAAGTAGCTATCCTTTTTGAAGTTGTTAGTGTATCAATGATCATTGAACCCATTTGTTTGTCAAAGGAATCAACCATAAAATGTAGTCAGTGTGGCAAAATCATACAAAGCTCTTATTTTGTGATTGAACCAATATAAATGTTGCCAGTATCAACGAAGACAGAAAGCAAAATTAATATCAATTATACTCTCTTAAAATAAAGCATCTATGGCAAAACATCAGTTATACCTAAGCCAATCCTTGTATAGCTATCCAGTAAACAAAAACATCTCCATTTATCTCTGCTGAGATCTTAAATCTAAAATTTCTACTCTATTGTATTTGTATGCCATATGATTGTCAATAAGCTCTCAGCAAAGAGAAGATAACTTGAATTGTAGCAACCTGTTCAAGTTTACATCTCTTTTTCCATTTAGAGAAAATCAAGAAGAGTATTCTATGTGAAAACTAGGAAACCAGCTACATAAAATAGATTATATACAAAAGAGAAACTTTAAAGGTGCCAAAATATCTATTAGATTAAACTAGTGCCCTTCCCATGGTAACCACCTTCATTCAATGCAAGAAAGGAAAGAGGCAATATTTTAGTTCGATCTACTGTGCATGCAAAATCATCTATACTTGAAAGCTGTCCTCACCATCTGGGAAATCTAGCAGTAGCTCCAATGCTGAATCAGAAGAATCAATGAGATCATAAGAGATGTGAGAATCCGAGGTGGCCATCACGTCTTCTACCTTTGGTTTATAGCTATCTGCTTGTTCTGGCTTCATGTTAGTACATGCACTGGTCCTGGTGTTTATCGCTTGTATTGTGACATCTGAACCTGAACCACATTTTCTTGATGAGGATTTTGGAGAGACAGGGCTTTGACACACTCCCCCATCTTTTCCATTGACCTTCCGAAACGATTCTCCAACTTCAGAACTCCATAGACGGAGGAAGTAATCACATTCTGTCTTTATCATCGAAGATGAGTCAAGTAATGACAATTCCATTGACATCCGAGCCTCAGCCTCAACTCTGGCACTCTCCCATTGTACCATGTGGCGAGTGGAAGGGGATTCAGATTTGACATTACTTGTCTCTGGTTTGGAGGGCTTGTGCACCCATGGGCTAGGGACTGAGCAAAGGGGACGCTTCTTTAAATGAGTGTTCCAATAGTTCTTAATCTCATTGTCTGTTCTTCCTGGTATCTGTGATGCTATGGCAGCCCACCTACAACGAAAGAGCCACGAGGTCCAAATCATGCTAAAGGAATTCATTGAAATAAAATTTAGAACTTCAGTTTTAGAAGCCTGAAATTGACATCATGGATTTTTTGTATACCAAAGAAAAGCAGGGACAGATAAAAAATCACACGTGAATTATGCAGGTCATGGCAACCTAGTTCTGATTGTCTGTTTTGACATTGATCAGGTCATTGGCATTAAAAGTATTAGACACCATGCAAATTTAAAGGAATAATCACATTGAAAATTAGAATTCTTTGTTTACTTATCAAAAGGAAAAAATAATAATTCTTTGCTTTGAATGTTCCTGTGGCTCTTGCGCTAGTATGAAGCTTACAAAATGTTTGTGTGTCCTTTAGTGTCACTACCTCAATAAGCCTTCAAGGTTGAATGCCATAAAAGACTGAAAATCATATCTAGGTAGTTTGGCCATATAGCATTAGAAAGGGTGCTTAGTAACCCAAACAGAATAGGCTAAACTCAAAATTTTTGGAAAATCAAGGCCCAGAAAATAGTTAAGCATATTCTACATAAGTATATAACATTGGGTAAAATACTACCTAGAAACAAAAAGAGATTCATTTTCTTCTTTTTCCGGTGACAATGAATAATTATGTTATTCTGTAAGAGATTCCCAAAATAACTCTAGCACACGAGTGTTCAAAAAAAAAAGAAAGGAATCAGTTAAGAGTGTGCCACTTCTTTGCATATGAACAATCCAAGATCTATGAGCACTATATTGGTAAGATCACCAAGTCTGTATTAAACCTACGAATCAACAATATGGCATTACATAGTACAAATTTGAAGCTCAAGTTGAGTTCATTACTTATTCAACCTCTATACACAAGTTAAAAGATAGTAATCTGCATGGTGACTTGTGCATCAAGGTAACATGACCAACAATCAAAATAAAAATTGCAAAAATATCATTGCCAAGGAGATTGAGAAGCACTTTAACAATATTATTATAGAATGACCTCTATGTATTACCTATTACCAAGCCTGCCTTGAAGCTGAATTATAGAATCCTCTTCCTCAGCAGTAAATGGACCCCGTTTAATGTCAGGGCGAAGATAGTTTATCCACCTGAGCCGACAACTCTTTCCACATCGAAGGAGACCTGGTCAAAAAGTCATGGCTCATTGCTTAGAATTCTGACAACTATGTACTAACACAAAATCATTTTTTTTTTTAAGGTTCAAACAGCGTTGCAAATCACAGAGAAGCAGAATCTACTTTTTTAATCCACCTTTGGACTGCCACATTTTGTGCTTTAAGATACACCCAAAAGTTGGGTCTTGAACGTGGAATTTTGCAATTATACAAATATATGTTAATGAAAATGTCATAAATCATCTCAAACGTGTCAAAACCGCAGAAGATTCACCAAAAAAAAAACATAATAAACAATAAATCAATTGTAACACCCCTCCAAAAAACAAACAAACAAACAAAAAGTTGACGGACAGAAAGAGACAAATTGGCGTTACCAAAAGAAGATTCAAAAATTAATTTTTTCCCTAAAAAAAAATGAAGATTCAAAAAGTGTTACCTATTACCCAGCAAAACAAGGCTTTCACAAAAAGTATTTTCCAACAAATTACAGCATAGAAATTAGATGTTAATATTATAATACAGTATTATATTAACAAAACCATAAATTTAATTTTTGTTTTCCTAAGTGATTATAAAAAATATATAATAATAAATTAATTAATTAAAAAAAAAAAAAAAAAAAAAAAGAGAACTTGGGGAGGATAACACATATTGCGTAACTCTCAAGTCAAACCCAAAAGGCGTGGTTTTTATATTTATTTTTTGAAGAAAAAAGCCATAGTTTTAAATAAAAAACCATTTTTCCTCATTTAATACAAGAAAGAGTAAAGATTTTTTCTTTCACCAAATAATTAAGAGAAGAAGAAGAAGGAGGATTATGCTGCCGCAAGTAAACAAACCCACAAATTGAAAATGAAGACACCCTTTTGACAAGCCCACAACTTTGATATAAAGAAAGAACCCCTTTTTCTCTTTAGTTGAAAATACTGTCCTCATTAAAAAGGAGAGAGCTTTTTAGTCCCAAACGCAAGAGAAGCACAAAATAATCTCAATCTCATGCTGTCAATGCCAAGAGAGATAAAATATATAGTATTTAAAATTTTTTATTAAAAAAAAAAATACCAGCATGCTTTGGGAGTGTACGCCAGCTACCATGGCCATGCTTGTTAATGTACTGGACCAAGAGTTGGTCCTCTTCAGGACTCCAAGCACCTCTTTTAACTCCATCCTTATCACAACATGGTGCTCTTCCCATCTTCACCATCTACTTCATTCACACACAAGTACAAACTTAGACTTCAATCAACCAAAAAAAAAAAAAATACTTGGACTTTAATAAACTTGAAAGTTTGAAGAAGCCCACAGACTGAGAGGTGTTAGTGTGTTACACACTCTCTCTCTCTCTCCTATGTTCAAAGAACTTAAAAACTGAGAGGGACAAAAGTATCAAAGTGATGGGATTTGTCAGTAGAATCTGACGGCTATAAATGCTCATGTATTATGTTTATCTTATTATGTGTTGGACGATCGGGCGGCTTCTGCTCTGGACCCAGAAGTTGCATTTATTTGTACTTTTCATGGACTGCCTTGATTGAAAAGTTTTTTTTTAAATAAAGGGAAATTCATTTTTATTAAAAACCAAATTATACATGGATCATACTCATAGATGTGTCCGAGACAATGTTTTGTAGTTGAAAGTGCTTCTCGATGTTTGATGAGAGGAAGACAATCGGGTGAGTGAATAATGATGCTTGCATTAGCCAAAAATTAAAAACAAATCATAAGGGGATGATTATTAACAGGGTCGGTTAGTGTTTGCTCTTAGACATATATTAATTATTTATTTTATAAAATTTATTAAGAAAAAATTGTCTATAAAAGTTAATTATTTTTTTATTTTCACATAAAAATTTTTTAAATAATTTTACTAATATATGTTCTAAGAACATAATAATAAGTGTTAAAAGATTATCTTGATAATAGGCTTTTATATTTATATCCCTACTATTTTTTTTTTACTCTTGATCAAATTATTTTTTTAAAAGAATGAGATACAGCTTAAGTCCAATGTTTTTATGTATGGAATCTTATAATATGCTGGTATATGTCCAAAACTTGTCACATATCAATATCTTATTGAGTATTGGACTAAGCTTTACCCAAAAAAAACTGCTACATATGAATCTTTTGATAGCTAAAAAATACTTTTGCTTTTAGAATAAGTGTGGGATTAAATCTCATATATTTTTATACTAGTCACTAACCATACATTGTAAAATTTAACAAAATGTGATTTTTTTTTCTCTTTTTTTGTATAAATATGGAATTTGATAACTATTGTGGGGCCCTACTACACTAACCACGCTGGCCCATTATGTGCGGCCCAAGGCCCGCGCCGAGGATAGTGCTAAGCCGAGTACTATGTGATAGAGTTCAGGTCACCCAAGGCCTCGCCGAGGATGACACATCCTCGGCACACCGACTTTTGATAAAGGGAAAAACATCCCTCATCCATTGAAACTATCCCACCAACATCCTGACCGTTTTAATGGTGATATGACCAGCAAGCCCAGTTGCCTCGATTACTACAACTAATAGAAAGTCTGCAAAGACGGCTAAGAACTAACATAAAGCCTGCTAATTACAGACGATAGGACAAACCCTTATACAGAGAGACCAGATAATTGACAAATGGACGGTGAAGATTAAGAGGAAAGGGACTATATATCTGAGAGGGCTCCCAGCAAACAGAGGGGGACTGGAAAAAAGAGAAGTTCAAAAGAAATATATATCCTCGGCCTGAGCCGAGGACAAAGATACACCGCAAACACTTAACCAAATTCCGAGTATTCCTGGGAAGTTCATATCATCCATTATTATGGTTATGAACTTTACACCCGCCATTGTACACTTCGGTGAGGCCAAATCCTTAAATCCACTTCTCTATAAATTTTATTGTTATGGGTCCATTACATTTTGAGTCCCTACAACTATATTAGATATTAATAGTCTTTATATGAAATTTAATAATTATGTTAGTTTCTAATAATTTAAAAAAAAATTTGTGGCAAGAAATTTAATAATTATGTTAGTTTCTAATAATTTTTTTTTAAAAATTGTGGTAAGAATCTGAAGGAAGGTTTAAATATAGAACACAATTTAAACTTAATTTAAAAATATGTATTTGAATAATAAAATGTAAAATTGTGGAATCTCAAAAACTTATGTAACAAAATATTATGAGGTCAGCAAAAAAAAAAAAATTTTTTTTTATATGGGAAAAGTTAAATGAATGCCCTAAAGTCATTGGTTTATAAAGTAATTTTAGAAAATTTTATGAGAAAATAAAAAAGTAATTGATTTTTTAACAGTTTTTTTTTTTAATTTCTCATAAAAGTGATATTAAAACATTTATAAAATGTTATATTAACAAATGTCGTAAGAGCGCTCATTAATCGAACCCTTTATATATATTAGTTAGCAATGTGTGCAATGAAAGTGAAAATTCAATAATAAAAAATTTTCTCTTTTTATTCTATATATAAATATGAAATTTGATAATTATGATAGTTATTAATAGATACTTATTATTAGAATGTTTTATATAGAATTATGAAATATATAGTTATGGTAATCATTAATAGATATTTATTATGAATGCGTTAGCAAATGGAAATATCTTTTATCATGCATTTAAAGAAAATATATTAGTACAAGATTCTATCAAGATTTAAATCTAAAAAAGAACCACCGTGCACCCTTGGTACGGTGGTCGCTCTACAAGTATAAATATTTGAGGGGTGTGGGAGACAAGGGTCGGGGTTCAAGTCTCCAGAAGGAAACTTTACACACATATACACTTAAATTAGGTTAGAGTAGAAATTCTATCTTGTATAAAAAAAATCTAAAAAAGAATTTAAATTCATTAAAATATATATATTAAGAGTATTGACAAAAATAATTTTGAGGTTTCAAAAACTTATTTGACAAAATATTATGAAGTCAAAAAAAAGTCAAACATTTTTTGTTATATTAAAAAAAATGATTTTATAATTAAAAAAAAGTCTCTCTCTCTCTCTCATTATAAATTTGATCATTATGAGAGTTATTAATAGGTATTTATTATGATTGTACTTTTATATAGAAGTATTAAATATATAATTATGGTAATTATTAATAGATACTTATTATGAATATGTTTGTATATGGAAATATCTTCTATCATTTAAAGTAAATATAATATGCTAATATTTCAAGTAAATTACGTATTTGGTTCCTATCCTTCATACCATATTTCAATTTGGTCCCTAACTTTTCAATTGTGTTAATTTGGATAGTATTGTGTCAATTTAGTCACTGCGGTTATTTATTAGATGAAAATTGCTGACATGGCAAAAGGTCAAAATAAATAATTAGTTTATTGTCACATCAAAGAAAACTATTTTTTTTTTGGTCATTTGTTACGTCAGCAATATTCATCCAAGAGATAACAGAAAAAAAAAAAAAAAAAAAAAACTAAATTAATACAACACTGAAAGGTTATAGATCAAATTGACACAATTGAAAGGTTATGGACTAAATTAAAATATGGTATAAAGTACAGGGACCAAATATATAGTTTATCCAAAAAATTTATATCGAGGATTTAAATATAAATTGGTTGGGATTGTATCCAGTGCATCAGTTGCACTGGACACGTAAGGACGCGGACACGTGTCCGTATCCCAACGTGTCCAATATAAAATAGAATTTAAATTCAATTAAATAATATATATTAGAATATGTGTGTGTGTGTGTGTGTGTGTGTGTAAAATTGTAAGGGTTTAAAAGCCTGCATGGCAATATTATGAAATCAACTAAAAACCAAACCTTTTTTTTTTGGTATATATGACCAAATGAGTATGTTCTTGTTATACTTGACAAATGGGTTGGGTTGAGCTAATCGAGATACAGGTCAAGTCAAATTCAGGTAAGAATACTTTGTCATTCTAAACGGGTTGCGAGTGGATTAGGGCAATTTGTTTATGATGAAACTTAAGTTTGTTTGGCCAATTACAATTGAGGTCACCACACTTTGATTGGTTTTGTTAGCAATATATATATATATATATATATTCGGCACCAATACCAAGCAGATTCATAATATTTCACAAATAACCAATTTAGTTCTTAAACCATATACTCTTAAAAATGAAAATTTTATATTTAGCATATAGTTTAATGATCAAATTGGTTAATTTTGAAATATTTTGAATCTGATTGATATTAACCAAAATCTAAAAAATATTAAATGTATTTTACTCTTAAAAAAAATTAACACCGTATAATCCTGCGATTACCAATGAGTAAACTTTGTTATTAGAACTTAGGAGTGTGTCGAATAATTGTCTTATATATATTTATTTTAATAATTTTTTTTGGAAGAATGTGTCAAATAATTGTCTTATTTTTATTTATTATAAGCAAATAATTGTATGTTTTATTGCTGAATATGTGTCCAATGGAGCAGTAATTGTCAACATGGCATCAAGTGAGTTAATATGTATTGACAATTGTGGTTGACAGTGATATACCTTAGGGAAAATGCCCAAAAGGATTGGGAGTAATTACGAATTACGTATTGTGATGTGATGAAGTGCAAATGACTGAAGCATGTCATAAATGAGCACTAGTTACTTTTTTTTTTTTTTTTTTTTTTGTTTTTTTGAGAAACATGAGCACTAGTTACTTGGATACTTTATTGACTGACATTGTCGGCTACTTGGTACGGCAAATTACAATTACTGCTTCAATTACCCTGTATCCTTATATAATTTGGCTTCTATTTATTGTTACTTTTAACTAGGAACAGGGTCAATAATCCATGAGAAGTTATTGCTTTTGACAGCCAAATTTTAAGACAATTCACTGAACTGAAGACAACAGGATTAGGATCATTAAAAAAGATTCCTGGGTGTTCTGTCCTCAACTTTTCATTCAATTCCCGCGGTCCTACCAACCGCCCTTGATAATTATTCTATAGGCAACATCTTTAATATATATATATATATATATATATATATATTAACGAATATCCTTAGTGCACTAATTAATAATTTATTTAAAAATTTTTTTTATAGAAAATAAAAAAAAGTATTTAATATTTTGATAATTTTTTTCATTTCTTATAAAAGTGATATCAAAATTTTCTTAAAATAGATTATTAATCAATGCTTTAAGGGCACTCATTAGCATTTTTCTATATATATATATATATATATATGAAATGGGTTCAAGTTACACTTGTATAAAGAGTTACACATTTTTTAAACCGTTAGATTTAAGTAAATCTAACAGTTAAAAAAAGATCATCATTATTACAAATATTCTTATTAAGATCTCATTAATTATCTTCATTTATTACATTCTAAACCTATCTCTAAACCCAAAAATGTTTGATGTCTGTCTCTCTCTCTCCTCCATCATTGTTCCACCTCTACAGGTTGCCAACAGAAGGGAAAAAAAAAAAAAACACACCAAGCCGAACACTAAAAATACACCACATATATATATAGATGAACACAAGGCTGGAAATTATGTATTAAGATTTTCAGTCTTCCTAAAGTCGTGGAAATTAAGGTTCACAACAATAACCTTGAGAGGTTTGAATTGGAAGAATCAAATCTTCATTATCTATGTTAACGGAGAAGCATATATCCGAGCTCAACTTGCTTCCTTTAAAAAATTTGAAAAAGCTAAATCTAGATATGCCAAACTTAACAAAAAAGTGGCTTCATGACCATCTTTCTGGACTTCCAGTCCTTGAGACCTTAGAGATAACCTCTTGTTATATGCTGAAAAGAATAAAGCTTTCAAGTCGTCGTCGTCGTCATCTTAAATCACTTGGATTGTCGTCATGTGACAATATGGTAGAAGTCATGGTTGAATCTCCTATATTATGCAGACTCTCATATTATGGCAATACTAGCAATGTGGCAATATCTATTTCATTGAATGCTTCGGACCTGTTAGAAGTTAAGTACTTATGTGGTTCCAACTATCGTTCCTGGAATGCTAAAAGGATTAAATTCCTCTCAAAGATGAGAAATTTAAAAGTATTCGAATTGAGTAGTTTTTCATTTAAGATATTTCCTTATTTGATTATATGGGTCCGTTTGGATACAACTTATTGTTGCTGAAAGTTACTAAAAACTGATTGTTGCTGAAAATACTGTAGCAAAATAATTTTTAAATGGATAAATAATACCGTGGGACCCATTTTTAATATTTTTTAATCATGAACAGTAATTTTTGTTTCTAAAAGCAGAAACAAAGTGCAGGAAAGGAAAAAAAAAAAAAAGAAGAGAAAACGCAATTGCAAAACGCAACGCAACAAAACTCACAATCCAAACACATACTATATCTTATTCATAAAGTATTTGGCTTGGTTTTTTTTTTTTTTTTTTTTTTTCTTCTGCTGACAACCTGTAGAGGTGGAACAATGGTGGAGAAGCAATGGTAGAGGAGAGAGAGAGAGAGAGAGAGAGAGAGAGAGAGAGAGAGAGAGAGAGAGAGAGAGAGAGAGAGAGAGTCAGACGTCAAATGTTTTTGGGTTTAGAGATAGGTTTAGAATGTAATAAATGAGGGTAATTAATGAGATCTTAATAAGAATATTTGTAATAATGAGGGTCTTTTTTTAACCGTTGGATCTACTTAAATCCAACAGTTTAAAAAATGTGTAATTCTAAAGAGTTACACCTGGTGTAACTTAAACCCATATATATATATATATATATATTTTTTTTTTTAATTAAGGAAATTTATAACTTTATTATAATGAAAAAATTCAGTACATTATGAGTAATAACTGACTCAATTAGCAATGAATTTTCTTCTATCCACTATTGACTATATATTTGGCATGTTTAGCCAAAATATGTGTTAGCTTATTACCTTGATGCCTCATATGGAATACTTGAGCTACTCTAAAATCTTGGAGCTGATGATATACCCCAGCCAAGATATTTGAGATAATTATAGGTGATGTGCATAAACCCAAAAGAGCATTAAACATGATCTTGGAGTCACATTCAAGGATCACTACCCTTATACCAACATCCCAAGCAAATGAAACCCCAACCTCCATAGCTTTGGCTTCAATTTCCAAAGGTCCTAGTGGCTGTTGAACTTGTTTGCTTAAAGTTGCTACCACCTTACACTTAAATTAGGTTAGAGTAGAATTCTATATCGGGTTCCTACTTTAAAATTTTGGATTTTTTTTTTACCTTATTAATTTGGAAGGTATAATTTTGAATGATAGATATAAATATAGATACTATTACAAATTACTAAACCACAATTCGAACATTCATTTAATAGCGTAGCTGAAATTTGCCAATCATATTCATTATATCATTAGTTTACAAACTTTTATGTAATAAAAGTTAGGACAAAATTTAGTTACAAAATTGATTGTGGCCTTAGGCTACAACTTTTCTCAATAAAATAAACATTATTTTGAAGATCTAACCGTTAAATTGCATATAATTTACATTCTTCATACATATATTAAATTTTGTGTCAATCAGATATTATTTACTATATGATCTATAAGCTTATATTTTATGCATAATTTAAAATTACAAAAACTTGCAATTTAAACAATTTATTGATGACATAATTATTGATTTTCAATTTTCTAGAAATTTTACAAGCATGAAGTATACAAAAAGAAGATGTAATCTAATTGTGGATTTGTCAAAATTCATCTCCAATAAAATTGTAGCTAAGACTACAACAAATTTTGTAATTAAACTTTATCCTAAAATTTATAATAATTTTATTATTTCTTTAATTTAATGATACTATTTCATTGTATTCTATAAGAATATAAATTGGATTCCTCTCCTCGTTCTCACTTACTCTTGTTCAATTTTCTCTTGTCACATGAAAAAAAAAGTATACTCTTTTAATGTTAATTGTCGATTCTTAGAGCATAAATTTTAAGATAATATATACTTGAAAACTTACCAAAATTCTTAGAGTAAATTACAAATTATACTATTTAAGTTTAGAGTAATTTTGTTTCTATTTCCTAATATTCTAACTTTTTAATCCACTTCCTTAACATTAAAGAGCGTTTGAATTGAAGCCTTTTTATCCAAACACTATGCCTAGGTGTCTGTTTATGAACCTAATGGCACTATAGGCATGTTTTTCGCTAGTGTCTTTCAAAACTCTCAAATAACCTTTTTTGGTTTCAAAAAACGACGTTGTTCCGTGCTTGGGAAACATATGACTTGGAAAAGAAGAACAACAATCTCTTTCCAGGCAAGAGATTTCATATAGAGTAGGTTCGGCTTGACAGGCCTAGTGATCAAAGGTGGTCATCGGTGGTGGAAGGTGCTTTAAACGGGTACGTAGGAGATTTGGCACAAGAAGTTATGAGATCTTAGGTGGATTTGAAAAAAAATTGTGAGTAATACATGTTTTGGTCTTAGAGCAACCATATCAACTCATTTAAATTTTTTGTCTATTTTACACGAAAAAATCTATTTTTTTATTTTACACATTCACTTTTACAAAACACCCACATCAGTTCATCTATTCTATCACCTCTTTTATTTAAATAATCAATTTTCTCAATTATTTTATTATTTCTCAACCAATCCCTTTTTATACACGCTCTTTCTCTCTCTCTTCCCATTTTTTCTGATTCTCTATACCCATCTCTCTCCCTCTCGGTCTACCTCTCAATCTATCTCTCTATACCCATCTCTCTCCCTTTCGGTCTAATCCACACCAGCTCCGATCACAAGCACCGATCTCCCTAGCTCCGATCAGGCAAGACCCAAGAGCTCCGATCAGGCGAGACCCACGAGCTCCGATCAAGCAAGACCCACGAGCTCCAATCGTTCCAGTCAAGCACCGATCGTTCCGATAAGTACTGATCTGTCTCTTTGTTGTTTGTCCGTTTGGGTTTGTTTGTGTGTGGGTGTGTTTGTGTATCTCTTTTTTTTTTTTTTTTTTTTTTTTTGAGCAAGTGTATCTCTGTGTTGATTTCTCTGTGTGGATGTGTTTGTGTGTGGGTGTGTTTGTGTGCATCTGAGGAAAAGAAGATGAGGCGGAGCTGAGGTCGTTGTGCATTGAGAAGAAAGAGAAAAATTGGTGCGAATGGAAATTAATAAAAAACTAAATACACATGCTCCAGTGCCCGTGTAAATTTACACGGGTATTGTAGCTAGTTGATAATTTTAGAAGATTTTGCAAGATTTTAAACGAACTGATGTGGGCTGTTTTTGAACAAAAATGTGTAAATTTGAGCATTTTTTCTATTATACACACTTATACACGGACTGATGTGAATGCTTTTAAGGCTGCAGATTTTATGATCATGTAAAAATTAATTTAAGGGTTGTGTTAACGGGCACCGTGCAGTGCCAGTTAAGCACAAAAGTTTTTACTTTTGTCTGACACAGGTTTTGTCTTTTTTTTAGTTTATGTCAAGTTTTTAGTTTTGTAAGTACTGTTTGAGATTTCTTTTTTTCTTTTTCAGACAGATTTTTTTCGTCTTTTCTGCCCTTAACCAGCACCAAGCGGTGCTGGTTAACATTCTCCTTAATTTAAATCAAATGCATTTGGGTTAATTATTTTGCTGCAACTTGATTCCCACTAAGGATCTGTTTGGGAACAGTTTATTTAGCTAAAACTAAAAACTTTTTATTAAAAGTACTGTAAATGTCTGTTTGGAAATAGCTTATTTAGCTGAAACTTTTTGCTGAAAATACTGTAGATAAAGCTAAAAAGTAGCTGAAATAGTACAGTACGGCTTATGAATGGTACTAAAAAGTACAATGAGACCTATGAATAGTAGTAAAAATAAGCTGAATAGTAAAAAAAATTGGCTTTTTAAATAATGCCAAACACACATAAATAAAGATAAGAGTTAGTTGAAATAGTACAGTGAGACCCATGAATAGTACCAAAAAATTCAATAGGATCCATGAATAGTAGCAAAAATAAGCTAAATGGTAACCAAAAAAAAAAAAAAAAAGAAGTCAAATAGTAAAAAAAAACTATCATTTTCAGTCAATGCCAAACGCAACCTATAGAAAAAAAAAAGGCGTAAATGCACTTTTAATCCCTACAGTTTGACCTGATTTCTATTTTAATTTCTACATTTTATTTTTACCACTTTTAATCCCTAAACCAATTAACGTGTGATATTTAAATTCTTACCGTCACCTAACTAACAAAAAAGCTAATGTGGTTGACGACACAGTAAAATAATAATTAAAAAATCTATTTTGACATTAAAAAATTACGTCGTCAGCGTCTAAATTAAAAAAATTAATTTATTAATTTTAATTAAATGAAAAAACAAAATTAAATCCCAAAAATCAAACCCAGAAACCTATAGATTGTGTGGCGTAATTGAGTGTGGCGTGCAAGAACTTGTTCTTCATGTTCTTCCCGTATCCAAGAACAATCAAACTCAGAACAATGCAAAATTTCATACAAAATCCCTATCCTCCACCAAACCTCCAGAACATGAAAAAATCATCAAACCCAAACCCACATGAGAAAACCAACCCAGAAAAATGTCAAACCCAGAAACCTCCAACCCAGAACATGAACTTCATTCTTCATGTTCTTTTCCAAATCAAGACAAACCCAATTGACTAACCCACTCAAAATCAATCTCGGCACAAAAAATTCCAACACAATCAACATTGAAACCTCTAGGAAATCAAACCCATAAATCCAAAAAATATACAAATTCGCATAATAAAAAAAAATAAAAAAAAAAACAAATCTAGAACAGTTTGGGCAAAATTTCAGAACACAAACAAGCTCAAAACACATACAAACCCAAAACATCAAGGGCAAAAAAAAAAAAAAAAAAAAAAAAAAAAAAATACAAACCCAGAATTCGCCATCAACAACACCAATCTGCTGTCAACAAACCCAAATCCACCATCAACAGCACCAAATCCACCACCAACAAACCCAAATCCACCATCAACAACACAAAAGCACCAATGTTCTCTACTTTCCTTCTCTGACGGAAAACTCCTCATGCAAAGCGACCTCGACCACTCCAATCCGAGGCTCCAACGCCATTGTTCTCTCTCACCCAGGTCGAGTTCATTTTTCCAACGAAATCCATTATTCCCATCATTTTCTTCGCATCAAGAGAGAACCTTGATCTGCTGCCCCACAAACCCAGGTCCACCCACAACACCATGACCCCACGCTGATGTCCACCGTGACAACCCAAAATCTCAGATCAACCACCACCAAAACCCAAATCGCAACCTACACGTCTCACTCCTTAAAACCCAGACCCAAATCAATCATGCTCCTCCTCCACAAATCAAAACCCAAACCCATAGATTGGCTTCATTGACGACATATCGGAGATGTTGGAGGTGGGTATGGCTTCGCCGGCGTGAGGGAGATTTTTGCCTTGGTGGATCGGGTACATGCAGGAACAAGATTGGCCATGTTTGATAAAGAAATTTTGAATTTCAAGCTTTCAAATGTGAACACAAAAAATCTTGCAGAAAGAGGTTACAAGACTTACAAATGAAGTGACTTTCTCAATACCTAGATTGAAAAAAAGAAGCGTTTCTCTTGTCAATGATCAAGTTGAGGCAAAAAATCAAATCTGTGGACCCTGATGGCTTTGCAGACAAGGAAAACTAGGATTAGACATCAAACCCAGATGGAATTCGACGCCAAAAATGGGACTCAGCATAGACAACCAAAAAATGAGAAGACTTTACACTGATTTGAGATTCAGATTTGGAAGGTCTCAGCTTTTTTGGTTCTAAATAGAGTAAAGAAAACAAAATATAAGGAAATTACAGACCAATCTGGGTTTGAGAAGTCCTGGGATTGAGTTTACTTTTTCTAGGTCTTAGGATTGAGTTTAATTTTGTTTTTTTAATTTATTTTGTTTTTTTGTTTAAATTGTAAAATGCCAAATAATATTTTAATCACCACGTCAGCGTCACGTCAGTGCCACGTCAACTAATAGGTGTTCCGTCTGCCACATCAGCATTTTTTGTTAGTTGGGTGACGGTAAGGACTTAAATGTCACGCGTTAATTGGTTTAGGAATTAAAAGTGGTAAAAATAAAATGTAAGGACTAAAATAGAAATCGGATCAAAATGTAAGGACTAAAAGTGCATTTACGCCAAAAAAAAAAAAAAAAAAAAAAATACCAAAGAAAGCTTAAGTTACATGCATAATACATATATATGTAGAGATAGGAAAAAAAAAAAAAAAAAAAAAAAAAAAAAAGGAAATGAATCTTTTAAACTTTTGCCGCATATACACTGCTTTTCTCCTCTGGAATTGATTTCTTTTGCACACCCAAGGAATAACTTCATCTCCAATTCCCTTACTTCCTTTCGCCATTTGTCCTATAAAAGACCTTTCCTGTAAGTCCAAATCCATCCTATCCTCATTACCTTAAAGGAGAACTGATTCATATTTCTTAGCAAATGGTTAAGCTAACGATAGTTGGAAGAGTGAGCGATGGGTTGCCTCTTGCACAAGGACCTAGGCATACGATTGAGGATTATAACAAATTCTTATTTTACAAGCAACAAGCAGAGCTCATACTCAAAGAAATCTCCAAAGGAACCTTGGCACATTCCAAGATGACCATTCACATTGATCATCACTGCTTCAAGTATATATCCTTTATTTCCTTTTGTTAACTTGTTTATTTTATTTTCCATGGAACGATTAACCACTATGTTTCACATAATATCACATTAGATATTTCATGAAAAATATGATATGTAATTATTATTTTTAATTATAGTTACTAGCAATATTTCCTATTTTTTTGGACATCTAATTCACGTACCAAGTGCCATAATATAATAGAAATATTGGGGTTCAAAGTTTTTGATTGAAATCATGATATTAATTCCATTATATCCTCTCTCTTTTCTTTTCTTTTTTCTTTTTCCTTTCTTTTTGGGTTTTAATAATAATATAAATAAAACTAAAGAAGCTGATCATATTATAAAACATTCATCATCAAAAAGAAGGGATGATAGTATTTATCTGTTTTACTTAATGTTTTTGACATTAAGCTAGCCACTTGGTCGACAATGGAATCATCTTCATCACATTGTGCGATTCTTCATATCCAAGAAAACTAGCTTTCCATTATCTTCAAGATTTGCAAAAGGAGTTTGAGAAGTTTGATAATAGACTCATAGAGAAAATCACCAGACCATACAGCTTTGTGAAGTTTGGTAATTTCTATTTACTACAAGAACTTGATATTGATGTGTAGCACTCGAATTATAGAACAAGGAGAACATGATATATTTTATACGCTAATTCCCACACCAGATATTTACAATCTTCTGTGTTTTATGCTGTTATCGATATATATATATATATATATATTTTTTTTTTCTGGAAACTATATTGCTGAAATTTAATTCTCAGATAGTATTATTGGGAATATCAGAAGGCAATACATAAATACAAGAACGCAGGCCAACCTATCAAAACTTAATGCTAATAGGAAACAAGATGTAGATATTGTTACTAAACACATATCTGAAATTTTAGAACGAAGGCAAAATGCAGGTGAAGTTCACGTTCTTTTTTTTTTTTCTTTTTTCACATCAATTTGTTAATAATGAATAATGAAGACACATAAATCATGTATTATTCTTCTTCTCTGACATTGGCAGAAATATTGGATCGAGTATTTGTGACTCCTCAAACTGTGTCCTCAATATGGAGCTCCCCACGCCGGGAGGCATGCATAAATTTTCTACTCTTGTCTATCATATTCTCATTTCTCATCACCAACCAAATAAAGCATAGCTTTTAAGTTTTTGTAATATTTTCAATTTATTTTTCTTCACAGGAAATTGCCCTGAAGTGGACGCCTATCACAACAATTATTGTGGTTGCTGTTGTTCTTTTATGGGCTAGCATGGACTCACAGACCACATCATAATTTCATGAAATGTATGAGTTTGCGCAAGTCATGATTTAGTCCTTTTCTAGTTCAGCACAAATATAAATTTGAAAGATGTAACTTTGTTCTAGTCATTGTAATTAGAATAATCCGATTGGCCTAATGATCAATCAAGCATGGACACATTGTTATGTAATCAATTGCCTAATGAGGGTAGGGTGTATATAGTTCACAAACACTTCAATTGTTATTCATTTTTATGTTCGACTATGTATTAGTAAGCCCCAGCTGGATGAGGCAGGTAAAGCTGGGCTCTTTTGTTTACAACCCTATGCTTTGTAGAACGACAATGGTGCTGGTATAAAATGTTCTATGGTTTGAATTCTTTGTAAAGTCAATGGAACCAGAACCTTTTTTAGGTGAAAATTTTATATTTATCTATTAAAGTCATGTTGCTATATAATATAGAAGATCGATACAGCTGGCCCAACAATTAAGTTTAAAAAACAGTATCATAAACCCAATACGGATGTTGAATAAAGAATGGAGAACTGTAAGATTCTCACATGTTGCTCTTATTTAGTTTTGTTATGTGATTTTGATAGTTTTAGGATGCATACAGAAGCAATTAGCAAACAAAGAAGAACGGCTTCAAATGGTTCCCAAAATGAATGATAAATATAGATATAGATATGGATATTATTGCAAAATACTAAACCACAATTTGAGCATTCTTTTAATAGCGTAACTGAAACTTGCCAATCATATTCATTATATTATTAGTTTATAAACTTTTATGTAATAAAATTTAGGATAAAGTTTAGTTACAAAATTGGTTGTACCTTTAGGCTACAATCTTACTCAATAAAATAAACATTATTACATATTATGAATTTCTAACCGTCGAATTGAATGTACTTTACACTCTTAATACACATATTAGATTCTGTGTCAATCGGATATTATTTACTATATAATTTATTAGCTTATATTTTATACATAATTTTAAACTACAAAAACTTGCAATTTAAACAATTTATTGATGACATAGCTATTGATTTTCAATCTAGAAATTTTGCAAGCATGGAGTATATAAAAAGAAGATGTAATTCAATGATGGATTTGTCAAAATTCATCTTTAATAAAAAGATATTAAGTAAGGTTGTAGCCTAAGGCTACAATCAATTTTATAACTAAACTTTATTTTAAAATTTATAGTAACTAGATGATGTTTCACGCGATGCGGGGACTAGTTTACAATTTCATTTGAAATCATTTTTATATATATTAAGACCCACATATAATATTTTTTTTTGTTGTATAATATTTATGTTTGCCCAAAGTATTGTTGAATACTTTGAAACTTGATTTTCTTAATTCATATTTTATTTTTAAAAAATTGTATAACACTATAACATATTATAATATTTACCATTAAAAATAGATTTTATTTTTTAAACTGATTGAATGATTTTAAGATCTTTAGATAAGAATTTAAAGCATAAAATAAGATTTTATCAATATTTAATTGTCTTTAGTTAGGCTTCCGAATCCTTTAAAAAAAAAGCAAAAAATTCTTTGAAATTATCATCGATTTTTATTTTTATGACTATGGCTCATGCTACACAAAAGAGCAGCAAAGAAACCTACAAATTATGAGTTCTAACATAGAACTAAAAAAAAAAAAATAGCTAACTTCATAAATAATTAATTATAATTTTCCTTTTTCTTTAGTTCTAAAACAAAATACATTTATGACTTTCTCAAACCAAAATCCCAAACTTTCAAAGACTCAAAGCGAATCACAACCTTCCCAAAATCCACAATGCCCTTCTATAATATCAAAACCATAAGCTATCGTCGCTAAATAAAAACCCAAGCCCTTTTCCTTAGTCAAAGCCTGCTTATACGGGTTAGGATCAAATGATACTACAATGTTGGAATTATGTAGGTGTCATTGAAAGGTTGAAGGTAAATGATATCGTTTTTTGCTTTAGTGTTTTTGAGATGAGATGACATGAAGCCAAGGTCTGTGGATATGTGTATATAAAGGAGTAGAAGATAGAAGGGTAAATGGAAATGTAAAGATGTTCGTTTTTAGACCCCTTAAACACAATTGGATTAATCTAGTTTATTAGCCAAGTTATTACTTAGTCCAAATTTCAAATCTAGGTTAATACGATCATACAATCATATCAATGTAAAGTGCGGAAAGTAAAGAATACAAAGATATGATGACCTAGGAAAACCAAACCGGTAAAAAATCTAAGGTGGATTTAACCTAACTATTCTCAAGGTAAACCTGAATCCACTAATGAAAGAATCGAAGCTTTTACAATAGCGACTTAGACCACTAACATCCTATTGCTACCCACCAGTAGAAAACTTACTGACACGACCACGTGCAAGCTCCGACACCACGGATTCCTTTTTTCTTTGATTCTCCAGAAAGTACAAGCACACCCGCTTGTGCATCTTTAAGCTCTTTAGTGCAGCAATTGAATGATCATCAAGCTCTCAATCAATTCTCCTTCTTGATAATCCTAGCCATGTGTGAAGGCAACCTCCTCTCAGATCTCACAAGAGATTCACATACACAGCAAATAAAGCAACCTTAAAAACGTGACTAGGGTTTGCCTTTTATACCTAGGGCAAAACATAAAACCTTACACGTCATATGGGCTTAGGGCTGAGTTTGAAAATTTTACAGAAAAACGTTCTGCCCGACTTTCGATTGATCGAGCCTAACTTTCGATCAATCGAGTCAGTCAGAATTGCACACTCAATTCTGCAGTTAACTCGATTCCAACTTTACATAAAAGACATACTTTGAGCAAGTCTAAAATAAGACTAAACACCTGTTTTGACAATAGTTTGCCAACAATACAAATTAGAGTTCTAATACATTAGTTCCTAAGTACTTAGAACCTAACAAAATAGTTTTTTGTGTGAGAGAGAGAGAGAGAGAGAGAGAGAGGAAAAATCTTGAAATATTGAACCAAATGAAATAAATAGTAGTCTTAAAATATTAAATAAAAAATGTAACAAAAATTGGTCTCGAAACATCTAAAGACTCAAAGCAAATCACAAGCTTCACAAAATTCACAATGTCCTTCTATAACATCAAAACCGTAAGCTGCCGTCACTAAAGAAAAACCCAAGCCATTTTCCTTAGTCAAAGCCTACTTATACGAGTTAGGATCAAATGGTACTACAATGTTGGAATTATGTTGGTGTCGTTGAAAAGTTGAAGGTAAATGATATCATTTTTTGTTTTACTGTATTTGAGATGAGATGAGATGAAGCCAAAGTCTGTGGGCATATGTATATAAAGGAGTAAAAGATAGAAGGGTAAATGAAAATGCAAATAGTTTTTTGTGTGAGAGAGAGAGAGGGGAAAAGTCTTGAAACATTGAACCAAATAAAACAAATATTAGTCTTAAAATATTAAATAAAAAATGTAACAAAAATTAGTCACGAAACATTGAACCAAAAGAAATAAAGAATCCTTATTTTTAAATTTGTTCTTATCTTTGATGTCGCTTAAGAGTATTTCAATTCTCTTCATAGAGTGCATTACATGGTTGAACCTCATACTTTTTTGTATGAGGTCTTTTCTTTTATGTATACCAGTCTTTAACTTGCGCAATGCGCGGAAATTTTTTTCCTTTATTTATTTATTATTTTTTCCTTTTTAAATTTTTTTTTATTGGTAAATGTTTTCTTGACAAAGTCACAAAGCAACTTATATTGCATAGGCTTTTTTTTTTTTTTTTTTTGGGTTACATTTCATCTTTAAATGTCTACCTAACAAAGAAAATTAACGGGAGAGAAGGAAGAAATAATGATAATGAAAAAAAAAAATTGCACAATAAAAAATACAAATAATTTTTACCTTTGACCTTACAAATAATAATAAAAAAAGAAAAAAATAAAGTAAATTCCAAATGCCTATTAAACCTGCATGGTTTCAATATAGAAATCAAAATGTTCAAAGGTCCTACTCATTCATTTTGTCACATTTTTAACCCATGGTACTAACAAAAACAGAAAGTACCAGACATTGAATTTCATAAAGTTATAAGATCACAAAAATAATACATATAGAATTTCTTAGACTTGATAGAGTGTGTTATCCTTCGGATTAATACATATAGGTTGAAACAAAGACTTATATTTTTAACCCCAACAAACATTTCTTGTGATTGGTGACAACTGTATAACTACCACTTGCCATTTGTCAATATTTATCTATAAGTTGATTCGGCTGAAAATACAAAACCATAATATTAGTTAGAATGCCACAAAGATGTAATATTAGCCCTACAAAGATGTAATGGTTTATAGGATATTAGCACTATGATTTAAGTTATTGGTGTTTCAGATACATTCTAATAGTAAAAACATAAAGTAAGTTTAGAACAAACAATCATCAATAGAAATCTACCAAGAAAGCCACTAAATACGTTTTTTTTTTTTTAGTGACTAACTAAAATATAACAAAATTCCTTGTAATCCTTAAAATATCATTTGTTAGAGTAATATCAAGACACATAAAATACTTCCTCGACTTATAAATGTGATTCAAACTCAAGATGATTTTTGCAATTTCTATGACACCTATAACAACTATTATTTTGTCTACCCTTTAATTTTTCATTTTCTTTTTCTTTGTTTGACTTTCCTTTATTTCTCTTTTTTTTTTTTTTTCATCTTTTGATTTTGGCAATTTTTGACTTTTTTAATAATCAAAGACATGAAATTTGTGACCTTGGAATAAAATCATATAACCAATTGCTACACAAAAATAAAGCTGGCAATGTCATCTTCATCTAACACATATATTAGGTAACTTTTTTTTTAAATTTTTTTGAGAAACCATATATTAGGTAACTTTAATACAATGCTTTATCTATATTCTATATATTACTAAAAACTAAAGCATAACATTTAATGTTTCTACGCTCAGGTTGAGCCACATCAGCTGTCATGTCATTACCATTCTTTTTCCAGAATTTGTCCTACAACTTAAAATTAGTTTTCTTAAATTTAAAAATACCAATAAAAAGAAAATAATTCTCAACCCTTTATATTCCACGGTTACAATTTTAGATGGCAACTCTTTGTGTTTTACTGTTACAATTTTAAACAGCAACTCTTTGTGTTTTACAGTTACAATCTCAAACAGCAACCCTTCAGCTTCTTAATGCTAGACTTTGGCTTTCTAATCTATATATTACTAAAAATTGAAGCGTAGCATTTGATGTTGCTATGCTCAGGTTGAGCCATATCAGCTGCCGTGTTATTGCCATTTTTTTTTTCCTGAATTTGTCCTACAATTTAAAATTAGTTTTCTTAAATTTAAATATACTAATAAAAAGAAAATAATTTCCAATCCTTTGTGTTCCACGGTTACAATTTTAGATGGCAACCATTTATGTTCCACGGTTACAATTTTAAATAGCAACCCTTTATGTTCCACAATTATAATCTTAAACAGCAACCCTTCAGCTTCCTAACATCAGACTTTGGCTTTCTATAGAGATTACCCTCATCAATAGCTGATGTGTCTTCTTCATTGCCAAACTTGATCATCTTGACAAAACTTTTATTTATTTGATTGTACCACATGTATTTAGAATTCTATTTGATTGTAAGATTTTTATGTCTTTTGATATAAATTAACTAGCTGGTATGCTAGCCAAACCGCTTGCTTCTTCAGTTTTTTTAATCTTTTACTTTGCCTCCAACACTATCATAATTAGTTGTCTCTTTAATGGCATGTTCTGTCTCCATCGCTATATATATATATATAGTTTTGTAAGATTCAAGCAAGAAAGAGTTTAAGATGTTTGTTATGTTATTCTCTCAAATTTTTTATTTTTTTGAGAAACAAACAC
Source organism: Quercus glauca (assembly GCA_023736055.1). Taxonomy (NCBI): domain Eukaryota; kingdom Viridiplantae; phylum Streptophyta; class Magnoliopsida; order Fagales; family Fagaceae; genus Quercus; species Quercus glauca. The sequence continues at coordinate 19,152,924 of CM043323.1, forward strand.
ACACACACACAAGGGAGAGGGAAAGGGGTTCTAACACAAAGGCACATCACAACTCCACACAAAAGCTATGATAGCTTTTAAGGAAGGGTGGGGTAAGTTATACCACACACAACACACTCTCTTAAGCAATGGAGGACAATTATCCATTCTTTTTGGAGAGCTCAAATTTTTTACAGTATGAACAACTTGCGGTATTGAAGTAATTACTTAATATTTTATATCAATAGTTATTTGTTAATAGGTGTTTGACAACTTTAGAATATGAAAAGTTTTAGGTTAAATGGGTAACAACTTTAATTTTGTTAATTTTTGCTTTCTAAATTAGTAATAGTGATTTATCATGTTAAATTGGTAGTTTATTTGTATATTAATCAGCTACAATGTTGTAATGTCATTTATTTTTTCTTTCTAATTTGTGAGGTTTAATTCAAATAATTTTGAATAAGTCCTCTAAAATCAAATTCAATACAAAAAAAAAAATTGTTAGGAACTCTGTAAGGCTAAGGGGAGCTTGAAGATAATATAAGTTTTGGCCTCATATAATATACTTATATTGTGAGCTTCAGTTGCTACAAGTAGTATTGTAGTAATTTAGATATAAAACTCTAGATGTAATACAAAAAGTTAAGGATAACAACATTCACTAATATCTGTCTTTTAATTTAAATGGTATTTTGCATAATTGCTTTGCATTCATTAGATTTCATTTTCAGTAATTTTTCCGTGCATCACACGGGTTAGCGACTAGTTATGTTAATAATGAAAATCTATACAGTGCTAACAAAAGAATTATAATAAAGATAAAGATAATTTAGTAGAAAATAAACCCGAAAGAGAAAGGACTTGAAGTAATATCACAGTCAGAGTAAATCTTTTCCTTTCACGTGTGGCTCAATTGACCTGAAATTTCATGGAATAAAATAGCTAAACATAGTGATAAGTTACTGAATTACATTATCTTTCTAAGGATAACACTATCATTGCCCAACGTTTTCATTAAGCTTTGACCTATATCATAGTCAGAGTTAGTCTCTCTCTCCCACCCTCTAATTTCATAGTGATTATAAAATTAAGAAAATAATTATAATATATGAAGTACATTACTAATTACATAATATATATATATATATATAACAAACTGAAACAAACTCGAAGGAGAAAGAAGCCAATGATTTGAAATATTATTGACCATGGCCAATGTAGATAGTGAACTCTTTAGGTAGTCAAGTAATGTAAGTACTAGAGGGAGAATTATACACATCATTTATTAAACTTGAAACTATGAACAATACAAAATGAATTTTAGAATAACATTAGAATTTTATCAAACAATTTGCAAGTGTGTTACTAAAATGCAGTTATCATTACCATTAGAGCAATATTTCTAACGTAGAGACCATCAATTACATATAGTTGGATTGATGTTTGGGTAGGAAATACCAAAGAAGTTCTTGGAGGACTGTTGCTTATTCATCTGAAATTGTGGTGCAATACTATCCGCAATAAGTAAAAACACCATCGCATCACTATGACCAAAAACTATGTACATGTAATGTAATATTACCAATTGCATCATATTTGGTTGATAATTTATTCTATCCACCATGCTGATATCTTCTAGCGCATTCATCCTTGAAAACTTTTGTTCATATTCATTGTTCATAAATGAAAAAATCATTTAGATTTATCATAGTATGAGGCGGAAAAAATCAAATACAAACATCACATATTAAGGTCTAAAAGAGATTTCATCGAACATGTGGAATACAATAAAAATTAATATATAGAATATCAAAATTAATATATATAGAACAGTGCAAATTTCATCTGCTTTCAGAGAAACCCAAACATTCAAATTGGGTCCCATTTAGAAAAACCATAGACACGATAGCAAGCAACAAAACATATATTGCAGGATTCGAATATTTATATTAGCTTACCAATGAAAGCTCTGGTTGCACATTTCATTGTCGAATAACCCCATCATTAAAATTTGAGTCTGACGGTGGTGGGACGCTAGCCTAATGGTGGCAGCGGCCTTCATATTTCTCTCTCTCTCTCTCTCTGCAAGGCCAAAAAACTTGCTAACCCTCGAATTTCTCTCTCTTTAGCGACTGTTCTAGAAGGCATAATAAAAAATAAAAAATAAAATTATATTCTAAGCCAAGAATCAATATTTGTTCAGTGAAAGATCAAACAAAAATGTACAATAGAGTTTGAAATCATGGGATAAGTAGTATTTATAGGACAATAATTATTTTACTTTCGGAGGATTTGATAGTCACAAAATGCTTTAGATTGTAAGAGATGCTATTGGTTCTTGACCAAAGAGAATGACTCTGTTCAATTTCTAAAAAGGTTGATTTTGGGTTTTCTTTTTCCTCTGACTTTTGGTTTAGAGCGGAACGTGCGAACAGTAAGAAAGTGGCTGAACCGATGGGTTTATCCTTGAGGTGGCAGAAAATTGCTAAATTACACAACTGAGAGAGTATATGAAAGAGGAAAATTAAGAACGCTATGCTGACCTTGTGAATATGATATTGCAAATAAGAAACGAAACAAAACGGAATAGCAGATATCAGTTTAGAGTGAATATTGAAAGGGGTAAGGCCGTAAGGGAAGGTTTTTATTTTTTTTTTTCTTCGGTCTTGAATGAATGGGTTTATCGTTTGGTTGAGATGTTGCATCTTCTTTTAACAGTAACTGTATGTTTGGCAAAATTATTTTTGCCAGTTTATTTTACTATTCTGCTTATTTTTACTACTATTCATAAGTCCATTGCATTTTTTGATACTATTCATAGATTTCACTGTACTATTTCAGCTAACTTTTACCTTTACTTACTGATGATACCGTGAATTTCACCAGTGAGTTGCACAATGCTCGTGTACTCAAAACGACACCTGCACAACAAAAGGAAGAAGACTTTACAGAGAGCACCGGTGTGGTGCCGGCCAAGTCCCCTCCGAAGGTCAAGTCAGAACTTCTTTTCAACTCTAGAGTGCTAGAGAGGGATTAATTATGCGTACCTTGGCTTGTGAGGGTATTGGGGTTTTTATAGTAGTAGAGGAAAGACCTCTTTTCCTTGGAGTAGAAGTCTTTTCCTTATAGGAATCCTTATGAGCGTAAATTGCGGAATCATTTCCTTATAGGACTCTAACATTAAGCGTGGAGAACAAGTAGTCTTTTATTCGAGATGAACGAGAGTTAGCATGGCTTAGTGCCGTCGGCCTTAGGGTCGTCAGTTTGCCTTAGCCTCCTCAGTGATGTCAGGCGTCAGCTTTATAATCTTCAAATGAATATCAAATTAACCCCGTCAGTCCTGAAGTCTTTAACTTCAGTAGCCCAACCCCGTCAGTCTTGGTTCTTTGATATATCACAGGCTGACGGTTCAAGGCATATTTTATTTCTACCTATCATTTGCCCCCTACTCCATACCTCCGTCAGTTCGAACTGACGGGTTATGGAGTGACATTTATCGCAGGCCTTTGCCTCAGCTAGGAGAGAGAAAATGATGCAGCTGGTATTAATGGTCCCGGACACGTGGCACAAATTTGTTGGCTCCGCTTCTGGAAGGGGGCGTCGCTTCGTCTTCCGTGCCCTCTTCTCTATATATATTTCTCTCCCCTTCCATATTTTTACTTTTACATTCTTACCGATTACTGGAGAGAAGACCCGTCGCCTACTTTCTGTCAGTCCTTTTATACCGTCATCTGAGCTTCCGTCGTCACGTTTAGACCGTCGCCTATTTGAGAAATTTGTAAGTTCTTTCTCTTCCTTTAACCCTTTTCATGTGCTTTACTTTATTTGATCTTTCTTAAAATGAGGTCGTCATTTTAGGTACTTAGAATTAATCCGTCACTTGTAGGTAGTCAGATGTCGAGTGACGCGTCGAGTCAGTCGTCAGTCCGCGATGGAGCGGGCTATGACGATGTCTTTGGTTCAGGGTCAGAGTCTGGGAGCCTTTTCTATCCGTCAGAGAGGGAAACATCAGCCCATACTCCTGACGAGAGAATAGTGAGTCAAGGAGACGAAGGTCAAAACGAAATAGTGGAGGAGGTTAGCGAAGTTGAGGGGGATGATGAAAGGGATAATGACGGAGTAGAGGGTGACGAGGATTCTTGTGAGCGGATCTCAAGAAGTCCTGAGGGGAGTCGTCCCTTCATTTTGCCCGAGGATTGGGCCGTTAATAAATTCTTACCCACCATGAGTGAAAAGCTTTTTGGAGAGTTGCGTGTCCGTTTCCAAATTCCAGATTATATCCCAATTCGTCTCCCTAGAGAAGGTGAGAAGTGCTACTCAGGGCGAACCGCAGACGTAGGTATGTATTACGCTATGTTTGCTGCGGGGGTGAGGTTGCCTTTGACAGCTCTGCACCGTCAGTTAGTTGACTTCCTTGGTGTATCCGTCAGTCAAATTGCCCCCAATTCATGGAGAATTTTTATTGGTGCTGAAGTCTTATGGGGTCGTCTGAGTGGGGGACACCGTCAGCTTTCCCTTGATGAATTCTTTTACTGTTATAGACCCCATCACCTAGCATCCTCTAAGGGGATGTACCATTTTGCTGTTAGGGAGAAGGAGTTGAGGTTAGTGTCGGAGACACCAGATTCAAATAGAAACTGGAAAGGTAGGTATTTTTTTGTTAAGGGGACGGACTGGGTGTGCCGTCGTGAAGAGTGGAAGACTATGTCCCAGGGATACTTTGATAATACCTGGGCACTCGTCAAGGATTCAGGTTTAGCCCGTCAGCTTTTAATTCCGTCAGTTATTTTTAATATTTTGCTGGTACTAACTAATTTCTACTTATTTATGTCCGTCAGCTAACACTCGTCCTCTAATAACTGACGAGCAAAGAGACTTCATCCGTCGAGTTCTGGAGATCCCTTTGGGGCAGCGAGCGTGTCGAGATTTGATTAGGCTTGACACCCTTCACGCTTACTGCGGAGGACCTGAGCCGACGCCTGAAGCCCTTCAGTTAGAAGGATTTTCACGCCGTCGTAAGTAGCTTATTCGCATAATCTCGTCACTTTAATTACTGACGTTAGCTTTTCTTCTTATATGTGTGCGCATTATCTTTTCAGAAATGGAGTCAGCCAGGCAACGGATCAGGGCTGCTGCTGCTCGTCAAAAGGAGGAGCAAAAGAAGAAAGGAGAAGTGGGCTCCTCGTCTGCTCCCAAGGTCGTCACCAAAGGCGTGCCAAAGCGAAAAACTGACGGAAAGGACGACCGTCCGTTAAAAAAGGCTGCCGTCACTCCTGTGAAAGAGACGCCTGGGAAGCCAACTCCCGCGTCCGGCCATGGGGCAGGGAAGGGGCTGATGACTTCTTCTGGTCCCGTCCTGGAAGGGCCCCGTTGTCTCCTGACACACATGGACTTTGCCGTCGAGAAAATTGAATCGCTTATAACACCGACGGACATCGATCCTTGTGATTTATTGGGGACAGAGGAGCTGGGGGCGTCAGCCTTGTTTGATCTCTCACGGGTAATTTTTCCTTGGTTTTTCTCCCTCTCCTTTTTTTTTTTTTTTTTTTTTTTTTTTTTGTATTTAATGACTGACGGTTGTATACTTTTTGTAGGCCCTAGTTCGTGTGAAGGCGCTCCAAGATAGGTGCGTGGCCAAGGAGGGCGTCGCTTCTCGTCTAAGCAAGCTCAACAAAAACTTGTCAAATCAGCAGTCTCAATACAAGGAGGCTATGCGCTTGCTAAACACCGATCTAAAAGAGACGAGGGAAAAGCTGGAGGAGGTAGGCCGTCAGCAGGAGAAATTGCAACAAGAGCTGACGGCCCTTCGTGAGCAGGCGGAGCAGGCTGGTGCTGACGCGATTAAGAGTTTTAAGGAGTCAGATTCCTTCTTTGATGCCTGTGGCGTACACTACGGAACAGGTTTTGAAGACTGCCTTAAGCAGGTCGCGTCAGCCTTTCCTGAGTTGGACCTCTCTGGAATCACACTGGATGACGCCGTGCCTATGACGCCTGCCAATGATACCGTCAGCACAGAAGGTGACGGCCCTAGAGATGTACCTCCCCGTGATGGTGACGGGGTTGTACTGGCTCAACCAGCTGCTAATCCTCCAGTGGCCTCCTCCAATTTTGTCGAGATTTTAGATGCAGATGACCCTCCTGCCGAGAAGTAGATTATGTTTTTAAGTGACGCTTCTTTTAGTTTTTTGTAGATGTATTTTGATTTGTCTGTAAACAATATTTAAACCTCCCCTTGATTTTTGGGGCTTTTGTTTGTACTTGATTTATTTTAACATATGCATTGCTTATTTTCCCTCGTTATCTGGCTAAGGCTGTTTTTCAGTTGTTGGTTGATCTTGCAAGTTGTAATACTGATGTCGTCAGTCAAATGTAGTTGTTGGCTCTTTTATATCAGTCTTTTCTTAGACCGTCAGCCTTATGGTTGACCTCTTTTTATAGGCTTTTGTGGCTGAATTCTTTTGGGTTTTTTGTTAGGCTGTTAGCTTGATAGCTGACTTCTTTTTGCCTTTTATTTATACCGTCAGCTTGATAGCAGACTTCTTTTGGGTCTTCTATTAGACCGTCAGCTCGATAGCTGACTTCTTTTTTTGGGTCTTTTACTAGACCGTCAGCTTGATAGCTGACTTTTTTGGGTCTTTTATTAGACCGTCAGCCTGATAGCTGATTTCTTTTTGGGTCTTTTATTAGACCGTCAGCTTGATAGCTGACTTCTTTTTTGGGTCTTTTATTAGACCGTCAGCCTGATAGCTGATTTCTTTTGGATTTGTTCATTTTTGTGAATATGAACTTATAAGTAGAAATTCCAGTAGTTCTGAGTAAATTCCTTTTATTGCCATGCATCTATGAAAAGAAGTTAAAAAACAATAACCTGCCCAAAAAATGAGCTTATTGTAGCAGAAACAAAAGTAAAAATCTACCCATTCGGGCTTATTGTAGCGAAATCTAAAGTAAATGATAAAATGTAGGAATAAAAAGATGGGTTTTTTCTTCAAGTCGTCGCATCTACTGGTAGTACTTTCGCAAGTGCTCAGCATTCCAAGGGTGTGGTAGCTTCCGTCCGTCCAACGTCTCCAGGTGATAGGTGCCTTTTCTTTGCCATGCCGTGATTCGGTAGGGTCCTTCCCAATTTGGGCCAAGTTTTCCTTGGGTTGGATCTCTTGCTGCTCCCATGACTTTCCTTAGGACGAAGTCTCCAACCTGAAAATCTCTACGCTTGACCCGGGAGTTGTAGTGCTTAGCCATGCGGTCCTGGTATCGTGCGAGCCTTTGTTCTGCCGCTGTCCTGATTTCGTCTACTAGATCGAGTTGTAGACGTATGGCTAAGTCATTTTTCCCTTCATCATGGTTGTGCACCCTGTAGCTCGTGAGGCCGACTTCGGCTGGGATGACAGCCTCGCTTCCGTATGTTAGCCGGAATGGCGTCTCCTGTGTTGGTGTCCTTGCCGTCGTTCTGTAGGCCCAAAGTATGCTCGGTAATTCTTCAGCCCATATGCCTTTTGCCCCTTCGAGCCGAGTCTTGATAATCTTCAGCAAGGATCGGTTTGTGACTTCAACCTGTCCGTTGGCTTGAGGGTGTGCGGGAGAGGAGTAATGGTTCCGTATCCCTAATTGCGAGCAGAAGTCCCGGAAGGCATCGTTGTCGAATTGCTTCCCGTTGTCCGAGACTAAGACTCTAGGGATGCCAAATCTGCAGATGATGCATTTCCAAACGAAACTGCGCACGTTCTTCTCCGTAATGGTGGCCAAAGCTTCAGCTTCTACCCATTTCGTAAAGTAGTCGATGCCTACTACCAGAAACTTCAGTTGTCGTATAGCCGTAGGAAACGGCCCCATGATGTCCAATCCCCATTGAGCGAATGGCCATGGCGCCGCCATTGGGGTAAGTTCTTCAGGTGGTTGTCTGATGACATTGCTGAACCTTTGGCACTTGTCACATTTCTTCACATAGGCCTCGGCATCCTTCTGCATAGTTGGCCAAAAGTACCCCGTTCGCACCAGCTTGTGTATCAATGATCTGGATCCTGAGTGATTTCCACAGATTCCTTCGTGCACTTCCCTCATGACATAATCTGCTTCCTCAGGACCTAGGCATCGTAGGTATGGACGGGAGAAACCTCTTTTGTATAAGACGTCTTTTATTAGGACGAACCTTGCTGCCTGGACCTTCAGCTTTCTTGCGGCTTCTTTTTTGTCTGGTAATTCGCCGTTCTTCAAGTAGGAGACTAACGGCGTGGTCCAATCACTTCCGGACCCAAGCTCATGTATATCGACAGAGCTTATAAGTGGAGAGAGTTGAACGAAAGAGAGTACGTTGTCCGGGGTGGCCATATGTTCAGCTGAAGCGGCTTTGGCTAAGCGATCAGCTTGCTCGTTTTCTCCTCGGGGGATCTGCTTAATTTCGGCTTTCAGCTCATTTACCCTCCGTCTTGCTTGGTCTAGATACTTTTTCATCCTTTCGTCTTTACACTCATAATCCCCGTTTATTTGGTTGACCACGACTTGAGAGTCGCAGTGAACTATTACTTTTTCCGCACCTGCTGCGTTGGTGAGGTCGAGCCCTGCTATCAAAGCTTCGTACTCTGCTTCGTTGTTGGTGGTAGGGAACTCAAGGCGAATCATACATTTGACCATGTCTCCTTCGGGTGAGTGCAGCACGACACCGGCCCCCCCAGCCTTCCTGTTGGAGGATCCGTCAACATGTATGTTCCATTGTGGAGGTTCTTCTGCCCCCCTGTCCTCACCGTTTGTAAACTCAGCTATGAAATCCGCAACGGCCTGTCCTTTAATGGCGGTCCGTGGGCGGTACTGGATGTCGAACTCGCTTAATTCTATGGCCCACAGTGCTAGTCGCCCAGCAGCCTCAGGACTGCTCATCGCCCGTCGCAGCGGCACGTCAGTAAGGACGATTACCGTGTGGGCTTGGAAGTATGGCTTTAGTTTGCGTGCTGCTGTTACTAGTGCAAATGCAAGTTTTTCCATGGGCGGATATCTTTCTTCAGCTCCGCGTAGTGCCCGACTGGTGTAGTACACCGGTTTCTGTATTCTTCCCTCTTCTCTGATCAAAGCTGCGCTGACGGCGGATGGGGAGACGGCAAGATAGAGAAAAAGTTCTTCACCTGGTTTCGATGGACTTAGTAATGGAGGAGAGGAGAGATAAACTTTCAATTCCTCGAACGCTTGTTGGCACTCGGCAGTCCACTCGAAAGATCTCTTTAGTGTGTGGAAGAAGGGTAAGCACTTGTCTGTTGCCCTCGAGACGAACCTGTTTAGCGCCGCTATCTTGCCATTAAGGCTTTGCACTTCCTTCACATTTTTTGGTGGTGCCATTTCCATTATAGCTCGAATCTTGTCCGGATTGGCTTCGATGCCTCTTTGGGAAACCATAAATCCCAGGAATTTCTCCGCCGTCACCCCGAAGGCGCACTTTCCCGGATTTAATTTCATGTTGTAAGAACGAAGAGTGTCGAACGTTTCCTTGAGGTCTTGTAAGTGATCTCCCTCTTTTCGGCTTTTTACCAGCATATCATCTACGTAGACTTGGACATTTCTCCCGATCTGTGGTGCGAACATTTTATTCATAAGCCTCTGGTATGTTGCACCTGCGTTTTTTAGGCCAAATGGCATTACCTTGTAACAGAAAAGGCCTTGGCTGGTTACGAACGACGTTTTCTCTTGATCGGCTTCATGCATCTTGATTTGGTTGTACCCGGAGAAAGCGTCCATAAAACTTAGTAGTTGGTGTCGAGCTGTAGAGTCCACTAAAGTATCGACCCTCGGGAGGGGATAGCTATCTTTGGGGCATGCTTTGTTTAGGTCGGTAAAGTCTACACACATCCTCCACTTCCCGCTAGCTTTTTTGACCATTACTACATTGGCGAGCCAGTCTGGATAGTAAACTTCTCTGATAAAGTTTGCCTCCTGTAGCTTGCGGACTTCTTCAGCTATGGCCTGATCCCTTTCGGGGGCAAATACCCGTTTCTTCTGCCTGACGGGTAGAAAAGAGGGTGATACATTCAGCTTATGCACCATAACCGAAGGGTCTATCCCCGGCATGTCCTCGTGACTCCATGCGAATACGTCCCGATTCTCTCTGAGGAAGGCTGTAAGCGTCTGTCGGACCGTGGGACTCGCAAGGGTCCCAATCTTTGTTGTTTGCTCAGGTCTGGAGTCATCAAGAGATATTTCTTCAAGCTTTTCGACGGGTTCCGTCGTACTCCGGTATTCTTCTATGCTCATGGCCTGGAGTTGATCGTCCATCTCCATCATTGCCACGTAGCATTCGCGTGCGGCCACCTGGTTTCCGCGTAGTTCACCTATTCCATATTCGGTAGGGAACTTGATCATCAGATGATATGTCGAGGTTGCCGCCTTCCATGAATTGAGGGTCGGTCGCCCCAAGATTGCATTATAGGCGGACGAGCAATCGACCACGAGGAATGTGACGTCCTTGGTAATCTGCTGGGGGTGATCGCCTGCTGTTACTGGTAATGTGACCGCGCCGAGGGGAAACACCCTCGTTCCTCCAAAACCGACGAGCGGGGCGTTTGTCGGTATCAACTGTTCTTTGCTGATTTTCATCTGCTGAAACGCCGGGTAGTATAAGATGTCTGCCGAGCTCCCATTGTCGACCAATACCCGATGCAAGTTATAATTTCCCACTTGTAGACTGATAACAAGCGCATCGTCGTGTGGATGGTGAAGATGTCGTGCATCTTCTTCGGAGAACCCGATGATAGGACTTTCTCTTCGTGCTACTTTTAGTGCCGAGCCCGTCACCTGGACACTTTGAACCATCCTGAGGTACGTCCTCCGAGCCTTTTTGGATGACCCGGTAAGCGTTCCTCCTATGATCATCCTTATGTCGCCAATGGGTGGTCTAGGGCGGTCATTGTCCCGTCGGGGAGGCTGCTCCTGAGGTGGTGGATCAGGCTTTTCTTTGCTTATAAACTTCTGCAATTTCCCTTGTCTGATGAGGGCCTCGATTTGCTGCTTCAAGTCGTAACAATCGGCTGTATCATGGCCGTGATCTCGGTGGAAGCGGCAATATTTGTCTTTAGAGCGCCTATTAGGATCCCCTTTTAGCTTCCCAGGGAAGGTCAGAGCCCCTTCGTCCTTGATTTGCATCAGAACTTGGTCTATTGGGGTAGTTAACGGGGTGAAGGTTGTGAATCTCCCCCCCGGGGGTCTAGAGCGCCTTTCGTCTCTTCGGTCTCCAGTTCTTGGCTTCTTCCTCCCTTGATCTTGTCGTGAATCTTCTTGTCGTGAATCTTCTTGTCTTTCCCTTTTTCTTGGCTTCTCCTCCCGGGCTAGTAGTGCGTCTTCGGCGTTCATGTATTTGGTGGCTCGGTAGAGTACTTCCGACATGGTCTTTGGGTCGTTTTTGTATAGGGAGAACAAAAACTTACCCTTTCGCAACCCATTTGTGAAGGCTGCTACAAGTATCTTGTCATCGGCTTCGTCAATAGAAAGCGCCTCCTTGTTGAAGCGCGTTATGTAGGACCTCAGCGTCTCGTCTTCTCGTTGCTTGATGCTCATTAAGCAGGCTGTAGATTTCTTGTACCTATGTCCCCCGATAAAGTGAGTAGTGAACTGGGCACTTAACTCCTTAAAGGTACTGATGGAGTTCGGCATCAGCCGACTAAACCATATCCTTGCGGGGCCCTTTAGTGTTGTGGGGAAGGCTCTACACATGATTTCGTCTGCCACGCCCTGAAGGTGCATCAGGGTCTTGAAGGTTTCCAAATGATCCAGAGGGTCCTTCACCCCGTCGTAGCTCTCAATATGGGGCATGCGAAACTTATGTGGTAGGGGGAAGGCATTGACGGCTACGGTGAATGGCGAATCGGTTCGGTTAACTAGATCATCAAGGTCGCTGGAGACTCGCCCTTTGAGTGCGTTCATCATGACTTCCATTTGTTCCCTCATCGCCTGCATCTCTGTGATAATATGTGGTGGAGTCGCGTCCGTGAGGGACGGCATGCTTACGTTCTGCCCTCCTGGTTTGCTTGGGGCGTGGCTGCCTTCGGGTTTCTCCTGATTTTTCTTCGGAGCGCTGGTCCCTTCTTGATCCTCTTGCTGGTCGTTAGGTGCTGTGCTCTTCTGGCGCAGCTGTTCTTCCAAATCGTGGTTCTGTTTGGTGAGGCGCTCTACAGCGGCGGCCAGAGTCCGAACTTGTCTCTCGAGTGCAGTTGTGGGCGGCTGCTCTTCCTGAATGTCGTTGTTGGTTGCCATTGATCGAGTGAGTACCATGCAACCCTTTTAGTCCGGGAAACAGTAGTATGGCTTAATCTGAATATTGGTTTCCCACAGACGGCGCCAACTGATGATACCGTGAATTTCACCAGTGAGTTGCACAATGCTCGTGTACTCAAAACGACACCTGCACAACAAAAGGAAGAAGACCTTACAGAGAGCACCGGTGTGGTGCCGGCCAAGTCCCCTCCGAAGGTCAAGTCAGAACTTCTTTTCAACTCTAGAGTGCTAGAGAGGGATTAATTATGCGTACCTTGGCTTGTGAGGGTATTGGGGTTTTTATAGTAGTAGAGGAAAGACCTCTTTTCCTTGGAGTAGAAGTCTTTTCCTTATAGGAATCCTTATGAGCGTAAATTGCGGAATCATTTCCTTATAGGACTCTAACATTAAGCGTGGAGAACAAGTAGTCTTTTATTCGAGATGAACGAGAGTTAGCATGGCTTAGTGCCGTCGGCCTTAGGGTCGTCAGTTTGCCTTAGCCTCCTCAGTGATGTCAGGCGTCAGCTTTATAATCTTCAAATGAATATCAAATTAACCCCGTCAGTCCTGAAGTCTTTAACTTCAGTAGCCCAACCCCGTCAGTCTTGGTTCTTTGATATATCACAGGCTGACGGTTCAAGGCATATTTTATTTCTACCTATCACTTACAGTACTAAAAAATTTAGTTTCAGCAAAATAAGTGAATCTCAAACAGACGCTAAATGTGTTTGTCATACAGTATATCTTTTTGCTTCTTGCTGGGTTGCAGCGTTTGGGTTGGAATCAATGGATTTAGCGTTTGGTTTTGAGTTTTACGATGTAACTTTTCAAATTAAATTCTACACGTGGCAGATTTTTAAGTGGAGTTTTTTTTTTTTACATTTCACAATATCCTTAATTACAGAGAAATACTTCTGCTATTATATATAGTATATGATATTGATTGATTTTATTATTTCTTTAATTTAATGATACTATTTCATTGTATTCTATTTTTATGAGAATATAAATTAGAATTCCTCTCCTCACACTTCCTCTTGTTCAATTTTCTCTTGTCATATGAAAAAAAGTATATTGTTTTAATGTTAATAGTCGATTCTAATTAGGCTAGAGAGCATAAATTTTAAGATAATACTTGAAAACTTACCAAAATTCTTAGAATAAATTGCAAATTATACTATTTAAGTTTAGAGTAATTTTGATTCTACTTCTTAACCTTTCTACTTTTTAATCCACTTCCTTTACATTAAAGAGCGTTTGAATTTAAGCCTTTTTGTCCAAACGCTATGCCTAGGTGTCTATTAAGTGCCAAATAACACTATAGAGTATAGACATGTTTTTCACGTTGATGATGTGTCATAGTGAGACACAAGATCGCTTGAAAAACGGTAGTGTCTTCCAAAACTCTCAGTAACCTTTTTTGGTTTCAAAAAACGACGTTGTTCCATGCTTAATTGGGAAAAATACGACCTGGAAAGCAAGAGATTTCATATAGAGTAGATTCGGCTTGACATGACTATTCAGGCCTAATGGAAGCCAGAGATCAAAGGTGGTCATCGGTGGTGGAAGGTGTTTTTAGATCATCCACTTGCAGAGGCAAAGGCAAAAATTTAGGAATTTAGAGTCTGTTTAAATACCGCTTATTTTTGAAAACTGAAAACTAAAAATACTGTAGCAGAATAATTTTTAAATGTGTGAATAGTGCCAAGAGACCCAATTTTAAGTTGTTTTTGCTGAAAAAAAAAGTGCTTGCGGGTCTCGTGAACAATGCACGGGACTCACACAAGATGCACAGAATGCACAAATGCAAACGCAAACTCTGTATCCAAAGGTGCACTTACTACCACAAAAAGTTACTTTACAATCTCATTTTACAAAACACTCAACATCAATGGTTTTATTTTAACATTCAACAAAATAAATAATATATCTACTGTAATAAACAACAAACACAAAGTATTTTTTAATAATTTTTTTTTGTTTACCTTCTTAGCTTCAGTGCAGCCATCTTTGGTTGTGCACGGTAGTGCAACAACCAAATGATATGGCTATAGCTCCATCAATGCACTAGCTTTTTGTGCCACTTTTGTTATATCTAATTGCCAAATTTAGCATTTTAAATATATGCCTCCACCAATACAAATGCTCTAGGCTGGTACTTAGAAGATTTGGCACAAGAAGGTAAGAGATCTTAGGTGGATTGTGGATTTGAAAAAAAATTGTGGTAAAATATGTTTTGGTCTTAGGCTGCAAATTCTATGATCATGTAAAAATTAATTTAATCAAATGCATTTGGGTTAATTATTTTGCTGCAACTTGATTCCCACTAAGAAAAAAAAAGTCATACCAAAGCAAGCTTAAGTTTCATGCATAATACATATGTAGAGATAGGAAAGAAAAGATGGAAAAGAAACAAGAAAGGAAATGATAGGAAAGAAAAGATGGAAAAGAAACAAGAAAGGAAATGAATCTTTCAAACTTTTGCTACTCCTTTAACATATACACTGCTTTTCTCCTCTGGAATTGATTTCTATTGCACACCCAAGGAATATCTTCATCTCCAAGTCTCTTACTTCCTTTCCCCATTTGTCCTATAAAAGACATTTCCTTTTAAGTCCAAATCCATCCTAACCTCATTAATTACCTTAAAGAAGAACTGATTCATATTTCTTAGCAAATGGTTAAGCTAACGATAGTTGGAAGAGTGAGCGATGGGTTGCCTCTTGCACAAGGACCTAGGTATACGGTTGAGGAAAATAACAACTTCTTATTTTACAAACAACAAGCAGAGTTCATACTCAAAGAAATCTCCAAAGGAGCCTTGGCACATTCCAAGATGACCATTCACATTGATCATCACTGCTTCAAGTATATATCCTTTATTTCCTTTTGTTACTTGTCTATTTTATTTTCCATAGAACGATTAAGCACTATGTTTCACATAATATCACATGCATTAGATATTTCATGAAAAATATGATTTGTAATTATTATTTTTAATTATAATTACTAGCATTATTTCCGTTTTTTTGGACATCTAATTCATGTGCCAAGCGCCATAATAGAAATATTGGGGTTCAAAGTTTTTGATTGAAATCATGATATTAATTCCATTATATCCTCTCTTTTTTTTTTTCTTTTTGGGTTTTAATATCAATATAAACAAAACTAAAGTTGATCATGGTATAAAACATTCATCATCATAATGAAGGGATGATGGTAATTATCTATTTTACTTAATGTTTTGACATTAAGCTAGCCACTTGGTCGACAATGGAATCATCTTCATCACATTGTGCGATTCTTCATATCCAAGAAAACTAGCTTTCCATTATCTACAAGATTTGCAAAAGGAGTTTGAGAAGTTTGATAATAGACTCATAGAGAAAATCACCAGACCATACAGCTTTGTGAAGTTTGGTAATTTCTATTTACTACAACAAGTTGATATTGATGTGTAGCACTCGAATTATAGAACAAGGAGAACATGTTAAATTTTATACACTAATTCCCACGCCGGATATTTATAATCTTCTGTGTTTTATGCTCTTAATCAATATTTTTTTTCTGGAAACTATATTGCTGAAATTTAATTCTCAGATAGCATTATTGGGAATATCAGAAGGCAATACATAGAT
Source organism: Quercus glauca (assembly GCA_023736055.1). NCBI lineage: Eukaryota > Viridiplantae > Streptophyta > Magnoliopsida > Fagales > Fagaceae > Quercus > Quercus glauca. The sequence continues at coordinate 19,168,775 of CM043323.1, forward strand.
ACAAGAACGCAGGCCAACCTATCAAAGCTTAATGCTAATAGGAAACAAGATATAGATATTGTTACTAAACACATATCTGAAATTTTAGAACGAAGGCAAAATGCAGGTGAAGTTCATGTTCTTTTTTCTTTTTTTTCACATCAATTTGTTAATAATGATTGAACACATAAATCATGTATTATTCTTCTTCTCTTGGCAGAAATATCGGATCGAATATTTGTGACACCTCAAACTGTGTCCTCAATATGGAGTTCCCCGCGCCTGGAGGCATGCAAAAATTTTCTACTCTTTTCTATCGTATTCTCATTTCTCATCACCACCCAAATAAAGCATAGTTTTTAAGTTTTTGTAATATTTTCAATTTATTTTTCTTCACAGGTAATTGCCCTGAAGTGGACGCCTATCACAACAATTGTCGTAGTTGCTGTTGTTCTTTTATGGGCTAGCTTAGTACTCACAGACCACATCATAATTTCATGAAATGTATGAGTTTGCGCAAGTCATGATTTAGTCCTTTTCTAGTTCCGCACAAATATAAATTTGAAAGATGTAACTTTGTTCTAGTCATTGTAATTAGAATAATCCGATTGGCCTAATGATCAATTAAGCATGGACACAAGGTTATGTAATCAATTGCCTAATGAGGGTAGGGTGTATATTGTTCACCCTTCAATTGTTATTCATTTTTATGTTTGACAATGTATTAGTAAGCCCCAGCTGGATGAGGCAGGTAAAGCTAGGCTCTTTTGTTTACAACCCTATGCTTTGTAGAACGACAATGGTGCTGGTATAAAATGTTCTATGATTTGAATTCTTTGTAAAGTCAATGGAACCAGAACCTTTTTTAGGTGAAAATTTTATCTATTAAAGTCATGTTGCTATATAATATAGAAGATACAGCTGGTCCAACAATTAAGTTTAAAAAACATTATCATAAACCCAATACGGATGTTGAATAAAGAATGGGGAACTGAAAGATTCTCACACGTTGATCTTATTGAGTTTTGTTATGTGATTTTGATAGTTTTGGGATGCATACAGAAGCAATTAGCAATCAAAGAAGAATGGCTTCAAATGGTTCCCAAAATGAATGACCAATCAACCATTTGGCATAATCTACCACAACATGCCATTTTATGTGGAGAGCTTTTGTCTTGCCAATTATATTCACATACAAGTTATTCATCAAATGATATATATACACACACACACACACATATAAGTTAGTCTTGAAACAGATTCTTGATTTTTGGTCGCAAGCACTCTAAGAATGGTTAAGGTCATTGTAAAAGCAACCTAATTTGTAGCAAATGCCTCCCTTCCTAACCTTCAAATGTAACTCTTAACTTCTTTTAAAAATCTCAACTCAGTTGCACTTTACAAAGGTATATGTATGATAATAAGTTTGATGGGCTAAGAGAATGACAATACAATCTGTAAGTGGTTCATGTCATTTGAAGTCAAAATCCCTTAGATTTAATTTCGGGTCCAAGAACAAGCTTTCAGGCAACTATTGTGTGAATGATAAGCAATTAGACACATAATAGAAGAGAATCACCACATCAAGGACCACTTGTACACTTTCTGAATCATATTTGTACACGAGTCCAAGCAACAAAAGAAGATCACAAATTGCTAGGCACTGTATTTGAAACAAATGAATAAGGGTGTCCCCAAAAGCAACTCCATGGAAGAATAACCACTAATTAAACTTAACTGGTTTTTAATGACCTATTTTATGGTCAGATAAATTGTATAGTGGCCCTTTATTAGTATCAATATTATTACAATAAGAGTAATTAGAAGTTATTCTTCCTCAGTTGCCAAGAAACTTGCCCTTAGTCCTCAGATATACATTACACCATTATTCATGTTGAAATCACTACATGTATCACCCCCAGAGATGAAATCAACAAACCCATTTCCAGAAATCTGATCCTCAAACTTATATTGTAAATTGAATGTCTCAGTAGTGGCTGAACCATGGCTTAGCCCATTGTGAAATTCACCACTATATGTTCCTTCATTGGATGAAAAAACTTGCATGGGAGTGTATTGGAAGTTTGAATTATGAGAAAATGCATCTCTAGAAATTAGTCCCTCAGTAGAATTTGCAAAGCGCCCACCTTGAACATGATCTAGGGAAAGCCACTCGGCAAATAAAAGCTTTGGTAAGGGGCTACAGTTAGCCTCTTTAGGCGACTGATAAGCATTTGTTGGTGATTTTTCCATGTGTTCGAGTGAATTACAAATATTTGGAATTCCAGTCCTGGGATTTTTGGGAGAGTTTGAAGAATCCACAGTATCTGAGCTTGAACTAGTATACTCTGTTTTGGTATGAGCTTCCATTTCTTCAGCTCTGGCCACTTTCTTCTTCAGATAAGAATGCCAGTAGTTCTTAATCTCATTATCTGTTCTTCCAGGCAAATGCTGTGCTATCTGAGACCACCTGCTCAATGACAAATGGTATTACCTTTATCATTGTTATTTATAACAAAAAATAGTTCTTGTATACTACCATATATTCTTAATTACCGGGTTACCTATAGAACAAAAATGTACTATGATATGCCTAAAGGCTAAAATAAGTTAATCATAGAGCTAGGTCAAACAAAGACTCGTAAAAAAAAAGAAAAAAACAGAGGGATTTAATCCCTCATATAATCTCCTTAATTCAAGTCATCCCAAAGAACAAGATTACTTGATTGACAAGTAAGAGCTTCGATTGGAGGAAGATTTCTTATAGACATCTAATCAGAGATCTTCTTCAACCTTAAAAAAAGAGAGTTCTACACCATCAACAAAGGTTAGCTCATATTGAAATAAAAATAACTCTTGCTCTTCAAGTTTTTCAAAAAATAGAGCGACCATCTCTAGCTTAAGCCTGTGCCTTCCGTTAATCTCAAACTTGGTTTGCAGTGGTACAATTACTAAGTATCGCCATAGGATAAAACTATTAGGTTTACTTTCTTATTCCATTTATCATCAAGACTTCCCCACACAAAACTCTTACATTACATGTGCTAACCTTAGTCATCACTTTCTCCCTACCTACTAATTAAAATATAAAAATTATTGCACCATTTTAACTTTTAACAATTATATTTCCATGTAGCCCAATAGATTCAACCTAGTGGGCAAGGGTTTTTTGGTTTTTCATAAGCCATAAGTGAGTTTGACTCCCAAAAGAGAGAGAGAGAGAGAGAGAGAGAGAGAGAAGGGAAGATTCAAATTAAAGATCTCAGCTTCATAAAACATCATCATGAGACAATTGTGCCACCCTTGAGAATAGTGAGCAAATTGCATTGCTTGCATGATTGTCATGGTCACAAAGATTATAACCTCACAGTTGATTGGTGTATTGAGATGACTTGCAAGTATCTGTCTTGATGGCTACTTATAATTTTATATCAACTTCATGGACTGAGAAGTACACATGTTTTTACCTTTGAATACAGAATTGTTGAATGTTATTCTAGAATTTTTAATCACTAATTAGCAAAGCTAAATTAAAAAATAAAACAAAAGTAAGTGCACCCTTCTTTCTTACTTGTTGCCCAACATATGATGAAGGGTCAGAATTGTCTCCTCTTCTTGCTTGCTAAACATCCCTCGTTTCAATCCTGGTCTCAAGTAATTAATCCACCTTAATCTGCAGCTCTTTCCATTCCTCTCCAAGCCTGCAAGAAAAGTGTTACACTTTGTGATGAGGATGGGAGAAAAGTCAACTGATGAGGGCGTTTCAGTCAATTCAAGTAGAAGTGATATTCTGTCTATTAAAGAAAAAAAAAGGTCAAAATCAATCTCTTCCACTCGAACATTTCAGATTTCACCAGAAATACATTTGTTACTGACTTTTTTTGGGGGGCTTGAAATTTTGCTACTGACTTAGGATAGCATCCTACTAACTCCGAACAATTACGCAAGTAATTAACTATAATAAAAGTAAAAGTAAGAGTAAAAGTTATTATTAAGCAGCCAAAGTTATCTATATATATATATATATATAGAACTTTTCTAACACTATCACCATCAAGAAAAAAAATGAAAAACAAGTTAGACTTTTTACAGTATGCCACACAATTTACCGTAGATCAGGACTCTGTAATTAAATTGGTTATTTTTATATGCTTGGACAAAACTATAAAATGAGGTAGATGGCTGAATAAGAAAATAATCATCTTGGTCTTCATTCAGTAAGTCACTTGTATAATTAACTTTAGAATTTAACTTTAGAATATAACAAATTCAACTTCATTTTTTGGTTAAAATAACAAATTCAACTTCATAGAAGTGGAAGTGTTTATTTGGGTTGGATCACTCTCATTTCAAGTCAATGAAATTCGAGGAACATTTTTGCTATTAAAACAATGCCATAGAAAACATGTAGGCTTATGAAAATATCCAATTATAGGTTTATACAAGGGAGTTCTTCATAATCTTCTTTTGGATTAATTTTAATTATTCACTTGAGAGGTTATGAGAAAAATGCACTCTAAACAATAAAATTTTGAAATCACCATTTTAAATTAATATAAATTTACAATGTCCATCCATATATATCCAAAACATATTTCAAGATTAAAAATAAAGATATGAATGAACTGGTTGGATGTGTACTGCATATTAATAAACACTAATATGTTGATTTTGATTCTTGAATATACGCCTATCACCCAATCAATCCACTAATTTATTACTTTTTAACTTTTGGATGATAGAGTCAACACTATAAGCTATAGTCTAGAGTTGATTATAAAAGGCAATAATTACAATGAATAAAGTAATTAAATGATCCCATAACCTCATGATAACTCAATTAATCCTTTATTTTACCATTAAGAATTTGTTAGTTAAGGTGCCATGTACCGCAATGCACTTAAACATGATCATTGATAGAGGGGTATAGCAAACTCACCGGCGTTAATGGGGACGGAGCTCCAGCAGCCATGGCCATGTGTGAGGACATAGTTTCGGAGCCTTTGGTCTTCTTCAGGTGACCACAAGCCCTTCCTGTGCTTTGGCTTTGGCTTGTCTGATGACTTGCACCCCATTTTGCTTATTAACAGAAATTGAGCTTAGCAACAGCTTGAACGTTTGAGCTTGTATTTTTATCTATATGCCAGAGAGAGAGGGAGAGAGTGTGAAAGAATATATGTCTCTGATGAGGTTATATGTAAGAGAACAATGGGTAGCCGACCATGAAGACTTTGGTATTTAAAGCAATGATTAGTTGAAGTCTGCTCTCCCTTTGAAAATAAGATGAATTAACAAAGCAATGAATTTTGTTTTATTTTATTTTATTTTATTTTTTTTTTTTTGCATAACATTCAGAAAGTTTCTAGGTTTTAAAAATGTCAATGTTACATAATGGTTTAAACTAGCTAACCTGTAATTGCCTAATTTAGGAGATTCAACTCAGAGAAAGAATTGACCCGGACCATGTAGGTGATATGTGCCCCAAGAACATGGTATCATTGCATATAGTTCGGCAGGCTTTTTCTGTGCCAATTTAAGGACTAAAAATTGGTGGTAAGTTTACTGTGAAGGTCTTTGATATGTTAAGGTTCAAATACTCTAATTAGTTGGTGAAAGCTCAAATTATAGCCAATTAGTCGTGCCATTCCTGCCAAGGTCAATCACAAATAGTGCTATGTGACATTTTGATTTTTGACTACAATGAAACAGCGAAAGGAGTGAATAATTTGTTGAGGAGGATTTAAAAAAAATTATTTAGAGATGAAAAAGATGCTAGCATTAGCAGGAAAATATCTATTTCAAGGCTAAAAATTTTTAATATAGATTATGGTAAATATAATCTTAATTCTTCTATAGACACACATTCAGCCACACACTTTAATATAACTTGCACATTTATTAATGTGCGATTGGATTTCACTTCTTACACATGGAGACCACTGCGACACCACTTATGAAAATTAATTCAATCATTACTTGACATGTGTACTAGTTATGACAAAATGTGTGCAAGGGTGTGTCTCTCTTGACTTGTTGATATAATCTCAACTAATATTTTGTCATATATACTCAAACTCTACAAACTTTCATCAATGAGTTTAAACTATCAATTTTTTTTTTGTGTGTTTAAGACACTTTAAAAAATTTATAATTAGTTAATAATGTTAGGGTCATATTTTCTATGTAATTGGCTAGTCCTTTGACAAAACGTACTTTACTTGTAATTGGATAGATCTAAGTTGGGTTTAATGTATCAAGAAGTATGTTGTTCAAACATATCAAGTGGTATCATTAAAGACATGAAATTTGATCCAAGAAACAAGTGAAGAAAAGTTGTTTATTAAAGCTCAACACTAACTTGACACTAGTTGCTATCGAAGATTAATGATGGAACTCGACACAAGCTCGACACAAGCTTGATTTATCGAGAATTATGATTTCAGAATTCTTAGATCTAAAATTCAGCCCACGATAACTTAAATGATTAGGGTTTCTCTCTCTACAACCCTAGTCATATATAAGACTTATTTTAAAAGTCGTCAAGTACGGAAACAGAGACCCAAAACTCATATGCTCTGTGTGAAGCTACTGCGTTTGTACACCTTAAGATTTTGTAACCAAATGCTTTCTGATCTTCATCATTTATGAAATGAAGAACTTTACAGCCAACAACAATCAATCAAGTTACTAGAGTTAGTCACATACTAGGATCTATGCAAATGAGTTAATCACATATTAGAGATTTGTGCAAAGCGAAAAATTCCGCTGCAAGATCAAGTTCAATTGGGTATTAAAGCGAATGTTCAAATGTAGGTTGATATTTTGGGATAAACCAGGATAGTGGTAATATTTCTCATACTTATAACCCCTTGATTATTGATTAGTGAATTATTGGGAGTGGTGACCTGAAATTCACCTGATAAGATTTTTGCTTTGCGAGAGGTTATCTTCATTCGTTAACAAATCACTGTGTTATCTATTTTCTACTACATATTAGTTATTTGGTAATTTGTTGGTGCCTCCACAATTTGCATATAATTTAACCTAACTAATCAACTTGGGTAATTGAATTAATTAACCGATGTCAATCTATTTTAACCCAACAAATAATTTGGTAGTTAGGGAGGTAATTTGAATCTTAAACATCTTTATTAAAATATTGAAAGATGATAATTAAGTTAGAACACTCTCACATCTCCACATATAAAACATTCATTTGAAAATTTTCTAAAATCTTAGTTATGAATGACATATTCATTTGAATAGGCTTTATTAGTTACGATGAAAGTATTCAGACCATTTTTTCTTCCAATTGTGTTGTGACTTATAGAAAACTTTAATGGTCCATTTAAGGAAACCGATGTAAATGCAAGTCCTAGATGAAGATGGGCCATTGTGTTTCACAGTAAAGTTGGACATCAACCAAAGAAACAATAAGATTGATAAACTAAGTACGATGATTTTTTTAGTTGTCATGCCTGACGTCATGTACTCCGGCGGTATCAGCAAAGCTAAAGAATCTGCAACCCTGTCTTGCGGGATTGTATCTCTTGGTTGACCCTACTAATTTAAGGCATAAAGAATGTCATTGTCAGAAGAACCCTTCTATTTTTCCTCAACAAAAAAAGAAAAAAGAACCCTTCTATGTTTTATAGAGCCACAAATTTATCAGAAAAAATATATTTTTTAATCTAAAAGGCTTGCCACAAAATTACATACCTATAACTAAATGAAGGGAATAAAAAAAAAGTTAATTAAAAAAAGAAAAAGAAAAAAGAGCTTGTTTGAGTAGCGTTCTTTATTAGTGTTAGATTGGAACCAAACAAGGTTACAAATATTGAAAATTTTTAGTATATTTTGCAATCATTGGGCGGCATCCATACCTTGGTTGTGTTTTATTGTGATAATTTATATTTTAATATTTTATTTATGATTTTCAAATCTATTTTTCAGATTTTCATTGTTAAAATGGAGATTTTATTCTTTATATTTTTAAAATTTTCATTTTCCTCAAATTATAAGTGATACTTATGTAATCACTTATATTGCATTAATATTTACAAGAAATTTCTATTTTCAGTGGGATGATATTTTGGATATCTCAAGGCAAGATATTTTTATAAACAAAACTCAGTTTTTTTTCATGTTGAGAATTCAAATTCCCCTCTTTTTATTGTAAGCACAAAAAATAAAATAAAAAAAAATAAAATTTATCATTTGTCAAATAATTTATTAGGTGGTTAAAACTCATTGATTAAATTTATTGTTACATCAATTTGTAAATTTTCTTTTTTTAGAGATTTTCAACCTATGACGTCTGCTCTTGACGATAACTCTTTATCATCAGATTAAGAAACCAATCAGTTTTTGGTGTAAGCGGAGATTGAACCCAGATTTTTTATTCAATAATCAAAAACTTTACCAGTTGAGCTAACTGGAATTCACAATTTGTAAACTTTATTAAGGTGTAATTGTTACAATGTAACTAAGTTGGCCCAATCAAAGCTCGCAATGTTGCAAGGCCATTTAAAAATCCAACTATCGCATACTTTTGGTGTGATAGTCACTCCACAAGTATAAGTGTTTGTGGGGTGTGGGAGACAAGGGCCAGAATTCAAGTCTCTAGAAGGAAACTTCACACACATATACACTTAAATTAGGCTATAATATAATTTCTATCTTGTATCAAGAAAAAATCCTACTCAACTTCCACCTTATCCATTTATAACAGAATTCAATATATATATATATATATATATATATCGGCCTTCATTAATCCTTTCTCTCTTGCGCGCACGTGCAAAGTTACAAGGCCATATTTTTCCCTTTGTTTTCTCATCATCTAAACAAATCCAAATCTCATGAACTTCACAATTAAACAATACCTGAGTTGCTCTCTCGATAAGATAATGCACAGGGGTGGAGCCAGAAATTTTTGTTTGGGGGAGCCGATTTGTGTTGCTAATTTATTAGTCTATACAAACTTTTATACACATACACAAACACATGTATCTATACACACACACAAAAAATTAGTATCTCTCATAATGAATCCTTAAAATTAAATGTTTCATAGAATTAAATTAATATTTCGCCATCTTCTATAGTGAAATTCTTATCATTTTCATTTTCAATATAAGTTACCAAATTGTCTACCGTTGTGAGTAAGAAAATTTCAATTGAATTAATGCAGTGTTCAAAGACAAAAATGATCAAAAACTTTAAAAAATACGAGAACACATTTTACCATAAAAAAATGAATTTGAGAAACAATACGTTCTCTATAACTACTAGACAAATTGAACAATTTTTTTTAAGAATATTATTGGACCAACTCAAATAGTTTGGAGGGGAGGGGAGGGGGGGGGGGGGCCAAGTCTCATTTTTGAGAACTAATTATTAAAATATTAAATATTTCTATATAGTAAAAAAAAATTTCAAAAATTTTGGGAGGGCCGGCCCCCCCACCCTAACATGTAGCTCGGCCCCTGATAATGCATTTTTGTTCGAGCGTAGAGTTGTTCCCATCACCCACTATTTCCTTAAAATAATAAATAAATAAATAAGAAGCCACTAATATATCCACCAATTAACATTTTCAAATTCGTTGGAAAAAAAAAAAAAAAGGCGCGACTCTATTGAGTTCTACAGTGCATTGTAGCCTAAATCGATTTGACATGACTTAGAATGAGTGATAGCAACGCAGTCAAGGCTGGAACTAGATGGTCTAAATTGAACCACCCAACCCTAAAACTTACCCACCCAAATCTTTTGTGGGTTCAAGAAGATCCAAAACCTTAAGATCGACACCTTTCCAACAACCCCAAGTTGAAGAGAAACAC